>CM029645.1:13160312-14360312 GCA_017311315.1 Dendrocalamus latiflorus | reverse complement strand
CACGTGTTCAATATCACTTTCCTTTCTTTCGTCCAATTGTTCATATCACATTTGTGCTCAAAAATATTTTCATTAAATTGCTTCCAATAAAACAACATAACATGATCGAAATTTGTTATTGTCAGTTCAACACATTTTTCATGGTCAGCAATATATAAAAATCACAAATACACTAATCGTTACTTCACACAATTTTGTTCGTACTCTACCAACCAAAATTTTTAATTTTCAAAATTGCACAAAAAATTACACAAGCAGTAAAGTGGACTCCACTTCAAATTCATATTTTTTTTCAAACATCATTTCATATATAGACATAAATTTTTTTATAAATATAACTTTACAAATGCATAAATATATATACACCTAAATTAAAACAGTAAACCCTAAACAGTTAACCTAGCTACAGATGAATCATGCGGTCGGGCAAACAAACGCGCGCTGGGGACTCGGTCGTGCGGTCGGCGCTCGGTCGTGCGGTGAGCGAGGGCGTCGTGCGGTCGGCGGCGGGGTCGTGCGGTGTGGTACCACATGACCCGTGAACAGTGCGGTCGTGCGGTACCACACCGCACGACCGGGACAGGTGGCGGCTGGTGGCGATCGTGCGTTTGAGAGGTGTCCAGTTTAGGAATTTTTTGCGTCGGGGGACCAAAAACGAAATTTCGGGTGTTTAGAGATCTAAATGTGTCCAAATTTCCCATCCTTTGAGCGCGCAACTAGAAAAAAAATAATGACTGAGGTATACGAAGATCCCCAAATTTCTCCGAGCGCGTCCTCCTTTGGGAAAATTGAGTATATAGGACTGAGTTGAGTGTGCTTTTGTGAAATAGGACCAAGTTTTTTGGACTTGTAAATATAGGACTGAGTTCACCACCTTCTTGCAAATATAGGATTTTTCCCATTTTAATTTCATTTCCATTTTTCAGGCATTTTTCTCCACGCGAAATGACCCTTTTGCCCTTCTTCTTCCTCCTCACCTGGCCGCGCCGCCCCCTCGCCCGCCCCGCGCCGCCGCCGCTCCCTCGCCTGCCCCGCGCCGCCGCCGCTCCCTCGCCCGCGCCGCGCCGCCGCCGCTCCCTCGCCTGGGGAGGGCGCGGCGCGGGGCAGGCGAGGGGGCGGCGGCGGCGCGGGGCGGGCGAGGGGGCGGCGCGGCCAGGCGAGGGGGCGGCGCGGCCAGCGGCGGCGCGGCCAGGTGAGGAGGAAGAAGAAGGGCAAAAGGGTCATTTCGCGTGGAGAAAAATGCCTGAAAAATGGAAATGAAATTAAAATGGGAAAAATCCTATATTTGCAAGAAAGTGGTGAACTCAGTCCTATATTTACAAGTCCAAAAAACTTGATCCTATTTCACAAAAGCACACTCAACTCAGTCCTATATACTCAATTTCCCTCGGGGAAATTGCACATATACCCCATAGTTAGTAGGCACTTGTAAGTTTACTCCACACTTAAGTGGCTTTGTAATTTTGCCCCATACTTGACATGCCCCCTTATTATTTTGCCCCATTGCCTATTTAGCTCTTATTTTAATTTTGTTTTTCATTTTTTGGGGCAGAAAAAATACAGTAAAAAATGAAAAACGAAATTAAAATATTTTAGGCATTTAATGGACAACTTTGTAAATATTTTTTACTGCATTTTTCCTGCCCAAAAAATGAAAAACGAAATTAAAATAGGAGCTAAATGCAGTAAAAAATGAAAAACGAAATAAGAATGTTTTAGGCATTTAATGGACAACTTTGTAAATATTTTTTACTGCATTTTTCCTGCCCAAAAAATGAAAAACGAAATTAAAATAGGAGCTAAATGGGCAATGGGGCAAAATAATAAGGAGGCATGTCAAGTATGGGGCAAAATTATAAGACCACTTAAGTGTAAAGCAAACTTACAAGTGCCTATTAACTATAAGGTATATGTGCAATTTCCCCGTTTCCCTCCTCCTTTCCCCTTCCTCCCAGCGCCACCGCCTCCTTTCCCCGGTCGCCCCACCACCCTCCTCCCTGGCCGTCGACTCACGTCCCAGCGCCACCCCACCTCCCTCCCCGGCCCGACTGCGACCGACGCATCTCATTCCGTCATGCCCGTGCGCCTCCAGCCTCCTCCCTCCCAACCCTAGCTACCGATTCCGCCGCCGCTAGCCTGCCAACCGCCTCATCTCTGGTGCGTCTGGTGCGCTCCAGATCTCCATCCCCGACCTCCGCGCCTCCGCCACTCTCCGCTCCACACAAGAGATACTTCTGCGCAAGAAAAAAATGCGATTCCTTTTCCCTTTCGTGCATCTCTCTCTCTCTCTCTCTCTCTCTCTCTCTCTCTCTCTCTCTCTCTCAGGTAGCATATAATCCCATATAGAATCTGGGCTGCTCCAATTCCACAAGTCTGGTTCGTCGATTGATTCCTTGTATAGTCGAATTATCGTTGCTTCTTTTATTTTGGATTATTCTGGTTGCTTGGTCCGTCCGAAACTCCGGCCAGCTCCTGGGTTTGGTCTCCAGCGGCCATGGCCAAGCGTCAAAGTAGGTTTGCTTGTGCTAGGTATATATCAGCTGGAATCGACCCTGGTTTAGGGAATCTCCCATTCTTGGGTGCAGATTTGATGTTTACTTTTGGGCAAAATAGGGATCTTTTCTTGGAAGGTCAATTTTTTGTAGAGAATTTGGGGGGTGAGTGCGGTTCTGGGTTGTGAGCAAGATGGAGAGCCCAGTTTTGTCAGTATTGCTTTATGCTTCATAGATTATTAGAACAAACAAAACATTGCAAGCACATCTATTTCCTAGGTTTTGTAGGACTTGATCCATCATAATTTAGTATGCTTCTTTGGTTTTACCATTGCTAGCCGTGTATTGTTTTCATCAAGGAAGTTGCTTTGTTCTTGCTATGTTTGGCTGCTTTGGAGGCCAAGCTCGGGCGAAGATGGCAAAGGTAGGGATTGTTCATTTGTTCTATCCATGCTTCCAGTGAATTGAGCTGCTAGTTTGCTTGCATGGAGCATTGGAACTAAGAGATAGATGGTTGGGTTGCTTGTGTGCAGGATGGCTACCCGGTCAAGCTGCATATCTACGATCTTAGCCAGGGGATGGCGCGGCAACTCTCGACGACAATCCTCAGCAAGGCTATTGAGGCAATTTGGTGAGCATCACTAAACCTTGGGGCTTGGGCATTTTCTTCTTTTCTTCTTCCTGATGATGACTGCGCAGATTTTTCCACAATAAGTTTTAGTTTAAGCCATGAACACAAACTTGTATTACTGTATGAAGTATGAACCTTTTAGTCTAGTTTAGTAATGAGAGTGGACATCAAATTCAACATGCCAATTCAAATTGTTGCTGTTAAACTCGGTTTGCTAGTATGCCATTTTGACCATGTCAACACATGTTTATCTTGCTCGTCCCTGAGTATTTGAGATGTACTGCTCAGCTAAGAGAGTTTTTAAGTAGTATTTTCATCTTATGACTACACGGTGCATTTCTTTAGACTCAATACATAATCTCAGTTTCTCGCTCTCTCGTAGCCTTTTTATATTTTTAAAATTTTAAATTCATGTATGCTTGCCGTATTGATGTATCCTTGTTTTTATAAAATATTATATTGCCGTCATACTTTAGAAATTATGCAGGCCTCATACAATTCTATTTAAAATCTTGTCCATATTTTGTTTTAGTCAATGTTCAGAGATGTCACAACAGGCTTAGATTATGTCTTTTTTTTTTTGTAATGGAACACATTTGTTAGCTTGTGGGAAGAAGCAAAGAAATCAAGTAAAGTTGTACAAGAAAGTTGATGGGCTCATATAGTGAGCAGAGAACTACCTAAACTTTTGTATCCTTTCAAAAATGTTTCATTTGGTTCACTACTCCTAAAGGTTTGTCAGCTTACCTCAAAATAAGTGTTTTGTCAGCTTCATTAACGCTACAGGTTTTATTTGCTTACAATGAAAGTTTGTTGTTTTCACTAGTCCTTAAGGTTTTGTCTTCTTGCAATAATAGCTTTATTTATCTCACTAACGATGAAGGTTTTTGTGTGTGTGTGTTTTTAACCAGGTAGCAGCAGTATAAATATGTTAATACCCCCACATTTTGATGCTCACATTTTTCATTAAACTCAGCTAGAATAATGTTTAATACAATAGCGCATCTGACGTTTCTGTTAGCCATTGTTGTGAATAATAATAATTAATTTAGAGTATACATTTTGCTAATTTAGAAGGTTTTACTAGAGCTAAATATAGCTAGGGAGTCCTACAAATAGCAAACAATAGAGCAAATCATGAAGCTTATGGTTTTCTAGGAAGCCGGTACTTCTTTTTTAGTTTTTTTACCTCATTCACTGTCACTTGTTCTATAAAATATAGTTGTATTCCTTCATATGATTTGAACCAACTAATTGCATCAACAATTTCCTCTCAAAAAAAATAGCATCAAAAATTTGCAATTCTGAGATCAAGTGAAAACACTACTACTATTCAAAACTTTCTTAAAGCTGTAATATCAACAAGTGGCACAAGAAGGAGAGCACTACCAACATTGTCCCATGTCATGTAATGCTGGTCTGCCTGCATAATGTCACTTTGCCCATTGGCTCTAAAGCGTATTTGAATAAAATGCAATTCCAAAGAGCCATTGATGATCACAATTGCAACAGCAACAATAACACATTTCCTCTCGGTCTGATTAATCACACAAACAACCACAAGCACTATGCATATTGTCTTGTGATCGGATCCCATATATGACACACCTAAGCAATTCAACTCGCACTAAGGAGGTAACAATGTTGTGCTAAGCATTAAAGCAACCAGCATCACGAACTCCCTGATTTCTAGGACCTGAAGGCTGAAACACACTAACCTAACCTAACCATCTCGGCCCGATTACCGATCCAAACTAATAGTAGTAAGCCTATAATATCTAGTAGAGCACAAATGGCGAAACAAGCAATGATTCGCACCGAGCGAGCTTGAGGGTGCACCTCATTGCAGCATCAGGCCTCGGGCGAGAGTCGGAGTCGCCCAATCCGAGACGGTCCATGATGGAGCTCTTCCACCTAAAGAACCTATCGGAGTACATCACGAGGGCGTTGGAGTTGAGGGCTAGAACGTGCGTAGGGTCTCATCGGTGGGGAGGGGAGGATGGGATGGAGACTGGAGAGGCCGGGGACAGAATGGGAATAGAGGAGTCATAGATCTGGAGGCTGAGTGCAAGCGGGGTAGTCCTCGTTGATCTGGAGGTAGGCTGCGTACGGGAGGAGCGCGGAGAGGCGGAGCAGGAGGGGGAGGGGCGGGAGAGTGCAGTGGTGAGGATGGATCTGTCGGGAGAGACGGCGAGGGAGCCGGTGGTGAGGGATAGTGGCGTGGCGAGGGAGTGCGGGGCGCGTCTACGGGCACGCTTGCAAAAGGGAGTCTAGTTACAGTTGTCGAACTCGTCTTTCTTCTAGGCGCGCGCCGCGGGGCAGTCGGCGAGCGGTAGTAGCAGGACGGCCAGCGGAGGAGGCGCGGCAGCGGCGAGGGATCCATGGCGAGGTGGGCATGGTGGTGGTGAGGCCATGATGTGGGGACTGACAGATCTGGGAGGCAATGGAGAATGTAATGGAATACAAGGTACTATGGTTGGGGTGGGAAAACGTGGGATCGTGAGTAGCGGAGCAGGCTGCACCAGCAAGGTGTATCAGATTCTTCGTAATTAGATCAGATGGGTATAAAGTGGTGAGGGTGAACAGACAAACTCTTATATTATATTATATTATATTATATTATATTATATTATATTATATTATATTATATTATATTATATTATATTATATTATATTATATTATATTATATTATATTAGTAGAGATAATCGCACACTGATACCATCATCCGTTGTGTTAACTACATAACTTTATTAGCATTCTCAACGAATACAATAATATTGTCTCTCCAGTGCTGCCTCTTGCTGAACATTTTCTTCCCTACACCATACAATTTATCAGAGAACTAAACAGGGCGTTACTACTGCATTGCAAGCACACCAAACACAGATCAACAACGGATCAAAAAATAAACGAAATGTACACATCCGTACATTTCCCGTAATCTATATAGACTTTCCAACTAGCCCAGATAGACGCAACGTAGTGAGTCTCCCTGTCTAGCATGCATAATAAACCGAGTTTTTTTTGTACATGCCACTTTAAGAGTTCACTGTACCCTATAACAGGACAGGAACCCTTGTCTTCTGCACTCCATGCCCTACGACACCCATACAGGCGCACACCCACCCCTACATGCATGAACCTTTTTCGCCGGCGAAGGCACGTCGCTCATATATCCTAATTCGCTACGTAACTACGTACCAACTAAAGTGGACTCGATTAACATGACATCCACCCTTTCGATTTACTCCCTCCGATGACAAAACAACGTGGTTTTAAATATGGACACAATATCCATAATAGAACTTTAATTATTAATTACTATTATAATATATTTATAAAATCTAATTAAATTAAAAATTTTAAAGTTCTTTTCAAGACAAAACTATATATAATATTTTCATATATTCAATCTAAAGATTAAAAAAAATATCGACATCTAAAGTTCGAAAATTTGACTATATACACAATGAATGATATTCTTTTATCACCGGAGGAAGTACCTAGCTACTACTTGTTAATTGGCTTTACTTAATCATGCCATGTTTTCGTTTCAAAATGGCCTTTCCTTCTCGTAAATTCCATTCGATTTGAAGAAAACCGCACGAGGCCGCTTGAGGTTCCATCTATAAGTAATAGCAATTTACAAATAGCCGAATGGCTGAATTAATTGAACCTATTTTACACACCAAAATCTGCAAATTATTTAGAATTGAAGATGTCCGTAGAACAAAAGTTTTATCCAAAAAAATATCAACCGTCAAATATCAGCTGTTATTTGAGTATATATCTGTAAAATGTTGTAAATTTGTTTTGTGCAGAGTCTTCCTATTTACAATGCTACAATCCGGCAGTGTTTTTTTTAAACTTATACCGTGATTTTCGTTACAGTGTTTTTTCACTATGGTGCACGGTCCAATGCTTCTTCCTTTCCCACAATCTATGTAGGACTAAACCTCTAAGGAGATGTTAGACGTTTGGGCTCTGATACTAATTGTCAGATCAGATCCCTTTGAGTCCAACCGGATTTCACTACACAGGCCACCTGACCAAGTGGGCGGGGCACCTAAGCCTATGGGTTGCATTTGTGCAAGCCCCTTTTAATCAACTTCATAAGTAGTATTAGACATTCTCCTTCCAAAAGACTAGTCCCATAAGTGAAGCTTCCCTCATACTTATAATTTGTGTTATTTCTTTCTCATAACCTATATGAGACTAAACTCAACCCAACACTTATGGCTATACAGTGTCAGAAACGATTTGAAATATGAATCCTAGCGATGACGCGATGCAGGTGACAAATTTGTAGAGATTCCAACAGGTCGACCCTCAGGGTATGCCGGGTGGGCCACGGCATACCCTGGGGCCCAGCCGATCCAGTCGACGGTTCGCCTGCTGTGCTTTCAAGAGCTGCTCGGATCAGGCAAAAGCTGCACTCTGCTTTGGAGGCCAGTGCGCTAGATATTGAAGATGTTTCTTACCAACATGCCGGGCATGCAGCTGTCAAGGACAATGCAAGTGAGACGCATTTTAACATCAGGGTAATTTCATCAAAGTTTTGAGGGCCACAGCCTTGTGAAGCGTCACAGGATGGTGTATGATCTCTTGACCGAAGAGTTGAACTCGGGCCTTCATGCTATCTCCATTGTTGCAAAAACTCCAAAAGAGTCAGGATCCTGAATGTCAAAAACCATTGACTTGCGCTTGTTTTAAAATAAGTTGATTGCAGCAATATCATGTAACCATGAATTGATTGTTAAAACAATGTTATGACCGGTTCTGACATGTCTCTGTCATGATGAAGACCTTGTTTTTGCATTAGATTGAAGTGCAAAATTTTTTTTGTTAATGATTGCCCGTGGCCATGAAATTTGTGGAAATTATGGTGAGTGCGAAATTCACTTTTTTTTATTCTTCATGGTCATCAGATGAGAATTTCTTTTCTATCTGGTACTGTTGGAAGCATTTGACAAGCTGTACTTTTTGTCTTGGTGATAGACGTATTTCCCCCCTTTGGGTATTGGTATATAATCTAATATATTTCATCAATCCTTCATTTGGTGATTGATATATATAATCTAATATGTTTCACCGATCATGAAATCACTGTTAAGCTATATTGTTCCTAATTCTGATGGTTTTGACTCTGATCTTACTCTGCAGTGCAAATCTAGTATAGCTGAAGCATGCCTAGCAATTTGTGCCTGAGCCTATTCGGCCATGAATTATGTGTCGAGCAAAAGGAAGTCCAGCTGCAATTTTTATGCATCGTCTTGTGTGAATGCAACATAGACTGCTTTCACAGAATCTCTTTTTTCACAGAATCTCTTTTAAGTTTATAATGGTGATATCTTCATCACCAATCTTACCATTCTCTGCAATGTTTTAAACATAATCTAAATTAGGAGGAATTTAAAATTTCGAGCTTTGAAAAATTCCAGTTGGCAATCGCCTTTTTTTTGTCTGGGCCATTTGGCTGGCTCTCTCTGCCATAATGTATCACTTGATTGAGGGTATGTGGCCAGGCTCTGGCAAGGCTGCAAGACTATTGCAAACAGTGCTTTTGGTTGCTCATCACCACTGCTCCCGGCCTCCTCTCAGTTCACCGATGTTGCCAGGAGCTCCGTCACCCTAACATGAGACAAGCTGATAGCTTCAAAGATCTAGACAATCTTATTGATCTCTCAGTTAAGCTTGTTGAAACAAAGAGGCATAAAGTGTATGATATGGTTTACATGCTTCTCAAATTGGTATTGCTTCTACTAGTGGCAACAGCAAGTGTTGAAAGAGCTTTTTCTGCAATGGTTTTAGTGAAAACAAAGTTAAGAAATAAGATGGGTGATAATCTTTTGTATGATTGTCTATTCACATTCATTGAGCGGGATATTTTTTTTGAAGTGGATGAAGATGATATAATCGAGACTTTCATGTCCATTAGAAAGCGTAGGTTAAAAAAGTCAGACAAGTAGTATTGTAAGTCTCTTTTATGTATATTTGAGACTATTAGTATGGTGTTTGAATTATTTATATTGTAATTTGTGCAAGTTTCCAACTTAATCCTTGAATTTAAGACTTATCATATTATTTAGTGCCCGTATACCGAATTACAGTGCAAATTTTACAATTATTTACCGAATTGGCAAATAGTTTTACCGAATTGCATATGAAAATTTTGGTACGATATACCTTTTGGTAAAATCCTGGATCCGCCACTGATCGCACCCATGCAATGCATTCGACTACTCGACGTGGTAAGTTGTTTCCTGGTTCTTCTGTTCTAGCTGGAGAGTAATTAACTGGGATAACCGTATGATCTCAAGATTAAGGTGCATTTTTTGTTCTAGGAGGTTGCGCTACAAGTGGGGTTAAAAACTGAATTTCACCTCGGTGAGTGAACTGCTTGTTGGAAGCAAGTTTGACCGCTACGTACCCAGCAGGAGAACCGAATCAAAAGAGGTTCAAGAGCTAACTGAGAGAGCAATAGCAACTCACAGTGAGCACTGGCTGTACAGCACTGTATCAAATTCACTGTACCATTAATATTCTGGACTATTGTATTGTACAGTAGTATCTAGTCTGGTCCGCCCATCTTAAATTAAACTACTCATAATTATCTAAAATCAAAGCACTGTTCGCTCCGTGACTTCTCTAAGGGCATCTCCAATGGTCTGAGTCAGCTATCTATATGCATGTACACATCAGCATATATCCTATGTGGAGGAAAGAGAGTATGCAAAAAAAATCGAGCCAGCTCTTCCTTAAGCACTAGTCTATAACGCTAAACGATGCAGCCTCAATAAATTCTGTGTGTGCATGTAAGGATCAAATAGCTATCCTTATGGATAGTTCTTTAGAATGCTAACTTTAGTGTGTACTATATAGATGATGTGAAAGTCTTATAATTAGTTACTAGCTATAACCATTGGAGATGCCCTAATCAACGGAAGTGAATCCTCCCCCAGCAGGGAATCAAGGACACGGTAAAACACATGACCGGCCGGCCAGGTCTCTCTCTCACACGCGCACTCACTTCCTACCCGGCCTCGATCTCTTTCCAGTTGCATGTGTGTAATTATTGTTCAATGCCTGGCATCTCGCCGTAGAAAAATGAATGCTACCTCGGTAACTTAAGTCTAATCTTAACTCCAACCAGGAGAGGAGGGAGGCATCAACCTTCGTGCCCAAGCTAGAGAGAGGGGTTTGTCTCTGACCAGCTTGCATGGATGTATCTGGTCTACTCCACGGGCTCGGTATCCAGATGCAGCCGCAAGAAAGACAATCCGGCACTTGCAATGTCTGTAGCTGGCGTAGACTTTTGCTGATGGTTTTGGTCAGCGGTGGCTAAATGGGCGATCTGGCATGGTCCAGGTTCACGAACTCATCAGACACATTCTGTTTGGCCTGTCACCTAGAATGGTCCGTGCCGTATCGATCCATGGGCCGAGCCTCCAGCCCAGGCACAATTCAAAAGAATGGTGTGCCGGGCTGGCTAGTCCGTTTGACTTATCTAGCACGTTTGGCCTAAAAGAAGAAAAAACTGATTTGTTAATAACAATATGTAAAATTAAAAAAGGAAAAATAAATTGTATAAAGTATAAAAAATGCACATTAAATTGTAGAAATTATAAAATACACACAATAAATTGTAGAAAATGTAGAAAAGACACATTGAATTATAGGAATTATAGAAAAGATATAGTAAATTGTAGAAATATAATAATGAGCTTTTATTTTTGTTAAAACAGTTGTCTTGTTAAAAACTTTACCTATTAAAAACTAAACTTAAGAAAATCTTGATAAAGAAAAAGGAGTACAGCCTATAGCTCAGCATTATAGGTGGAAAACATAAAAATACAATATACATACATGGATGCTCTAAGAATCATCGTCGGTGTCCGGACTGGCTTCACCACCATCTAGATATAGATTGTTGAATACGTGTTCCAACTTCGTATCTACCACATTATGTTGGGCACACATCTCAGCTTATTCTCAATCTTTCACTGTGAGAAGTACTTCCACCATCTCACTCGTGAGTATTGTTCTTCTCTTCTCTAATATTCTTCTGGGAAGACTGAAAGTAGACTTGAAAGAAACCATCGAGACAAGAGCGGTTAACATATCCCATGCTAATATGAATAGCACCGGATATATTAGCTTGTGCTCGCGCCACCAGTCCAAAAGGTTGAAGTTCTCTGTACCAAATGGCACGGGATCGCTGTCTAGGAAGATTAATAGTTTCTCATAGGCCCTGAATCTAAAATCTTCACTTTTAACTCTTGGATCTAAAATAAATGGAAATGCGTATAAATATGGAATCTTTAATTTTAGCTCTTGGATCTAAAATAAATGCAAATGCATATAAATATGGAATCTCTTTCCAATACTTTAAATATTTTATTTTCATAGTGTACACAGTCTCTCGTAACGGTGTGTCATTTTCAATTTTTTTTAAGTGAACGGCAATAGCAAGAAATGATGAACAATTGGCATATGTACCAAATTAAATAAGGGAGTGAGAGTATATATTGCCCTAGAGTTTGCTGTAGTATTGTCTAGGGTAATTTCAAAAATTTTGTTTGTAAGACCAAAATCTTCTACGACGTTGATAATATATTTTGCTATATTCTCACCGGTATATATTACGTCTATCAATTTAAAACCTATTATTCTTTTTCCTAATACCCAGTCATCATTTATGTAATAAGCAACTACACTAAGATAATCCTCCCTAGCAGACCATTCCATATGTCCGAGGTTAAAGCCACCGAAAATGTACATATTATAAATAGTTCTTTAATTTTCTCAAGACCATTATTGTAGTATTTAACTAAATCTCTATTGGTTGTCTATATAAATACACGAGTAAATTTAGGATTATGAGCAGTTCTAATATATTTTTGGAATACATCTGTTGTACCAAAGTTTAAAGGAAGATCTGTGAAGCAATTAAACGTGCTAAAGATTCATGAGCTACCTCGGGATTATAATCCCAGTTATGTACCTTACTGTCGGGGTTGTACATCATCTGCATTTGCCTCATGGCAATACCTTGCTTTTCTTTACTTCTCTGGACATATATGTGCAAGTGCCCGGTTCCACCTGTAAACTTTACAGACAATTCATGACGACATACGGTAAGCTGAGAAACAGAAAGCAAATTATACTGCAGCTTACTAACCAAGGCAACATCTTTCAAAATAGAAGACTAATTAACGCACACTGTACCTTTGGCGATGACGCGCCCAGACGAAGCATCTCCGAAGGTGATAGTCTCATCACCTGGAGCACGGGCTAGGGAAGAGAACCAACGAGAGTCTCCGGTCATGTGTCGTGAACACCCGGAGTCTACGAGCCAAACCTTTCCCTTCCCTGCCCGGCGAACCTGAGTCAAACAGAGAGTAAAGTCTCAGTATTGGGGTAAATCAAGAGTGATTTTGGCACCCAATACTGAGTAACACGTCGAATAGAAGAAGTAGCTACACACGACTGACCTCTATCTACCCTACACTCTGTCACTAAAAGAAGCAGAAGGTCCACGAGCAGACCTGGAGCTGTTGTTGGGTCCGACTGCTATGGGAGAGTGAGTCGGAGCACCAGCAACATGCTGATCACGCCGCGAATAGCCATCTCGATGGGGGAAATGAGATCTACCCTCAGAACGGCGAAAGTCATGACCAAAGGGAGCATGAGGACGAAAACCAGAAAACTCAGAAAAACCAAGTTCTCGATGCTGCCCAAACCCACCAGCTGAAGCAAACCAAGACCTCGTATTGGTCCTAGGTGCACTCGAGGTCTGGGGCTGACCCTGAATACGCCTAAGAGCTGCAACACGGTCTCTTCGCTCGATCATGTGCCCATCCTTCTAACAGAAGGTGCAATGATACTTCACCTTCTCAGAGGTAGAAGTAGCATGATGAGGCTTTGCCTTCTAAGAGGCCGAAGCAACAGGTGGAATCACCTTGCTGTCAGAAATCCCTTGGACAAAGCCCGCTGATTTGAATTGAACTTTCTCAGTACTGGGCGCAATCTCGATCACACCTGCCGCTAAGGGTCTAAGAATAGCAGGTGGATGTTTCCTCATGTCCTCATAAAAATCGTATCCTAGACCTTGATTAAATTTGCAAATCTTAGATTGGTCTAGAATAAGATTTAGCTTCTTCTTGACTCCTACAAATCTCTCGAGAGTATTCATAAGATATTGACACTCCCGAAAGAGAGAGGTGCAAGAAGAGCAAGGGGAAGAAGAGACAGCAGAAGGTAAGGGAGTAGAAGGAGAACCAATAGCAGAAGAAGGAATGACATGTGCACGCACAGCCGCCTCAACATTGAGGTCTTCATCTACCTCTAGCTGTTTGGTCATCGTGCCTAAGCGTCTCTACTCCTTTAGACTTCTCCCCCACCGAGACAATCACATCACAATCAGTTGATGACTTCACTAGAAGATCATTAGTTAGCTTTACATATTTTTCATTCAAAGCAACGAGTTCAAGTTTTAGTTTTTCACAACTAATGCATGGTGAGCTAACAGGGTCCTTAGTCGCATACTGAGCCAATTTGTTGTTATGATCAACCACTTCTTGGAATTGCTTAGAAACAGACTCAAGCTCAAGGGTTAATTTTGGACAATTGGTGCAAGGGACAATAGGCTCAAGTAATGAAGCATGCAACTCAGCAATTTTATGATCTGCCCTTTTTAGGTTTAATTTCAAGTTATTGCAATTTTCACATGATTCTGGCAGATCAAGAAGCATGATATAAAGACCTCTAAACGCATTGTCCTTATCCTCACATGAGGTGCAAGATGTAGTCTCAACAACAGTAGATGAAGAAGTAACAATCCTACTCATTTCTAGTTCAGTCAAAAGACTAATATTCTCCACCTTAAGCATGTCAAGCTCAGAAGATAGATTATCATGAGAGGTCCTTAATTTCTCCATGTCATCAAGCAAGACAGAGCATGTATCACATTCGTCATGGGAGGAAGCAGATATAAGTGAAGTAAGCTCCTGCGACAATCTATCTACTTCCTTCTCCAACTTGCTACACCTTGCCCTAGACCTAGCATGGAATTTTCCTAGCTTAAGAAAAGTATCATTAAGCTGGTCATAGGAAGGATATACCTCATCGGAGTCGGAATAGAGCTCGCTGTCGCTCACTTCGCCCTCAAGGGCCATGAAGCACATGCTGGAGAAGTCGTCGCCATCCTTGGGAGATCACCCGTCCCATCATCGTCGCTCCATCCCTCTACCTCGCGGAGGTCAAGGTCGTCGAAGGCGGTGAGGACGCGGTGGAAGAGCTTCTTGGCTTTGCCAAGGTCGCGGAACTTCTTCTTGCCTTGAGCATGAGCCGGGGGCTTCTTGTTGCGGTTCTTGTTGATGTAGTCGTTCTTGCTCACACCGCCGTAGTCGCCCTTTCCTTTCCCCAGCTTGGGGCAATTCGCCCGAATGTGGTTGGGGCCACCACACTCGAAGCAAATTATCGAACCACTCCTTTTCTGATCCCTCACCCTCTTGTACGCGTGGGAAAACTTTTGGCTAGAAGGGCTAACTGATCCTCTGACTTCAACCTACGAGAGACTATGTCAATCTCATGAGTCTTGAGGCGTGAGTACAACGCGTCAAAAGTCAAGGTCGAGAGATCGGTGGTGTCCTTGATGGTAGTCACCTTCATCTCCTAAACACACAAATCAAGAGCTGCGAGCATATGTCGAGCATTATCTGAGTCGGGGTATATGAGACCGACTGCTCGGAGGTTGCTCAAAATCTTGTGAAAACGCGCAAAGCACTCATTGAGGGACTCACCAGCGAGCATTTCAAACTTGTTGTAATCTCGCTTGAACTGGTCCTGTCGTACCGTCTTGATCTGGGTGGTGCCCTCATGGTATGCATTAAGGGTCACCCAGATGTTGAAGGCCGACGTCAGATGAGAGATGCGATCGAACTCGCTTCTGCTCAGACCTTGAATTATGATGTTCCTCGCCTTAGCGTTCGCCTCAACATCAAGCATGTTTCCAGTGTTGATGTTCTCATCGGCAGGAACAACATATCGGGCCTTTACCTTCCGCCAGATGGCATAACCCTGAGCCTGGATGTAGGTCTCCATCCGGCTCTTCCAGAAGGGATAGTCGATGCCATAAAAAATGAGAGGCTTGGTGGAATACTTGTCTGTCGCCATGGCTCTAGAGACCGGTTAAGATCTATGAGGAAGAGCTAACCGGCTCTGATACCAATTGTAGGACCGAAATAGCAACAGAGGGGAGGGGGGGGGGGGGGTGAATGGTGCCGTTTAAAATCGCCCCCAATGTATCCACTTAACTCTCTTCTTCAATAGCTATAGAAGCTATGAAGTAAGAGAATGAAAAGCTTCACCGAAAACTTAAGAAATAATTAGTCAATTGAGCAAAATTGTGAGGTAGAGGCAAAAGAAAACTAAACATGGACTGCTGTCCAAAAAGCAGAAGAACCTGAAAATGAGCAGCTGTCCAAAAGGCAAAGAAAACTGAAAAAGAACTGATTGGTCACAGGGAAAAACCGCAGCCCAAAACTCAAACTAGAATTTAACAAAAGCAGCCAAAAACTGCTGCCAAAAATAGCCTAAAACAGCAGTGAACTACAGCCTAAAAATCAGTCAAAACAACAGTCGAACAACATACTAGAATATGACAAAAACAGCCGAAAACAGCTGCCAAAAACAGCCTAAAACAGCAGAGAACTGCAGCCTAAAACAGACTTAAAAACAGCAAATCAAAAAGCATTGAAATCCCGCGAGAGAGATACTAAAGCTGTTGGAGAGTAGTTGGGAATGGCAGAGAGCTGTTGTGCCATGTCTCTTGCGTGAGTTGCTGCAAACAAAATCAAAAGACACTAAGAATCATTGCCAGCCGATAGGTTCCCTTGCTGCTGAAAACAGGATTAATTCAGTAGCAAAAGGTAAAGAAAAGAGAGCACAGACTAAAAGCAAAAGGCAAATCAATGCTCAATCAAATGGGGTGGAATTCCTTACAAAGAATAAGTTACTCTGAGAGAACAAACTGGAAGGAAAACTGATCTTAAATCTTGACTTAAGAAAGATCAATGATTGAACGAGAGCAAAACAGCAAACCAATTAAATAGATGCAAATAGTGACTACTTCGGAAAAAGAAAGATAGAGCATAGAACAGAGCAAGTTAGGGCGCAGGAATTTTAGACAAGAAAATTCATAGAATTAGTATATTGCTCTCGGGAATGGACTAGGTAAAAAGTCTTGAACAAATTCTCAGGACAAACACAAACAATGTTCATTCTCTCAAGAACTGAAAAACAAAACACAAATAAGGCAAAAACATCTCAAACAAAAGATTTCTTAGATTGAGACAAAGAGAGATGAAAGATTCCGCTGCCGCCCGTTCGAAGGGTAGGGGACAGAGCACGCGCGCGTCTACTTCGACTAGGCGCCAGCCTCTGCTGCCGCCCGTTCGAAGGGTAGGGGATGGAGCGCGCGCGCCTCTACTCCGACTCAGGCGCCAGCCTCCACTGCCACCCATTCGAAGAGTAGGGGACGGAGCGCGCACACGTCTACTTCGACTAGGCGCCAGCCTCCGCTGCCACCCGTTCGAAGCGTAGGGGACAAAGCGCGCGCGCGTCGCGCCTCCGCTGTACTTCGACATCACCTTCCATCCCACACCTCGAGCTCCCCAACCGCAAGTTTGGAGAAATTCACAGGCCGCAGGGGACGGAGGGGGCCCAAGGACTCGGCGACATGGCTTCGGCCCTGTGAAGCCCTTCACCATGAGAGGTTCCTGTTGTAGGGGTGGCCCCCACCTAAGCCCAGCAGGCCTGTTAGGAGGTTATAAGAATCAGAGTAACATGTGTAATGACTCAAATGCCCCTAAGGGGGATGTACGGATGTAAGGGCATAATTGTAAAAGTATACTCCATATGAATATATATATCAGGATGAGGGGGAGGGTGAAGCAGAACACTCCCACCTCTCCACTACCATCTCTCTCTCTCTCTGTTTGGTAAGTAACCACAACAGCTGGCGCCGTCCGTGGGGAGGACAAGGACAAGCCTGAAGACCGAAGAAGAAGGATGGCACCGAAAAAAGCTTCATCAGCGGCGGCGAAGGGAAAGAAGGCGACCGGGTCGGAGCGGCGCGTGAATACCAGGGCTTCGGCATCGGCCGCCGAAGGAGCTGGTGGCGGCGTAGGCGCCGTGGTCGCAGGCGTCGACGCTCGCGCTACAACGACCGACCCCGCCAGCGCCGCTACAACGACATCCAACCCCGTCGCTGGCGCTATGTAGAGACCCGAATATACAAATCCGGACTCTCCTGTGTATTCTGCACTAGTCCAGGATCACGCTAGTGCACACAGTATGAACAAAGGTAAATATCATCCACATCACGATATTCTCAGGAAAAACCAAATTATATTAATAATAATCAGAGTACGACCTTATGGCCAAGCTTACAATTATTAGCCTGAAGTGCTTAACAAAAACTAGCAGCGGAAATCCAAAAGAAAGCGCAGCAGCCAATCGACACGCCCACAGGCTATCGAGTGGAGAACGAAGCCTAATCCGCGAAGACGTTGAAGTACTCTCCTTCTGGAACCTCCTGCTGGTGATACTCCTCCTCCTCAACTGAGCAACAGGGGCATAAAGCCGTGAGTACATTGGTACTCAGCAAGCCGTTTGTAACAAATGAATGCAATATAATATGCAAGGCTTAACAATGGATGGCTGAAAGGTTAGTTTTGCAGAAAGCGACAATTGAAGTAAATATCATACATAGATTTGAAAAGCAACTTTAACAAAGGACGTTAAATAAATAATCCAAGGAATTGAATATAATCACAAGTGAACTAACCGTTCACTTCCCAGCTCAACCCAACCAGATTTCATAAAAACTCTACCCCTCGGGTGAAATCACCGAGCATTGTCCATGACCGAGGACACGGCTATTCGAATAGTTTTACACTCTGCAGAGGTTGCACAACTGTACCCACACGATGTGATAATCCTCACGATAAAGATAATCACAACAAGGCTTTTACAATGATCCATCTCCACCTGATCCCACTCGCTAGGGTTTCGCCGTCGAGTAGGGTAACCCCCTAGTCGATAATTGCCCCCTCTTGCGCCACAACAACATCGGTAGCAAAACCAAAATGGAGACTTCACAAATTATTATGCCAGGTCTATCCCATACTAGACATGTGGTTTGCACGACTTAGCTCAGATCAATGGCGCACAAAGTTAAGTCCTTAAGAATTACCCAGGCGAAGCATCCACATCCCATGTGCATTCAGCACCCCCTTTACTGCACGATCAATCGCCCAAGTGAAAACCAATTTTGTATAACCAACACCAATGACACTACCCATGCCATGGGAACAAGTTTTATAATCGTGGTTAACCACCACATTCAAGTATATCATTAAGTCAAGATTAATTAACCACATGTGATGATGAACCCTTTCGCGAAATAAGCAAGGCTAAGCATTCTAATCGTACCAACCCAATGTGACAAATAACATAGCATCACTAATTAAATTCCCAACCTAAGTTGACAATGGCATCAAGGTATTCCAAAATATCAAGGAGGGAAATAACCAATTGGGATGATAACTACCAATACAAGGGTTTGAATAAAAGTAGCGATGCATGATAATTTAAACCAAAATAATTAAATAATAGATTGCAAACTGGGTTCAACATGATCAAAGAATACGACTTGCCTTGGCCTTGCTCAGTTGACGGCTCTTGATCTTCAAATCCAACTTCCGCTCCTTCGAACGCGTGATCTAACGAGAGAGAACGCAATCGAAACACAAAATAAAATCAAATAAAATTCAAATGAACTCCAAAAATTCTCAAAATTGAACCAAAAGATAGAGCTCAGTTTTAGATGAATTTAGGAAAAAGAATCGGGGCAATCGGAGCTAGGACGAAGGAGAACGGGCTCTGGGAAGTTTTAATTCAGAGAAAAAGAGACAGACGGGTAGTCGTTACGACCACAAAGGATCCCTACGGCCACGCAGAGAAATTACGACCACGAAGAACCTTACGACCACGAAGAACTTTACGACCACGAAGAACTTTACGACTACGACCACAAACCAATCTACGACTACGACTACACTAGGAAACTTACGACTACGACCACAGAGAACAATCTACGACTACGACTACACTAGGAAACTTACGACTACGACCACAGAGAACAATCTACGACTACGACCACAGAGAACAATCTACGACTACGACCACACGGGCGGCTACGACTGCACAGCGGCTACGACTACTCAGCGGCTACGACTACTCAGGCAGACTTACGACCATGAAGTCGTTTACGACCACATGATCGAACTTACCGGTGGATTTACGGCTTACGACTAAGGCTCTACAATGTAGTCGTAGAACCTTACGACCACACGGGTCTACGGCACACGGATCTACGACCACGGATGGCGGCGGGATCTGGTCGGCGGTGCCTAGGGACGGTGGCGGGACTTACCGGCGATGGCGGATCGGCGAAGGCGAAACGACGGCGAGGACGACACGACCTCGGGCTCCGGCAGGGCACGACCACAGCGGCGGGCGGCACGACTTCGGTTTGCGGCTCAACTCGGAGGCGAGGCTTGACTTGGGACGAGGGAGACACCAGGGGTTCGGGCCCTTTTATACCCGGTCGTAGAGGTGTCCTGGTCGGCCACGAGTACAAGTCCGGGTGGGATACGACCTGAGAGTCCTACTTGTATACGAGTACGACTTGCTAAAAGCGGGCAGCTGCGATGCGGGGCGGGGTTCTGGATGGCTGACACGCGGTGGGGGTGGAAGCGGTTGCGGCTCGACCGACTGGTTTTTCTTTTTCTTTTTCTTTTTCCAGAAATTCAAACAAATACTTTTGAGCTCTAGAAAATAGCAAATAAATCCAGAAAAATCACATAAAATGCCAGAAAAACTCTTGAGGCTCAGGGAACTCAAATAAAATACTTTTGGCATAATTTAATGTTTAACTTAATCATATTAAATCCTTTTAATTCATAAAAATTTCATTTAAGCTTTAATTAATTCCAGAAAAATTCAAATGGTGAATTTTATTTCAAAAGCTTCAAAAAGGCTCTGAAAAACAGGATGTTACACGCTACAACGACCGACCCCGCCAGCGCCGCTACAACGACATCCAACCCCGTCGCTGGCGCTACAACGACCGACCCTGCCAGCGCCGCTACAACGACATCCAACCCCGTCGCTGGCGCTACAGCGACCGACCCCGCCAGCGCCGCCACAACGACAGCCCCCACCACCCTCGCCGGCAGCGCGGATCAGACGGCCGGGGGTAGCCGCAATGAAGCATCCGGCAGATCCGGAGATCGTGAGGCGATGGTCCCTGCACCGACGCGTACGCTGGGTGTTCCGGCGGCCCCGACAGCACCTGCGGCGGAAAGTGCCCTACTAGCAGCCCTCAACGCGTTCCAGCAGGAACTAGGGGACCTTCGCGGAGCCATCCGAGATATACAAGAGGCTCAGAGTCAGCAGGCCGCGCCAGTAACCGCGCCCGAGCCCACGCCGGAGAGGGCGGACAGCCGCGAAGCCCCCACGTCTAGCCGCGTGCCGCTGCGACGTGTAGATCCGGAGTCCCCGCTTTCGGCGGGGCTGCAGCAGGCGGCGTGGCCCGAAGACTTCAAGTTTCCTAGCATCATTGTTCATGCCGGGTTGGCTACGGATCCCCGCGAGTTCGTGCGCGTGTACGAAACCACGATCGAGGCCACGGGCGGAGATGACACCACGAAGGCAAAGGGACTCCCCCTCGCGCTGCAGGGAGTGGCGCTCTGTTGGTTCTTTACCATAGAGCCGGGCTCCATCTACGCGTGGGAACAGCTCCGCAACCGCCTTCACAACAACTTCCAAGGAAACTATGTCGAGCGAGTCGACGCGGACCAACTCTTTGCTGTGAAGCAAAAGCCCTCGGAGAAGCTCCGGGACTACTTCAAGCGCTTCGCCAAGATTCGATGCCAAGTGAAAGACGTTAATGAAACCACCGTCGTTAATGCAGCCATACAGGGCCTTCGTCCGGGCCCGATGGCCGAATACAATGCGCGAAAGCCAATCAAGACGGTGGCAAAGCTCTTCGACAAAATGGAGGAGTACGCCAGGGCGGAAGAAGACGCTCGCCGAAGGCGAGGAGATGACTCCGACGCCAACCAGGTCGCTGGCTCGACAAAAACCGAAGATCCTTCACAGGACGGCCCCTTGAGGGGTAAACGCAAGCTGGAGTCGTCTAAAGACGCGCTCGAACGCGGGGAAGCCCCACACAAGGAGCCGTCCAATGGGCCCAAGCGCGGCCAGCAGAAGTCGCGCCGAGGCCGGTTCGTCCTCGACATCGAAGGCGCTTCCGTAGAAAGCGCTTTCGCTGGTCGTGGCGGTCGGGGGCGTCGAGGTCGAGGGCACGGCCGCGGCCGCGATGATAAAAGCCGTGGAGATTACGACGACCAGCACCAGGGACTGTGGTGCGAAATCCACGGCCGAGGCACCCACGACACACGCTCGTGTGCCTCCATTGCGGCGCTCCGCCAAAGCGTCGCTAGGGACAGGAACACGGAGACGCGTCCGCCTGCGGTGGCCCACGTCCAGTTCCTGTACGAGGCCCCCACGCAGGTACAGGTGCAAGGGATGCAGCCTCAGGAAGGCCCCCTACGGATCCAAGCTCACGTGCAGTAGCCTCGGGAGGGTCTCCTGTCGCTGCAGGCTCCGGAGGCAACCCACCGCAGGGTGTCATTAACATCATATCCGGAGGCTCTGCGCTGGAATTTGCCTCAGCACGGCAGCAGAAGGCCTACGCGCGAAGACTACATCACGTGGCGGCATACCCAGCGCAAGCACCGCCGGACTGGGCGCAGCACGAAGTTACATTTACACCCGGCGACGCCCAAGGCGTGGACTTCCCTCATCAGGACCCCCTGGTCATCCGGGTCACTATCGCGGGATGCGACGTGGGGCGTGCCTTGGTGGACGGCGGTAGCTCCGCGAATGTATTGTTTGCGGCGGCCTTCGACCAGATGGGGATCCCTCGAAGCCGCCTAGGGCCCTCGGGAATCCCACTGCAGGGCTTCGGGGGACAGCCCCTGCGGGCGCTGGGCCAAATAGGTCTTTAAGTCTCGTTCAGCCAAGATGACAATGTGCGGGCCGAAGATGCCACCTTCGACGTGGTCGACCTTCCGTACCCCTACAATGCCATACTAGGGCGCCCAATCCTCAACTCCTTCGGCGCGGTACCACATCACGGCTATCTATGCATGAAGATCCCGGGTCCCCGAACCATCATCACCGTCCGAGGCGACCAGGATATGGCCCGGCGCATCGAGCCAGGTACCAGGTATCCACGTCGCGAAGCCCAACGGCGCTCTTAGAGCTGGCGTCACAGCGCGGGGGTCCGCGGGGCCATTCAGAGGCGCCTTGGCAGGCCCTGCAGATGTCTAGCGACTAGAGGCTTCGGCCGCACCAAGGACAAACGGTTAGTATATCCACCCCTTGTAATTGCTTACCCGCGCAAACGGGGATGTAATAAAGATCGCCGTTTCTCGCCAATATTTCTTCGTTGCGCGCAAGTACGCGGCGGAGGCGCGCGCAGGCTTGGCCAGTGCGCGCGTTCCCGCAGTATAATCAAAGACGCACGTTCGCGTGTGCACTCGCCGTAGCCAGGGGTACGGGACTGAGTATAAATTGAAGTCGCACGTTCGCGTGTGCACTCGCCGTAGCCAAAGGTGACGGGCCTGAGTATAAACAAAGACGCACGTTCGCGTGTGCACTCGCCGTAGCCAGGGGTACGGGACTGAGTATAAATCGAAGTCGCACGTTCGCGTGTGCACTCGCCGTAGCCAAAGGTGACGGGCCTGAGTATAAACAAAGACGCACGTTCGCGTGTGCACTCGCCGTAGCCAGGGGTACGGGGCTGAGTATAAATCGAAGTCGCACGTCCGCGTGTGCACTCGCCGTAGCCAAAGGTGACGGGCCTGAGTATAAACAAAAGACATGTGAGGGGACGCCCTCGCACGCACTCTACGGAGTATAAATGAGACGCAGAAGTTCTCCCTGCGCACTCTACGGAGTCTAAACAAGACGCGAACTCCGCGCATGCCAGGGACCTCGTCCCTGTGCATACTCTGCGGAGTATAAATAGGACGTGGATGTTGACCCCACACACTCTACGGAGTATAAATAAGACGCGGATGTTCTCGCTGCGCACTCTACGGAGTCTAAACAAGACGCGAACTCTGCGCATGCCAGGGACCTCGTCCCTGTGCATACTCTGCGGAGTATAAAATAGGACGTGGATGTTGACCCCACGCACTCTGCGGAGTATAAATAAAACTACGGAGGCCCCCTACGCGTTTCGCAACGCGGGCGGAGGTCGCGAATATTAATCGCGGCGGAGCGAGGCTCACCCTGGCGTACTGCGGGAGGTGAGCGCAGCGCGCGTTACTGAAGACACAGCACGCCAGAGGCTGCCCCCGCCATGAGGAGCAAGAGGAGCGGAACGTGCGCGCACTTCCACCCTCGCACACGCCAGTCTACGGACTATAAAAAGGCGAAGTGCCGAGGTCCGCCTCCGCACCCGCCAGTCTACGGACTATAAAAAGGCGAAGTGCCGAGGTCCGCCTCCGCACCCGCCAGTCTACGGACTATAAAAAGGCGAAGTGCCGAGGTCCGCCTCCGCACACGCCAGTCTACGGACTATAAAAAGGCGAAGTGCCGAGGTCCGCCTCCGCACACGCCAGTCTACGGACTATAAAAAGGCAAAGTGCCGAGGTCCGCCTCCGCACCCGCCAGTCTACGGACTATAAAAAGGCGAAGCGTCGAGGTCCGCCTCCGCACCCGCCAGTCTACAGACTATAAAAAGGCGAAGCGTCGAGGTCCGCATCCGCACCCGCCAGTCTACGCACTATAAAAAGGCGAAGCGTCGAGGTCCGCCTCCGCACCCGCCCATCTACGAACTGTAAAAAAGTGAGGCGTCAAGGACTGCCCCCGCAAGCGCCGTTCTAAGGAACCATTGCGCAACTACTTCGCCAACGGTGCGCGTCGAGCGCGGAGATCCCGTCCCCGCGCAGCAGGTGGCGTGCTGGTGAACCCGAAGTGGCATCAACGCACAGCGCATATCCTAAAATGCCAGAAAATCTGCATACCAAAAAAATCACACAAGTACAAAGGTCCGGCAACATCCTTGCCGTTCTAAGCCGCTATCCCGCGGGCTCGTCCTTAACACGCGCTAAAGCTGGGGCCTCGCTCGAAGAAGGTCGGCCTGCCCAAAAGTTCAACGACTCCTCGACCCTTTGCCAGCGTCGAAGGTGCCGCCGGGTCGCAAAGCCAGACGCGAGCAGTCGCCCCCAGCAAGGAAGCTGCCCGGGATGAAGGCAAGTAATCAGTTCGTGAAGCAAGCACGCACTTTATTCATTCAATTAAGGGGCAGACGTTACAACGCACGCCCGCACCTAGCCACGTTGGCGCCGCACCTTGAGCCTTCGGCATCTCCGGAGGCCTCGGCGCCACCCTCGTCGCGCCGCGGGACTTCGTCTAGGAATTGGCCGAGGCTCCCCTCCCCATGAAGGGACTTCCGAAGCTCGACCTGCGCGGCGGCTATCCCGGCGTAGTCCCAGATCCGCTCGTAGAAGAATTTGACGGCGGGGGGGGGGGGGGGGGGCGAACGACACGGATTTCATCGGACATCACTCCGGCCCCGCCGGGCATCTCCAGCTGAGGGTTCTCCAGCCCGGCGATGTGCGTGCAACCACGGTGCCGAAGGAGGGCGCACACCAGGCATGCAGCCACATAGGCACAGTGGCCGCCAAAGTTTGTCGTAGCCCCGCGCGCAACGTCGGCGGCATCATGGATCCAGCGAAGGGACCGCAGCAACTCCTCCGGGCCGAAGGCGTGGTCCGGCACCGCACCCACAAGTCTTTGGAGGTGGACTTCCAGCATTTGCAGGGCGTCCCACGCAATGACCGAAGCCTCGCCAAGCGTCTGGTTGCGCTCTGCTAGAGTCGAGGCAAGCTCGCCCTTTTCCTTCTCCAGCAAGGTGACTTGATGCAGAAGGCCGTCCCGCTCTGCCGCGAACTTTATCCGCGCCGCCTCGGTGGCCGACTCCCGCGCCGACGCGGCAGCCCCCTCGGCGTGTGCCTTCGCCTCGGCGCACTCCGCCTCAAGCTGGCGGATTCGGGCATCCTGGGCGGACCGAACCCCAGCGGCCTCGTGCAATTGCTCCTCGGCGGCCTGCAGCCTATCTTCCAGCGCCCTTTGCGCATGAACATAAGCCGTCTGCAGGGCCTGCCCCAGCACCAGGGTCTGTAGGGCAAAAAGCGATTCAGCAAGCGCGGCATGGCCAAGTGTTATCATATAACTACGTACTTACCCGCACCCTCGACACCTCGAAGCCGTCCCTCAGACGGTCCACCCCGTACGTCGGTAGTGCCTGCTGCCTGACGCTGGCAGCCGCGTCATCCACAAGCCATGCCATGCCCTCAGTTTCTCCGGCGGGGGGACGAAGTCCGCGGGGCCGGAGCGCGGAACGCTCGTGCCAACAGCGCCGAAACCCTCACGTTCCGGCAAAGGCTCCTCCTCCGGGATAAGCGACGCTGCAGGCAAAAGTGCGTGTGAGCACACCACAAGGAGCAACAAAAACGTTCCAGGATAACCCATGCCAATTTACCCTCGGTGGTAGCCGGCGGAGTTTGGGAGCCTTCCCCCTAGTCCCAGGAATGGGAACAGTGGCGCAAGCCCCTTCCGGAGGTACGGTTCCGCAAGGAACAGAGGCTTCCGCGTTTGCCGTCGCCGCAGATCGCTCCGGCAAGGTGGACGGCGTGGTCCGAGGCGTCGGAGGAACACGCGCCGTAGGGACCTCGGCATGGGTGTCGGAGTCCCACAAACTCCCGACGCCCGTCACCACAGTGAACCCCCTCGACGTTTGGTGGAGCCACGGCCGTAGGCATGGCCGTTTGGCCGGAATGGGGGGCAGCGCCCCCGTCTCAGCAACCGCTGGGGGAACAGGCCCTGCGGCTGCAACACCCGGGGGCAAAAGCCCCTCGGCGGCAACCTCTGCGGGCGAAGGCTCTGCTCCGGCCGCCGCCATAGGCAGAAGCCCAGCCCCGCGCGCCCCCAGAGAGGAGGCCAGAGGCTGCGCCTCCGGCGTCGTGGCGACCACGACCGAAGGTTGCCCCTCCGGCATCGCGGCGGCCATGGCCAAAGGCTGCGCCTCCGGCGTCGAGACGGTCGTCACCGAAGGTTGCGCCTCCGACGTCGTAGCCGCCACAACCGGACGCTCCACTTCAACATTGTTGTCCGGCTCGGGTCCCGTCTCGACGACTGCAAGGGGAGACGAGACTTCCTCCCTCTGGCGGGCTATCGTGAGCCCGTCGTCCGGGACACCCCCGAAAGACGCTTCGCCCCCGGCGTCCCCAGCCCCCAAGCCTGAGTCGGCATATCTCGCCGAATCCGACTCCGCGTCGGCCGCGCCGGTGGCAGCAGCAGGCGCGGCTGCGATACCAAGAACGGCAGACGCTCCGCCTCGGCCCCTTTTGCGAGACGGCGCCATCGTTTTCGCAGCGCCGGCGTCTTGAGACTGCGAAGGCGAACAAGGGCGGTCCGGCACGGCAAGGCCCAAGGCCTCGCACACACGGTTTATACGCCCCAGCCCCGCCGCCGCAGTTGCGGACGAGCGCTGCTCGTGTTCCCTGCCGGTATACGGCCCGAGGAACACGCGTGCGAGTCGCTCCGCGTCATCCAGGCTAATCTCTAAATCAAAGCAGAAGGAAAAAGGGGGGTGAATTCCTAACACGCTACGCGCGAACAAAAGGAGCGAGGCGATCGGCACTTACGAGGGTTGGGGGCGCCGGCAGTACGCAGACCGACGGCTCAACGTTGTCATCTCGACGACTCTCAACGGCAAGGCGCTAGCCACTTGCAAGCGGCGCCACGCCGTACATCACGAACTCTTCAGCGAGGTCGTGCATATTGAAGCGGGCCGCCAAGCCCACGAGTCGTCGGGCCAGTCGCCTGTCTTCGTCGTCCAGTGTCCGGCCGGGCGAAGTCTTGAATGCGATCGGCCGGCCCGTACACTCGAGGCCGCTCCCGCTCTCTACATGGTGGTAGAACCACCGCTTCATCCATTGGGACTCCCACTTCCCGCGAGTCGAATTCGTGGGGAAAAGCTTGGTGTAGGACGGCCGGAGAAGGAAGCTAACACTGCCAAAGTTCGACAGTGTCCCGCCTTTCCGGTCTTTGGGCTAGCACCGTGCCTCGTGCAGATAGGCAAACAAAGAAGAGCTGGGCCAGCACGCTCCCGAACGCGAAGCCCAACTGTATACGGCAAGCCGGGCCACGGCGTTTGGAGTCAGCTGCGCCAGTTCCAGTCCGAAGGCCCGTAGCACGTCGCCCACAATAGCCGCCGCCGGGATGCGGAGCCCTGCATCCAAGAAGGCGACGAAAACGATCGCCTCGGACGGCTCGGCGTGCGGCTCGGTCTCGTCGGGGGCGGGCAGTTGTACCGCCTGGCGATCGGAAAGCTTCCCCTCGCGCAGTAGTCGCTGGATGGCCTTCTCGGTCACAAGCGAAGCGCCCAACTCGCCAGAGAACGAGCCTTCCTTCTCCGTCGCCAGCCACCACTTGTCTGCCGCCGCCGGGTCGCGCTCGTCCAGCGAGTACTTCACCACCAATGGCGACGGTCGCCGGCGAATGCCAGAGCCACCAACCGCCGGGCCGCGCTTACCACCGGAGGCCATCGCTTCCCACAGAGATCGAAGCGGTGAAAATATCACGAAAGTATAGAGGGCGGAGCAGACCGGAAAGACGGCGTAAAGGTGCGGGGACGCTGCTACAGGGGGGCTATTTCAAGCCACCTCGCCCATGCCGCCGCTACCGAAGCGTCGCAATGATCCGCGTGCCAGATGCAACTGCAGCAGTGCAAAGGTCCGCCCCGCACGATTCCCCGTAACCAAAGACGAGGCGTCGTGGCGATACGCGCCACACGCGACCGCAGAACCAAGGACCGTCAACGCAAGCGGTCACGATCACGCAATCCCTGACCCACCGCGGCGCTCCAGTTACAAGCCGCCGCGTGCCCTAACCACGTGAACGGACACTGCACGACGCAGCAACCCGGCTTTTGGCAGGCTGGGTGTCGGTACGGTCCCAGCCGCTATTAAAGGCGCTCTACCGGACCAAAAGGGACAAACTCCAGTTCCGCCTCCGGCTCCACCAAGCGCGTGCGTCTACTTCGACTAAGCGCCAGCCTCCGCTGCCACCCGTTCGAAGGGTAGGGGACGGAGCGCGCGCGCCTCTACTCCGACTCAGGTGCCAGCCTCCGCTGCCACCCGTTCGAAGGGTAGGGGACAGAGCGCGCGCGCCTCTACTTCGATACAGGCGCCAGCCTCCGCTGCCGCCCGTTCGAAGGGTAGGGGACAGAGCGCGCGCGCGCGTCTACTTCGACTAGGCACCAGCCTCCGCCGCCGCCCGTTCGAAGGGTAGGGGATGGAGCGCGCGCGCCTCTACTCCGACTCAGGCGCCAGCCTCCACTGCCACCCATTCGAAGAGTAGAAGACGGAGCGCGCGCGCGTCTACTTCGACTAGGCGCCAGCCTCCGCTGCCACCCGTTCGAAGCGTATGGGACGGAGCGCGCGCACGTCGCGCCTCTGCTGTACATCACCTTCCATCCCACACCTCGAGCTCCCCAACCGCAAGTTTGGAGAAATTCACAGGCCGCAGGGGACGGAGGGGGCCAAAGGACTCGGCGACATGGTTTCGGCCCTGTGAAGCCCTTCACCATGAGAGGCTCCTGTTGTAGGGGTGGCCCCCACCTAAGCCCAGCAGGCCTGTTAGGAGGTTATAAGAACCAGAGTAACATGTGTAATGACTCAAATGCCCCTAAGGGGGATGTACGGATGTAAGGGCATAATTGTAAAAGTATACTCCATATGAATATATATATATATATATCAGGATGAGGGGGAGGCTGAAGCAGAACACTCCCACCTCTCCACTACCATCTCTCTCTCTCTGTTTGGTCAGTAACCACAACAGATGGTATTGGGTTTTTGAGGTCAAAATTTATTTGGGTGGTTTAAAGCTTCATCGGAGTTTAGAATGACAGAATGGAGATGGAAATGGTGTAGATAGGTTCAAGATGATCAAAATGGGTGCATTGGTGTTTTTAGGGTTTTGGTAAGTGTAACAGTTGAAGTAGTATTAGTCATGGCATAAGGGCTAGTAAGAGTTTGGTATTATGCTAAATATAATTGAGTAGACTTTACGACTTATAATGGTTAAGGCGAATATACGTATCGGTTTCGACAAATGTAAAAACCTAGATCGTGTTGGGTTTGCGGTTTGAAGAAGTGTATTGATGGTTTTGGATTTTGTCGGTGTGTAATATGGGGAAAAAAGCTAGTAATAGGGTAGGCGGGCTGGAAATAGACATATTGGATATATATATATATATATATATATATATATGTATGTATGTATATATATATGTATTTCGGGTGAACAGTAAAGAGTTTGCTATTCACTACGGGTTCAGCACTATTCATTAGTGGATTTTACTGTTCTCTGTGGGTCATGGTACTGTTCATTGCGAAGTGTCATTGTTCATGCCGGGTTGGCTACTGTTCACTAAAGGGTCAGATGCTACAGTACTGGGTCGGGCATTGTTCATCTTCCTCCTCCCAATCGTCACTATAGCAGCCGAACATAGTATTTTTGTGACAACGATTCCCTATGCTATGGCTAACTCCAGCGGAAACCGAGGGCATGGGTGGACTCAGGGAACTGAGAAGAACCCATTTTGGGGCTCTGTGGTGGTCGGCAGGCAAAGAACGTCTAACGTTAGGGTGGGGATTATTTAGAGGATTTTCATAGCATAGTGATTCTCCGAGCTCTAATTAATGGGAGCATAAGTGATAAAGCATCCTTGGGGTGAGGAGGTGTCGATGGTATGGTCAGTACGGGCTAGGGTAGCTCATGGTGGCGCGCCCACAGTGGGGTGGTTTTGACCAGCGGAAGAGAAGGAGGCCAAGAAGCTATAGGGCTTGGCTGGCCATGGTGTAGGATCAGATATGGCAATAGAGGGGGGATGAATGGTGCCTTTTTTTAAAAAAAAACCCCCAAAAGAATCCACTAGAAACTCTCTACTCCGATAGCTACAAAGCTATGAAGAAGAAATCATATACTCATGCCTACTGGAAATCTAAGGAGAAAAACACTCATAAAATGAAGAGGCCAAAGTAGATAGCCAACTGAAACTGGCAGCAGTACAGACTGCAGAGGGGGCCGGTCAGACCGCATAGGCCAGGCCGGTCAGACCGCCGGTTCAAGGCCGGTCTGATCGCCTGCAAAATGTCGGTCTGACCGCCCCATGTTCTCCGGTCTGACTCCCATGCTTCGGCTGGTCAGACTGGTAGGGTTAGCGGTCTGACCGCCGGCTAGGGTGCGGTCTATCCGCCGTGGAGTACCCAGTCTGACTGGCCGAACCCCCAGCACGACAGCAAAAACCAGCAGAGGCCCGAGAAGCCTGAAAACCGGACTGAAGCTACTGAAACTACTGAAATACACTGAAATTTCAGCAGATTAGCTATCCTCCTTTGCTCCAAAGAACATGACCTCAAACTAAATAACAGAGAGCCCTCAAAGACCAAAGGAAAACATCAACAAAGCAAAAATTCAAGATTTGAGCACAAGACTGTAGCTTTGACTGGGAATGAGCTGATTTCCAATTTTCTCACTAATATCACATCTTTTGCTCATGAAACCTTGAAATCAGTTTAGCAATGACATGAGGACTTGGATTACCACACTTGGTCACATCCTTTTGAAGGGAAATCACAAGATTCAAATGTGCTCTGGGTATAAACCCTAGCAACAGTGAATAACAGAGGAAATATATTCGGGGACCAAATGGAAGCAAAAATGGAATTGAAATCTTTTCTCTCGGGACATAGTTGGCCAAGATGGTCATGTGATTCTATCCCTGTTCAGAGACAATCATTTTGCTGCTCTTAGAACAAAAATCAACTCAAGAACAAAAAGGAAATGAGGAGTAAGCAGAAACTGAAATCCATCACAGAGAATGAGAAACAAGACTAGAATTTTCAATTAATTCATTCCCATGAATGCTTAAGTAAAGAGGAATGATTACACAGGAGTTCCACCACCTCACTACATGTTTGAGGTTGTAACACACGCAGAGCTCAATACACACACTGCTCAATTGAGCTCTCTCTCGACTGAATACATCAACTGCTGCCTCCCTCTTCTCCTTTTAACACCCAAGGTCATCGTCAAAGGAGAAATTCAAGAAAGGGCAGCCACCTTCCACTCCCAACCTCACACTCCATATGAGGCAAGGGGTCAAAGTCAACAGGACTTGGAGGGAAACAGCCTCCCACTCCAAACTTGAGTCAAATCCCGAATTTGTCCCTCAAGCACCTTCCCGGAAGCTTCCCGCAACTGGCACCTTGACCATTTGGACCTCGACTCCTCCCTGAGTCTAGTTCGGTCCGCTTCGCTGCACACGACCGCACCCGGCATCCTGACCGTCTGGACCTCTGACTCCTCCCTGAGCCTAGTCCTGATCCACTCGCCGCTGTCCGTCGTGTCCACCCGACACCGACCGAGACCTCCAACTCCACCTGAGTCTAGTCCTGGTCTGTTCCGTCACACACGACCGCAACCGACCTCCAACCGTCTGGACCTTCGACTCCTCTCTGAGCCTTTCCCGGTTCTCTCGTCGTCGCCCGTCGTGTCCTCCACCGGTAGCTCCAGCTCCGGTTGCTCGTCTCCCGACTCACAACCACCTCACCAGCCTCGATCATCTTCGGCATCACCGACCGTCTGGACCTCAACACCTCCTGTGCCTAGTCCCGGTCCTCCTCGCCTCACCATGACCTAGCTTCGAAGTCCTGTAGTCACACAGACAAGCAAACCGTCACATAGCACCGCACGAAACAACATAATCAACATTAGCACAAGTAAATGTACTCAACCCTAGAATACCCAAAATAAACTCAAACTCACTACCACAACCGTCAATTACTCATCACAAACATGGGGATACCTCCACACGGTCTCTCAATCTCCCCCTTGATGAGTATATTGACAAACACAGAAAAAGCATAAAGATTGAGTTTGTTTGAGTGTCAAACATGGTCCAAGAGAAAGAAGATGACGCTAATGACCATGTAGACAAAGGAGCAGAAGAAAGAGCAAGTTTTCCTCACAAAAGCTCCCAAAGCTCCCAAAATGTGGCTTTTTCTCCAATATTCTCCCCCTTTTGGCAATAGAGTCATCAAGATGCAAAAGAGAGAATATAGCATGGTGTGGCTGAATTTTATTCAATGCTAAACAATTAGAGCTATGAAGATTATCCAAAATGACCATTAAGTATTACACCAAGCCATAATAAAATAAGATGCTATCAAGATCATGACAAGATATGCATAATCAAGCCAAGCCACATAAGTAACGATATGAATATGAGATGAATTTGTTAACATGTCAAGCTGTTCAAGATCAAAGTCTAGCTAGAGGTATCCAAAAATGATGCAAGCCATGTCAATAATGTAAGTGGAACCAAGAAGCTAGAATTGAGTCAATTTAGAGTGTTATAAGTTCAAGAATGAATCATGTGTTCAAGCACTTTAGTCCTTTTGTAATTAAGGAAATTTAGCATAATTGACATGTTTTTCTTTGAAACTCATGGTCGTTTCCAACCAAAATTTTAGTCATGTGCTAGATCTCAAGCCTTATGCGATCATTCCAAGCGAGAAGCTTATGGATATGATCTTGGTCATCCAAAACTCCCCCTGAGTTCATGCCTAGTGCAATGGCAAGCACTCTCATGAGAAAGAATTGGTGAGATCAGTTTTTTCGCACATAAAGAGATCTTTTTGCTTTTTAAACAATTGTACTAACTCATGATTTATCAAGAAACTAGCATAGCTCAATCTAAAGCTCAATAAAGATTCAAAGCTCAACTTAGCCTATTTGACATGGCATGAATCATAAGAGGATAACTAAAGACAGACTAGTCTCAAGAGCTAACATGACATGTCTTAATTCAAGTTGTGCAATTTTAAGCAACTTATCAATGGCAAAGGCTTGACGACACATATAAAGACATGATAAATCTACCAAATAAGCACGGATCATGGCAAGATGTAAAGCATTGTAAACATGTCATACAAGGATAATAGTCAAGGCTCCATGTAGATATATTACAATGCAGAATGCTGAAATGAAATGCAGGAAATCCAGCTCCCCCTCAACATATGATGCACTTGTAGTTCAAATTGAGTTATGTCAATATTAAGCTCCAGAAGCTCCCAAATGAACTCCCCCTAAACCAAAGCAATAAAAACGAGAAGCTGGCAAAGAAATCAGAAAAGGCAGTCCTTAAAGCATAGACAAGATATAGAGGATACTATGGCTCAGACTGACTCTCATCTACCCCATATGACACTAGGACTATCAACTGCCCATCTAACACACTAAGGAGCAAACACGTTCCCTGTCTACCCAAGGGTGGCCCAACCCTTGCTAGAACCTATAAGAAGTGAGTGAGTTCAACCTAGTGAGAAGAGAAACAGCTAATAAGCAGCATCCTAGATCACAAGATGAGAGGAAGAAATCTAAGCAACTAGGCAAGAGAAACTCTCTAATCTATGCTAGAAGGACTAACCCGAATGCACCCCGATGCAATGCAACAAAATGAGAATAGGAGCTTATAGAATAAAGCAATAAAGCACAAAGCTCCCCCTCACTACAGTTCATAAGGACAAACCACCCCAAGCTCTCCCCGCAAGGCTGAAAACCTAGAGCTATCCAAAGGCTTGGTAAAGATATCAGCCAACTAGTGGTTAGTCTCCACAAACTGGAGCACTATATCACCCTTCTCCACATGGTCTCTAAGGAAGTGATATCGGATATCAATATGCTTGGTCCGGGAATGCTGCACTGGGTTCTTGGCAATGTTAATAGCAGAAGTGTTATCACAAAAGAGTGGAACACTGTCTATAACTAACCCAAAGTCCAGCAGGGTCGAAGCTGTCCAAAGTACCTGGTTACAGCAACTGGCGGCAGCAACGTACTCGGCCTCTGCGGTGGACTGTGCAACACCGGACTGCTTCCTAAAAGACCAAGAGACGAGAGAAGTGCCAACAAATTGGTAGGTGCCAGAAGTGCTCTTCCTATCTATCCTACAGCCGGCAAAGTCTGTGTCTGAGTAGGCTCTAAGGGAAAGACAGGAAGAGGAAGAGTACCATATACCATAGTTAATGGTAGCTCAAAGGTACCGAAGAATGCGCTTCACCGCTTGGCGGCGAGATACGCGAGGAGAAGCTTGAAACCGAGCACAAAGACACACAGAGAAGTATATGTCCGGTCTCGAGGCAGTGAGGTACAAGAGGGAGCTGATCATGCTTCTGTACTCTTTTTTATCAACTGGCTCGCCATCGTCATCTGGGTCAAGTGAAGCTGTGGATGCCATGGGAGTTGATACGGGCTTGCCATCATTCATATCAAAGCATCTCAGGAGGTTTCGAGTGTACTTGCCTTGATGCAAGAAAGTACCCTCCTGAGTCTGCTTGATCTGGAAGCCAAGGAAGAAGGTCAACTCGTCCATCTTGCTCATCTCAAACTCGGTGCTCATGACATCCGAAAACTGTGAGACAAGAGCATGAGAAGAGCCGCCAAAGATGATGTCATCCACATAAATCTGGATGAGCAGAAGGTCAGTGCCATGCCTACGAATGAACAATGTCTTATCTACCTTACCCATCTCAAACCCATGACTCAACAGATAGGACTTAAGCCTCTCATACCAAGCTCTAGGGGCCTGCTTAAGTCCATACAATGCTTTAGAAAGCTTGTAGACATGGTTTGGGTATTTCGGGTTCTCGAAACCTGGAGGCTATCTCACATAGACCTCTTCATCAATAAACCCATTGAGGAAGGCACTCTTGACATCCATCTGGTAAAGCTTGAAACCCTTAGAAGCTGCGAAAGCAAGCAGGATTCTAATGGCCTCAAGTCTAGCTATAGGGGTAAAGGTCTCCTCAAAATCTAGACCCTCAACCTGGGAGAATCCCTGAGCTACCAGTCTAGCCTTGTTTCGAATGACTACCCCATCCTTACTTTGCTTGTTTTTGAACACCCACTTGGTACCAATGACATTGTGACCTCTAGGGGGTTCAACAAGCGACTAGACCTTGTTTCTGTCAAAATTCTCTAACTCCTCATGCTTGGCATTGACCCAAGACTCATCTGAAAGAGCATGACTGACATCCTTGGGCTCAAAGGTGGCAATGAAGGCTGAATGGAGACAGAAATGAGACATGCCAGACTTTGAGCGTGTAACACGCTCAAAGAGGTCTCCAATCATCTGCTCTGAAGGATGATCTTTTTGGATGTTTCGGGGAGGTCCTGGATGAGATGAAGAAGTGGCCTCTACCTCATGAGCTGATGAGGTAGGAACAGAGTTACTAGCTCCAGAAGAAGCAGAAGGCATGGGCTGATCTCCTTGAGGTGCAGTGGTGGAAGCAGGCACCTCAAGGGGAGGAGGAACTGGATCGGGTAAACAACCCTCATCTCCATCGTCCTCATCATCCACAAAGATGGGCTCAGACTGCTCTAAAGAACCTAAGATATCGGGCCTAGACCCCGGACTGGCCTTGTCGAAAATCACCTCACAGGTCTCTACCATTTTACTAGACTCGCAGTTCCAAACCCGATAAGTCCGCGAAGAAGCCGAGTAACCTAGAAAGATGCCATCACAAGAACGTGACTCGAACTTGTCTAGGTTCCCGGACTTCAGGATGAAACACTTGCAACCAAACACATGAAAATGAGATACACTGGGCTTTCGCCCATATCTCAGCTCATAAGAGGTGCGATGCAAGTGTGCCCTGAGAAAAACTCTGTTTGAAACATGGCATACGGTGGCTATAGCCTCAGCCTAAAACTTCCTCGGTGTAGAGTACTCATCAAGCATCGTCCTGGCCATCTGACCAAGGTACGGTTCTTCCTCTCCACAACGCCATTCTACTGAGGGACGTATGGAGAAGAGAACTGGTGCTCTACACCTGTCTCACCGCAAAACCTCTCGAAGTAGAAATCCCTGAACTCCGTGCCATTATCACTGCAGATCGCTCGTAAGGCACCCGGGAGCTCAACAGAAAGCCTACTAAACAAACCCCGAAAGTGGGTAAACGCCTCATCCTTCGAGGCTAAGAAAAACACCCAAGAATACCTCGAGAAGTCATTGACCACGACAAGAACATATCACTTCTCTCCTGCTGACTACACTCGAGCTGGTCCAACTGTGTCCATATGGAGCAGCTGTCCTGGTGCATCGGTCATAGTCATTGTGACCGGAGGGTGAGAAGCGGCAACCATCTTGCCGTGCCGTCATGGAGCACAAACTAGATCTTTGACCATCTTGAGTTTCGACAGACCACGAATGAGGTCGTGGCCGCTAACTCGAGTCAAATGGTCAAATCCAATATGACCAAGTCTCCTATGCCAAAAAGTAAGGTCACGGGACTCAGAAGCAACTAAACACTTGAGAGGATCACCTGAAGACTCAACAAAATCAGCATGAAAGATCCTCCCATATCGAGAAATCCCGCAAACCAGACTACCCGAAGAATCAAGAATTTTTCAATTATTTTTCTTAAAACTCACCTCGTAACCGTCGTCGGTAAGCTGGGAAACAGAAAGCAAATTGTACTGCAGCTTACTCACCAAGGCAACATCTTTTAAAATAAATGAATCATTAACGCGCACAGTACCTTTAGCGATGACGCGCCCAGACGAAGCGTCTCCAAAGGTGATAGCCTCATCACCTGGAGCACGAGCTAGGGAAGAGAACCAACGGGAGTCTCCAGTCATGTGTCGAGAACACCTGGAGGCAACAAGCCAAACCTCTCCTTTCCCAGCCCGACGAACCTGAGTCAAACAGAGAGTGAAGGCTCAGTACTGGGATAAATCAAAAGAGATTTTGGAACCCAATACTGAGTCACACGTCGAGCAGAAGAAGTAGCCACACACGACTGACCTCTAGCTACCCTACGCTCTCTATCGCTCAAAGAAGCAGAAGGTCTATGTGCAGACCTGAAGCTGTTGCTGGGTCCGACTGCTATGGGAGAGCGAGTCGGAGCACCAACAACACGCTGATCACGCCACGGGTAGCCATCTCGACGGGGGAAACGAGATCTACCCTTAGAACAGCGAAAGTCACAACCAGAGGCATATCGAGGACAAAAACCAGAAAACTCAGAAAAGCCAAGTCCTCGATGCTGCCCAAACCCATCAACAAAAGCAACTCTAGACCTCGTGTTGGTTTTAGGTGCACTCAAGGTCTAGGGCTGATCCTGAGTACGCCTAAGAGTCTCAACACGGTCTCTACGCACGATCTTGGTGCGCCTGAAGCAACTCTCAACCAAGTGTCCATCCTTCTGATAGAAGGTAAAATGATATTTCACCTTCTGAGAGGTAGAAGTACATGATGGGGCTTCGCCTTCTGAGAGGTCGAAGCAACAGGTGGAACCACCTTACTGTCAAAGATCCCTTGGACAAAGCTCGCTGATTTGAATTGAACTTTCTTAGTTCTGGGCTCGACCTCAATCACACCTGCTGCTATGGGTCTAAGAACAGCAGGTGGATGCTTCCTAACATCCTCAGAAAAATCATATCCTAGACCTTGATTGAATTTGCAAATTTTGGATTGGTCTAGAATAAGATTTAGCTTCTTCTTACCTCCTACAAACCTCTCGAGAGTGTTCATAAGATACTGACACTCCCGAAAGAGAGAGGTGCAAGAAGAGCAGGGGAAGAAGAGACAATAGAATATAAGGAGTAGAAGAAGAACCAATTGTAGAAGAACGGAAGGCATGTGCATGCATAGCCACCTCAGAAAGGACAGTCCTACTGCTAGCTATTTGGTTCACTTCACTAAGCATCTCTACCAAACCCTCATGCTTCTTCCTCTCAACAGCACACATATTACAAACAAAAGGTGCTTCTTTAGAAGGTTCTTAGTTAGCTTCACACATTTTTCATCCAATGCAATCAAATCAAATTTTAGTTTTTCATAGTTATTGCATGGTGAGCTAACAGGGTCCTTAGAAGCATATTGAGCCAATTTATTACTGTTATCAATCATCTCTTGAAACTGTTTTGAAATAGATTCAAGCTCAGTAGTCAACTTAGGACAGTTCATACATGAAGCAATGGGCTCTAACAGAAAAACTTGTAACTCAGCAATTTTATGATCTGCCTTTTTTAAGTTCATCTTCAAATTAATGCAACTTTCACAAGATTCAGGCAGATCGAGAAGCATGGTATAAAGACCTCTAAATGCATTGTCCTTATCCTCACATGAGGTGCAAGAAGTAGTCTCAACAGTAATAGATGAAAGAGCAGCTACCCTACTCATCTCTAGTTCAGCCAAAAGACTAATATTCTTCACCTTAATCATGTCAAGCTCAGAAGACAAACTATCATGAGAGGTTCTTAATTTCTCCATGTCACCAAGCAAAGCAGAGCATGTATCACATTCGACACGGGAGGGAGCAGATATAAGTGAAGTAATCTCCCATGACAATCTATCTACTTCCTTCTCCAACTCGCTACACCTAGCTCTAGATCTAGCATGAAATTTTTCTAGCTTAAGAAAAGCATCATTAAGCTGGTTATAGGAGGGGTATACCTCGTCGGAGTAGGAGTAAAGCTCGATGTGGCTAATGTCGCCCTCAAGGGCCATGAAGCACACGCCACTGAAGTCCTCCCCATCCTTGGGATCTTGGTCGTCCTTCCCATCATCGTCACTCCACCCCTCCACCTCGCTGAGGTCGAGGTCGTCGAAGGCGGTGAGGACGCGATGGAAGAGCTTCTTGGCTTTGCCAAGGTTGCGGAACTTCTTCTCTTTGCTTGGAGGCTTCTTGTTGCGGTTCTTGTCGGTGTAGACGTTCTTGCTCGAACCGCCGTAGTCATTCTTGCCCTCCAGCTTGGGGCAGTTTGCTCGAATGTGGTTGGGGCCACCACACTCAAAGCAAATCACACGTCCTCCTCCTCTCTTTCTCTCTCTAACCCTCTTATATGCATGTGAGAATTTTCTGGCTAAGAGGGCTAGCTGGTTTTCTGGAAGCTGTTCTAGTAGGTCATCACTTATCTCACAAACAGCAGCAAGAGAGAAACCAGAAACACCATCAGAAGGAAACTCAGAAGTCGAACTGGGATTAGTGACCAAAGCCATCGACTGAGACTTCGACTTGCGAGAGAATGTCAATCTCGTGAGTCTTGAGGCGTGAATACAACGCGTCAATAGTCAAAGTCGAAAGATCAGTGGTGTCCTTGATGGTGGTCACCTTCATCTCTCAAACATGCAAATCCAAAGCCAAAAGCATTTGACGAGTGTTGTCCGAGTCAGGGTATGTGAGACCGACTGCTTGGAGGTTGCTCAAAATCTTGTGGAATCTCGCAAAGCACTCATCAAGGGACTCGCCAGCGAGCATTTCAAACTTGTTGTAATCTCGCTTGAACTGGTCCTGTCGTACCATCTTTATTTGGGTGGTGCCCTCATGGTAAGCATCAAGGGTCACCCAAATATCGAAGGCCGACGTAAGATGAGAAATGCGATCAAAGTCATTTCTGCTCAAACCTTGGATGATGATGTTCCTTGCCTTAGCATTCGCCTCAACATTGGGCATGTTCACCACATTGATATTCTCATCGGCAGGAACAACAAAGCGTGTTTTGACCTTGCGCCAGATCGCATAGCCTTGAGCCTGAATATAGGTCTCTATCCGACTCTTCCAAAAGGGATAATCGATCCCATCGAATATCGGGGGCTTGGTGGAATACTTATCCATTACCATGGCTCACAGACCGGTTAAAGATCAATCAAGAAGAGCTAACCGGCTCTGATACCAATTGTAGGATCGGATATGGCAACAGAGGGGAGGTGAATGCTAAGGCAAAAGAGGGTTGGAAACAGACATATTGGATATATATATATATATATATATATATATATATATATATATATATATATATATATATATATATATATATATATATATATATATGTATTTCGGGTGAACAGTAAAGAGTTTACTATTCACTACGGGTCCAGCACTATTCATTAGCAGATTTTACTGTTCACTGTGGGTCATGGCACTGTTCATTGCGAAGTGTCATTGTTCATGCCGGGTTGGCTACTGTTCACTAACGGGTCAGATGCTACAGTACCGGGTCGGGCATTGTTCATGTTCTCCTCCTAATCGTCACTATAGCAGCCGAACATAGTATTTTTGTGACAACGATTCCCGATGCTATGGCTAACTCCAGCGGAAACCGAGGGCATGGGTGGACTCAGGGAACTGAGAAGAACCCATTTTGGGGCTTTGTGGTGGTCGGCAGGCAAAGAACGGCTAACGGTTGGGTGGGGATTGTTCAGAGGATTTTCATAGCATAGTGATTCTCCGAGCTCTAATTAATGGGAGCATAAGTGATAAAGCATCCTTGGGGTGAGGAGTTGTCGATGGTATGGTCGGTACGGGCTGGGGTAGCTCATGGTGGCGCGCCCACGGCGGGGTGGTTTTGACCAGCGGAAGAGAAGGAGGCCAAGAAGCTATAGGGCTTGGCTGGCCATGGTGTAGGATCGGATATGGCAACAGAGGGAGGATGAATGGTGCCTTTTAAAAAAAAATGCCCCCCAAAAGTATCCACTAGAAACTCTCTTCTCCGATAGCTACAAAGCTATGAAGAAGAAATCATATACTCATGCCTACTGGAAATCTAAGGAGAAAAACACTCATAAAATGAAGAGGCCAAAGTAGAGAGCCAACTGAAACTGGCAGCAGTACAGACTGTAGAGGGGGCCAGTCAGACCGCATAGGCCAGGCCGGTCAGACCACCGGTTCAAAGCCGGTCTGACCGTCAGCAAAATGTCGGTCTGACCGCCTCATGTTCTCCGGTCTGACCGCATAAAAGCCTCTGGTCTGACTCCCATGCTTCGGCCGGTCAGACCGCTAGGGTTAGCGGTCTGACCGCCGGCTAGGGTGTGGTCTGACCGCCGTGGAGTACCCGGTCTGACCGGCCGAACCCCTAGCACGACAGCAAAAACCAGCAAGGCCCGAGAAGCCCGAAAATAGGACTGAAGCTACTGAAACTACTGAAATACATTGAAATTTCAGCAGATTAGCTATCCTTTTTTGCTCCAAAGAACATGACCTCAAACTAAATAACAGAGAGCCCTCAAAGACCAAAGGAAAACATCAACAAAGCAAAAATTCAAGATTTGAGCACAAGACTGCAGCTTTGACTGGGAATGAGCTGATTTCCAATTTTCTCACTAATATCACATCTTTTGCTCATGAAACCTTGAAATCAGTTTAGCAATGACATGAGGACTTGGATTACCACACCTGGTCACATCCTTTTGAAGGGAAATCACAAGATTCAAATGTGCTCTGGGTATAAACCCTAGCTACAGTGAATAACAGAGGAAATGCATTCGGGGACCAAATGGAAGCAAAAATGGAATTGAAATCTTTTCTCTCGGGACATAGCTGGCCAAGATGGTCATGTGATTCTATCCCTGTTCAGAGACAATCATTTTGCTGCTCTTAGAACAAAAATCAACTCAAGAACAAAAAGGAAATGAGGAGTAAGCAGAAACTAAAATCCATCACAGAGAATGAGAAACAAGACTAGAACTTTCAATTAATTCATTCCCATGAATGCTTAAGTAAATAGAAATGATTACACAGGAGTTCCACCACCTCACTACATGCTTGAGGTTGTAACACACGCAGAGCTCAATACACACACTACTCAATTGAGCTCTCTCTCTACTGAATACGTCAACTGCTGCCTCCCTCTTCTCCTTTTAACACCCAAGGTCATCCTTAAAGGAGAAATTCAAGAAAGGGCAGCCACCTTCCACTGCCAACCTCACACTCCATATGAGGCAAGGGGTCAAAGTCAATAGGACTTGGAGGGAAACAGCCTCCCACTCCAAACTTGAGTCAAATCCCGAATTTGTCCCTCAAGCACCTTCCCGGAAGCTTCCCGCAACCGGCACCTTGACCATCTGGACCTCGACTCCTCCCTGAGTCTAGTCTGGTCCGCTCCGCTGCACACGACCGCACCCGACATCCTGACCGTCTGGACCTCCGGCTCCTCCCTGAGCCTAGTCCCGATCCACTCGCTGCTGTCCGTCGTGTCCACCCGACATCGACCGAGACCTCCGACTCCACCTGAGTCTAGTCCTGGCCTGTTCCGTTGCACACGACCGCAACCGACCTCCAACCGTCTGGACCTCTGACTCCTCTCTGAGCCTAGTCCCGGTTCTCTCGTCGTCGCCCGTTGTGTCCTCCACCGGTAGCTCCAGCTCCGGTTCCTCGTCTCCTGACTCGCAACCACCTCACCAGCCTCGATCATCTTCGGCATCACCGACCGTCTGGACCTCAACACCTCCTGTGCCTAGTCCCGGTCCTCCTCGCCTCACCATGACCTAGCTCCGAAGTCCTGTAGTCACACAGACAAGCAAATCGTCACATAGCACCGCACGAAACAACATAATCAACATTAGCACAAGTAAAGGTACTCAACCCTAGAATACCCAAAATAAACTCAAATTCACTAACACAACTGTCAATTACTCATCACAAACATGGGGATACCTCCACATGGTCTTTCACATGGCGATTCTTCGATGGGGTTCCTGGGATCATGAAGATGCTACCGGTGAGAGCAATTGAAAAGTTATAGACTATGCAAAGAGAATTAGAAATTGGCTTACATGGAGCTTTTCCGGTGTCGCCGGTGGAGCTGCGGTTGAATGCTCAATTGGGATGTGGGTGGCTTGTCTAGACACTAGTGCGTCTCAATGGAGGGGGGTTTGAGGTTTTAAGTAGGTGTCTTGAGGCGGTTCGAGGGAGGGGGAAATTTTTCGGGTTGGGGAGGCACTGGAGAGTTCAGTGGCTTGAGGAGGAGTTTGCGGCCGTGGCGTGGTGCCTTGGGCATCAAGAAGTCCATGGTCGTAGGTTGAGGCTATGATGGGAACGCTAGGTGTGGCAGAGGCATGTACAAGGCAGTGGCTGGTTGTGAGACGGAGCGCCGGTGGCGAATTTGGTTTTGGTCACTCCAACGATAGGACAGGATATAATCAAGAATGTGTTAGTGCATCGCAGATGAGGTGTATGGGGGCTGGCGGTGTGGACTGAACGAGAGGGAGGTGGTGAGACGGCGGCGGTGAGTTTTGTCGCATGATGAGTAGTGTCGGCCGGTTGGTTTTGCACAAGTGAGCAGAGGAGGTAGCAAAATTAAGACAGAATTATGCTAGAGAATAGAGGGAGTGTTGATTTGGGCAAAGATTCAAATGAAATCAAAATCCTGTGAAATTTAATACATTTTCAAATTCTGGGTTGTTTCACTTGTCGCCTCCACCGGAGGCGCAAGGAGAAATCGAGACCCCCATTGCCTGCTCTGCCGCCGGCGCTGGATCCTGCTCGGCTTTGCAGGCGGGAGGCGCCGGGGTGTCAGGCTGGAGGTGGAAGCGGACTCAGCGGAGCACGACGGGGTGCCTCAGGTGCGGGTACCAGCTCGCGTGGCTTCTCGACTTCTCATTCTCTTCGTATATATTTATGCTGTAATTTACTCACACTGATTTGTGGGGTCAACGACGGGAAATTGAAAATTTTCGTATGGTGGGTTCGGATGTCAGATCGTAGACTTGTGCTTTGGTAGTGTGGTTCGGCGAGAGGGGCGTACTTTTTTTCATGTTGACGTGTATGTGGGTCCATACGTATGTGATACAGGCTACCGGCTTACTGTGCTGGCTCGCGTGGTAGAGGCGTCCATGCAGTGGCGGACTAGGAAGAAACATAGCTAGGATAAAGTCGAACATGAGTGAAAGCATAATTATAATTCATATAAAAAAATAGAAGCAGCAATTTAATTAGACTCTGTTTATATTGGTTTCTAAAAGTTACTTTTTTATAATAAATAGATTTTCTATAATATCTACCTTTTAAACGGAGTGTCTTTTCAAAGCAGCGTCTACCAGTCGATTATAATACATACTGTAGTGACTTTATTTATATCGGTCAAAATCATATACAAATTTCTTTCTTCATACGACTTTCTACAAACTATTACTATTTATAAACTAAAACAAAAAATCATCAGCAAAAATCAATATAAATAGATCTCAAAGTATGCAGCACGTTTATATATTTATATATGTAATCAGCATACTTGTGCCATCGTAAAAATAATTAGTTGAAGCACGCAACACGTCTTATAATAAGACGATAATAAATATAGTGTGGCTACATAAGAGAGCTAGCTAGCTGGAATGGATTGGTTAGGTTGAGTGGACGACGGTGGTAATTGATCATTGCGCACAGGCAATTCAAATTGAATTGAAGTGGCATTCACTCATTCGTGGCCAACACATTTCATCTTGGTTGCGCCCAGTGGTGAAGTCAGGAATGAAATTGAGGGTGGACTGAACTATTTATAGGTCTAAACTAAGTTGATACAAAATTAGTCTTTTACTCTAATAAAATTTCAAATTGATATTGAAATTATAAATTGGATGGAGACAAACAATGAAAAATAAAGAAATAAAATGTAGGCACCTCGATAATAGAAAGCGCCATGAGTGCGGAGTAGCAATAAGTCATCTATTTATAAAACATATCAAAATTAATGATATAATAGAAATTTATGAATAACAATGAAAATTTAGATCATATAAAACATACCAGAATTAAGTTAATTTGAATCATGAGACAATAAAAACAAAAGACTACACCTTTTTTCACACTCTATCTAATGTTCTTATCATTTTCACGGCGGGGGGCTTGGCAGCGGTGGTGCCTTCGGGGCACGTGCAGGACCACATCATCGTGGAGCGGCGGTGAAGGGAGAAAATCAACCAGAGGTTCATCACGCTTTCCACCGTCATCCCCGGACTCAAGAAGGTTCATATATATTTCACTTTCTTTCTTCGTTTTTTCTTTGATTGATTGTCTCTTCTTTAATTTTATGATTTTCACTCCTCCTCCTCTTCTTATTTAATTTTATGATTTACATATATTATTTCACTTTTTTCTTTTTTGATTGATTGATTAACTCTTCTTTAATTTTATGATTTTCACTTCTTCTCCTCCTTCTCCTCGTCGTCTTCTTTAATTCCATGCTTGTTGTTAACCGAAATCACGGAGAGCTAGCTTCTCTTTGGATTTGTTAATCTCTCTCTTTCTCTCTCTATTTTTACTATATACAAAATTGCCACCGGGGGAGGTGAGGCTGAAGCCTCACTAAGCTCCCCCGGTGGCTACGCCCTTGCTTGCTCCCCCATCTGATCATATCTATCCCTATTAATCCTATGGAAGCCCAGCAGGTAGCAACACCATACGCACTAAACTGAACTAACGCCGGCCTGGAGCTCGGGTGGTTGCCCGAGCATGTCCAAAGGGTGGGTCCGCCCGTGTGTCCATGGCAACCTCCAAAATTTGAAATTTTAGAGGAGTATTTCGCCCAAAGAAATTACGATCCTGATTGGAACTTGAGAATTTTTCTGCATCATATGAGAATTGAATTATTTTATGACAATCCTATGAGATTTTTGTGAAATTTCTGTGCTCCAAAAGTCCCTACATAGGGCAGATATATTCCACCTCATCATGTTCCACAAGGTTAGCAAGTTACCGAATAACCAATGATATAATGGTGGGTTTTTTTTTCAGCTGTGACTGATGGCTTATGGTTATGGTTGATGGCTTTTGGCCCTAATACGAGCGCATGTGCAAACAAACAGAATGATGATAAACTGATAAGCCACTTTGAAAGGACTGTTTTGATAAACCACTTTAAAAAAACGAGGGAGAAACTGTCCCATTTGTTTGTTTGAAGAAAGACATAAGCCATGTTCTTTTTTGCCTTTTGGCGTTTGGTTTCACCGGAAGTCAAAAAGCTAATTGTTGAAATTGGATAGTCTTTTGAAGCAGATTATCCAAATAGTTTTTCAATCATACAATCATGTGCGCTATCTAGGTAGGCGTCTTCGCCGTCTGCTACCTTATCGAAAAGCGCAGACAAAAGCTATCAGGTACAGTAAAAAACTATCAGTTGCAGCCTAAAAGAACACCCTGGAGTCACATGCCCCTTGCTAGCATCTCCGCTTCCACATATCGTGACTCCCTTCTTGTCGGTGGCTTCTCCAGCTTCCTCCAAAGCTAGGGTTACGACAGTTCCTTCGGTGTCCTCCAAATCTAGGTTTTGGGGGCAGCTGGCCTTGCCTCATCGACTTGGGTTGGCGACCGCATCACCTCGGTGGATGGCGCCCCAAGATGTATGCGGTGGTTTGCCATAGCACACCCACACTGATGAAGGCTTTAGCGGTGTGTAGGATTCAGCAATGGCCACTACACATTCCCCTACCTCCCTGCTAATCGGCGCCTGTAAGTAAATTGTACATGTAGTGGCAAATGATTTTCTAAATTTGGTGAATTATTCGCTGAATTTCCAGTGCTAATTTGTGGTGTTTCTCATGGTTCAATTGGTGGAGAGATACTCCATTTAAGGAACTTGGCATGAAGCATTGAATGCAGTGGCAATCTAAAAGAAACAAAAAACTGATGAATATAAAATTGAACATGAGAAAATGTTGTATAGCAAGGGGGGAGCTACTGGGGGCTTCATCAGCCTCTAGCCTACCCTCTGGTGGTAGGAGTCCCCAAACGCCTCACTTATTGCCCGTGTGCTCGACTATGCCACTGGTGTGCTCCACCACTGCAACCTCCCTCTCTGGTGACTTTTTGACAAAACCGTTCACATCATCTCCCTAAATTTCGTGTTTTTCTGATTTTTTGGCTTATTTTTTCCCATATTCATTTGCATTATATGTGATGGTCTAATCCGTTTTTCCATTTTTAAATTTTTTTAAATTTAATTATATCAAATAATCCACCATCAGCTATAGTGTAATTTTAGCCATATACAGTGAAAATTCAACCATAAGCCACCAAAATTTAGCCCAATTGAGCACCACCTTAAGTTGTCTAGTTGCAGCTACAATCAGTTCTGATCTAAGGCAACTACAATTAGTTCTGGTCTAAGGCAAAGGTCAAATCGAAGATAAAAATTAGTCAAGAAAGAAGTCAACAGTAGGGCATGAAAAAGATTAGTTACTTTTTTATGCCCTACTGTTGACTTCAACCCAGGGACCATATTCTTCTCCAACTGAGTTTTGAGTCTCGAATAAACTCAAGCACACATTCAAAGAAATTCTGACCGTCGGTTGGGATGGATTGTGGATTCCGAACAGCTATGATAACTGAACCTAGCAAGATAGTAATTACGACCCAAGAAGTGATGAGTAATTGGGCATGATTTGGAAACCCCCTATTTGCCAATAGAAGTGTTGGCCTACTTCTACACCCGAGATGTCGCATAACCCCTTGAGTGTTTTAATGGAACACAATATAATATTCATATTGTCATTTGATAAAAATGGAACTTAAAAAAGGAATTCTTTTGATTCAACCATCTCTTTCTCAACTCAACAACTTGAAGCATTAATCTTATATTTAGGATACCATGAAATCACATCAAATCATAATATATACCAATACCCTCTAATATATATCAATATTCCCCTTCTTTTATCTATGCAAAACAAAAAAGAATAGTAAGTGATCACATAAATCTACGCACTTGCCCAAGAATTCACTATTCTTCTTAATCAACGATTTATTATATAGAGAGAACAACCCTCACAAATTGCAAATACTAATTTGTTAAGAATCAGTCGAATTGAAGTCATAGTGTCATCGTTGGCTGGAATTGATATATTCACGAGATCTGGGTCACAATTTGTATCGACTAAAGAAATAGTAGGAATCCCCAAAATGGCACATTCCCGAAGAGCTATATACTCTTTTTGCTGATCGTGGACGATCACAATGTCCAGTAACCTCGTCATATATTTGATCCCACCGAGATATCTCTGCAAGGTCGATAATTTTCTCTTCAAGATTGCCACATCTCTTTTTGGGAGATGGTGGAATTTTTCCATCTTTTCTTCTGCTCTTAAGTCTCTAAATTAAGAAAGTCTAGTTTTTGTAATCGACCAATTCGTTAACATACCACTGAACCATTTTTTATTAACATAATGACAACGAGCCCTTATTGTAGCTGATGCTACTAAATACGCTGCTCTTTTTTTGGTACCAACAATTAAGAAGCTTTTCCCCTAGCTTGCTGCATCAAAAACTAAATCACAAGCTTCTGATAAAAAGTGAACCGTTCTAGCAAGATTTGTAATATGAGTACTTTTACGCTTTGCCGAGATGTAAGGGCCATTTTAGGATTCCATTTCTTAATACTATGACCAAAATGAACTCCCGCTTCTTCATCTCTTTCAAAGGTTCTCTCAACTGGACCCAACACTTCTTGTAAAACTCCACAGGAAAGCCATCTGGGCCAGGGGCAGTGTTTGACTTCATATTTGCAATAGCATCTTCTAACTCTTTCATAGTGAAAGGTTCAATCAATTCTTGTTTGTCCTCCTCTGACAGTCCTCCCGAATTCAACCAAATATCTCTATGCAAAGAGATTCCTCCTCTACTCTCTCTCCCAAATAACTCTTTAAAATATTGAGTTATGTGACTTTCCTGTTCCTTCTGATCCTGAATCACCCTGCTGCTCTCATGTTCCAAGAATGTAATTGTACACTTCCTTTTCCTACCATTAGCAATTCTCTGGAAAAAGGAAGTGTTTGCATCTCCTTCAAGGATCCATTTCTCCCCCCTCTCTTCTACCAGAACAATTCTTCCAATTTGTAAATATTTTGTAGATCCCCTTCCAATTTGGATCTTTGTTCCCAATCACTGTCAGATAGACCCACCGATCAGGTCTGTAACATCCCATTTTGGGGCAAAAATTTTAGAGTCTATGTTCTAAATTCAAAAAAAAGAGAGAAACTTTTCCCGGTTGCTCCTCCTTCTTCCTCTTCCCGCCCCGGCTGCTCCTTCTTCTCCCTCCTCCCGTCGCTGGCCACTCCCCCTTCTCCCTCCCCTTCATCTCTCCTCCCCTTTCCGTGCCTGGGTTGTAGCTACTCAGGCGGATGCCACCGCACGACCGATGCCCTGTCGCCCGAGCCTCCTTGGCGCCTCTCTCTCTCCCCCGACCCCCTATAAGAGGGCGCCAAGCCTCGCCTCACCCTCCACCACTGCTCGCTCAATTCCCCATTCCACCTCTTCCTCTACCGCAGACGCTCCTCCAGTAATCTTCGCCGCCAACACCACTCGGTGGATCTCAGGACTCCCTGGATCACTCTCCGAGTCTGCCGCTACCCCCTCCCTCTCCTTCACCGACTCCAGCGCTAGGCCTCCTCGGTGAACCACCAAACCTCGAACCGATTGCCCACGCCCGGAGGACTGCCCAGTCACCACGAAGCTGACTCCCACCTCATCGAGCTTCCTCTCTCTCCTCTGTTTTTTTTAAATTTTTCTGAGATTAAAACTTTGAGGAGCTCGTTCTCCCCCGTCGTAACTCCAATTTAACGAAATTTGTTTCTAAATTTTTCTAAAATCAAGATCTATCTGTTGGTGCTAGTTTGGTTCCATTTTGAGTTCATTTGAATTTTATCTTATTTTATTTGTTTTGTACTTACTTATTTTCACTCGTCTGTGTTGTTTTTCTGATACGTTCTTATGAATAGAGCTCAAAGAAGAGAGCGAGCCCTCGGTCGAAGCCCATGGGATGTAAGTGGCTGAATAATTGTGATAACTTACTTTATGCTTCTCAAAACCCTAAAAACTTGCTATACCTGTCTGGGCGGATGGTAAGAGTGGTGGGTGTGGATGTAACACAAGGTCGGTGGTTTGTGGAATGAACCACCTAGACAAGTTAAGGATTTAATCTTGTGATGACCTCTCCGTGTACAACAGTGCAACCACAAGTTGACAAAATGTAGGCTTGGCTGAGTAATTTACTGGACCCCCTAGTCATCTCACGGAGGACGTGTGTAGGTGGATAATAAAAACCCCACATGGAATAGGACACCGGATGGAGGTGACGTTGCCAGGGCTAGCGTTTGTGGAGAGTGGAGTCCAACTGCGCTAACCTGTGGTAGACATCCCGCACAACCTATGGAAGCAACGCCATAGGAGTGAGATGCTAGAGGGCGAGGTATTGTAAAGGCCTCATGATAATCTCTCGATCTACGCCACTAAGGAATCACGTAGAATTGTTGGGATGATTATCTCTTGTGGGTAAAGATGTACAACCTCTGTAGAGTATACAACTGTTCGAACAACCGTGCCCACAGTCAAGGGCGGACATGGAAACTTCTTTGAGTTAGTTCTATTTCAAAACTTTTGAGGGTGGGAAGAAAACGGTCGGGCGGATGTAAACCTGACTTTGGGAATTTTTCCTAGGGAGATGTACTCCAGCGTTATTGATAAGGTTGAAGTAACCTAATGGTCAAAAGCTAGCATCGATGGATGGAACCATGAAATCGGTGGATGGAACCTACACCTCTATAAATACTGCACAATTTCAAACTCTTTAAAGCATGTCTTTGTAAATTGCTAAGTCATAGGAAACTTTAGATATGATTATTCCAAATGTCGCTTTAAGCAAATAAAAGAACCTGAGCCACCCTTGTTTAGCCCTGCATCTGTATTTACATGCATTTTGTGTGCTGGCTCATGGAGCACAGTTGTTTGTGCTCACCCTCGCTCTTAACCCCCTTCAGAGTTCATAAACCAAGGGCACTATGTCTACTATGAGGACCAGAGCGATGAAGGCGATGAAGATGGTGGAAACTAGAGTAGGCTTCGGTAGTCTTGCCTCTCACCTTAGTCCAGTCGACCTGGCTAATTTGAGGGTGGATCTATTATTAGTCAGGGTTTTGGCTAATATTGGAGGCACCTAAGTTGTCTCAGTCACTTGCCTGTGGCGAGTTGAGCCCTACCACATTTGTGTACGCTTTCGCTTCCGCACTTTATGTAATGTAAATATTTGGCCTGACGGCCCTATTGTAAAGTTGACCCGACGCGGTCTATTAGAACTCTGGTAATGTAATATTATGGTATTGTCATGCATGAAATGATGCAGCAATGCACATGTAAGCACTATCTACTGATCCAGAGAATAGTGCAGTGAAATCACAGAAGACTCCAGGTTAGTAAACTTGGGGTCTGACAGGGCTGGTATCAGAGCATACGACTGTACAAACTTTAGTTAGACTAGTCGCGTTCTAAGGCCTAAGTCCTCTTTTCAAAAAAAAACCATGAAAGGCTTTAACAAAATATAGCATAATACTGCCTTGGTTAACTCTCTTAGTTCCCTTACTCTTCCATACTTTTTTTGTATCTTCATTTGTTCTAACATCTTGGTGTTCAAAATTTTAGATGGCGAGAGCTTCATCAATCAGTCCATGGGATCACCTCTCCCATGGAGAGGACGACGGAGAGTTTGTTGAGCTCCTGTGATAGCTTCTGCAGTACCTAGGGTACAGCCGTCAGCCCATCTTCAGGGGCAGGGACTTGTGGACCATGGAAGTTTTCCTCTATGCATGGGATGGGGATAGGGAGCTCTACTCCCACACCATCCAGGCTGGACCTCCTCGGACGCACCTCTCAGACTTCATCCAGGATGCAACGCATCTAGCTATAGCCCACCTGTGCCAAGAGCACGAGGAGAGGCTGCGACAGTCACCTTTCTCTCATTTCCCTCGCATCCGCTAGGGGAGTACCTTCCAGAGTGCCTCGATGCCAGGGTGGACAACCCCCAGTTGTCACACCAGATCCAGCTGACGCAGGCGATGGTGGTCACCTACGCCTACGCTCTACAGGAGATTGGGCGGTTGCGTGCTCTTCTGACTTCGAGCTATGAGCACTCGAACGTCCTCCGTGCCTGGTTCACCCCTTTGCTAGGCCGTCCTCCAGGCGGCAGAGCGTGAGAGAATTGCTGCCGAGGCTAGGCTGGAGCACCTCCAGTCCAGGGCTGCGTACCCCCGCCTTCGCCACCATCAGTACAAGCACAAGCACCAGCACCAGTGCCAACACCAGCACTAGTATGAGCACTGGCTCAGCGCTAGGGAACCCGCACCTTGCTCATGGCATGAAAGAGCGCGCGCCTGCCGCCCAAGGGCGACCTCGGATGGCCCAGCAGGGAGCGTCATCCCTCCCGTTCCCGTTCCCGTTCCCCCAGCGGCAGATCAAGCCCCTCCTGATCCCGTTCTCGCTCCCGGTCTCCCAGCATCAATTGGAGCCGTTCCCGTTCCCACTTCCTAGGGGATTGCATCTTCTACGGCTGGAGCCACTCCCTAGAGGAGTAGTTTACTGTAGGTTAGGTAGCAGTATGACTACGCAGTCCTTTTGGTGTGCACGCACACTTTTCTCTCCAGCTGTACCCCTCTATGTACTTGGCTTAGTAGGCGTTGTGTATATAGTGTCATGGCTGGACATGGCATATATGCCATGTCTAGCAGTCATGTGACACTTAACCCTCCTGCTGTAGTGAACTATGTTAGGCCTGATGCTTTTTATTGCGTTGCTTCTCTTCTGTTCGGTTTTTCTGTTGTGCTATTAGGGGGCTAGCAAACCCTCATATATGTCTTCTCTTTCTTCTTTCGGGCCCTAAAAGGCCTTAGTTGTTTCCAGATGGACCCAGAAAGTCTGCTTCCCGTGGTAGGGGTCAAGCTTCAGGGACCCTAGCTCGTGCAAGAGGCCGAGGCTGTTGTCTGAACCTGCCGCCGCCACCACCAAGACCCCCGACCATGGCACAAGTGATGACATAGCAACCATGCAATGCTCACCAGTCAGCAAGCAGGTGCAACCAACCGCAACTCAAAGCTAGCTAATTTCTTAAGGACCAGACCATTGACCTTTTCCTCGGCCAATGAGCCTCTAGAAGGTGAAGCTTGGCTGCGCGATACCAAAAAGAAGCTCAAGCTTGACTGTTGCACCGAAGAGGATAAGGTGGACTTTGCCACACATCAGCTTAAGGGTGCCATAGTAGCATGGTGGCAAAACTACCTTGCCTGCCATGGGAAAGAGAGTCCCCTAGGCAACTTGGAAGAAGAAGAAGAGAAAGTAGAAGTTGAGACCCTAGCAACTGGTGCTCAGCAAGAAGAGCAGGCAACTGAAGAGGACCATGATGAGGAAGAAGAGTCGGTAGCAACCAAGTCTATCATCTCCTGGGCCGAATTCAAGGTTGCCTTCCCGCAAAACTTTGTACCAACATCATGAGGATGATGAAGAATGAATTTCGAAACCGAAAGCAGGGAAATATGTCCGTCAATGAGTACCTCACACGATTCAAACAACTAGCTCGCTATGCCCCAATGATGTAGCTAATCAAGAAGAGAAGATTGATCATTTCTTGGAAGGGATGCATGAAGAGATGCGAGCACAACTGATTCTGCATGACCATCCTAGCTTCCACCACTTGGTTAATAAGGCCCTCGTCCTAGAAAATGAGTGGAGAATCCTAGAAGCCAGCAGGAAGAGGAAGTGGATAGCTCAAAGACCCCAGGGTAGTTTCCAGTCCAAGCCAGTGTATCAGGGCATCCCCTCCTTCTGCCAAGTGGCAATGTAACACCCAAGGCTTCCCCTTCAAGCGCCACGCTCCAATGGTAGTGTGATTCATGTGCCCCGCTCCATAGGACAATCTTTCTCAACCAACCCAGCAACCAACCTCCACCGTTTCAACTGTGGAGCAAAGGGGCATTTCGCCAACAAATGCCCAGATGGCCAGGTCATCCCAGGGAAGTTCAATTCGGGAGTCACCCCATCCTAAGTCCTCACAACAGTTGCTCCACCCACTCGCCCTCTCCCTTCACCTCACATCTCCCGACGCCGCCCCCACTTCTTTCCCTTCACCTCACTCGTGGCCTATCGACTTTGTAGATACCAAATCGAAGCAGGAGCTTGGGTTGTGGCCATCAGTGATGGAGGCAAGCCCTATGTATGGAGGAATTGGAAGCTACTACCCTCCAAGATACCCACACCTCAACCTCCATCCCCATCCTCACCCTGTACCTTACCTCTCTCTAGACCGCTCCGCTGCAATCAATTCGTTGTTGTCGATCAGTGTTGAGCCTCTTTGTCCCTGTGACTGGTTTCTTCCTCATCTATTTCTCTCTTTTGTTATCCATCTAGGTTTTGATTCTTTACTCCTCTATTAGGGTTTCGTTTTGTTGTTTGCATGAAAATTTATCTTTTCTTATATGCATATATGCTCTGATCTGTTCTATGTTTCAGATCGCCAACCTGTGTGTAAGTGCAGGGATATTAAAATTGAATATTTCAATATCAATGAGGCCATCTATCACATTAGTCTTTTTATCATCAGCATCCTCAGCATATACAGTCTGCTGTAAGTATTTTGGATGATTATTTTATTTCTTTGCCACTTTTCTACTGAATTATTTCAGATTGGGATGCTAACTTATGTTACTCTTCACAAATATGCACTTCTAAATTATGAAGTCAGTGAGACCATCAATTTTTTTGAGACCATCAATTTTTTTAAAAGAAAGTTCCTTCCATTAACTGCATAATTGTGTGAGCATGAATAAGTGGAACTCTTATCAACTTAATTATCGAAAGGACATAAATTAGATTTGCCATTGTATCTTACCTTTTGTATAGTTGTGTGAGTATGAACAAGTGGAGCTATATATGTAATGAATTATTGCCCATAAGATTAACCGGCTTATTACAGAAATTGGACATACTGAAGTTAATTAAGAAACTATGTGTGCCGTACTTCCTGCTTGATCTATGTTCCAAATGCAGAGTTCTTTTCATTTGTAGCTCTTGCATGCATATATGTTTTTTCTCCATCAGATTTTTATTATATTTTAATTTTTTATGTCGTGTAGATGCCTATTGTGTACCACCTATTATCATAGCTAATGAAGTGCTTAGAATTTTTTTTGTACTTTTTCGTGCCCATTTTTGTTACTTCACAAAGATGTTCGAGGTCAGTGAGCGTACTTGGGACTAGCCTAAGGAGGCTTGACCCTCAAGGTAAGGGGATACACGCTAAGCCATCACCTGCTTGACCTATCAAGGCACGATGCTAGAATCTTGGAAGTGTGTCATGTGCTCGGCTTATAGAGGCATGGCCTATGAAGCAAGTAGTGTCACTGTATCAAGGTGATGTGTTAGCACTTGTTGATGTAAAGTGATCAATTCAACGGGCGCGCATAATTGAGGGGATGCCAATAGATCGAGCTAAGCCTTGTATATCGAGTCGTATGATACGAAGGCGAAGCCATGCGAGTGGGTGTGCACAAAAGTTTTGGATACTCAACTTGCTTTAGGTATGACCCTGTGAGGAGTTCTCAACTCATTGAGAACCAGCCTACAAGGTAAGGAGATATGCACCCGAATACAAGGTGGTTGATTTGTCCATGCTTGCATGGTCGACTCGTCGATATATTGACTGTGAGGCGCAAAGTACTCCACAAACTAAGCCTTGTATATCGAGCTAGCCAATAGATCGAGCTAAGCCTTGTATATCGAGTCGTATGATACGAAGGCGAAGCCATGCGAGTGGGTGTGCACAAAAGTTTTGGATACTCAACTTGCTTTAGGTATGACCCTGTGAGGAGTTCTCAACTCATTGAGAACCAGCCTACAAGGTAAGGAGATATGCACCCGAATACAAGGTGGTTGATTTGTCCATGCTTGCATGGTCGACTCGTCGATATATTGACTGTGAGGCGCAAAGTACTCCACAAACTGGGGCATAGCCTTTGACAGAAGAAGATGGTATGGTTACCATTTGGTTATCTGTAGAGCCAGAGAGAGTCCACGGTCGGGGAGACACAATCAAGGAGAAGCAAAGTTTGATTGAGAGAAACACTAGCGAACATCCCCATCCCTCATAAAAAAAACTTGGTGCTCAAGATGAAGCTCACAAACAACACTTTCCTTTGGGAGGCAGGAACATCGTCGTCTCCCATCAGAAAAAACTTGGCCCTCGAGATGAAGCTCATGAGCGACACTTTGCTTAGAGAGGCAAGAACATCGCCATCTCTCATCGGAAAAGATTTGGCACTTGAGATGAAGCTCACGAGTGGCACTTCGCTTTGGGAGATGAGAATTTCATCGTCTCCCATAAAAAAACATGGTGCTCAGGATGAAGCTCACGAGCGGTGCTTCCCTTTGGGAGGCGAGAATGTCATTATCTCCCATTGAAAAAACTTGGAGCTTGGGACAAAGCTCGTGTGTGGCTGGTCGGTCGTGGGGGTGAGAAGGTCACCATCTCCCATAAAAAATTTGGCACTCGGGGTGAAGCTCACAAGCATCATTTCGCTTGGCGAGGGGCAAACGTCACCATCTCCCATCGAAAATAACTTGGCACTTGGGAACGAGCGGCACTTCGCTTGGGGAGACACGAACGTCATTGTCTCCCATGGAAAAAACTTGTGCTTCGGATGAAGTTCACGAGCGGCACTTCAAATGGGGAGGTGAGAACATCATCATCTCCCATCAAAAAACTAGCACTCAGGATGAAGATCATAAGTACCCCAGAGGGCGAGTCGTTGCAAGTTCAACCCCGACTACAAAGGGGGAGAAGTAGCTCAACCCAAAGGGGGAGAAAGCTCGACCCTAGTAGGGAAGAAAGCTCAACCCCAGAGGGGGAAAATTAGGTGACTCGACACCAGAGGGTGTGTTGTTGCAAGCTTGACCCTGACTCTAGAGGGGGAGAAAGGTCTACCCCAGAGGGCGGGGGGGGGGGAGCTCAACCCAGAGGGGAAGAAGTAGCTCGAACCTAGAGAGAGAAAAAGCTCGACCTAAAAGGAGGGGAAGTAGCTCGACCCCAGAGGGGGAGAAGTATGCGACTCAACCCTAGAGGACAAGTTGTCGCAAGCTCAACCCCGACTCCAAAAGGGGAGAAGTAGCTCGACCCTAGAGGGGGAGAATTTTTCTTGAAGGGTGGACGTAAGTCAGTGAAGAGTCAATCCCAGAGAGTGACAATCGTCGACCCAACCCTAGAGGGTGGGTGTAAGTCGGTGAAGAGACAACCCCAGAGGGTGACAATTATTGACCCAACCCTAGAGGGTGGGTGTAAGTCAGTGAAGGGTCGACCCAGAAGGGTGCCAACTATCGACCCAACCTTGGAGGTAGACGTAAGTTAGTGAAGAGTCTACCCTGGAGGGTGACAATTATCGACCTAACCTAAAGGGTGGGCGTATGTCAGTGAAGAGTCAACCTTGGAGGGTGAGAATCATCAACTTGACCATGGAGGGTGAGCCTAAGTCAGTGAAGAATCGACCCTGGAGGGTGACAATCGTCAACCCAACCATAGAGGGTGGGCATAAGTCTATGAAGAGTTGATCCCAAAGGGTGACAATCATCGAACCAACTCAGTGTCAGTATACAGGTTAGGCTACACTAGCTAGGATTAAAATTTTCTACCATATAAATCAGGAAGCCATACGCACAAGACATTATAGATCATTACCACTAGACAAGTAATGCAGTGGAAGTAGAGTTGAAGCGGCCGGTTAAACGAAAAGAGCATTGCTGTAGGGGAAGTCGTCGATCATCCTCTGTCCAGCCATCTCCTCCTTGCGATCACCCCGATCAGCGCCATAGTCATAGTAGTGCCTCTACCGAGGTCCACACTTCCAAGGATGGAACGCTGTGTGTCTATGTGCTAGCACCAGCTAGCGCACATAGCAGGGGTTATGTGAGGTGGCAGTTAGGGTATCGATGGGTGTATCTTACGATCCCTCCCTTAGCCTCCACACCTCCCTTTATATAGCCTCCAACCAGATCCTTATTCGATACGATCAAATATTTTATCCAACTCAAAAAGCCTCAGGCTGGATCTTTTATCTAACACGAGTAGAGATCATATTGCACTCAAAGTTTGTCATCTGGACTCATTGTTCTAACCCATTAAGTGTGTGACCCTGTAGGTTCATGTATATTTGGCCATGGGCCGAAAACTCATTTTCGGTCCATAAGTCGGTAGCGGTCCATAGCAGGACATAATGACTCCCAAATATACATAAAAATCATATCGGATGAACCTAAATAGTTCTTATGTACCAATCCCTTTACCTCATGATACCAGATCAAACTCAAAGCGAGAAGCATGACATCCTATGATAGCTCAAACCTGTAGTGGATTACTCTGTTGTGATTGACTTCTCAACCACATTCGGTGTGGCCATGCACTTCCTTAATCCCACCACATCAAAGGGCTCAGAGATACCTCTTCCATTATATTGGAGGGGTAAATTCTATCTTAATCGCTCACATTCCTCTGTATGTTTCATAGTAAACATGAAAGCTACCTTTATGATCACCTAGTTACGGAGTAGAGTTTGACAATCCTTAAGTAAACTATTACACATATAGGAAACCATGACAATCCTAGGTCTAAAGATCCTACATATACTATGTATGAGACTAACCAATGATACTTAAGAATATAACAATTACCGCAGTATCTCATGGTAGGTCAGTATCTCATGATGGCCTAGACGAGGCTGGAAACATTGGAACTTTGCAAGTCAAGTGTGAAGGAAAAAACACCCTAAATCTTGGTCAGATGGTCTGCACCGCAAGCTCTGATATGCTATAAAAAAAAAGCTCACTTGGTACATTATAATTTTTCCAAATTCTTAAGGGATTGACCTGATTCATATAAAGCTCCTATATTCAAAACAGACTCTAAACTATGGTTGGCATAGTGTTGTCTATGGTAGAGGAAGCGACTTCATGAGCTTTGCTGTGAGACAGAACAAGGGAGCCTTCAAAGGTGCTTACGGTAGATTCAACCTAAATATTATTCATCCTCTAGCCCTCTAGTGATCGAAGCTAGCACTGTCCAAATGGGTTAGGGCCTATTGGCTTGGTCCAAGCATAGCACGGCCCACGGCTAAACGGGCCATGCCTGCTTGTTTCGACCAACCATGTCCTGCTTGGGCTAGCACCTCAGCATGGTGCGCTAGTCTGTCATGACATGAATAGTACTAGGACCTCTTGTAATGGGAGAGGGGATGCCATTTTGTAACCCTAGACACTCATATTTAATACACTTGTCATTCGTGTGCTTCTCCTTGAGTCTCTTTGTATCTTTGATGGTCTCTATATCTGATCGAAGATGCCTCTAAATTTACTGTATGGCCTTATATCGACGACAGATACATTTTTAATGTGATAGGAATGTCTCACGAATGCTTCACTCGTCTGCCATGCACCATATAGTTAGTTCTGCCAGTTGATTGAAAAGGACAAGTAGGCAGCAAAACAGGAAGATCACATATTTAAAAAGCTAACGGATAGACATAATTTTCTTTGATCTACTATAGTACATTTGGCCTTTAAGCTTGGCTGGAAATGCAATTAGCTCTGTGATGTTGAAAGAAAGAGCATGAAAGAGGTGTCGGGAAAAAATGTTCTGTGCTAGCAAGCTTGGTTGAAATCTGACTGTTCTTTATGGTGAAAATTATGAGCCCTTCATACATTCATGTATACTTGCATTGGTTATGTCAATTTTCCTAATTACCTCGGGCATGCTGGTCCAGAAGTCAAGCTGTACAGATATTTTTTGAGTGGAAATTTATCTTGGAGCTCCTGAATGCTTATCAGAAAGGACTCAAGGCACTTCACTACTCACTGTTATTGGCAACCTTTGAACAAAGAGTCCAGGAAGAGAAAAAAGAGACACAAAACCAGTGCTTCTTGAAGTCAAATCACTGGCATGCATAATCAATTGTTTCTCTGCTCAATCAATTGAGAGGTAGGTCTCCTGTTGTTACAGTTTGAATATATGTTTGCATGTCTGTATAGCATGTGTTCATGTGCAAACAGCAAACTTCAGTGTTGTTCAAGCCCTTGTTGTGCACGATGGTCATAATGTGTAAATAGGAAGATGTAGAAGAAAATATCTACAACCAGACAAGAATTTGTATTGAAATCATATCCAGAGAAGGAAAATAATGCAATAACTGTAACTTAAATATCAGTATTCTTATCAGTATATCACTATTCATATTATCCTCTTAAGAAGATTTTCTTGTCTTTACCACCATATTAGGATTGAGCTTTCCTATGGAAAATAAGTCAAGTTGTCGATATTTTATTTTTCAATTCACATTTTTTCTTTTTTGATTGTTTAAGACCTTCAAAAGTCATGGTCCATGATTTTTCACTAAAAATATTAACTCTTTACATTTCATGAATCTAGCAAATCACGTCAGTTAGCACATTAAATCAGTATGATAAATTCTAAAATAGTCATATAATTAGGCCAAGTTGGTGTTGGTTTCTACTTCCGGCTTCTGTTTAGAAAAGTCAAAAGCCAATACGAACACCTAACTTCTCAAAGCGTCTTCTCCATGTTGGAAATATGCCCTAGAGGCAATTATAGAGATGATTATATTTTGTTATATTCATAATTTATTGGATGTTATGTTATCTTATTCCTTGATTAATATCATTAATATTTGTTAGCAAGTATGTGACTTGGTTGTGAAACTCTATATTTCTGGGATGATTATTCTTAAGCGATCCTTAGTCAGAAACATATGAGAACCCATATGAATAGACTAGCATATGTATTGGCTGATGACCATGTTTCACGTGTTATAAATATGGAGATATCAAACCAATAATATGGACACATGTTAGCGAACATGGGGTTGGATCGACCCATCATGGGACACTACAAGAACATTGTTAGTGATATGCCCTAGAGGCAACATGGAGATGTTGTGTATATCACATACTATGTTTATGATACATTACTTTGTTCCTTGAAATAGACTTTATCATTATTGATCAATGAGTATGTGACTTATTCATGAGACTCTTAATGCTAAAATGTTGATATTTCTAAATGATCCCTGATCATATATCATATGAGGAACAAATACGATTCAAAGATCAGCATATGTATTGATTGATGATCATGTCTCATGGATCATGGTATGGTGATACCAAATCAATAATATGGACATGTGTTAGTGAACACATGTTGGATAGACCCGCCATGAGGCACTGCAGAGATTCCATGTGTCATCAGTTGGTCTCAAGTAGTGTTTATGTGGAATCCTTAGACTTGAGATCATCATGGTTCCCAACATGCGTAGTAGCTTATTTTGGGACTACTAAACACTACTCTGTAACTGGGTAGTCATAAAAGTAGTCTTCGGGTTTGCCATGAAACATGTAGTTGGATGTGAATGATCAAGATAGAATTTGCCCCTCCTTATGGGAGAGATATCTCCGGGCCTCTCGATGTAATGGATTATGAAAGTGCATGGCCATGCCAAGGTGATTGAGGAGTCAATCACAAGTTTATAATCCATCACGGAATCGAGAGAGTGATTGAGCTATTAAGAGGATGACACAGGTCTCGCCTTGAGCTCAATCTATATCGTGAGGCAAAGGGATTCGTACATGAGAACATTACAGGTTTAGCCGATATGATCTTTACATATACTTTGGGGTTAATATGTCTTACTAGAGGCCGCTATTAACAGGGTGACCGGAAAGGTGTTTCCGGGTCGCGACCAAGTATACGTGAACCTACAGGGTCGCACGCTTAACGGGTTGGAACACTAATTCGAATATGATTCGGATGTGGGCTCAATTCGGATAGAGATCCGAATAGACTCCTATTGGGCCTCGGTCCACAAGGCCCAAGTGAGGAGGTCTATATATATGGAGACGAGGGGCTGAGGAACATACGTTTTGTGTGAACCTCTAGCAAAACCCTAGCCGCCACCTCCCGAGCCAAACCCTAGCCGCTCACGAGTGCTAGTACACTCGCGATCGGCATTCCAACCCCGGACGTGTGGATACCGGTGGAGACGCTGCTCGTTGCGGTGTTGGTCGGCATCAACAACCTACAGATTGGATCTGCTCGTGGTGTGGTTGATCGCGTGAAGGAGACGATCTGTTCGTGGCGATCGGCTAATTCCACTACTACCTTGACGCGCGTGGTTGGACCGGCTTCTCCAACTCTTCTTCTGCTGCGCTGCGCGTCTAGTGGTAACGATCCATGAAGCATGATGTCCTTGTGTGCGCGGTAGAAAAATTTTGTTTTCTGCTTTCGTAGCCTACGCGCAATCCTTTAGTGGTATCAGAGCCATCTTGCTTAGTTTGCGATCTGGATCAGCGCATATGTTGATATGCGGTAGTAGTAGATTGGATCTATTACAGTCTAGATCAGTTGGTTCATGTGATGAATCGGTGGTAGCATGGGTTAGGTATAGCGGCATGGGTTCACATCGTTAGGTAGAATGCGATTCTACGTCTAACTTGTTTTTGCAGGGAATGGTGTGAATAGTATGGCCCTATAGCTTATTGGAATGTATGAGATGTATGTGATGCATGTAACATTCGTTCATGGCCTGCATATCATGATTATTTCAGCTATTGTTAGCTGTCTATATTGTACTTAACGACCTGCGTGTCGACCTTAATGCTTGAATCTATCTTTTTAATCTTCAATTTCTAGCTATGATAGGTAGTAGCCTAGTTTTGAGGTTACAGGCTTTCAAGCATGGTGGCCTAAAGGAGTGATGTGGAGGATGGAGATCGTCTACACCTACATGGAGATGGATATCACCATTTTTGGGCCATACTACTTCACAGTTAAATGTGTTTATCTGTGATGTTATCTATCTTATTCTTATGCAATGATATATGTGATATGTTGCTTTGGTAGGATAGAATCCCTCATAAAAATGAAGTGTTAATGCCCTTCCATATGTTGCACCAAAAGATAATGATCACCGTATGGTAGGTCTACCAAAGTAGAGTGCCGTCGGTTATCATCATTATTTGGAGTAGATGTCGGACATCTACATGCGGAAGCATTTGGTTTACTTAACAAGGTTATCAAAATAGTTTTGGACCTTGGGGCATAGGTTGGGGCTGGGGCATACTGATGTCACCCAACAAGCAAGAGTCACATAGGGATGTGATTAGCAAGGTGTTGCTTACCCATGTCACTAGTTTTCTAGCCGTGATGCCAAAGCTCACTAGGAATTAGTGAAATGAGGATCTTGACCCACTATGTAACTTAGAGGGAGTTTTGTTGCAAAACACATAGTGGGAGTCTTTTGTTAAATAGTTTAATAAAAGATGAACATAAACATAGTGCTAAACTTTGCATATTCTTGTGTTGTAGATCATGTCAGCTAACGCCGCATCCAGTACTTTTAATTTGCGATCTATTCTTGAGAAAGAAAAACTCAATGGAACGAACTTTATGGATTGGTATCGCAACTTGAGAATTGTTCTCAAGCAAGAGCGCAAGGAATATGTCCTTGAGTCTCCTTACCCCGAAGACTTGCCTGATAATGCTACTGCGGCTGCACGGAGAGCTTATGAGAAGCAAACGAATGATTGCCTTGATGTGAGCTGTCTCATGCTTGCCACAATGTCCTCTGAGCTTCAGAAGCAATATGAGAACACAGATGCCTACAATATCATTGTGGGGTTGCGTGGTATGTTTGAGAACCAAGCAAGGGCTGAGAGGTTCAACACTTCAAAGTCCTTGTTTGCGTGCACGCTTGCAGAAGGGAATCCCGTCAGCCCTCATGTGATTAAGATGATTGGCTACATTGAGAGTCTGGAAAAGCTTGGTTTTCCCCTTAGCCAAGAGTTGGCTACTGATGTGATTCTCCAGTCGCTTCCCCCGAGCTTTGAGCCATTCATACTGAACTATCACATGAACAACATGGACAAGACCTTGGCTGAGTTGCATAGGATGCTAAAAGCTGCCGAGGAAAGCATTAAGAAAAGCAGCAATCATGTGATGATGATGCAGAAAGGCAAGGGCAAGCTCAATGTCAAGAAAGGTGCGGTCAAAAGAAAGTTAGCTCCCGATGAGATCGCGAGCAGTTCTAAGGCCAAGCAAGTCAAGAAGGGTGCTGCTCCTGATGCAGATTGTTACTACTGTAAGCAATCAAGACATTGGAAAAGGAACTGCCCAAAGTACTTGGAGGATCTTGAGAAGAAGAAGGGAAGTACGACTTCCACTCCAGGTATAAATGTTATAGAAATCAATCTTGCTACTTCATCCACTGATTCTTGGGTATTTGATACCGGATCGGTTGCTCACATTTGCAAATCATTGTAGGGGCTAAGAAGAAGTAGAAGTTTGAGGAGGAGCGAAGTGGATCTTCGCGTTGGCAATGGAGCAAAAGTTGCTGCGGTGGCTGTTGGCACCATGCCATTGTCTTTACCTTCAGGATTAGTTTTGGAATTGAATAATTGTTATTGTGTTCCATCTCTTTCCAAGAACATTATTTCTGCTTCATGTTTGCAAGCAGAAGGTTATGACTTTAGATCTGTGGACATGGTTGTTCTCTTTATTTCAAAGATATGTTCTATTGTCATACTCCATTGGTGAATGGGTTATATGTTCTTACTCTTGAAGAGTCACCGGTCTATAACATTAATGCAAAGAGGCAACGTTCGAATGATTTGAATCCCACGTTTATTTGGCACTGTCGCTTAGGTCACATAAATGAGAAACGCATGGAGAAGCTCCATAGAGATGGTATTCTGCACTCATTTGATTTTGAATCATTTGAGACATGCGAATCTTGTTTACTTGGCAAGATGACAAAGACACCTTTCACCGGTCAAGGTGAACGGGCAAGTGACTTATTGGCACTCGTACATTCTGATGTATGTGGACCAATGAGCTCAACAGCCAGAGGTGGTTTTCAGTACTTCATAACTTTTACTGATGACTTTAGTAGATATGGGTATATCTACCTGATGAAGCATAAGTCTGAATCCTTTGAAAAGTTCAAAGAATTCCAAAATGAAGTGCAAAATCATTTAGGCAAGACAATCAAGTTTCTACGATCTGATCATGGAGGTGAGTATTTGAGCCATGAGTTTGGCAATCATCTGAAGGATTGTGGAATTGTTCCACAATTAACTCCGCCAGGAACACCTCAATGGAATGGGGTATCTGAACGGAGAAATTGCACCTTATTAGATATGGTGCGCTCCATGATGAGCCAAAGTGATCTTCCGTTGTCTTTTTGGGGGTACGCTCTTGAAACAGCCACGTTCACACTAAACAGGGTTCCATCAAAATCAGTAGAAAAGACACCATATGAGATGTGGACAGGACAACATCCTAGCTTGTCTTTTCTTAAGATTTGGGGATGTGAGGCTTATGTAAAACGTTTACAATCTGATAAGCTCACTCCTAAATCTGATAAATGCTTCTTTATCGGGTATCCTAATGAAACAAAAGGATGTTACTTCTATAATCAAGAAGAAGGCAAAGTGTTTGTCACCCGGCATGGTGTCTTCTTAGAGAAAGACTTTCTCTCAAGAAGGGATAGTGGGAGCACGGTGCAACTTGAAGAAATTCGAGAAACACTTGAAAACGTTTCAGCTCCTACAGAACCACAACATGATGAACAAACTGTTGAAGAACCTGTTGTGGACACACTGGCACCATGTAGGTCAGAGAGGTCACGTCGTGCACCTTAGAGGTACATGTTCTTGACTACTCAACAACGGGACATATTGTTGTTAGACAACGATGAGCCTAAGACCTATGAAGAAGCGATGGTGGGACCAGACTCTGAGAAATGGCTTGAAGCCATGAGATCCGAAATTGAATCCATGCACAGTAATCAAGTTTGGAACTTGGTTGATGCACCTGATGGTGTTAAAACCATTGAGTGCAAATGGGTTTTCAAGAAAAAGATAGACATAGATGAAAATGTTCACATCTATAAAGTGCGATTGGTGGCCATAGGTTTCTAACAAATTCAAGGTGTTGATTATGATGAAACGTTTTCGCCCGTCGCAATGCTAAAGTCTATTCGGATCATTCTAGCGATTGCTGCATATTTTGACTATGAAATATGGCAAATGGATGTCAAAATAGCTTTCCTTAATGGAAATCTGAGTGAGGATGTGTACATGACACAACCCACGGGTTTTGTCGATCCGCAATCAGTTGGAAAGATATGCAAGCTGCAAAGATCCATTTATGGATTAAAGCAGGCATCTCGGAGTTGGAAACATTCGTTTTGATGAAGTAATCAAAGGGTTTGGTTTCATCAAGAACGAAGAAGAGCCTTGTGTTTACAAAAAGGCTAGTGGGAACTAACTCATATTTTTGGTCTTATATGTGGATGACATATTACTGATCGGAAATGACATTCCTATGCTCGAATCTGTTAAGTCTTCATTGAAAAATAGTTTCTCTATGAAAGACTTAGGAGAGGCGGCATATATTCTGGGCATCAAGATCTATAGAGATAGATCAAAAAGGCTAATTGGATTAAGCCAAGATACGTACATTGACAAGGTGTTGAAAAGGTTCAACATGCAGGATTCCAAGAAAGGCTTTCTACGTATGTCACATGGTATAAATCTTAGCAAGAATCAGTGTCCTAGTACACCTGATGAGCGGGATAAAATGAATGCGATTCCATATGCTTCGGCTATTGGGTCCATTATGTATGCTATGCTTTGTACACGTCCAGATATCTCGTATGCTTTAAGTGCTACGAGTAGATACCAGTCAGATCCAGGTGAAGGTCACTAGATTGCTGTAAAGAACATCTTGAAGCACTTGAGAAGAACTAAAGATGTGTTCCTCGTCTATGGGGGTGAGGAAGAGCTCGTTGTAAATGGTTACACCGATGCTAGCTTCCAAACTGACAAAGATGATTTTAGATCGCAATCTGGATTTGTGTACTGCCTGAATGGCAGTGCGGTGAGCTGGAAGAGTTCCAAGCAGGAGACGGTTGCTGATTCTACAACAGAAGCCGAGTACATAGCAGCTTCTGAAGCTGCTAAAGAGGCTGTTTGGATCAAGAAATTTGTTTCTGAGCTTGGTGTGGTGGCTAGTGCCTCCAGCCCAATGGACCTCTACTGTGACAATAGCGGGGCCATTGCGCAAGCCAAGGAGCCTAGATCGCACCAGAAGTCCAAGCACATTTTACGGCGATTTCATGTCATCCGCGAGATAGTGGAGAGAGGCGATGTGAAGATATGCAAAGTACAAACGGATTTGAACATTGCAGATCCGTTGACAGAGCCGCTTCCCCAGCCAAAGCATGAGGCTCACACTAGGGCAATGGGTATTAGATACCTACATAGTTGACTCTAGTGCAAGTGGGAGACTGTTAGTGATATGCCCTAGAGGCAACATGGAGATGTTGTGTATATCACATAGTATGTTTATGATACATTACTTTGTTCCTTGAAATAGACATTATCATTATTGATCAATGAGTATGTGACTTATTCATGAGACTCTTAATGCTAAAATGTTGCTATTTCTAAATGATCCCTGATCATATATCATATGAGGAACAAATATGATTCAAAGATCAGCATATGTATTGATTGATGATCATGTCTCATGGATCATGGTATGGTGATACCAAATCAATAATATGGACATGTGTTAGTGAACATATGTTGGATAGACCCGCCATGAGACACTGCAGAGATTCCATGTGTCATCAGTTGGTCTCAAGTAGTGTTTATGTGGAATCCTTAGACTTGAGATCATCATGGTTCCCAACATGCGTAGTAGCTTATTTTGGGACTACTAAACACTACTCTGTAACTGGGTAGTCATAAAAGTAGTCTTCGGGTTTGCCATGAAACATGTAGTGGGATGTGAATGATCAAGATAGAATTTGCCCCTCCTTATGGGAGAGATATCTCTGGGCCCCTCGATGTAATGGATTATGAAAGTGCATGGCCATGCCAAGGTGATTGAGGAGTCAATCACAAGTTTATAATCCATCACGGAATCGAGAGAGTGATTGAGCTATTAAGAGGATGACACAGGTCTCGCCTTGAGCTCAATCTATATCGTGAGGCAAAGGAATTCGTACATGAGAACATTACAGGTTCAGCCGATATGATCTTTACGTATAATTTGGGGTTAATATGTCTTACTAGAGGCCGCTATTAACAGGGTGACCGGAAAGGCGTTTCCGGGTCGCGACCAAGTATACGTGAACCTACAGGGTCGCACGCTTAACGGGTTGGAACACTAATTTGAATATGATTCGGATGTGGGCTCAATTCGGATAGAGATCCAAATAGATTCCTATTGGGCCTCGGTCCACAAGGCCCAAGTGAGGAGGTCTATATATATGGAGGCGAGGGCTGAGGAACATACGTTTTGTGTGAACCTCTAGCAAAACCCTAGCCGCCATCTCCCGAGCCAAACCCTAGCCGCTCACGAGTGCTAGTACACTCGCGATCGGCGTTCCAACCCCGGACGTGTGGATACCGGTGGAGGCGCTGCTCGTTACGGTGTTGGTCGGCATCAACAACCTACAGATTGGATCTGCTCGTGGTGTGGTTGATCGCGTGAAGGAGATGATCTGTTCGTGGCGATCGGCTAATTCCACTACTACATCGACGCATGTGGTTGGACCGGCTTCTCTAACTTTTCTTACGCTGCACTGCGCGTCTAGTGGTAACGATCCATGATCCCTCCTTAAGCATAATGTCCTTGTGTGCGCAGTAGAAAAGTTTTATTTTCTGCTTTCGTAGCCTACGCGCAATCCTTTAAACATTGCATTCTTACATGTCATCAGTTGGTGTCATTTACAATGCATATGCTTTGTCCTTAGACTTGAGGTTGTCGCACGTACTCGGGATGCATAATGACTGACTTAAGGGTTGCCAAACACTACTCTGTAACTAGATAGTTATAAAGATAGTTTTCAGATTTTTTCATGATGCATGCATCGAGGCATGATCGATCAAGATAGGATGTGCCCCTCCATGGAACGGGAGAGATATATCTAGGCCTCTCGAGTGTTGGATTCCAGAAATGCAAGGCCATGCTACTCGCGGTTAAAGAGTTAACTGTAGTCGGGGAATTCGAGTTACGTGATCGAGAAAGAATGGTCAAGCTAACCAACAAGGATGGCACGTACTCGCCTTGAGCTTGACCGATATCGTGAGGCAAAGAAAAATGCATATAAGTTTTGTTGAGGTTCGTCCAATATGATTTTGACATATACTTGGGAGTCGACATATCTTGCTAGGGGCCACTACCGATTAGTGGATGAGTAGGAGTACTCGGGGCATGTCCAAGTGTACATGAACCTATAGAGTCACATACTTAAAGGGTTAGGATATAATTCGGATAGTGATTTAAATTTATTTGGGCCACGAGTTCCTAATGGGCGGTGACGTAGGATTTAAGGTTGAGGCCCATCATGGATGCCTATGTATAGAGGGGTGGTGACGTAGGGACGTTTGTATAAAAAAGTTTGGAATTCCTGAAATCCTAGTTGCCACACTTTCCTCATCTAATACCATGCAACAAGTGCTAGCACACCAGCGCGTGGTGTTCCTATCCCGTACGTGTGGATACCTTGGAGGTGTTGATGCGAATCTTCAGCACTAGGACGATCTACAACTTGTGACGATCAAAAGGAGTTGGAGGAGGAGACGTGCAGCTAGTATGACTACTACTGCACCAACACGCTGTATCGACTCTACTTCCTACTATGAGTCTATGCATCTAGTGGTAATCCCGTGATCTATTACTAGCGGAAGTTCCTTGTTTACGTGGTAGATTTTTCAAATTGTGCCAGCATAGCCTACCCATGATGCAACAGTGGTATCAAAGCCATCCCGTCTAGTTTGAGATTCGGATTGAATACATATGGTGATATATGGGAGTCGTAGATGTGATCTATTACTATTTCTGTTGGTCATTTTATATGATAGATTGATTTTAGCGGTGGTTGATATGATCGTCCATGCACGATGGTCTATAGATGGGTTCATGATCGCTATTCTATGATCGTGTTTTCATGGTCGAACCACGAATTGTCTCTACCGGTCGATTTTCTACATTGGGGCAGACAGTGAAGGTGTAAATCCATGGAGTACACAAAAATCAATTTTGGTTGATCAAATTGGAGTTGCGATCGAAAAGGGTTAATGTGATTAATCCAATGCGATCTGTATGGATAGAACAGTAGATTGAATCTATGTAGTCCACAAATTTTTGCAACAGGGGCTATCGTCCCTCTGACCCCAAAAGGGGCTACTGCCCCTCTAGCTCTGCTCCACTCACCAGCGAGCGAAACCACTGAATAGAACCATGGTAACTAGTATAATAACTTGATATGTTAGATAGAATGTGATTCTATGCATATTTGTTTTGCAGGATTGTAGTGAATTTTATGGCCCATTATGCATGCGATGCATGTGAATGATGTATGAGATACATATATGTATGTAATATTCATGGCCTACATGTCATGCTTATTGCAGCTCAAGGCTTTCTATATTTGTATAACGACTTACGTGTCAACTTGCGATGATCAAAAGGAGCTAGAGGGGGAGACGTGCGGCTAGTACGACTACTACTGCACCAACATGCTACATAGACTCTACTTCCACTAGAGTTTGTGCGTCTAGTGGTAATCTCGTGATCTATTACTAGCGGAGGTTTCTTGTTTACATGGTAGATTTTTAAAATTGTGCTAGCATAGCATACCGTGGCACAACACTCCACTCCTCTCGGTACCGTCTTGCTTTGGGGATAAGGTAGAGGGTCACATATGCATCACCCATCCCACTCCTCTCGCTCCTATCACGCGAATGTATCTCTCTCTCACTTTTTGCACCGCTCACACCTCCTTCTAAAAGTCACTTCTTTCAACTACTACTATTTATTTTTAGTCAAAAGACATAAGCTACAGTAAAAAGCTATCAGCAAAATCCAATACAAACGCCCATGGGATTGGTATGTACTGTACTCACATGCGAACTCTGTCAACAGTTTAAGGAATACGAAAGGCAAGATCGATCATGTATATTCTTCCTTGTCTACACATGCATGTCTACATAGGGAGTTAGTATAAAATCCCATAATTGATTTGTATGATAACATCATTACATGGTTTCAATTTTTTCTGTTTGTTTGTTTGGTTCTTTAGCTCCAAAGCTTCAAATATTCTTTGTTTTGTGGTGATGGCTCTGAACGCCCATTTATTTCATCTGTCCTCACTCTTACTTAATTCATCTGTCCTCACATTTATTAATGCTAATGTACGTCTTTCCCTATTTCTTGCTGGACAAAATCTGCTATGCCATTTACTTAGGTTTTTTTTTATGTGGACCATGTCCTCTTTATTAGGGATTTTCAGCACTATCTTTTCTGCCAACAAATCCCAACCTTCTCCAAAATTATATTGAATACATTGACATTTTATCGGTGTATTCAACAATATGAAATATTTTGCCTACTATTGGTTATCTACAAATACAGTGGGAATACCAGTGTATGGGAAGCATTAATGCACAGAACTAGTGGTTGTGTTGGATTCATTGAATATATGTACGCGTACAGTGGAGTACTAACGAGTATTTAGTAATCATAAATACTCTTTATTACGAAGGCCATGCTAGGGCAAACTACCATCTAGCAAACTGTTTTGAGCATCACCAGGTATATATTTGACTAAGACATGCAAAATTAGGAACAGTTGCCCTCTGTCTTATCACCTATGCATTGTATTCCATTCTCATGCAAAATTCTAAATGCTAGTAGAGTTGGCTTAAAAAATACAGGACAACCATGATAAAATTTGTCTCTAGTACACTAGGAAACAATATTTGGGCTTCTGTTTCTCTATATTTTCTTAAAGGTAATAGAGTGGGTGTTACCTTTCATTCAAACACAAGATGCAATAGTACAAGAGGAGATTTAGGCCATTCAGAAGGGCTTATCTGGTGGCCTATAGCATAAAGCTTCATGCCCCATAAGCTATGAGCCCCACTAAACGGGTAGCTTATTTGGGCGTAGGCCAACTACACACGCACCTACCCCACGTCGACAAAACAGTCCCCCACTAGGGTTCCCTTATTGCGTGCCACATGCCTCCCTCCCCCAAATCCAACTCGCTCGCTCGCCACCGCCCTCACTCCAACCGCGTCCGGCCCCAGTGGGTCCCGCATGCCTCCATTCCCCCAATCCACTCTGCCCCTCCTTCCCCCACCTCTCCTCCTTTGTCCACCTCTGGAGCCTGTGGGTGCCCCCTTGGCTCCCTCATACAGAGCCTCTCCGGCGGCCGTCGCTGTACTCGCTCCATTCGGCTCCATCCTCGCGGTTACCCACACACCATTGTCCCCCTGCGGCACTTCTCAGGCGCTCCCCACACTCGCTCTCTCCGCCTATTTCTTACGTTGCTCCCCATGTGGTAGCCCCCCAAGATCTGCTTTGCTTACCTTTCCCAACTTGGCGTCAGGTCCCACCCTCCTTTCTTCCCTAAGGGCGTCTCGCACCCTCAGATTTGCCCTGCCCTCTTCCAACCCCAGCAATCCCTAGATCTTCTCTACCTCCCCCCGCCTCCTCTAGCGTGTTCATCGTGCTGGCGTGCTTGTCTGCCCCGACCCCGGAGTCTGGCTTAGCGTCCTCATGCCCACCTGGCATTGTCTTTAGCTGTTGGTCAGCTCCACTTGTGTCCCTACACCAGCGCTTAGGGTTCTCCGCCACTGTCTTCGAGCAACGCCTCCACCTGTAGTCTGAGTAGGGGTCGAATGACAAGGCAACCTTGAATGCCACAATTGTTGTCACCAACCAGTTTGAGATCCGCTCCATGGCATGTGCCCACTCCGACACTCTTGCCACCTCCCCGTCCATTGCTAAAGCCCTTGTACGCACAGTTTCTCCAGCCATGGTTCATGCTGTATTGCAAGCAGTGCTCTCCACTGTGTCCGAGCAAAATAATTCTACACTGTAGGTGAACGACATGTTATACTTCTTGTTGTACTGACTTCTGGACACCTTTTAAACTTCATTGTTGGGCATGCAAATGTACAACTCCCCCACAAATGGCAAGGTGTAGGACGAGGTGGCCAATTTGGCATTCCTAGATATTTGTCATGAAGAGGTGCAAGCCAACAACCGCCCAACGGGGAGTCTGAATAGGCGAGGATATGCAAACCTCCTTCACAAGTTCAAGGAGCGCATCGGCCCGTTGTATGCCCAGAAGTAATTCAAGAACCCCTGGGATGCCCTGAAATGGGACTACGCAAAGTGGAAGACTCTCAAGCGCCACTATCAGACCCAAATTTTGCTAATCTAGAATAATCTGTGATTCCACCACACTATTTCCTAGATCAGTAGATAGTGCTCATAGATACATTGCTGAATCATTTCATACATTGTATAGACCATACCATTCATTAATATTACACATCAGAGTTTAAATATTCCACATTGGGTAGTTTTTACATGAAGGGCCGATCGGGCCAAATACTTACATTACAAAAGTGAAAATGATTTTGTTACACAGAAGGTGATGCCATAACCTACCATAGGCAGGCGACTGGGGGTAAAAACTATAATACTAATGATTACTCTAGTTTCCTCTATCTTCATCTTCATCAGGACCTGGAGCATCGTGATGAGCATAGGAGTCTTGCTCCACCACCTCTGAGATAATTGACTAAGCGAGTGTGAGCACAACCAACAATGCACCATGAGCCAACACACAGAATGTGTTATTATAGATGCAGGGCTGAACAAGGTTGGCTAGGGTTCTTTTGCTAAATGCCTTAGTTGACAATTATGAATAATAGAAATTCCTGAGACTTATCAATTTTAACTAAAATCAAATTTTCTAAAGTGTGTGAAAGATTGCAATAGTAGTAGTAGTAGTAATATAGGTTCCATCAACTGTTACATGGCTACCTACATTGAATGCTAGTTTATCAGCATTACATCAGCCCATTATTATCACTGGGTCCAACCACCTAGGGCAACTAAATCTAGTTTGCATCTCACCCACAAGGTTTTTAGAAATAGACAATAACTCCCGTAGGTTCCCATGGCCCTCCCATGACCATGGGCATGGCTGTTCGAAAAGTTTTCACTCTATAGAGGTCACACACTATACCCATAAGAGACAACCAACTTATTATATTCTACATGTTTCCTTTGACATAAAGATCAAGGTCACCATAAGGCTTTTACAATGCATCTTCCCAGGGAGGCCGTACCCGCTAAGGTTTCCCCCACTGTGAGGTACGACCACCCCTTCAAAAGCTCTCTCTTGCACTGTCACATCAAAGACCCTTCCCTTCAACTCACCTGCACGTGTTCACATTGATGGCACAACCCACACTAGATCAGTGCACATTAGTTAGCTAGGTCATACCCATTATAGACTTGTGGTTGTGATGTTTTACATTGGGAGATCATGCAAGATTCAGTCCTTAAACTTATCTGGGCAGTTCTAGCACAACCTACCCATTCTTGTGCATCCACAGCACCAGCCCCACTTACCATCCACCCAAATATTGTAAGCATGTTAAGGGTTTTTGGAAAGTGTAAAATAATCAAATTACAACATACTAATCACTAATTTCCACTAGTGACTGCCCAAACCATACTTTTCATGTTTGAAATGATGTTAGGGCAAATTAATGCCCCCATGTATCTAAGCAAGACTGTGCTTTAGATATGGACTTCTTACTAGTAAGTTAACCATTATTCCTAGGGTAACAAGGCTTTACATCCAAAGGCAAGGAGTGAGGATTAATTAAGCAATTATTTATAGGGAACTAACTATGAGCTAATGCGAATATAAGTTGCATAGTAAAATTGAAGCATGCAATTTAATAATTTAAACCAATATAATGTGCGTTTAAATTGTAGGAGCAAAATGATAAAAGTATTGACTCACCTTGCTCACAAGTTATCTGGTCTTAAGGATCTTGATCTTGCTTGTTCCACTGCTCTTATTGTGCTTCATAGTCTAATAATTTGAACGTGTAGAAATTTGAATAAATACCAACAAATAAAGATAAATTCAAATAAACTTTAAAATTCATGATTTTACTTTCATTGAAAATATATTGATTTTAGATGAATTTAGAAACAAATTTCACTTAATTGGATTCAAGATGAAGGGGAACGAGCCTTTTAAAGTTTGAGTTTTCAATTAATTCTAGAAAATAATAAAGGGGAGAGAGAGTCTCTCAATGATAGGTGGGGCCTAGGGATTATAATTTTATTTTGTATTTATTTTTATATTGAATAAGACATAGGGTATGACAGGTGGAGGGTTTTATTTTATTTTTAAATTATTTCCTCAAGAAAAACCCACCTGAGGCTGACAGGTAGGACCCTTGCACTGTAGCTACGATAGAACAAGCCCACTTGTCAGTATCTCATACTCCTTTAACTAGTTACAAAAGAGTTTTTAAATTGTAGAGGGGCACATGTCATAGGTACTAAACTTTAATTAAACAAAGAGGGCCCACGGGTCAACAAGACTATTGAATAGCTAAGCACAGTCATTAGATTTAATTAACCATGGTTTAATCCTAACTACCATGCACTGTAGTCTTCATTTCCACCGAAGAGAGATGGTGCTCGTAGCCAGCGAGAGAAGGGTCAACTACCTGAGGTGAGGCTAGAAATGGTCTCCTCTGTTCGGCGTGATCCTCTGGGTGAGGCGACACGACTTGATATGGGGAGCAAGACGGTCGATGGCAAGCTTGAGCGGCGGCTGTGGCTGGAGCATGGCCCCGCAGTGAACGATTAGAAGATAGGCCAATTCCTCGTGCGGGAAGCATCTGTGGGGGCAAGAGAGTGCTACTTGTGGGGTTAGTGAGGCTCGAGGAAGACCAAGCTGGCACGGCGACATGGACCCAAGGCAGTGGAAGGCTGGACCATGGCAATGGTGAGCTAGAGTGGTCATCGTCCTGATTCGTGAGCAGGGAAGGTAAGAGGAGGTGCTAGGAGTGCTCTATGCCAAAGAAATCGAACCACAGCTTACTGTAGCCTCAGGGATAGTAGTTGCCAGAGTTGGAGAAGAAAGGCGGCTCCAGCGAGCTTCCCTGATGAGAGAGCAATTCCTTGGAGGGGAAGGGAGAGGGGAGTGTGGCGATGCAAATGGAAGCTGGGTGAGGGTTTTATAGGGGCTAGTGCGACCAGGCGATGTGGGCCGGTCATGGTGATGGCAGTGAGGTGTCATGGCGGTTCTAGTCATTGTCGTGAGGCGACTTCACACGCACGTCAAGATGGGTAGATAAGGCATGGCAGCATGAAGGGCAGCCTAGCTCTCACGGTTAGTCGCTGGGACAATGTGCACCGATGCGACGGTGTGTCAAAGGGAAAGCCAACATGGTGGTCGGTGTCATAGCATGATTAAATGACATCAATGACTGAGGTATGGCGGTTTGAACACAAGTGGTGGTGGTGGCACTATAGTCAAAGATTGCGGTAGGACTTGGCACGGTGTGGAGGCCGGCATAGGGCAAGCCATGCGCGCAGTGCATGGGGAGATCAGGGTCAACGCAAACTTGCATAGGGAACTGTTGGTGAGGGTTAGGCAATGCTCACGTGCACACTAGCAAAGGTCAGGCGTGTCCACAATAGCGGGGTATTGTGGCCACACGGGTCGGCGCAGGGGCATGGTGCAGCCAGGCATGCTCTGGTGTGGCTGGGCTAGGCCAAATGCAATAGGGCCGTGGAAAAATCAGCTAGGGTCAAATGGGCTAAGCCCAAAACCACCCTTCACCCATTTTCTGATTTTTTTTTTTTGCAAATTTCTCATTGAATTTCAATTTAAATTGCCAATTCAAGCCAAGGTCGACTTAAAATTGTGTTTGAATATGAACCTAAATTCAATTTGTAGTAACTCACATTTCCTAAAATACCAATTAGGGCTTTTGGATAGCAATGAAGCAATAACTTCTTAATTCTTAAATTGATCCCCTTTTTGAATTCAATTAGACTTGATTTTGTAGTTGGCTACCATTTAGGATTTTATCTATTGGATTTTTTAATTTTAAATTCCACTTCTTCTCTCATTTTAGCTCATGAACTTTTTAATAAATAATTCCTTTAATTTTAACTCAATTTAACCATGTTAATCTTATTTTCTCTTCACCATTTTATATTCATGTATTATATCCAATAGGAACTCAAACAAAAAAGGCAAAATAAACCATATGCCAAAGCAATACAAGCAAAAGTTTTAAATCTTTCACATTTTTGTTCACTAGGTGTTTTGAGGTGTTACAGCAATGCATCGGGATTAGACTTCACTCCTGACACCAGTTGCATTGTTTCAGACGTGTCATGGTGGACATAGCAGGAAGAGGTGCGTACTCCCTGTTTCTCAATTCTAATATGTCATTCTTGCTAACTTGATTGACGCTTACACTGGCTTGATGCTATATGCATGTTAGGCTTTAGGAAGCTGAACAAGTTTTAGAGAGCACTGCTGCCTCATGAGTTGCTTATGGTCAACATGTTTGAATGTGTGCTATGACCAACGAGCACGTGGACACCCCAGGAAGCAGCCGCCTCAACATGGAGGGTAGCAACGACAACAATGACTCTTCAGATTCTCCGGGCCATGTGGATATCGCGTCAAGGAGGACTGGGATGTAGGCAACCAGGAGCAGGCCTATGGATTCTTGCTCTCAAATGTGTGGAAAGAATATGCCATTAATATGAGAAGCAACTTGCCGCCATGTTGATGAAGGAAGATACCATCCGACTGTAGTGCGAAGATCTTATTAAGCGAGTAATCTCGGATGGCTACCCAGAAGGTTTAGAGGAGTAGTTCTACATCACTGACCTGTTGCGTGAGAAGAAGACTCGGGATATGTTTGTCACCATAACATCCCCCAAGCATCGTTGAGCCTGGCTATGCCACATGTGGGCTGTCAACCACTCAAGTCATTGACTTAAGGTACGTCGGCCACGGTTTCCTTAGGTAATATGAACTAGTGTGCAGCCTTTCCTTCGGACAACTTGCATGTCTACTGAAGTGTGCTTTGCTGATGTGCAACAATGACTCTGGGTTAGTCACTTCAATCTGTCAATCATGCACTGCCCAAATATTTGACAACCATGCACTTGCTCAATAATGACTCTGGGTTAGTCAATTTAATTTGTCTGCTGATACACTCCAATACTTTTCGAAAAATTTAATCTATCTACTGAAGGGTTAGACAATCATGCACTTTAATTTCTCAACAATGACTCTGGGTGGATGTTTTCTAGTTTTGTCCCTTTATTCTTACATTAATCATAGCAAATCAAATTGGCAATAATGCTCATTGTTGCATTTTACCGAACTAACACTTAAATCCCTTATCTTAGTAGTGGCTCGGCCGTTGTTTGGTAGTGCTTCAGCACGGAAGGTGGCCTAAGTACTATTTTAGTGATGCAAATGAATCACTGTTGGCAATGCATCTATTAGTAGTAATTACATTCTTGTAATAATGCATACCGTCATTTGTACTGGCACAATTCGTCTCTTCTTCAAGGTGTTCTTCTCATGAGCCCTCAATTTACGTCCCTTTCCGAGGACAACATCTAAATCCTTAACCATATCATAAACCTCGCGTCCCCTTAAATGCCTTGGAGCTGAACCGTCTTCCTTCTCTCCGTCAAATTGTTTCTTCATCTTGCGGTATGGGTGAGCCCTCCGAAGGAACCGGCGGTGACGCATGTAGACGGTTTTGCGTGAGTGTCTCAGCCACACACTCTCGGTACCATCTAAACAGCGAGTACAAGCTTTGGCACCTTTTATACTATGGCCCGATAGGTTACCAAGGGCAGGATAATCATTTATGGTGCAGAACAATAAGGAGCGCAGAGTGAAGTTCTCTCGTTTGTATGCATCCCATACCTGTACCCCTTCGTTCCACATTACTTTTAGATCTTCCACCAACGGTGCTAGGAACACATCGATATCATTCCCAGGTTGTTTTGGCCCTTGGATAAGTATCGACAGCAAAATGTACTTTCGCTTCATACACAACCAAGGAGGAAGGTTATAGATGCAGAGAGTCACGGGCCATGTGCTATGTCGGCTGCTCATGCTACTGAATGGATTCATTCCATCTGTACTCAGTCCAAACCTTATATTCCTTGGTTCTGCACCGAACTCTGCAAAACTCCTATCAATGTTTCTCCACTGCGCGGAATCAGCAAGGTGTCTTAGCATTCCATCCTTCTTGCGCTCCTCCGAGTGCCAACGCAGCAGTTTTGCCTCCTTTGGATTTGCATAAAACCTTTTCAAACGGGGAATTATAGGAAAATACCATGCCACCTTAGTAGGAGGTCCTTTCTTCGCCTCTGTTCCCTCGCCATCATCTGATTGATTGTTACGTTTGTATCGGGATGTGTTGCACACCGGACATACATGCATGTTTGCATACTCTTTACGGTAGAGGATACAGTCGTTCGGGTATGCATGTATTCTTTCTACTTCCATTCCCAACGGACAAAGAACCTTCTTGGCTTTATACGTGGTTTTAGGCAACTCATTTCCCTCCGGAAGCATGTCCGCTAAAAGACCTAGCAGCGCCGTGAAACTCTTGTCGGACCAACCGTTGCTTGCCTTCAATTTCAACAGTTCAAGCACGCCCGACAACCTCGTTACTTGCAGCCCGTGTACAAAGGTTTCTCTGAGTCCTCCATCAAGCCACGGAATTTAACATACTCTCTCTCATCATAGTTCTCTTCTACATCGCGAAGCATCTGATCCAGATTATCATCGTGCAACCTATCCGAATCCGAGCCACAATCGACATCAGCCGGCGGCATGTCATTCACTTCACCTGCGATGTCATCCGGGGGCATATCATTCACTTCACCGGCGATGTCATCCGGCGGCATATGATCATTCACTTCGCCATGACTGGTCCAACACGTATAATCCTTTTTGAAACCCCTCCGAATCAAGTGCGCTTCAATTTGCCCTCGGTTCTTAAACATCTTCAAATTCTCGCAGTCAGTGCATGGACAGCACATATATTCAACCCCCTTATTCAACATATCCTCCTCGGCGGCTCTTATAAAAGCAGAAACGCCATTAATATACTCTTCACTCACACGGCTCGCGGCATACATCCAACTTCGGTCCTACGTTACGTACATATATAACAACTTAGTATTAAAATCTAGAATAACTAATTATAACTACATATATACCGGCCACATTTATTATATTGAGACTTAATTTCCTAGCTCAATTCATATTACAAACACAATAGCTATTATATAACCAACAATTTTGCAAATTAATTAACCATCTTCAATAACCACTCATGGATTACTTACACCTAAATTGTAATGCAATTAAAAATAAATAAATTTCATTACTAACCATATCTACAGCAACCAGGAAAGTCTGAATCTTAATTCAAAGCTCAATCTCTGCCTCTTCCCACCAAATTAACTGGCCTGAAATCGCTCTAGCTTCCTCCCGAGTGAAAAAGTGTGCAGCAGTGGCTAGATCTGGATCGAAATGAAGACGATGCGGTCTGAGCAGCGCAATAAATGCCTTAGTCATTATCACAGACGGTTTTTTAACTAAAAACCGTCTGTGATAATAAATTATCACAGACGGTTTTTTATAAAAAACCGTCTGTGATAAGCTTCATACCAGAACGCTTCGCGCGTGTTTCGATGCCAGAACGCTTCGTGTTTCGATCGTCTAATTAACGTCTCTCGATCATTATACGAAGTGTCTATATCATTCATGTTTGGGTATACAAACCGTTTGTGCTAAAGGTTAAATATGCGCTCCTAATCCAGGTCTCTAGCTAGCTTCTACGTACGTACAATACAATATACAATTAATACAACATGGCTTCTACTACTGTTCTTGTGATCATCTCTTTCCTCTCATCTGTTCATCACGAATTGTTCGGCCGGAACCTTACACAGGCGGCCAGCAATTTGCATCTGGAGCAGCTTCTCCGCACCCGCCCTGCTCTCCTTCCCCGACTTTCTTGCATCCGTCAGCTTGACCTGATCCTCCGCCGTCGACGGAGGCGTCTCGCTGCCGCTCAAGAAAGAGAAACAGCCCTCACCCTGGTTCTTCTCCACAATGTGCGCAATGCGGAAGAAGCTCTACACGCATTGCAGAGACTGATGGATAGCCTTGCCGATCAAGCAAAAACGGCAGATTCTGAGGAATCTTTTCATGCTATCCTGTACGACATTATGGATGCTGCTGATCATTTGCCCAGGCTGCACGAGGAAGTGCTGAGGACAAGGGCAATCTTAACGGCGTTCGAGAATTTAGCGGCTGATCCTCCAAGTCCCCAAGTTGAAGAAGAAGCTTACGAAGCCCAAAAGAATACAATCTGGGAAACTCTTTACCTGTGCGACTTTTGTAATAAATTTGCCTCTAATTGAAATTAATAAATTTGCCTTTAATTTGTGACCTCTTGTCTCAGTAGTTCTGTAGTTAAGTTATTAGAAGCAATGTGTACTTAAATATTAACCTCTGATCTAGAATATGACAGACAAAGGGACATCACAGCCGGTTCTTGTGAAAAACCGTCTGTGAACATTCCCAGACGGTTCTTAACAACAACCGGCTGTGATAGTCGACACAACACAGACGGTTTTTAATAAAAAACCGTCTGTGATATTCCAGTATCACAGACGGTTCAGCAGTAAGAACCGTTTGTGATACTCCTTTTTCCCGCCACAAATACCACAGACGGCCTTCAAATTAAAACCGCCTGTAATAGTTTACATTACAGACGGTTTCACAAAACCGTCTGTGATTTGCCGTCTACTATTAGCCTTTCTGTAGTAGTGGGTGTAGTCGCACTGGTGTATTGAGATTGCGTAATTGTTATGCGATTGCTTTTTGTATTGCCCCACTATTTGTCATGTCCTCATGTGCAGACCGCTTCGCACTCCTCCCTTACTACCGCTGTTGCTAGCAAGGTCGTTGCAAAAGTACAGGCTCACGGCCGATCGAGAAATTGTACAGGCACGTGGTACACACCCAGGTTCATGGGTCCCTGAAATGGCTTTTTCCTTCTGTTTGTTGTAGAGGTGCAATGTTAGGCACCGACAACCAGGGCCAGTCCTGGGATTTTAAGGGTCCAAGGCGAAACTAGAAATAGAGAGCCTAGTATAAATATCTAAATATAAATCCACATACACACATATATATATGTATCTAATTTTACCAACAAACACTTAAAATGCGTTATGTATTAAAGACAAATTCATTTTAAAATCGTTTCATGTTTGCTCAATCTAACTCTTAGTTCATTCCAAAAATTCATGTTGGAAATATGCTCGACACTAGCTTCATGTTCTTTCAGCCTCTCATTGATATGCCTCCAATCTCTAAACCCATCATGCCCCAATGAACTCTTGCAATTATCAGAATTGAAAAGCTTGCAACAAAAGCAAAACACCTTATCAACGTGTTTTGAATAAACTAACCATTTTCTATCATGTACCTCTCTATTGCTCATTTTTCTAGAGTAACGACTGTACGAAAAATGTCTTGAGTTGTCATCCAAAGGAAATTCAATATTTTCTTCTCTTATAGGCCCTTCTCCACTAATATGTCTCTTGCTTTGTTATCAAGATTACCCCAATTTATCGGATCATAAATATTTGTAGTAAATACTGGTTCATCAAAACTAGCAGATTCTGTAGCAGATGAATTAAATATGTGCTTATGATCACTCACATTGTTATCATCTGTGTTGATGTTGACATGGTCTTCCGTAGGGCCCTCATCTTCTAGATTCATATTAGCATCTTCCTCCACAGCAACTATCGTCAATTCATCAGGATTTCTTGAACTGCTCGTATTACTTTTAAAAAATTTGTCAATGAATCCTCTCTGTGATTCTATCAACTCATCTATTCGTTTCCTCTTTTTTCTTTTTTCGCTGCCGGATGCATATTTTCTAGATGACATGGTACTGAAAATTTAAAGAACAATAGTATAATTAGTAACTACAAAGCACTAATTATTGATTAAAAAATTCCTAATATGCGAACTACAAGAAGCAATGACAAAGTGATGTAGATGTGGACCTGCTGGTTTGGGAATTCCGCGGCTGATCGCTCGCTCCGCTCGGCTCGCCTGTTGCGGTGTCGCCTCGCAGACGAGACCGTTCACCGTCGAGACGACACTAGCGCGGCGGACGGGCGGAGATAGAGACGGCCACCCTCCGCGGCTCGGCGCGGCGTGCCCTAGACGGCTAGACGGAATCACGGAAGAACTAAGAAGTCGGAAAGTCAGATTTCAGAAAGAAGACCGAAGACGAGAAGTCGGCCCGGCCGGGAATTCGGAAGACGGATAGTATATATACTATGTATATGGGGGATTGGGGGCCCCTGAATTTTAGGGGCCCGATGCGACCGCCCCGCTCACCCCCCGGGCCGGGCCTGCCGACAACAATAGCTAGGACGTGCTACCACCTCCCACTCTAGAACTATCTCTATTGTAGAGCCTCCAGATGCAGATAGAGACCATAGAATCGTGACACCCTCCATAGGTGCCCGTACAGACTGGGTAGGAGTAGGTGGACGAGCAGCTTGCGAACCTGTGTTACTAGGGGTGCAAATGGGTTGGGTTAATCCCGACCGATCCGGTGTCGAATCCGATTTTTACCAAAACCGGGAAGAAAATGGAAAATCCGGTCGGATCGGATACCGGATTCGGATATTATGTGTCGGATTCGGTTTCGGAATCGGGACGGCAAATATCCGACCGAATTGCTTCGGTAGCCGGATATTCGGATAGTATCCGGTCGGATATCCGAACCCACTAACCCTAAATCAAACGGCGGACGGGCGGATCGGTCTCCATCTCCAGTAAACCTCCAGGCTCCAGCGGCAGCCGCAGGCCCGCAGCCCTCCACTCACGACTCACCTGCCCCTCCTCTCGACGCTCTTGTCTCGTCGGCCCCGGCGATCCCCAATCCCAATCCATCCTCCCGGCCTCCCCTGCTCGGCTCAGTCAGCTGCTCCCCATCCAGACCTTAGATCCCCAGGCCCCAGCCCCCAGCCATCCTCCCCATCCGGATCTGAGATCCCCAGAGCCATCCTCCCCAGTCCCCATCCGGTGTGCCGAACTGCCGAAGAACGGAAGAAGGTCTCCCGCTCCATCAAGGCCTCCAGTTCCCCATCGGCCGCATCGACACCGGCGCCCCCGTCTACCTCGCCGCCGTCCTCGAGTACCTCGCCGCCGAGGTGCGCCTTCGCTTGTGCGTGCCTCCTATTTCAGTTGATTGTCCTGTTGTTCATATATTCGCTTTTTATACTACTATTTCCTTGAGAATGGTTTGTTGTTCTCATTTTGCTCTGAAGAGATTAAGAGAAACATATCATCCGTGGAGAAGATGTTGATGTGAAGAATGGATGGCAAGTGTAGTGCTCTTGAGTCTTCACTGTCTTGCTAATTGGAGGCAACAGGGAGCTAGGCTTGCACGATTGAGTCGATGGATACCGGCGAAATTAGCACCTGCTCTGCTTGTATTTGTATAGCTGCAATGGCATGTGGCTTAGTTAGTTTACATGGTACTGGAAAACAGAGATCATCCGACTAGCTAGCATATACTGCAATACCTGATGTTGGAATCCCACTAAGCATATACGCTTGTTTCAACATCTAGTAAATGATGATGTTGTATTGAACTATTGATATATACATCATTTGCATAGTTACAGGCTTACAGCCATGTTCAGTTTTATGCTCTGGGATAGTGGGAGGTATCAAATGTTCAGTTTTATGTCCATCCATGTCTACATCTGCCATGTTCAGTTTTATGTCCACATCTGCCATGTTCACTGCATTATTCTTGGCATTACGCGCTGCTTGTTGTTAATTGTGAAATGTTTTGTACTATGTAGTCTGTGCCTCTATAGTGAGCATAGGATTCCCTATGTAAGTGTTGACTGCATGGATGATTGGTACATAAATAGATTTATTTTCAGGATTCTAGCGGTCTCTTGCCATCTAACTAAAGAGAATATTAGCACATTTTGTATATGTGCCAGTGTTGAGCATTACTCTGTTGTACTTGTCTGTTGAAATGTACGTATGTTATTTCCAGTGGTGATGTTCTTGCTCTCATAGCATCCTTGATAGGCGCTATTCTCCCTCAGGTAGAATTGATAAATTAGAGCATTGGTAGATCTCTCTCTCATTTCAATCGCTTTGGTTTGGTTAATAATATTGTGATTTTCCATTCTGTAGGAATCAATGATACAGACAGAACGCTGATTCTATGTTGTTGGCAGGCAGATCCGCAGATGCAGTAGTAGCACAGATAGTGAAAATTAGATAGCGGAGTAGGATTTTGAAACCACATATTGTTCATTCAGACTGCCTTGCATTAACATCTGTGGCGCAAATTACCTGTTAGTGCAAGATTCAGGAGTTTGCATACTATCTGTTAAGTGATGATATATTGATATGACCTTCGACTGCTTTGCATTAACATCTGTGGCGCAAATTATTTTGGCTGGAATGACCGAATGAGGCACTTCTCTGATTTCTCCATACACTGTTTTTCTTTTATCTTGCATCGCTTGGTGACCTTGCTATGTTTGAATCGCTATTGAAAATGTTCCTTCTTGTACGTCCGTGATATCCGCTTATATTATCCGCTTCCGATCCGTAACCGATATATATCCGCTCCGATGATACCGTATTCGAAACTCCGAATATTCCGAATTCGTATTCGTATCCGGTCTTACCGTATCCGATTTCGAATCCGGGGAAAAAATATGGGTTAGGATACGGTTTAAACAATATCCGTTCGAATCCGAACCGATTGCACCCCTATGTGTTACCAGATGTTTAGGATTGAGACATCGTGATTCTTGTCGTTGCATGACCGTCTCATCGCCCACCACGGCTTACACTCTACACCATAGGTATTGTCAAAGGAAGCCTTGGCGATGTTCCTTTGGATTGTGGCAGCTCCGCAAACCTACACGCAGGTTAGCAATCACTTTGCAAGATGATGATCCACCGTCAGTGGTAAATTCAGGGCAGTCCTTGCATGCGTGTACGACATGCTCGTGTGCATGTTTGTGTGTATCCGTACGAGGTTTGCTACTAGCTGCTTGTATGTCTGCCTACATGCTTCACGCATGTACGTATGTTTGATGCATGCTTTTTCCATAATGTCCTTTAAGTAGCTACAAATTGATTAAAAATCCGAAGCCATCCGCTTGTTCATGCCATTGTGTATGTTCTCATGGTGTATGTAATGTAAAATAATATAAATGCATGTTGTCCACGTGTTTTATGTATAAATGCATTGTGTATGTTCTCCGAAGGAAAAGTACATATAGAAAGTATTAGGCGTTGCTAGTTTGGTTGGCCAAATACAATAAAATGATAGAAACAAGCATATGGATGGTTTTATTCGGTTGGCCTATTTCTAACAAAAGAAAACAAACACACTTAACTATAAAGTATCAGCTCAAAAGAACACTATAGCTTCAGCTATAAGTCATAAATCACAGCCGTAAAAAACACCCCTTAAGCTTTTGTTTGTACTTGCGCCCATACTTTTAGATACTAATTTGTTGCCACACATAGTTGTAGACTTACTGTTGTCTGTCTTATATGGAAAAGACGTCACACATGACTCCTAACTTCTCTTTTGTCCTGACCATTACATGCAGCAAACAACCGTATAACGCCCTACAATGGCATTAATTAGTTAGGACTGAGTTAATTCGTTATCAACATGAAATGCATTAATTGATGTGCTTTTCCTCTTCTTGGGTAGGATCCAGAATCTACTGGAGCACCGTACCCGCTTTCATGTTTAGGAAGAATTCTATGGACCGGCAAGTGAAACCACCAAACTTTCTTGGCAATCAGCAGCCGCGCAGGACTACACTCCCACACCTTTCATTTATCCATAGCGAGCGGGTGCTGAGTTGGCGTCACTGTGGACTTCATGGTGAGTCAGCAACGACACGTCAAAGCGTCCGTCGGTGCGATTACGTGTCACTGTGTTCTTATATGGCTATCTCAGCATGGGCTTGTTCGCCATGCAACTCATGAATCATCTTCTTTGTTTTTTTCTATCAGTGGCCTGAGACAACAATGACATCCTCAAAGGGGACGCGCAATGCGCTGAAGTCTGAAAGCAGACATCAGCAGAAGGCAGTATCCGCTACCTAGCATAGCATCCTTTTACTGTTCCTCTGCATCTCAGGATACCATGAATCACTTGAGTCAGCGTTTAAAGGAAAGAGTTAGTAATAGTAACAGAGTCAGCGTTTAAAGGGAAGAGTGTGCAATAGTCACGCGTACTACTAGAATTCATTGCACTCTCCAATCTCCATACATGTAGATGCAGTCTATTCTACACCTTAAAAATCGTACCAATTTTGAGTGATGGGTCTTTATGATGGTGCAGAGGAGCATCACCATCCTTGATTTTTTTTTTGATATGCCATCCTTGATTATTTGTTTAATGGAGAAGAGAAAAGAGGCTTCATTAATTCCATTTACTACTTGATCGCCTCACTTACATTGAAGCAATCTAGCATGTGCAGCAGCACTCATGCAGTCTATCCACACAGCCCCATCTAGCTCATCTATCATCAGTAGTATTAATACACTCGTAGTTTTCACTTGCTGTCTCCCTTTTCTACAGCCATCTGCCCGCCCTGCGTGCAACAACGCGTGCAGCTAGCTAGTGCAGAAGGCTCAGGGTCTCCAGCGGCTTGACGGCGTCCAGCCGGCGGGGCGGCGTCTGCGGCATGGCCGGCACCGATGCCTGCACGAACTTGCAGTTGGGGCACGCCGGGGAGGACTTGCAGAGCATGACAAGGAGGTGGCAGTTGACGCACGGCACGGCCACCATGTGGCCTGCGGAGCTTATGTTGCTGATGCTTTTCGTGTTGTCGTCCGCAACGGAGACAGAGCTCGCCTTGCCGTCGAAACTTGACGGGATCGTCGAGATGTTGAGCTCCAGGTTCAGAGCACCCTGCTCCTCCATGGGCGTCACCCAACTCTTCTTCATGGTCTTCCTGTTCAGGTAGTACATCATTCCAGACTGCCACAAAAACATCATATATTCATATATGGTCATTAATTTGTAAAAAAAACAAGTATGGCAGCATCAATCTATGACCAATCATGAGATTCACTAGTAGTATCAAATATGAAAGTGACCATTTGAGCGCAGATGTTACATGCACGCACATACTACGTCGTCCCATGCGTTGGCATTTGCCTGCCTATCACCGAGCTCTACTACTTCGCCTGTTCTGCCAGCTCAGTTACTCGACAGTAGTTTCATTGTGGTGCCACGTGTATACATGGCTTGTGCTATTGTGCAGGGTGCTTCTGTGGTGCAATTTGCTACGTAAGAATTTAGCAATATGCATGCGTTACTAATGAGGAAACGGAAGTGTACTATTGAACATTCGACTGTTTTTAAGCTAAAATCAGTTGATTTTTTTTATCACGAATGTAATATTTTTTTTGTCCATGTTTGCAATATTTTTGCCCATGTATACAATATTTTAACATGTCTGCAATATTTTTCCGATGACTACAATATTTTTCTACCATGATTCGACAGCTTTTGAGTCAAAATCAGTCGATTTTTTTTGCCATACGTTCAATATTTTTATCTATGTTTACAACATTTTTTGTCTATATATATGTAACATTTTAACATATTTGCAATATTTTTCCGTTGATTGCAATATTTTTTGGCCGAGCAATGTTATATATATGTTAAAATATTGTATACATGGATAAAAAATATTGTAAATATGAACGAAAAATGTTACATACATAGCAAAAAAATCAAATGATTTTAGTTCAAAAAATAGTGGAATGTTCAATAAACACTCGCACGAGGAAATTGAAGCTATATATGTTTGTAAACTCACATGTAGGTCAAGGCATTGCTCCCAGTCCAGGGGCAAGGGGTCATCGAGCTGGAGCTCCAGGCTCGCGTGGGACACGGCCTCCTCCCAGGAGAAGTGCTTCCTCTTCTTCCTGATGCTGCTGCTGCCGTCCAAGTCCGACGACGAGCTCTTGGCGCTCTTCGCGGAGGTGAAGCCCAGCGAGAGCTCCGGCTGTACCTCCATCCTCCTTCAACCTCAACGCGCCTTAAACACTGAAAGGAATTCTATCCTATATATCACCTCTGCTGTTGCTGTGTGTTGTTTGGGTAGTACTAGCTAGGGAGAGAGGTTATACACTGCAAGATGGCAGCTTCTACACTGGGAATTCGATCGATTTATAGGGGTCATGAGGTTGAGGACGTGGATACTTAAGACGGAGGAGGGGGAGAGGAGAAGGGTTCTTAAATGGCCTTCATCCAACGCCCCATTAAGGAGAGAGCAGTCTGGGCATTAAATGGCTCAAATCCCTCCACCTCTCCTCCCCATTTAAGTCGGCCTTTGCTCTGCACGGCCAGACTGCTACTGCTGCACGCCATAATGCCACCACCCGGCCGGGAGATAGGTAGGGCCGGGAGATAGGTAGATAGATAGATTCGGTAGTGCTTATTTGGGCTTGTAGCTCAGACTTCTAGTTTATTTTTACACTCTAGCAGTTGAAAATGTACAATAGCTACTGTTAGTTTTTACAGCATAATTAAATTTAAAAAGTAAAAAAGTATATCATTATGGATAATACAAAGGAATAAGAGGAAAAAGCAAAACGCAAAAATAATCAGAAACAAAAAAACGAAATTAAGAAGTTAGAATCCAAAAGCAGAAGCTCGTTGAAGTAGGACTCATCAAATCTGTTAGTCTTCTGATTGATCCTATAACTACTGCTATTACTACCCTGGTGTGATGCCCCGTGTTATTACCCTAAGGGTAATCACACTTAAGCAATAGATTATTATTCATCTAACCAGTATAACACTGTTTCAACAAATAATAGGCTTTTACGAGAGTCGTGTAGCAAAACAATAAGGTAGAAATAGTCTCTTTTTATTACAGCATTTGCCACAGGGGCTATTGTCTTTAATACAAATATATAAGTAGGAAAAGGTATGGAACTTGTACCCTAAAGCTCGCCTGCTCGGCTCAGTGGGGTGTTTACTTGTCCCAACCACCGTATAGGGTGTCTATCTTACCCTAGTCCTCGTAACCATCGCCCTCATCCCCTGCGGCCTTAACGGTGCCTACGATCCCTTCATCCCACTCGAAGGAATCCCCGGTCGAACTATCTTTACTATTATAAAAATGTGAGTTAGTGGTCGTCGGTCCGTTCTCCTTCCTTTCTTTTTAGCCGTCCGATCAAAGATCAGCCGTCCAGATCCGCATGTAGGTAGTTCTTCCACTCTTCATAGAAAAAGTCGGGCCGGCGCATGTGCCGCGCTCCTCCTCTTCTCTTCCCCCACATCCTTCACCTCCCGCAACCACTCCACCTCCTGCAACCGCCGCCTCCTTCTCTGCCCCGAACCCTCGTGCCGCGCCTTCTCCTCCTCAGCGCCGCCACCAATTCCTTCCCCATACGGCAGCGTCTGATCGTAGTCCCCCAACATCCCCCAGCAGCGTTGCATCCTCTCGTCGCCGCCTCCCCAACGCATTTGCCTGCTGCCTCCTCTCCCCATCTGCCCGCCGCCACCTCCCCATCTCCACCTCCTGCAACTACCGCCTCCTCCCTCGAACCCTCGTGTCGCGCCTCCTCCTCCTCCTCAGCGCCGCCACCAATTCCATTTCCCATTGTCCCTCCAACCAGTGGCACGACGCTCGACAACAGTGGCTGGTGGATCAAAGAGAATGGCGCTTGGTGACAGCGGCCGATGGATCAAAAAGAAGGGCACTCAGCGATGGTGGTGGCTTCCTCTTACTACGCCCGCCCACTAGGCTCTCCCCCTCCGCCCCGCCCAACAGTCGCTCGCCTGGTGAGCCTCTCTACCTCCTCCTGCTCTTCGCTCAGAGCCTGTCACACTGTCTGACGATTTTGGTCTCCTAAGCTGGTTGTCGAAGTCAGTGCCGTGGTCAAATGGGGCCGTGATCGAGGGGCCATGGCCGAAATCGAGGGGCTGTGATCGAAGTCGAAGCCATGGTTGAAGGGGGCCATGCCCGAAGTCAAAGATCCGTGGTCGAAGTCGAAGCCGTGGTCGAAATCGAAGGGTCGTGGTCGAAGTCCAAGCCGTGGTCAAAGTCAAAACGCTATGGATGAAGTTGGTCCACGGTCGAAGTAGAAGGGCTATGGTTGAAGTCAGGCCGTGGTCGAAGTCGAAGGTTCTTGGTCAAAGGCCAAACCGTGGTCGAAGGGGACAGTGGTTGAAGGGGCAGTGGTCGAAGTCGAAGGGCCGTGGATGAAGTCGGTCCGCGGTTGAAGTCAAAGGGCCGTAATCGAAGTTGAAGAGTTGTGGTCGAAGATCAAGCCGTGGTCGACGTCAGGGCCGAGCAGGCTAGGATCGGCAGTCGGGCGACAGGGCACAAGCACACCGGAGGCCTGCCAACGTACGACCACCAGCGATGGTCGACCGCTTCCGACCTACGATCACACGCGATGATCGACGACTTCTAACTTATGACCACGAGGTGTGATCGAAGGCTTCTAATTTACGACCATGAGCATTGGTCGATGTGTTTTGACTTATGACCACGAGGTGTGGTCGATATCTTTCGACTTATGACTACGAGCACTGGTTGATGTGTTTTGACTTACAATCATGAGGTGTCCTCGATGGCTTCCGACTTATGACCACGAACGATGGTCGTTGGCTTCCGATGTACGACCATGAGCCATTGTTGAAGGCTCCCGATTTAGGACCACAATCGATCATCGACCGCTGCCAACTTACGACCACCAGTGATGGTCAACCGCTCCCGACCTATGATCACGCGCAATGGTCGACGCTTCCGACTTATGATGATGAGGTGTGCTCAAGGGCTCCCGACCTATGACCACGAGGTGTGCTCGATGTCTTCTAACTTTTGACTACGATGTGTGATCGATGGCTTTCGACTTACTTGACGGATTTAAAAACTTTTAGAACATGTTTGTATGCATATTCTAAAATGTTTTACCACCCGTGAGTTTTAAAAGATGTAGTATGATAAATTTTAAAAATCTGTAACAACGCATGGGCATTCAACTAGTAGTCTAACAAAGGAAAAATAATAGCAAGTGGTGAGTACTAATGTACTCAGTAAGCATTTTAGTAGCAAAATGCACTGTATGACTCTTCTCTATTTATTATCATATTTTTCTATTTATTTGATATTGGAAAAAATACTCTTATCAAATTAAGTAGCAAATTTTATTTTAGGAAAACATTACTTTTCACTCAGGAGAAGAAAGATCCCTAGTGATCTCCCTAACCTTGAATCGAGAAGACACACATGAATTTCTGATTTTGTTGTGCACTGCGTAGGCTTGTACCATTATACTCATAGCTACTCTGAACTCTCATGAAACTTGGTATCCAGCACTTCCTTAGGTGCAGTACCAAGTTCAGAGTAGATAACATTTTTGAATTACATTATTTCAATCTCCATCCATCTATTTTTCACTAGTGTTCTGGGACGCTCTCCCGGACTCCACTGACTTCCAATAGCGTTGGTTGGGGTTGGCTGTTCCATCACCTAACACTCCACATACGCTAATATATGCACCCAGAAATCATTCACATTTGGACTTGTGCTATCAGTCCTCCATCACCCTCACTCGAATATTACGTACCCATTGTAGAGAGAATAGTGATGTAACAATGTAGCATTTCTACCTATTAAAAATGAAAAAATGGCTGGCAGTTGGTTATGACTCCCTTTTCAAGTGAGAGTTTTATTGTTCCTTATATATATATATATATATATATATATATATATATATATATATATATATATATATATATATATATATATATATATATATATATATATATATATATATATATAAGCGTCCCGCCTTTTCTCTCTTTTTCCTATCCAGGGTCCCTTTTACCATCCTACTACATACTCTTGTGCCCAACTACTACTCTTAGTTGGACTGCTCTCTTTCCTCATATCTCATCTCTTTTCATCTTCTTTATCCAATTTAGTTTTAAAACAAAGCTTTAATGCATGTATACAGTAGATGATACAGAATGTAGTTTGTATTTAATATAACTATATTTGTGATAAAAGGATAAGCTTGCTTGTGTACTAGTAAGTGTGGGCGTCAACTACGGCTTGGTCCACTTACTCGGCCTAAGCCTACTCGCCTTCTACATTTATCAGGCAGACATGCTTATTTGCGAAAATATTTATTTATGACATTTGTAAATTTTAAAGATATTTCCCCTATTTTGGTGTATTCCTTGTTGATTTCTACCTGCCGTAAGGTTTTTGGGTCTATTGGGAAGTCAGTGTTCCTAGCTTACCATTTCTAAGGCCTACTCAACCCTCTCTGATTGGTCCATTTACTGAGCATGGCTTACTCACATCGGCCTACTCATGCATGGCCTCAACACCGCATGGCCTAGTCACGTGCATGGCCTAGGCATGCGCTCAGCCTAACCCATGACTCACACATGACCTAACACCACACACGCTTAACACGTCCTTCAGCACTTGGCTCGTCGACACACTCCACCACGCATGGCCTCAACGTCGCACACACTCGGCTCACTGATGCCACCACTTCACCTCTCCTCTTCCTCCCTTGTCACTCTGTCTTAGCTATTGTCGCTCACTTCACTTCCTCCCCCGTGGTCTGGCACCTCCTTGGTTCCTTCTCTTGCTAGATCTACGGCCATCGCCTCTCCCCTTCACCGGATCTGGGCCTCAGTTGGGTTTGTGGGCTTGACTAGTGCTCTTCTCGTTAGATCCATAGGTTCCTCTTTGGATCTATGGGTTTCAGGCTTCTACTCACTGGATCTACGGGTTCCTCACTAGATCTACGAGTTCCTCACCTCATCTATGGGCTACTTGCCAGATCTGTGAGCTACTCGTTGGATCTACAGGCTACTCACCAGGTCTATGGGTTTCCCTAACTCCTTGGCTCCCCCAACTCCTCAGCTCCCTCAGCCTCCTTCACCCTAAAGAGGCCGCTGCTAGGGGTGGCTCTACAGTGGGCTCGGTTCATAGCCGAAGGCCATGATTGCAGTGGTTCCTTGACTCAGCTTCCTCTGTGGGACAGTTCACCCCTTTCTCTTTCCCCTTGTTACTTTTATGCATCTTAACTTTAGTTACTATTTTTATTATACTCTCATCTTTTACCACACCTGGTTTTGGGAGGTCTTAATGATGCTACGATGACAGGACTTGGGTTAGGTGAGTGGTGCCCTGGGGAGATGCTCCAATGATTGAGGGCGCTCGTGGCATCTGTGACTTGCCACTGGTTGCTGTGGTAGCCATCAGCTGGGGAGGTGGCTCTCTTCTCCTCTCAGCTGCCTTGCTCAGCAGGGCGTGCTGAGGCAAGGTGTGTGCTGTGTGTAGCGCTTTAATGTGGGATCAAGAAGGGATAGGGAAATGGATATGGGAGGGAAAATGTGGGCCTACTTGTGTCGGGCTGGAAATAAAAAGGTTGCTAGAGGTGGTCTCGGCGTGGTCTTCTCACAAATGAAGACGTGGGTGGTGATCCCTTGTTGATGCCAAGGATATCGCCTTGTGTCAACACGGTCGACCTCCTAGGTCCCTGGTGGTCCATGCTCTACTTCGGCTTCCACTACTTTCCCATCTCCCCTCCTCCGACCCTCCTGTCCTCACTTCGATCTCTATGAGTGGGCTGCTGGTTTTGGGAATGGATTCTCTGGCGTTTGGTCGAGAGATGGAATGTTGGGTTCTCTCTTGGCTTACTTTGGGGGCTCTGTGCTTTGTGGCTTCCTTCGTTGGCTTTGGGGGCTCTCTCGTCTATGTGTGAATGCTATAGGTGATGCAAGGAGAAATGGTATGGGGGCTTAAGAAGGCGAGGCACTCGATTGCCTCTTTCTCTTCCCCGACTCTGCTCATAGCTATGATGCCCTCTCCTACATTATTTGTTGTGTCTTGGTTTCCTGTGGGACTTATGGACTAGTGGTCCGAATATGTGCTGTGCACTGTGCTGGATTCTTTGTGGGTGAGGTAAGTCCATAAAAATGTGGGCGTTGGAATTTCGGGTGCCGGATGATGAAGCCTACTTATGATGAGAGGCGCCGACCAGTCTGGGACAGTCTGGGAATCTTGATGAACACACTCTGAATGACTCTAGTCATCGGAGGGTACTGACAGTGCTTCTTTTCCCTTGCTTCTTATTCTCCATTGAATTGTTCTTTTTATTCACTCTCCGATTGCAAAATAAAAGGGCGCGGCTAGAGTTGTGGCCGGCTTGGGTGCTACATGTCGAGAAATACACGGAAACAGCGCATGGCAAGGAATGCAATGCTACCTTTCTTTGGTTTTATTCCCATGCCATTTTGGCTATGCAACAATTTTAGTTTTTCATATTTGCATAATTCTTGTAATTAACCAAGTATTGTAATAATGCCTTTACTTTCTTTATGAAGGCCCACGGCCAATTGTTGTAATTCATTCTTGTAATTAGATGCGTTGTAATAATCTTGTTATTATGTTTTGTTACTGTTAATTACCCTGTTTAGATTTAATTAGAATTCAGGGTTCTTTCACCTGGCCTGCCCCTAACTAATCCCATCCATTATCGCAACTGTACTTACCCTTCCCAGATCCACAGAAGCTTGCTTGGCTTGGAGGCTGGAGCCTTAGGGCAATTGGTTTGGCGCCAGATCACATGCATGAGCAAGCTAGGAACGGTGCAGCGTTTCTTGTACTACTTGTCTCGTTAAACATGGTGCAAGTTATATCTGATGAGTACTACTTAGCATGTCTGCACATCAGGCAGGTTATCAATTAATCTTTGGTGCTATATATATGCTGGGTGTGACAGCATTGGAGTAGCTAGGGTTCATGCATGGCTCCTGACAGCTTGCACAAGATAAATATAGTTCGTGATCAGCTAATGGCACGAGCAAGCAGTACGTAGAATGAATATAGCAAGCAATGGCATGCAAGGCAGAGGGCGCCTCATGCCTTGAAGTCTCCCTTTGTACCGTCTGACCATTATCCTTCTATACCTACACCATTAACTGTGTTGTAACCATGAACTGCTGCTTGTGGATGAGCATTCATGGCCTTTGCATGTACACCCTAACTCTAATTCTCATAAAGAGAGAGGAGGGGAAGGGAGGAGGGAGCTGATATGTGTAATAAAAACACGTCTCACTCACCACCCCACCATGCAGTAAATAAATAGGGCCAACGGCAGGCATTAGGAAGGAATAAATAGGGCTTGTTGAGCTGACACTCCTCTTGGGCTCTTCCTCCTCACCAGTGCCATAGAGGCGCCTCTCAGGTTGTTGGGGGCATGAATCCATTTAATGTTTGATGTTCCTTCTTTGGTTATTAATTCTCCAGGACAGCTTCTTGATTTGATGTGGTCCATTCTTCCCTTCTTTCACAGAGCGATGCTTAACACAGATGCATTTGGAGAGCACTTCCTAGAAACATTTTAGTCTAAGTGTATAGTGGGAGTACTGCACATGTAGATGTATGATTTGATGAATGTGTTAACGTCCAAACCTTTGTGCCCTCCTGCATCTCCACTTTGAAGACCTTACCGATGTTGATGTGGTTAGATAGGTGCAGATCCTCATGGCTGAGCTGCTATTCCTTTGCAGTTGAATTAGATAAGCATTAATTTTATCTCCACTGTTGATCGTTACAGAATATCTTGAATTCACATATAGGGAGAATGCAAGACAACGATAGAGAAAATGTAAATAATTTAGTTTTTATAGAATGTATTGCTATGAATGATATGCACCTTCAATAATTTGGAACATATTTTGCATCGTTAGCCTTCATCCTGCTAATGTTATGCATTAGGACTAATTTCAAGGTGTCAACTGGAGACCAGTGGTCAGTGGAATATGCAGATTGCTTTAGATTTTATCATTTAATAAACAGTTTAGTGAAAAGAATTTTCGTTTTACACTACTGCAGAAATGTTCTGTCTCAAGAGGTACACAGTAGAGTAGTAATTATTCATAGTCGATTTAGTAAAAAGAATATTCTTTTTTCCCTCTTTTCAAGGGATTCTTTTGTGGAGCTCTGGACTTTTATTGGTTTGTTCTCTTACATATCTTCGTTGACAATAATATCAATAAATGAAGAGTCATGATTGCTTTCAGTGTACTTGCTGTAGCATTTTCATAACAATGGTCTTTGTCATTTAGTTTTACATTGCTTTTAGTGTACCGCATCTTGCAATTCTAGCCATATATATGAAGGGGAGTTGATCATCCCTATAGCCATCTTCTCAAAAAAAAAAAATCATGACCATTTTACATATTTGAGAGAGGGAGTTGTTGCGCTGAATACTAGTTTTTGCGTATATTATGTACAATTGACATGGAATGTTATGCCAACTTTCATATAGATAAGATTATTCTTTTTTTAATATAGATAAGATTATTCTTTTTTAATATAGATAAGATTATTCTGAGTTATAACAGACATTGAATTATCACAATTGACATGCTTACTGAGTTATGATAATTGGCATTGACTCATTGCTGATTTTCCCCTTTTTTTGGTGAGACGTACTCCATGTTTAGTTCCACCTTTTTCTTTTGCACGTATTATGTATACATATACTCTCGTGGTATTATTTGAAACAAATTGGTGGAATGATTTCTTAATTGGGTTATTCTCCCAGCAAGTTAAGAGTGCCCAGTTGATCACTGGTTTATTGCCATGTTCTTGGGGGTTGAGCTAAAACTCTTTGCAGGAACTAGCTAGTAACTTGTGGCCAGCACAAACGGATAATCCTTCATGGACCTTTTTTTTTCTTTTGAAGGAACAGTTCTTTATTGAAATTGGAAAACCCTGCTTGGTCCGGTTGCACGTCTGAAAGTGCGTGCATATGTTGTTAGACGATTAGTTGTCCCCATTCTTGGTAAACGAATGAAAAGATAGCTTGCTTCTCAGAAACATGGGGCGCCTTGACTTTGACAAGACATGATTTTCTGCTTTTGGATTATCACAGACGGTTTATAGTACACCGTCAACTATCACAGATGATTTGTAGTTGAAATCGTCTGTGGTATCTGATGTATCACATACGGTTTGTAGATGGAACCATCTATGATATATATGTATTGCAGACAGTTTGTACATGAAACAGTCTGTGATATTCCTTTATATTGCTAAATCTATTTCGGTTTGTTGGTCAGCCTCAGGAAATACTAGCCATACCCTCTGAAACAAGCAGAAACATAATAAGTACATGGATACATCCAATTCACATTCATTTTAGAAATAAGAATATCTATTTCACAAATCAATTAACTCAAATAAAATAAATTAACCATTCATGAACAAATACACACGTGTACCATTAAGTTCAATTGTATCCCAATCAAGTTTATTTTACATTGTGAAACTCCCTATCTTTATTTATGGCCTGAGATATATATCAAGAAGTACGCACACTGTCCTTGAATTTTTTTGGAGTTCGGTCTGTTCCAACGCAATTGTAGCGATGATCGCAATCTGTCAATAGGAAGATCAAAGTTGTGCATACATATAAATTGATAAGTATTAAATAATTATTACAAGATTGACAAACCTGAGGATGATTTGTCACCACAGAACTGAGGAGTAGTACCATGTTGTGGTAAATATAGCATCCACAGGTGTTGCCCGGTGGCTACTGGTGGCACTGCAAAGATAAAATTTGTTAGCTCTAGAGGCATTGCTACGAAGTGTTATATAGGATTATGTGTACTAGCGAATATCGGGAAATCTAGATCGTGTCGTAGGGCGCTGATCCTTCCTTTGGATATCCGTGTAGTAGTAATGTACTCGGCGAATGACCTACGTGATTCCAAAAAGTTAGCCTTAGCCATTGCGAAGGAAGGAAGATTACAAAAGTGTTATCCATAGAGGAAATGTGTTTACTTGTCGATTAATTGTTGGACAACTGTGAAGTCGGTTTTGGCATTCAATGATGCTGTTGTGGGGCCCCCGGGCGAAAGAATACTCGAAATCACCGTATGTGTTATGTACTAGTCCCATGATTAGTAGCTAGTACACACATTCACATCATTGAGTTCACATCTATACACATCGCATATAAATAATTTGCAACAAAAGGGTGATATATAAGCGATGCATAGTAGAGTTTACACACACAGGGCTGACTGGCCAAATAAACATCAGAGTTTAAAACAAAATACAGCGGAAGATTAGTAAATAATCAAAAGCATCTAGTGGTATGCCATCATAGCTCACAGGCAACAGACTGGAGTTAGGCCCTAGAAAGACCCATTGTGGAATTCCCAGATGCTGGGGGCAAAATACGCATCATCGAGCATGTAACCTTCTTCATTCTCTGATCAACAATAATTAAACAAGGTTAAATACATTGTGTACTCAACAAGACTTGTAGTGTATCACAAAATTGTAAATATATGCAAGGCTAACAAAGAATGAGGCTCTGAACTAAGTTATTTTTAATATGAAGCAAATTTTATTTGCAATATCAATAAGTAACAATTTAGAAACGGAAATGTAAAGAGCATTTGATAGGTAATGAAATAACATTTATATAACTTCCATAACAGTAGATCAAATCTAATCGCAGCCTTCCTCGGCTATGAACATCGCACAATTCCCACCTATGGGCATAGCACATGGAAGACATGTACATACCATCTCATATATATTCAGTGAAATAGTTTTGAAAAGAAAAACTATACCATTATGACTACATCTAAGCATGCTCATGACTGTGAGCCTGGCTATTTAAATAGTTTTTAACACTCTGCAAAGGCTGTACAACTTTACACATGATATAATCAATTATATTGTCGGCCATTATATGCTTCCTTGGGCATGCGACGTAAGTGATTATCATATAGCCTTTAGGCCATTTTGTCCTAATCTTGCACCAGCTCAGTAAACATCGAACCTCTCTTAGGTCCATCCCCTAAGAGATCATTTGAATCCTTGCTTAGGTCCATCCTCTAAGCAAAGACCCTCACTTTGGATTGTCCCCTAAGTGGGTATTCACCATTGTATTAGCAAGCTTTGGTCTCAACACCTTGGTGAAGGGAGCCCCTACGAGCAAACCTTCACTCGGAATGCCCTCACTACATCTACGCCTACCACAATGCAAAGCTAGATCTAGACAACTTAATAAGCTAAAGCCAGAGCCCATATAGCACATGCGGTTGTACGGTATGACTTAGATGTGCGACAACATCATTCGGTCCAAAATTAACCTGTGCGAGAATCTCCCCCTATCTACATACGAGATTCCTCTTCACATTTAATAGTTTATCATATAACTCACCTGCTCCCAAAAAAATAGGTTTTTTTATTTTGTTTTATACCAAACTAACAGTGGTTCCTACTCTAGTCTAACATTTTGAAACCATCAAGTCCATGTGAAAATTTGTTTGAAAGCTCAAACTTAGTAGAAACTAATGCGTGAATAAGCATCTAAAATATGTACTCAATGTAATATACCCAAATTTTGATATTATCTATGTCTAACCATGCTCTAAGGGTTACAACATGTGGGGATATCAAATCTATAAGGGAGGTTCAATGCATACGAGCAGTTGTAACTACTAATACTCACAGTATAGCAATTTTAATGAAATATACACATATACATAATAGATTTTGCAAACAATATACAATAATTGAAATACTAAGATCAACATGGTTAAAGAGAGTGCTTGCCTTTCTCTTGCTATTCAGAGAATGTTTCAAGTGTGTTCTCGAAGTTGTTTGGAACGGCGTTGTCTAATCGATAAAATCCAGATAAATACAAATAAGAGCCAAATAGCTTTAAACAAAGAAACAAAATTAAATATTTTTGCATATTTTGAAAGATCATGATTTTAGAATAATTTAGAAACAAGGATCAGTAAATTTGGAGTTCGTATGCGAAAGTTATAAGCGTTTGAGTTTCGGTTCGGTTTGAATTATCTTTTCTCGGCTGGTACAATACTCTTTTTGCGACTTATAACACTCTTCGGTTACTACAATGCGTTTTATGACTTCTAATACTCTTCGGTTACTACAGTGCATTTTACAACTTCTAATACTATTTGGTGGCTTTTGTGTTGTCGTTACTATTCACTGAGTACCACTCGTGGATTATGAGTACCGTAGCACTTGTGGAATATCACAACTGTAGCAATAAGAGATTACGACTATTGTTAGTTGTCAAAAGTTACAACTACGGTTAGTAGTAAAAGGTTACGACTACTATAGTCAAAGGTCTCAACTCCGGCAGCGGTGGAAGGTCTTGACTCCAGCAGTGGTGGAAGGCCTCGACTTCGGTAGCAGTCGGAGATTTCAACTCTGACTACGGTCGGAGATTTCTAGTCCCGTTGTAGTCAAAGATTTTGACACCGGCCGCGGTCGAGGATTTTGACTCTGGCTACGGTCGAAGATTTTGACACGGGCAATGGTCAAATATTTCGACTCTAGTTGCGGGTGAAGATTTCGACCCTAGCTGCGGTCAAAGATTTTGACACCGACAGTGGTCAAAGATTTTGACTCTGGCTATGGTCAAAGATTTCAACTCTAGCTGTGGTTGAAGATTTCGACACCAGTAGTGGTTGAAGATTTTGACCTCGACTGCTACGGTTCTCTTCTCAACTTTGACTACTATGGTTTTCTTTTTGAGTTTGATTACTTTAGTTCTCTTTTTGACTTTGATTGCTTTAGTTCTTTTTTGACTTCAACTACTTTAGTTCTCTTTTAGACTTCACATAGTCTATGAGGGAGGAGGAGGTCACGGGAGGTGAGGGTGACGTTTGAGGAGGAGTGGAGGAGGCTGGCATTGGAGACTGTACTGGCGGTGAAGAGGAGGTTCTCAGCGATAGCGTAATCTGATAAAAGAGAAGTTACAAAAGGGGGTGTACATGAGTTTGCTTACATGCATTTGGAGGTATGGGTGAATGGAATCGAGATACGACCCACTGAAGAGTGTAAGGTGTACGGTAGCGTCTTGGACAGAGAGGAAGAAAAAAGCATAACTAGAGTGATCCACTGCATGAAAGGTCAATCAAATGAGTAGGGTGCTTAAGGGAGAGGTAAGACATGTTGGGACAAAGTTGGGAAGGAGAGAAGCTCACCGGAGTTACTAGAGTGCAGTGGCATGCTCGCTGGCATCACAAACAACTTCAGTTTCTCAGTGTTCCAGTGGGCAAGGTGATCAAGTAACACGCGTAAGAGACTGAAGGGGCGAGCTGAAGAGGAAAGGCATGGTCGAGAGGGCTTTGTAGGTACGGACGGCTGAGGCAGAGCATGAGTTCTTGTGAGCATGACCAAATGGCATGCTCGAATTCTCACTATTGAATGCAAGGCGTAGAAGAAGACAAGGAGGAAGAGATGCGTCGCGTTGAGGCGACTAGGGGCAGCACAAGTCACGACCATGGCAGAGCTGGCGTAGGCACGTGAGGTGGAAGACGATCACTGCGATCATGCCCCACACGGCACTGAGAGGGAGTGAGGTGTAACACCCTGGAAAATTTAAATCTGAAATATGTGGAGCTTTTGAATTGTTTTGCAATGTGTTACATTTGAATTTGGAGTTTATGGGATTTTTTTTGAAAATTTGGAGAATGATTCCAAAGGTTAAAAAGAACAAGAAGAAAACCAAACATGTTTAAACCATAGAGAATTAAAAATTTAGAATAAGAATCTGAAAAGATGATCTAGAAAAGACAGGGAGAGAATTAAGTTTAAACATAAGATTTCCTTCTTGAAAATAATGTACATGAGGACATCGGCAACAAATAAATAGAGGTCATAGGATATTAAAAAGAAGTGGTGCACAAAAATGTAAATGTATAAATAAGTAATTATAAGTAGGTGAACACGTATAAATATGCAATTGTATATAAATATATATATATATATATATATATATATATATATGTATAATTGGGCACATTTTCAAGAGTGGGAAAAATATACAAAGATTAAGTGTAGCAGGAAAAGGATCAAAAACTAATTCATGGAAGAAGTGGTAATAAAAATAACAATGTAATTATGCATAATCAAATGATAAAAATAATAATAATAAAAGAGATGGGCCGGCCAGCCGGCCTGCCTTGCGCCTTTCCCCTTTCTCTCCCGCGCCCAGCCCAGCCGGCCCATCCCCCGCGCCCGTTTTCCTCTTCCCCCCAGCGCCGTTCGGACAGGCCGAAGCCTTGTCTCCTCTCGGACAACACCGCCCGCAGCTGCCCTCCCCGTGCAGCTCTCCCTTCGGACCGCCCGACACTGGCGCACCCCTCGGACCAACGGTCGCCGGCGCCACTCCACCCCGTCGCCGCGGCCCCCACCACCGTCCCGTCGCACGCCTCGGCCGTGTTATCCGCTGCCGCCACCAGCCCCCATCACCTCCCCATTCATTGCCCATCGCCGCCCATGCCTCCCGGTCATCAACAGCTCCCGTCGGTCGCGCCGTGCTACGAGTTTGTGCGCGTCCACGCCGTGCCCCACGCTGAGCCCTGCAAAAGTGACACCGCCGGACAACTACCCCCAACTGCCGCGCATGGCCGCCATGGCCCCTCTTCGGCGCCCGCGCAATCACCGGCTATAAAGTCCGCCCGACGCCCCCAAACTCCTCCCCGCACTTCCCTTCCACTCCTCCCGAGCGCAATCGGCCTCCCTTCCCCTCTCCTCACCGGAACCCCCTCTCTTCCCCAAGTCCAGCCGCTGAGCCAATCTTCCTCACCGAGCCGCCATTTTCCAATTCCCCACTCCCACGCCTTCCTAAGATCCCCGTGAAGTCAACCGGGCAATCGGACAAGCCTCCCCGACCCTGTAGCTCGCCGGCGTCGACCTCCTCCCTGGACCACCGCCACCGCACACCACCGGCCCTACTCTAGTGACCCCCGCCGACCCCACCATCGGGTTCCCCGGCATCTAGACGTTCCATTTTTCCCGTCAACCCCGACCCTCCGGCAACACCGCCGACCGCACCGCCGCCTCCTCCGCCCCGGCCTTCCTCTGCTCGGGCTCCCTATTGCCGCTTGGGTTAAGAGGATAAAGCGCCCCTTACTGGTAAGCAACACCCGAGAGAACTCCTGGCTATCAGCGCTGCGCTAAAAATCCCCCCAGGCCACGCGCGTTCGAGCCACCGCTCCGCCGTGCCGGGTGGGTTTTGGGCGATTATTTTTTTGGTTGGTTACTGTAGCCAGTAGGTTCAGCCGAAACAGTGGGGGAGTGAGAAAAGCTTATAGGGGTGTATGCAAATTCTTTTGACATGAATAGCTAGCTTGGGCCATGAAATGTTATGTGTATATATACATATATACACATAACCATATGTGTACATATGTGCATATATAAGAAATAACCCTTTTTAAATCTTTAGCAAATAAATTTAATGAGTGCTTAAACATAACTTAAAATGGCACATGTAGTAGTAATAAATATCCCATTTAACTTTGTGTAATAACTGCTACAACTTCCAGCTAAGGGTATTTTTGGGACCCTTGATTATGGATATTCATCATATGCTAGAGAACAATATTTGTGTGTATGTACATCATAAGTAACTCATTTAGCTCTTTGTCAAATGAGAGGATTTAGTAATAGAATGATTAGGGTGATTGCTCACATAAAATAATAACCCATTATTAACTTGATTAATATTACACCTCCTTTGGAATATTTGAATATGTGAACCTTGTCGCCCTAGCAAAATTATAATAGTAACCTTTCGAAAATAAGTCCGTAATTATACGCCATGCTTAGTATTGCTTAGACACACGGGGGCGCCGAAATGCCCCAATCATCATTATCATTTTCAATCATGAGAAACTGGTTTGGGAAGTCATGGTGGTAATGACTGGTATATGTTGGTATGATTATTTTATGTTCCAAAAACCCCAACTTGCTTAACTATCTGGGCGGATGGTTCGAGGGTGTGAGTGGTGCAGTGGAAGCACAAAGTGGATAGTGGTAGAACCGCCCAGATACCCCTAAGGACTGAATCTTGTCATAACCTCCTATGTAAAACAGTGCAACCACAAGTCTGTAAAGTACAACTTGGCTAAGTAAATTTATCGAAACCCCCGGACTCATCTCGCTGGTAGTGGATGGAAGTGGATACGCAAGGGCAAGGGGAGGCCTAAAGAGACACCGAGTGGAGGGTGAAGTTTTCCAGTTGTGCTAGCGTTGCGGGGAGTGGAGCCCGACTGCGCTAGTATCCGTGGCGAACATCCCATGCATAGATGGGACCCACCGCAAGTGGGCAGTTTCCCATAAGGTGAGATGATAAAAGGGACTAGATACTAAGGAATCGTGTGGGGCAATGAGTTGATTGTCTCTTGTGGTGAAAGTGTACAAACTCTGCAGAGTCAAAACTATTCGAATAGCCGTGTCCATGGTCAAGGGCGGACATGGGAACTTAACCAGATATAGTTCTATTTCAAAAATCTTTATGTGGATGGGAATGAAAAAGTGGAGGGCAGTGGAAAGCCCTGATTTGTGTTGCCCTGGGTGTCGTCCCAGTGATAATGTAAGCGGCTATAACGCTGAAGGTCTAGCATATGGTGCAGAGACTATGTAATGGTGGATGGAATCTGGATCGCTATTATTATTGCATTCTCTTACACATTATGTTTCTAGTCAAAACTGCTAGGTCTCAGGAAATTTCTATGTATTATATTTTTAAATAATGATAATACTTCTCACAAAATAAAGTGTCAGGAAGAATAAATAGAGTCGTAAAAAAAGAAGATAGCTATTTGTGGTAAACACATAAAGTTGTTAGTGGATTCATGTCGATCATAAAAAGAGAACGATAGTGTGGATTCTGAGAGAAATAAATTGGTGGAGTCTAAATGAATAGATAGGCTAGAATAGATGATTTAAATGATTTTTGGATATTTAGGGAGTGCAAAGGTAATTATTTTATTACGACACTAATAAATAAATTCTTGGGAGCAGTTGACAATATTGGGGTGAATGTCGACTTTTTAGAAAATTCCCACAAGTACACACCTTAAGCTTTCTCCAATAGCAACCAATGCTATGAAGAAGAAGGTGAGAAATGCTCTCTGGAAACTTGAGCACTCAGAGGAAATAAGCACTGCAAACAGAGAAATCAACAAGGGCCAAAAACTTACCAAAAAGCAAGCAACATAGGAGCTGCAGGGGGAGGCCGGTCAGACCACAGGCATCAGGCCGGTCTGTCCGCACCTTGGCCGGCGGTCAGACCGCCCGGGCCACACTGGTATGACCGCCATGTAACCTGCGGTCTGACCGGGCTTCGATTCCAGAAAACAGCGGAGGCAGAAATTTCAGACTAAAGCACAAGAACTTCACACAAAGAAGAAATTGGAGATTTGCCCCTAAACCATTTAACCCAGAACAGAGAGAAAACAACTACAATAGCCTGGGGAACCTAGGAGACCAAAGATATATAAATTTGTGACCAAGAATTTGGAATTTGAGCCAAAATCTGAAAACTTACAGAGTGCTGCACCAAACTCCAAATTCATCTCCAATCCTTGATCCTTTGGCCATGAGACTTTGGAAATAGCTACTTAATAGCCTTAGGACTTAACATGCCAAGTCTCATGCCATCTCAAGTAGGGAAACAAGAAATCTCACCAAACCCTAGAAATGAACAAACAAGAACAGAGAACCTGAAAAATGAAAGTCCTTGATTCATTCACTTTGCTCTAGGGAGAAACCAATCAAATGATCTTGAGACCTATTCCCATCACAGAGCAACCCATTTTGGGTCTTCTCAGCAAGAAACAACAAGAAATCGAAAAACTCAAGAATCACATAGGGCAAACACAACAAAGAACACACGAGCACGAGAGAAAAACTTTTGAAATTTCATTCCCAATCAAACGAGGAATACAGATGAGTCCCCATACGCATGAACATTGAAACAAGGGATGATTACATGGAGTTTCAACTCATCCTCTCCCACTCTCAAAGCCTCAAGAACACACACACTACATGCTTCCTAGAGAGGGGACACAGAGAGCTATGGGAGAACACACACACAGAGCAAAAGCCTCCTCTCCTGCTCTCAACAACCCATACCAACTAAAGCCTCAAAGCAAAATCAAAGCAAAACCAACCCCTAAAAGCCATGAAGACCATGCAGGAGACAACCTCCTTTTATAGCCTCCCACCTAATGGGTTTGATTCTCTCTTTACCCACTAAGCCTTCACCAAGTCTAGTGCTTTATCCATAACCTGCTTCCTTTAGTGCAGCTTTGCGTATTCCCCAAAACGCCCCTCGTGCACCTTCCGGGAAGCTTCCTAGTGTCTTGCCGTCCAAGCATCGCAACCACCTCGAGTCCTCGCCGTCTTCGGCACACCTTGACCGTTCTGACCTCGGCACTGCCTGCGCCTAGTCCGGTCCTCCGTGCCTCACCACGACTCCACCTCGATGTCCTGCAGACATCACAGACAAGAAACACATCACATAGCACCGTTCGATAGCATGTAATCAACAGAAGCATTAAGAGTAATCTTAAGCAAGTAAAAGCCCAAACCTGTCAAAACAATAGAATATGCATCCTAATCACCTTGACCAGGTTTGACCAAGTCCGACCGAGCCCGATTGCACCACGCAACGTCATGGACCGAATCACACAAACCAAACTCGACTTTCCTAAACCTTTGTCAATTACTCATCATACACATGGGGTCACAACCACATGGTCTCTCAATCTCCCCTTGATGAGTATATTGAAAAAGCACAAAGTTGAGTTTGAAAAGAAACAAGAGTCAAACATGGTCCAAGAAAAATCAAAGAGGCTAATGACCATGTCGATAAGGAAACACTAGAGCTACAAAAGAAAGAGCAAATTGGTCTTCAAAGCTCTAGAAAGTTCCTAAATGTCCCAAATGTCTTTTTCTCCACTATTCTCCCCCTTTTGGCAATAAACACACCAAGGATGCAAAAGAGAGAATAAGTCACAAAAATGAATGAAATGGTTGAAGTTTGTTTATTTGAAGCATTTAGAGCCATGAAGATGATCCAAAATGACCAAATGAGAATTACATCAAACCATAACACATAAGTATGCTATCAAGATCATGGCAATGTATGTAGAGACAAGCTAAGCCAAATAAGTCATAATATGAAATTTGATCGAATTCCTTAGCATGTCAAGTCAACCATGATTCTAATCTAGCTAAAGGTATTCAAAGATGATGCAGGCCATGTCAATAAGCTAAGTGGAACCAAGAAGCTAGTATTGAGTCAGTTTAGAGTGCTACAAGTTCAAGAATGAGACATTTGTTCATGTACTTGTGGGTCTTGTATTTTTTAGCAAATTGAGCACATTTGACATATTTTTCTTTAGAAATCTCATGATTGTTTCCAACCAACATTTTTAGTCATGTGCTAGATCTCAAGCCTTATGCGACCACTCCAAGCGAGAAGCTTAAGGAAATGATCTTGGTCAACCAAAACTCCCACTGAGTTCATGCCTAGTGCAATGGCAAGTAGTCTCATGAGAAAGAATTGGTGAGATCAGTTTTTCGCACAAAAGAGATCTTTTTGCTTACTTAAAAATGTTGTACTAACTCATGCTTCATCAAGAACCTAATATAGCTCAATCTAAAGCTCAATTATAGATTCAAGACTCAACTCAGCCTATTTGACATGGCATGAATCATAGGAGGATAACTAAAGGTAGACTAGTCTCAAAAATTAACATGACATGAATTAATTCAAGTTGTGCATTTTAATCAACCTATCATGGCAAACACTTGACTACACATATAAAGTCATGATCAATCTAGCAATGAAGCACAAATCATGGCAGGATGTAAAGTAATGTAAACATGTCATGAAAGGATTAAATCAAGGCTCCATGCAGTTATATTACAATGCAGAATGCTCAAATGCAAGAAAATCCAACTCCCCCTCAACAAGTGACGCAACTTTTAGTTCAAGTTGAGTTATGTCAGTATTAAGATCCAGAAGCTCCCAAAAGAACTCCCCCTGAACCAAAGCGATAAACTCGAGAAGCTGGCAAGAAAATCAAAAAAAAGCAGTCTTTAAAGCATAGACAAGATATAGAGGATACTATGGCTCAGACTGACTCTCATCTACCCCATATGACTCTGGGACTATCAACTGATCATCTAACACACTAGGGAGCAAACACATACCCCGTCTACCTGAGGGTGGCCCAACCCTCCACTACAAGAGATGTGTCATTTATTGACATTTTATTTCTGTCATAATATATGAAATTCATGTCACAATTCAAGATTTGTGACATACAGTTGACGAAAATCCAAATGTCAAAAAACACGCGTCACGAATTTATTCTGTGACATCAGTATATTTCATGTCACAAATCTATGACATCGGCTTTCAGTGTCACAGAGGTTTATGACATTGGTTTATTGTCACAGGTCCTTGTGACATGCCATGTAGGCAGATGACGTGGTGCTGAGTTGGTAGGTCAAAAAATGTCACAGCTACGAACGCTCGCACGACTCAACGACCGACCGACCGCGAGAGGGAAAAGAGAGAGGTCGAGAAGCACAAGAGTGGATCTAGAAGCACTAGGTGGGTCAAGACAGCAAGGGGAAGGTAAACAGTCGTCGGCTCGCTAATCCGCACAGGACAATTGACAAATACATAAAACTACTACTGACAATGGCATTTATCAAACAATGAGAATAACAGATGACCACACAAACTAAGAACATAACACAAGTACTATTAAATTTGAACGACACAAACTAACATATTAAAAGATAACAAATTCTCATCCACTATTCCACATCAACATATATCACAATGACAGAACAAGGCATCTCCACTGATCACATTCACATATATCACAATGACACACAAATTCTAGAATCAAGCTACCGGCAACATTAACATAAAGTAATTCTGGAACAAATTAACATAGCAAAATCACAGTTCACATACATCACAGTAATTAATTCGCAATTAATTTGAGCAATGCATGATGAACAACAAAGAGAGAGGGAGAAGAATTGAGCTAGACCGAGGGGAGTTGTAGAAGTAGAGGGAGTTGTCGCCGTCGGTGTCGGTGACGAGGTGGCGGCCGGCGGCGGTGGTGAAGGGAACGCAGTGGAGAGGTCGTCGGTGCCGTGGAGTAGCAGGGGGCGGCGCTGATGGAGGTCGGCGGTGCTACGGTCGCAGCAGAGGTGTCATCGGATGCATGCGGTGGCTGGTGAAGGGAGCAGTGGCCCGGTGAGGGGAAGTAGAGAAGCGGAGGCGCAGATCTGCGGCGGAAGAGCAAGGAGGAAGGGAAGGCTGCGGTGGCCGGAGAGGAGAGCGGTGGCGCGCCGTGGAGAGGAAGGCGGGGAGAGGCGTGGCGGTCGCTAGTGGAGAAGGGGGATGCGGCGATGGAGAGAGATGGCGCGGTGGTGGTTGGCCGGAGAAGGGAGCGAGGCGGTGGATGCGGCCGAATGTGGAGGAGAAGGCAGAGAGGAAGGAGAGTAGAAAGGGGAAAAGGCGGCGCGATGGATCTGGAGGGGCGGCGCTCACCGGTGGAAGCCGAAGAGCAGCGGAAGCGGAGAAGGGGATGAAGGATAGAAGAGATGCAGCGGCAAGGGAGAGGTGGAGAAGCGGCGGCGTGGCGACGAGATGCGCGGAGGAGCGGTGGGAGGAGAAGATGGGCGGAGAGGAAACTGGTGGCGCGCCGGCGAGCTACGGCCCAGCGCTCGCCGGTGGCCGGTTTTGGAGGAGAACGGGGGGAAGAAGAAGAAGGCCAAGGGGGGATAGAGAAGAAGGACCGGGCTCGGTTTCTCCTAGGCGGCGGCTGGGGTTTTTTTGGGAGATTAGGGTTTTCGGCAATTTGCGATTTAGTCCTCGTGGTTTCTGGAATTTGCAATCAAGTCCCTCCCCATTTGATTTCTTCTGAATTAGCCTCCACCGCCCCTTTTTTTGTTTAGTCCGCCAGCCAGCCCATCAGCACAGCCCATCAGCAAGGTCCGTCAGCCAGCCCATCAATGCCCTGTTTCGGCCAGCCCATCAGCAAGGTCGGAAAAAAGAAAAAATGGCCCATTTCAAAAAAAAATAAGAAAGATCAGTGGGCTTTATATGGCGGGAAAAAAAGAAAAAAAATATGGGCCCACTGACCACGTGGCACCGTACGCCAACATTGAAAATAATGTTTAGAAAAATGCAACAAAAGTTTTTTGTGACACATAAGTTTTGTCTTAGATTTATGACATTGCAAATTACCACTATGACACAGCAAATCTTGTCACTAGAGCGAATTGGACATGCATCATGACATTTTTTGTGACATGCATAATATTTTTGTCACTAAGTCGAAATGCCTCAAAACAAACGTCATAAACTGGATGATTTAATGACATCTAGACCTGTTGTCATGCCAGAAATGTCAAAAAATGACACATCTCTTGTAGTGCTCGCTAGAACCTATAAGAAGTGAGTGAGCTCAACCTAGTAAGAAGAGAACCAGCTAATAAGCAGCATCCTAGAATCACAAGATGAGAGAAAAGAGTCTAAACAACTAGACGATAGAAGCACTCTAACCTATGCTAGAAGGACTAAAACCCAATGCACCCATATGCAATGCAACAGAAAGGAGTAAGAGCATAATAAACATGATAAAGCATGAAGCACATAAACTCCCCCTCACAACAGTCCATAAGGACAAACCACCCCAAGCTCTCCCCGCAAGGCTGAAAACCTAGAGCTATCCAAAGGCTTGGTAAAGGTATCAGCCAACTGGTGGTCACTCTCCACAAACTGGAGCACTATGTCACCCTTTTCCACATGGTCTCGAAGGAAGTGATATCGAATATCTATATGCTTGGTCCGAGAGTGCTGCACTGGGTTCTTGGCAATGTTAATTGCAGAAGTGTTATCACAAAAGAGTGGAACACTGTCTATAACTAACCCAAAGTCCCGCAGGGTCGAAGCCATCCAAAGTACCTGGCTGCAGCAACTAGCAGCAGCAACGTACTCGGCTTCTGCGGTGGACTGAGCAACACCAGACTGCTTCCTCAAGGAAACCTGACAAGTCAACATAATATGCATCCTAACCACTTTGACTAGGTTTGACCAAGTCCGACCGAGCCCGATTGCACCACGCAACGTCAAGGTCCGAACCAACCAAATCAAACTCGACTTTCCTAAACCGATGTCAATTACTCATCACACACATGAGATGACCTCCACGTGGTCTCTCAATCTCCCCCTTGATGAGTATATTGACAAACCTAGAAAAAGCGCAAAGTTGAGTTTGAAATGCAAGAAAGAAGTCAAACATGGTCCAAAGGAAGGAAATGAAGCTAATGACCATGTCGACAGAAGGAAACACTAGAGCAACAACTGAAAGAGCAAACTGTTCTCCAAATCTCTAAAATGTTCCCAAATGGCTTTTTCTCCTCCATTCTCCCCCTTTTGGCAATAAACACATCAAGGATGCAAAAGAGAGAGTATAACATGGTTTTGGATGAAATGGCTGAAGTTTGTTTATTTTAAGCATTTAGAGCCATGGAGATTATCCAAAAATGACCATTAAGTATTACACCAAGCCATAACTCAATAAAAGGCTATCTAGATCATGACAAGATATGTATAAACCAGCTAGAACAAATAGATGACGATTTGAAATGTAGTGCATTTTGTGAGCATGCCAAGTCATCAATAAGCAAAGTCTAGCTAGAGATATCCAAGGATGATGCAGGCCATGTCAATAAGCTAAGCGGAACCAAGACGCTAGTGTTGAGTCAATATAGAGTGCTACAAGTTCTAGAATGAGACATTTGTTCAAGTACTTGTATTCTTTGTAGTTTTAGCAAATTGAGCACATTTGATAAGTTTTTCTTAAGAAATCTCATGATTGTTGCCAACCAGATTTTTGTTTTATCATGTGCTAGATCTCAAGCCTTATGCGACCACTCCAAGCAAGAAGCTTAAGAAGATGATCTTAGTCATCCAAAACTCCCCCTGAGTTCATGCCTTGTGCAATGGTAAGCCGTCTCATGAGAAAGAATTGGTGAAATCAGTTTTTTCGTACAAAAGAGATCTTTTTGCATTCATAAATGGTAGTACTAACTCATGTGTCATCAAGAACCTAGAATAGCTCAATCTAAAACTCAACAAAGATTCAAGACTCAACTCAGCCTATTTGACATGGCATGAATCATAAAAGGATAACTAAAGAAAGACTAGTCTCGAGAACTAACATGACAAGTTTTTATTCAAGTTGAGCAATTTTAATTTTCTTATCATGGCAAAAGTTAGTCTACACATATGAAGTCATGATCAATCTAGCAAATAAGCACAAGTCATGGCAAGATGTAATGCATTGTAAACATGTCATAAATGGATAATAATCAAGGCTCCATGTAATTATATTACAATGCGAAATGCTGAAATGCAAGAAAATCCAGCTTCCCCTCAACATGAGATGCCACTTTTAGTTCAAGTTGCGTTAAGTCAATATTAAGCTCCAGAAACTCCCAAATGAACTCCCCCTGAACTAAAGCAATAAATACGAGAAGCTGGCAATAAAAACAGAAAGGGCAGTCCTTAAAGCATAGATAAGATAAAGAGGAAACTGTGGCTCAGACTGACTCTCATCTACCACATGAGACTCTAGGACTATCCACTGGTCCTCTAACAGACTAAGAAGCAAACACGTACCCTATCTACCCGAGGGTGGCCCGACCCTCGCTAGAACCTATAAGCAGTGAGTGAGCTCGACCTAGTGAGAAGAGAAACACCTAATAAGCAGCATCCTAGAATCACAAGATAAGAGCAAGAAGTTTGAACGCTAGACAGGAAGACCACCCTAACCTATGCTAGAAGGACTAACCCCAATGCACCCCGAATGCAATGCAACAGATAGGAGCAAGAGCATAATCAATAAAATAAAATAGTAAAGCACAAAGCTCCCCCGCACAACAGTCCATAAGGACAAACCACCCCAAGCTCTCCCCGCAGGGCTGAAAACCTAGAGCTATCCAATGGCTGGTAAAGATGTCAGCCAACTGGTGGTCACTCTCCACAAACTGGAGCACTATGTCACCCTTCTCCACATGGTCTTGAAGGAAGTGATATCAGATATCAATGTGCTTGGTCCGAGAATGTTGCACTGGGTTCTTAACAATGTTAATCGCAGAAGTGTTATCACAAAAGAGTAGAATACTGTCGATAACTAACCCAAAGTCCCGCAGGGTCGAGACCATCTAGAGCACCTGGCTACAGCAATTAGCGGCAGCAATGTACTCGGCCTCTGCGGTGGACTGAGCAACACCGGACTGCTTCCTCGAAGACCAGAAAACGAGAGAAGTGCCAATGAATTAGCAGGTGCCAGAAGTGCTCTTCCTATCTATCCTACAGCCGGCAAAGTCTGCATCCGAGTAGGCTCTAAGGGAAAGACAGGAAGAGGAAGAGTACTAGATACCATAGTCAATGGTAGCTCGAAGGTATCGAAGAATGCGCTTCACTGCCTGGCAGTGAGATACGGGTGGAGAAGCCTAAAAGAGAGCAACAGACACACGGAGAAGTGTATGTCCGGTCTCGAGGCAGTGAGGTACAAGAGGGAGCCTATCATGCTACGATACTCCTTCTGATCAACTGGCTCGCCATTCTCATCCGGGTCAAGTGTGGCGGAAGATGCCGTGGGAGTTGACACAAGCTTACCATCACTCATGTCAAAGCGTCTCAGGAGGTCGCGAGTGTACTTGCCCTGATGCAAGAAAGTACCCTCCTGAGTCTGCTTGATCTGGAAGCCAAGGAAGAAGGTCAACTCACCCATCATGCTTTCAAACTTAGTGCTCATGACATCCGAGAACTGTGAAACGAGAGCATGTGAGGAGCCACCAAAGATGATGTCATCCTGTTGGATCGGAAATGGCAACAGAGGGGGGTGAATGGTGCCTCTTAAAAATCAACCCCCAAAGTATCCAGGAAAAACCCAACTCCGATAGCTATGGTAGCTATGAAATTGAAAAAGAACGAGCGCTAACAAGATTACGACAACTGAGCTCAAAACAAAGTCACGGCAGAAACGAAGCTCAAAGCATAGTCACGGCAACGAACCATCAGTAAAATATTGCCACGGCAGAGAAAACAGCAGCAAAACACTGTCACGGTGGGTACTGAGCTCAAAGCATTGTCACGGCAGCAGATACTGGGAAATCGGCTGCCACGGCAAAGCAAATCAGAGAATTCGCTGCCACGGCAGAAACTACAGCAAAAATGCTGCCACGGTAGAGAAACAAACAAGTTTTGAAACTGCAGACAACAAGTGCTGCCAAAAGCACAAAAGAAGAAACAAAAAACTGAAAAGAAAAGATAACCCACCCAGGGAGAATCAGATCACTGGACAAGGCATACTAAAGCAAGGAGTACAAGCTGCAAATGTATGAAATTGATAGCCAAAACAAGTACTGAATGATGCAGCCGAACAACAGTTTTCACCATGCAAAAGGACTTTAAAAATAGCAAGAAATGATAGGAAATACTGCTGCCAAACAAAGCTAAAAGATCAACCTTGCTGCTGTAGCCGAAAGAGACAAAAAGATTGATTTTTCTTGCTGGCAAAGAAAGAACTAAAAGGCTGAAGATTCAACCGAAAGAAAAAGAAGCATCTAGAAAAGTAAAGAGCTGCAAGCTGCTGGACCAAAAGAGATAAAAACAGTGAGAAGAAGGAATCACGTTGCATGCAATTCACTGCTATTTACTGCCCAGCTCGGCACTACAAAAAGCAGCCAAGAATAGTCTCTCCTGCCGAAATAATTGCAGATTTAAATTAGCTGCCTTGAGGTCTTAAAAACAGCAAAGAGATAACCACTACTGCTGCTATTGTCCAAAGTGGATTTTAGGTTGCAGTTTGGCAGAGAAAGAGAGCAGCCCAAATCAATGAAGACACTAAAAATACTGCATGCTGCCGAACACTAAAAAGAGCAATAGCCAAAAACAAAGGACCAGAGGCTTCAATCTGATTTCTACTCAAGACAAGACAACCAAACAAAGAAGATTATCATAGGAAAGACATAGATTAAGGCTTGAGATCAAGAAATGCAGACTGAACATACAAAGAAACACAAGCGAGGAACAACTCAAACACAAGAACTTAAACTTGATACGGAGACATACATGATTACATGATAGTTGTTCTTAGCTCATCTCTCTCTCAAGCTCACACTAAGTCTCCATACATGCTTGAGAAAACAAGAACTCAAGAAATAAGAGAGCCAAATAAAACCCTAACTTTCACACACACTCTCTCAAATTTTAGCACAACCTCTCCCTCTCCTTTTATAGCCTCCCACTAATGGGTTTGCACATGCTTTACCCATTAGGTCACCACCTACTCGATGCTTTATCCAAACCCGCTTCCTTTAGTGCAGCTTTGCATTTTTACCGAAACGCCCCTCGCGCACCTTCCAGGAAACTTCCTCCTTTCTTGCCTTGCAAGCCTCGCAGCCCCCTCGAGCCCTCGCCGGCTTCGACACCTCCCGACCATTCTGACCTCAGCGCCACCTGCGCCTAGTCCGGTCCACCGTGTCTCGCCACGACTCCGCCTCGATGTCCTGCTGCCAACACAGACAAGAAACACATCAAATAGCACGGCTCGATACATGTAATCAAAATTAGCATGATAAAGCCCAAACCTGTCGAATCAAAAGAATACCCATCCTAAACATGATTGACTAGGTTTGACCAGGTCCGACCGAAACCAAACCGCATCACGCGACAACTCGGCTCGAACCACTCACATCAAACTCAAGCTAACCAAACCACTTGTCAATTACTCATCACAAACATGGGATCACGACTACATGGTCTCTCAATCTCCCCCTTGATGAGTATATTGACAAACCCCGAAAAAAAAGCGTAAGGTTGAGTTTGAGAAAGTCATACATGGTCTAAAGAAAATCAAGAAGCTTATGACCATGTCGACAAAAGGAATACTAGAGCTAAAACAGAAAGAGCAAATTGTTCTCCAAAGCTCTAGAAAGATCCCAAATGGCTTTTTCTCCTGTATTCTCCCCCTTTTAGCAATAAACACATCAAGGATGCAAAAGAGAGAATAAGGTCACAAGTATGGATGAAATGGCTGAAATTTATTCATTTTAAGCATTTAGAGCCATGAAGATTATCCAAAATGACCATTAAGTATTACATCAAGCCATAACTCAATAGAATGCTATCTAGATCACGACAGGATATATATAAGCCAGCTAACCCAAATAGATGACAATCTGAAATTTAGTGCAATTTGTGAACATGTCAAGTCATCCATGATCAAAGTCTAGCTAGAGGCATCCAAGGATGATGCAAACCATGTCAATAAGCTAAGCGGAACCAAGAAGCTACTATTGAGCCTAATTAGAGTGCTACAAGCTCAAGAATGAAATATTTGTTTAAGTACTTGGTTCTTTTTGTAATTAAGCAAATTGAGCACATTTGTCATGAATTTTCTTTTAAAGCTTATCGTTGATTCTAACCAAAATTTTTAGACATGTGCTAGATCTCAAGCCTTATGCGACCATTCCAAGCAAGAAGCTTAAGGAGATGATCTTAGTCATCCAAAACTTCCCCTGAGTTCATGCCTTGTGCAATGGCAAGCCGTCTCATGAGAAAGAATTGGTGAGATCAGTTTTTTCGCACAAAAGAGATCTTTTTGCATTCATAAAAGATTGTACTAACTTATGCATCATCAAGAACTAGCATAGCTCAATCTAAATAAAGATTCAACGCTCAACTCAGCCTATTTGACATGGCATGAATCATAAAAGGATAACGCAAGAAAGACTAATCTCGAGAGCTAGCATGACATGTTTTAATTCAAGTTGAGCAATTTTAATTAGCTTATCATGGTAAAAGCTAGTCTACACATATGAAATCATGATCAATCTAGCAATGAGGCACAAATCATGGCAGGATGTAACGCGGTGTAAACATGTCATGAAAGGATAATAATCAAGACTCGATGCAGGTATTTACAATGCAGAATGACATGCAAGAAGTCCAGCTCCCCCTCAACATGTGATGCAACTTTTAGTTCAAGTTGAGTTATATCAGTATTAAGCTCCAGAAGCTCCCAAAAGAACTCCCCCTAAACCAAAGCAATAAATCGAGAAGCTGAAAAAAAAATCAAAACGGGCAATCCTTAAAGCATAGATAAGATATAGAGGATACTATGGCTCAGACTGACTCTCATCTACCTCATATGACTCTAGGACTATCAACTGGTCATCTAACAGACTAAGGAGCAAACACGTACCCTGTCTACCCGAGAGTGGCCCAACCCTCGCTAGAACCTATAAGCGATGAGTAAGCTCAACCTAGTAAGAAGAGAACCAGCTAATAAGCAGCATCCTAGAATCACAAGATGAGAGAAAGAAGTCTAAGCAACTAGACAATAGAGACACTCTAATCTATGCTAGAAGGACTAAACCCAATGCACCCATATGCAATGCAATCAGAAGGAAGTAAGAGCATAATCAATATAATAAAGCAGTAAAGCCCAAAACTCCCCCTCACAACAGTCCATAAGGACAGACCACCCAAAGCTCTCCTCGCAAAGCAGAAAACCTAGAGCTATCCAAAGGCTTGGTAAAGATATCAGCCAACTGGTGGTCACTCTCCACAAACTGGAGCACGATGTCACCCTTCTCTACATGGTCTCTAAGGAAGTGATAGCAAATATCAATATGCTTGGTCCGAAAATGCTGCAATGGGTTCTTAGCAATGTTAATCGCAGAAGTGTTATCACAAAAGAGTGGAACACTGTCGATAACTAACCCGAAGTCCAGCAGGGTCGAGACCATCCAGAGCACCTGGCTACAGCAACTGGCTGCAGCAACGTACTCGGCCTCTACGGTGGACTGTGCAACACCGGACTGCTTCCTTGAAGATCAGGAAATGAGAGAAGTGCCAATGAATTGGTAGGTGCCCAAGTGCTCTTCCTATCTATCCTACAGCCAGCAAAGTCTCCGCACGTCGCCCGTGACCTCCCCCGGGTCACCCGGCTTTTGACCTGAGCTCGGACGGTGGAGAATGCGCGGGGGAAAAAGACAGGGGAGCGAGGAAGAAGACAAGCCTGGGGAGTGGGTCCCGCTGGCCAGAGAGACGGCGCGCGCGAGGGAGCGGTCCACCCGCCAGTGGGAGCAGGCGTGCGCGCGGGCAGCTGGGCCGTGGGCGCGTTGGCTGGGCCGCGCGAGCGCGCTGACCGCGCGTGGAGAGAGAGCTGGGCTGGGGTCATGGCCGGCCCGGTGTGCTATTTTATTTTTTTTCTTTTTTTATTCTTTTCTTTTTCTTTTGTTTTATGCATTTGTTTTTCATATGTATACATATATATATTTATATTTCTGATTTTATTTGCTCCCTTCCTTACTCCTATAAATTTCTGTACTGTCTTTCTAACATATATTTTGTAGAGGTTATATTTTATTATATGCACATATACTTATTTATACATCTGTGTATATATATATTTATATACATGTATATGCATATTTGTTAGTACTTTTAATGTATTTACTTCCTTGTTATCCATACCATTATTTATAGAGTTAGGGTTTTGCATTTTAAGCCAAATTTCCACTCCTCCTTTTCGGATCATCTTTTCATATTCTTATTTTAAATTCTAACTTTGTAGTATTAAACATGTTTGTTTCTTCCTGTTGGAACCATCATCAAATTTTTCAAAAAAAATCCCATAAACTCCAAATTCAAATAAAATTCGTTGCAAAAACAATTCAAGAAATTCATATTTCCAAATTTAAAATTTTCAGGATGTTACAAATCTACCCCCCTTAAATGAATCTCGACCCCGAGATTCCGGTAGAATAGAAAGAAGGGGAGGTGGGGTTATATTGGCTAGCAAAGGGGTTTCTGGTGTTGCTCGACGTATAGCTCTTTAGCTCCACGGAGAGATGAAAATCTGCACAATAGGGGTTAGCGCTTGGAGAACTCAAAAGAAAAGAGGGAAACCTTGCTCTCCTGGGTAGGTCGTAGTCTTCTAGATACTTGCTCTTTGACATTGTTGTCTTCACGTCCTCGTAGAATGGAGTAGTTTCATCGTCTATTGGGCATATGATAGGTGTAGAATTTCATATTGAGGGGTGGATAGCAATGGTCTGTGCCCTACTGGTAGAGGGCCTTAGGAATGCAGAGGTGACGATGGGCATACCTATGTGGTGGCTTTTTGGTCCGTATCACTTTAAGGCTCCCGGTCTTGCAAGTCTTCTTGTACTGATTCGATTAGTTTTGAGTCCAGGTTGTCGCACCTCCATCATATACGTCATAGTAGTTCTTCGACATCTTGTCTCTTAGTGCTACCCCCCTTAATATGGGTATCACTAGTCATCATTCATCTCTTCTAACTCTGGGCATGATGGGCCCTCCGGGTAGGTAATGAGAGAATGTTAGTCATGAAACTGACGGCCAGGCTAACTAGGTCACGACCTGCAGTCGATATGCTCTGATACCATCCTTGTCAGGACCCAGATTTTTCAATCCGGATTCCTCTGTGATTCCACCGCACTGTTCCCTAGATCAGTAGATAGTGCTCACAGTTGCAGTAATGGATATCAAATTTCATATCATGCGGAAGCTAAAGTAAATTAATAGACTTACTCATGGGCCGATTAGGCCGAAATCAATAAATTGCAGCAGCGGAAGAACGAGCACACAGGTGGGACCTTCAGGACATGCCCACAGGCAGCCAACTGGAGGTTCGCGACCTAGCCCTTGACATCTTCATCTTCTCGGCCAACTTGTCCAATCTTGTTGCTGAGACGAGGTGATTTGATTCCGGATTCTGAATTTTGTCGCAAAAGCGTGTGTGAGCACTCCAACCCCGTGATCCGCAAGCCAATACACAGAATGCAAATAAATAGTATGAATGGCTTATCAAAGGAGAGGCTCGGGTTATTTTATTTGCCATAAAACGCGTTTAGTAGAATTTCTATTATTATATCATATTGTTGTTTTTGTGACCTAAAGACCCCTCACCGCAAATGACATCATTGACTTAATCCACCAAAAACTCACGCTCTTTATTAATTGCTGTCTAAGACTCCCAACAGCGATTGCCATAATTGACTTAATCCACCGAAATTACACTTCCTTTATTGAGTGCTCTCTAAACTCCAAACAACATGTGTCATCCTCTATTCAATCCACCGATCATATTCTTTCTGTATTGGTTGCTATTTAAGACTCCAAACAGCAAGTGACATTATCCAATTGCTCCACCAATTATACACCTTTTATATTTATTGCTGTCTAAACTACAAACAGCGTGTGACATTATTTAGATAATCCACCGATCAATTGTTGCCTAAAACTCCAAACAGCTAGGGACATCATCTATCTAATATCATTTGATTAATCTACCGAACACACACTTTCTATATTGAGTGCTGTCTAAAAACTCCAAACAGCGAATCCCATCAATTATACAATCCACCAATATCTTTTGTATTCCAAAATTCCTATCAACCTATTCCTTTTGCTATTGATCCATAACCACAATTTGCTCTTACAATAATTAACCCATTATCTAATTCTAACTAACCCACTAGTATACCTCCACCAAGAATATCATTGATCAAGCCTACGATTCAGTATTATATATCCACCAAGAATAGCATTGATCAACTCTACGATTCACCATTATATATCCCCCAAGAATAGCATTGATCAACTCTACGATTCACCATTATATATCCACCAAGAATATCACTAATCAAGAATTATAATCCAATACTTGTATTATTCCTCCAAATTCCCGAAGATTCAATTAGATCATTTATCTAGCCTATCTATTCAATTGGACCCCACTAATTTATTTCTCCCCGAACCCACACTATCATTTCCTATTCATGAACGACCTGAATCCACCGATACCTTTATGTGCATACTACAAACATCCATCTCCTTTACTCACGACCCTGTTTATTCCACCCATATTTTATTTTGTAAGAATAGAAATGCCACTATTTGAAATACAATACATAAAATTTCCTGAGACCTAGCAGCTTTGGAACAAAACATAATGTTCAAGGAATATTAACATGATTTTCCATACATATGGCATCACACCATATGCCTAATATCACCGTAATTTTTCCATACATATGGTATCACACCATTTGACATCTTTCAGCGTTATAGCCGCTTAACTTACCACTGGGACGACACCCAGGACAACTCAAATCAGGGCTTTCCGCTGCCCTCCACTTTTCCATTCCCACCCACAAAGTTTTTGAAATAGAACTATATCTTGTTAAGTTCCCATGTCCGCCCTTGACCGTGGGCACGGCTATTCGAATAGTTTTGACTCTGCAGAGTTTGTACACTTTCACCACAAGAGACAATTCACTCATTGCCCCCACACGATTCCTTAGTCATGCGGTTGAGCAAACCATCACAGTAACTGTTCAAAGTACCCCGCCCTTTCCGTCATTTCACCCTATGGGTCGCTCCCACTTGCGGTGGGTCCCATACGTTGTGCGGGATGTTCTCCTTCTGAACGTCTAGCAGCTGGCCACCACCCCTGCTAGCCCGCCACAGCAGAACTTCACCCTCTACGAGTGTCCCATTCAAGCCGTCTCACAGATAGTCGCTTGCACTATCCCACCACCCTCTCCTGGAAGGATGACTTTCAGGGTCCGGTAAATTTACTAGGCCAAGTTGTATTTTACAGACTTGTGGTTGTACTGTTTTACACAGGAGTTCTTGATAAGATTCAGTCCTTAGTGGTATCTGGGCGGTTCTACCATAAACCACACTCTCGTGCACCCCTGCACCATACCCCCGAACCATCCGCCCAGATAAATAAGCAATTTGAGAGCTTTGGGAATATAAAATAACCATATCCAACATACACCAGTCATTACCACCTTGACTGCCCAACCAATTTTTCTCAGGATTAAAAGTGATGCTTGGGCGCTCTCACGCCCCATGAGTATTTAAGCAATACTAAGCATGGCATATAATTACGGACTTATTTTCGAAAGATTACTATTATAATTTTTGCTAGGGCGACAAGGTTCACATAAGCAAATATTCCAATGAAGGTGTAATATTAATCAAATTAAATAAAGGGCATATAACTATAATATTAAATTAAACATGTATTTGCATATAATATAACAGCATGCAATTTGATACTTTAAACAAAAATAGTTTGCAGAAAATGTAGGTTCAACATGATCAAAGTATTGACTAGCCTTGGTCACAGTGGTCTGGAACTTGATTATCCTGCTCTTCTAGGGTTGCTGCTTCGATCTCTTCCTCTTGAGCCTCGTAAGCTATTTTAGCGTGCGCCAAAATTTGGATAAAAAAATGAAAATAAAAATAGCAAATCAAACCAAATAACACCAGAAATTCAAATGAACTCTAACATTTATGATTTCAGTTTCATTGGATAGATATTGATTTTAGATGAATTTAGAAATTTGTCTCACTCAATTTGGAGTTAAAATGAATAAGTTATGCTCATTTGAATATTTCAGTTCAGTTAAATTCAAAAATTATTAAATCTCTGACAGTGGGTCCCACATGTCATATTTTCAATTTTTATTTCTTTATTTGTTTATTGCTGTATCTATGGCCAGTGGGGCCCATATGTCAGTGTGCTTACTCACTGACATGTGGGACCCCTCTGTCAATGGCCATGGATGTAGCAGGGCCACTGACAGGTGGGACCCTGGCACTCTGGCCCATCTGTCAGCTGGTAACACCGACAGGTGGGGCCCGGAAGGCAGCTGGCCCACCGGCCGACAGCGGCTGACGGGCGGGGCCGAGCTGTCAGCGGAGAAAAGTAAAAGAAATGCTCGACCGCAACGCGCAGAGCCGGGGGCTCGAACGCGCGCTGCGGGAGTAGGAGGGAGGAAGAGAGAGCGCGGCTGACCACTCGGTCATTAGGTGTTACTTACCCTATGGGGTTAATAAAACCCTTTGAGGTGGGTCGGGGATGAGGGCCCGGCAGAGGGAAAGCGATGGCGTCGCCGGTGAACGGTGGTCGGAGAGGTTCGGGAGTTGTGTAAAATGTAGCCCCCGGGTGATGGTGAAGTTGCTGGTGTAGACGGCCGGGGGTGACGGTCACCGGAGAGGGCTGGCGGCGTACGGTGGCGGCGGCGCTAGGAGGAGCTACGGTGACGGCGATGCACGGGCGATGGGAATCCTTGATGAGGGCGGGAATATCTTCGTGGAGGTCCGAAGATGGAGTGAGCGTGGGGAATGGAATGCTAATGGCGTGATTCGGTGGATTGGGTGTCGCTGGAGCCGGGGATGGAGGGGCTCACCGGCGGGGTTTTATGGGTTTAAAACCCAATTTCTTTCGGGTATATGCAGAGGAAGGTGCGGCGATCCAGTTGAGGAACTCCCCAGTTTTATAGGCAACTAAAGTTGGGCAATTAAGGCGGAGGATCGTGCGCACGTCCGGGACAACGGCGCGGTCAGGGTATGGCCGTGGCAGGCGGCGCGTCAGCGGCGACAACGGGCGGCGGGGTGAGGTTGCGCGGTACGGGGCTGTGCCCGCACGTCGCCCGTGACCTCCCCCGGGTCACCCGGCTTTTGACCTGAGCTCGGACGGTGGAGAATGCGCGGGGGAAAAAGACAGGGGAGCGAGGAAGAAGACAAGCCTGGGGAGTGGGTCCCGCTGGCCAGAGAGACGGCGCGCGCGAGGGAGCGGTCCACCCGCCAGTGGGAGCAGGCGTGCGCGCGGGCAGCTGGGCCGTGGGCGCGTTGGCTGGGCCGCGCGAGCGCGCTGACCGCGCGTGGAGAGAGAGCTGGGCTGGGGTCATGGCCGGCCCGGTGTGCTATTTTATTTTTTTTCTTTTTTTATTCTTTTCTTTTTCTTTTGTTTTATGCATTTGTTTTTCATATGTATACATATATATATTTATATTTCTGATTTTATTTGCTCCCTTCCTTACTCCTATAAATTTCTGTACTGTCTTTCTAACATATATTTTGTAGAGGTTATATTTTATTATATGCACATATACTTATTTATACATCTGTGTATATATATATTTATATACATGTATATGCATATTTGTTAGTACTTTTAATGTATTTACTTCCTTGTTATCCATACCATTATTTATAGAGTTAGGGTTTTGCATTTTAAGCCAAATTTCCACTCCTCCTTTTCGGATCATCTTTTCATATTCTTATTTTAAATTCTAACTTTGTAGTATTAAACATGTTTGTTTCTTCCTGTTGGAACCATCATCAAATTTTTCAAAAAAAATCCCATAAACTCCAAATTCAAATAAAATTCGTTGCAAAAACAATTCAAGAAATTCATATTTCCAAATTTAAAATTTTCAGGATGTTACAAATCTACCCCCCTTAAATGAATCTCGACCCCGAGATTCCGGTAGAATAGAAAGAAGGGGAGGTGGGGTTATATTGGCTAGCAAAGGGGTTTCTGGTGTTGCTCGACGTATAGCTCTTTAGCTCCACGGAGAGATGAAAATCTGCACAATAGGGGTTAGCACTTGGAGAACTCAAAAGAAAAGAGGGAAACCTTGCTCTCCTGGGTAGGTCGTAGTCTTCTAGATACTTGCTCTTTGACATTGTTGTCTTCACGTCCTCGTAGAATGGAGTAGTTTCATCGTCTATTGGGCATATGATAGGTGTAGAATTTCATATTGAGGGGTGGATAGCAATGGTCTGTGCCCTACTGGTAGAGGGCCTTAGGAATGCAGAGGTGACGATGGGCATACCTATGTGGTGGCTTTTTGGTCCGTATCACTTTAAGGCTCCCGGTCTTGCAAGTCTTCTTGTACTGATTCGATTAGTTTTGAGTCCAGGTTGTCGCACCTCCATCATATACGTCATAGTAGTTCTTCGACATCTTGTCTCTTAGTGCTACCCCCCTTAATATGGGTATCACTAGTCATCATTCATCTCTTCTAACTCTGGGCATGATGGGCCCTCCGGGTAGGTAATGAGAGAATGTTAGTAGGGCAGAGTCTCGAGCCTTAGTCTTTGGCTATTTATCACTTCGATTTAGTAGACCGGACTGGTTTTGCAGCAACAGGATGAGAGGGAATAGCACGAGGTGAGAATTGAGTCGTGGGGACAAGGTGACCTAACCCATCCTAATTTTTAAAAGAGAGCTCCCAAAGAGCTGGGGCGGTGCAAAATCATACAAACTTTCAAAAACAAACCATTCCCGTGACTGCGAAATAGGATGCCCGAGGGCAAAAGGCAGTGCACAGGGTCCAAATAAAACCTTGCAACAATACATCGTCTACTCGGGGGCACACATAAGAGGGCGCAGGGTTTGTCTGCATAGTCCGTTTAAAACAGGACCACCTTATCTTCATGAATATCTTCAGCGTTCCTAACCTTAAATTTTTGGAGTAAGGATACGAGAAGAGAGTCAAAATTTTCCTTTTTAATCAATAGACAGAAGAGGAAATTTTTTGAGGTAATCTGATTGATATCAGCACTCACGCTGGTTATCATCTTGAATTCGGGGTAAGGGAGCTTTAGAAGTAAAAATGTGTAAGGCAGCATATAGATGAGGGAGAATCATCTAAGAGAGATGAGAATTAGCAATACAACCTATATTTTTGGAAATAGGTACTTAAGAAATAATTCTAGTCATGAAACTGACGGCCAGGCTAACTAGGTCACGACCTGCAGTCGATATGCTCTGATACCATCCTTGTCAGGACCCAGATTTTTCAATCCGGATTCCTCTGTGATTCCACCGCACTGTTCCCTAGATCAGTAGATAGTGCTCACAGTTGCAGTAATGGATATCAAATTTCGTATCATGCGGAAGCTAAAGTAAATTAATAGACTTACTCATGGGCCGATTAGGCCGAAATCAATAAATTGCAGCAGCGGAAGAACGAGCACACAGGTGGGACCTTCAGGACATGCCCACAGGCAGCCAACTGGAGGTTCGCGACCTAGCCCTTGACATCTTCATCTTCTCGGCCAACTTGTCCAATCTTGTTGCTGAGACGAGGTGATTTGATTCCGGATTCTGAATTTTGTCGCAAAAGCGTGTGTGAGCACTCCAACCCCATGATCCGCAAGCCAATACACAGAATGCAAATAAATAGTATGCATGGCTTATCAAAGGAGAGGCTCGGGTTATTTTATTTGCCATAAAACGCGTTTAGTAGCATTTCTATTATTATATCATATTGTTGTTTTGGTGACCTAAAGACCCCTCACTGCAAATGACATCATTGACTTAATCCACCAAAGACTCACGCTCTTTATTAACTGCTGTCTAAGACTCCCAACAGCGATTGCCATAATTGACTTAATCTACCGAAATTACACTTCCTTTATTGAGTGCTCTCTAAACTCCAAACAACCTGTGTCATCCTCTATTCAATCCACCGATCATATTCTTTCTGTATTGGTTGCTATTTAAGACTCCAAACAGCAAGTGACATTATCCAATTGCTCCACCGATTATACACCTTTTATATTTATTGCTGTCTAAACTACAAACAGCGTGTGGCATTATTTAGATAATCCACCGATCAATTGTTGCCTAAAACTCCAAACAGCTAGCGACATCATCTATCTAATATCATTTGATTAATCTACCGAACACACACTTTCTATATTGAGTGCTGTCTAAAAACTCCAAACAGCGAATCCCATCAATTATACAATCCACCAATATCTTTTGTATTCCAAAATTCCTATCAACCTATTCCTTTTGCTATTGATCCATAACCACAATTTGCTCTTACAATAATTAACCCATTATCTAATTCTAACTAACCCACTAGTATACCTCCACCAAGAATATCATTGATCAAGCCTACGATTCAGTATTATATATCCACCAAGAATAGCATTGATCAACTCTACGATTCACCATTATATATCCACCAAGAATAGCATTGATCAACTCTAAGATTCACCATTATATATCCACCAAGAATATCACTAATCAAGAATTATAATCCAATACTTGTATTATTCCTCCAAATCCCCGAAGATTCAATTAGATCATTTATCTAGCCTATCTATTCAATTGGACCCCACTAATTTATTTCTCCCCGAACCCACACTATCATTTCCTATTCATGATCGACCTGAATCCACCGATACCTTTATGTGCATACTACAAACATCCATCTCCTTTACTCACGTCCCTGTTTATTCCACCCATATTTTATTTTGTAAGAATAGAAATGCCACTATTTGAAATACAATACATAAAATTTCCTGAGACCTAGTAGCTTTGGAACAAAACATAATGTTCAAGGAATATTAACATGATTTTCCATACATATGGCATCACACCATATGCCTAATATCACCGTAATTTTTCCATACATATGGTATCACACCATTTGACATCTTTCAGCGTTATAGCCGCTTACTTACCACTGGGACGACACCTAGGACAACTCAAATCAGGGCTTTCTGCTGCCCTCCACTTTTCCATTCCCACCCACAAAATTTTTGAAATAGAACTATATCTAGTTAAGTTCCCATGTCCGCCCTTGACCGTGGGCACGGCTATTCGAATAGTTTTGACTCTGCAGAGTTTGTACACTTTCACCACAAGAGACAATTCACTCGTTGCCCCACACGATTCCGTAGTCATGCGGTTGAGCAAACCATCACAGTAACTGTTCAAAGTACCTCGCCCTTTCCGTCATTTCACCCTATGGGTCGCTCCCACTTGCGGTGGGTCCCATACGTTATGCGGGATGTTCTCCTTCTGAACGTCTAGCAACTGGCCACCACCCCTGCTAGCCCGCCACAGCAGAACTTCACCCTGTACGAGTGTCCCATTCAAGTCGTCTCACAGACAGCCGCTTGCACTATCCCACCACCCTCTCCTGGAAGGATGACTTTCAGGGTCCGGTAAATTTACTAGGCCAAGTTGTATTTTACAGACTTGTGGTTGTACTGTTTTACACAGGAGTTCATGACAAGATTCAGTCCTTAGTGGTATCCGCCCAGATAAATAAGCAATTTGAGAGCTTTGGGAATATAAAATAACCATATCCAACATACACCAGTCATTACCACCATGACTGCCCAACCATTTTTTTTCAGGATTAAAAGTGATGCTTGGGCGCTCTCGCGCCCCATGAGTATCTAAGCAATACTAAGCATGGCATATAATTACGGACTTATTTTCAAAAGATTACTATTACAATTTTTGCTAGGGCGACAAGGTTCAGATAAGCAAATATCCCAATGAAGGTGTAATATTAATCAAATTAAATAAAGGGCATATAACTATAATATTAAATTAAACATGTATTTGCATATAATATAACAACATGCAATTTGATACTTTAAACAAAAATAGTTTGCAGAAAATGTAGGTTTAACATGATCAAAGTATTGACTCGCCTTGGTCACAGTGGTGTGGAACTTGATTATCCTGCTTTTCTAGGGTTGCTGCTTCGATCTCTTCCGCTTGAGCCTCGTAAGCTATTTTAGCGTGCGCCAAAATTTGGATAAAAAATGAAAATAAAAACAGCAAATCAAACCAAATAACACCAGAAATTCAAATGAACTCTAACATTTATGATTTCAGTTTCATTGGACCAGAAATCCAGAAATTCGGCGCGGTCCTTCGGAGTCGAGGAGAAGGTCAGCGCGGTCCTCGCGGAGACGAGGTGAAGGTCGGCGCGGTCCTTCGGAGTCGAGGCGAAGGTCGGCGCGGTCCTCGTGGAGTCCAGGCGAAGGTCGGCGCGGTCCTTCGGAGTCGAGGCGAAGGTCGGCGCGGTCCTTCGGAGTCGAGGCGAACGTCAGCACGGTCCTCGCGGAGACGAGGCAAAGGTCGGCGCGGTCCTGCGGAGTCGATGCGAAGGTCGGCGCGGTCCTCGTGCAGTTGAGCCGAAGGTCAGCGCGGTCCTCGTGGAGTCCAGGCGAAGGTCGGCGCGGTGCTCATGGAGTCCAGGCGAAGGTCAGCGCGGTCCCCGTGGAGTCCAGGCGAAGGTCGGCGCGGTCCCCGTGGAGTCCAGGCGAAGGTCGGCGCGGTCCTCGTGGAGTCCAGGCGAAGGTCGGCGCGGTCCTTCGGAGTCGAGGCGAAGGTCGGCGCGGTCCTTCGGAGTCGAGGCGAAGGTCAGCGCGGTCCTCGCGGAGACGAGGCGAAGTTCAGCGCGGTCCTGCGGAGTCAAGGCGAAGGTCGGCGCGGTCCTCGTGGAGTCGAGCCGAAGGTCAGCGCGGTCCTCGTGGAGTCCAGGCGAAGGTCGGCGCGGTCCTCCTGGAGTCCAGGCGAAGGTCAGCGCGGTCCTCGTGGAGTCCAGGCGAAGGTCAGCGCGGTCCTTCGGAGTCGAGGCGAAGGTCGGCGCGGTCCTTCGGAGTCGAGGCGAACGTCGGCGCGGTCCTCGCGGAGACGAGGCGAAGGTCGGCGCGGTCCTTCAAAGTCGAGGTGAAGGTCGGCGCGGTCCTCGTGCAGTCGAGCCGAAGGTCAGCGCGGTCCTTCGGAGTCGAGGCGAAGGTCGGCACGGTCCTTCGGAGTCGAGGCGAAGGTCGGTGCGGTCCTCGTGGAGTCGAGGCGAAGGTCGGCGCGGTCCTGCGGAGTCGAGGCGAAGGTTGGCGCGGTCCTTCGGAGTCGAGGCGAACGTCAACGCGGTCCTCGCGGAGACGAGGCGAAGGTCGGCGCGGTCCTCGTGGAGTCGAGGCGAAGGTCGGCGCGGTCCTTCGGAGTCGAGGCGAAGGTTAGCGCGGTCCTCGCGGAGACGAGGCGAAGGTCGGCGCGGTCCTTCGGAGTCGACGCGAAGGTCGACACTGTCCTCGTGGAGTTGAGGCGAAGGTCGGCGCGGTCCTTCGGAGTCGAGGCGAAGGTCGGCGCGGTCCTTCGGAGTCGAGGCGAAGGTCGGCACGGTCCTCGGGGAGAGGAGGCGAAGGTCGGCGCGGTCCTTCGGAGTCGAGGCGAAGGTCCGCGCGGTCCTCGCGGAGACGAGGTGAAGGTCGGCGCTGTCCTTCGGAGTCGATGCGAAGGTCGGCGCGGTCCTCGTGGAGTCGAGGCGAAGGTCGGCGCGGTCCTTCGGAGTCAAGGCGAAGGTCGGCGCGGTCCTTCGGAGTCGAGGTGAAGGTCGACATGGTCCTCGGGGAGACGAGGCGATGGTCGGCGCGGTCCTTCGGAGTCGAGGCGAAGGTCGGCGCGGTCCTCGTGGAGTCGAGCCAAAGGTCAGCGCGGTCCTCGTGGAGTCCAGGCGAAGGTCGGCGCGGTGCTCGTGGAGTCCAGGCGAAGGTCGGCGCGGTCCTTCGGAGTCGAGGCGAAGGTCGGCGCGGTCCTCGTGGAGTCGAGCCGAAGGTCAGCGCGGTCCTCGTGGAGTCCAGGCGAAGGTCGGCGCGGTGCTCGTGGAGTCCAGGCGAAGGTTGGCGCGGTCTTTCGGAGTCGAGGCGAAGGTCGGCGCGGTCCTCGTGGAGTCGAGCCGAAGGTCAGCGCGGTCCTCGTGGAGTCCAGGCGAAGGTCGGCGCGGTCCTTCGGAGTCGAGGCGAAGGTCGGCACGGTCCTCGGGGAGAGGAGGCGAAGGTCGGCGCGGTCCTTCGGAGTCGAGGCGAAGGTCCGCGCGGTCCTCGCGGAGACGAGGTGAAGGTCGGCGCTGTCCTTCGGAGTCGATGCGAAGGTCGGCGCGGTCCTCGTGGAGTCGAGGCGAAGGTCGGCGCGGTCCTTCGGAGTCAAGGCGAAGGTCGGCGCGGTCCTTCGGAGTCGAGGTGAAGGTCGACATGGTCCTCGGGGAGACGAGGCGATGGTCGGCGCGGTCCTTCGGAGTCGAGGCGAAGGTCGGCGCGGTCCTCGTGGAGTCGAGCCAAAGGTCAGCGCGGTCCTCGTGGAGTCCAGGCGAAGGTCGGCGCGGTGCTCGTGGAGTCCAGGCGAAGGTCGGCGCGGTCCTTCGGAGTCGAGGCGAAGGTCGGCGCGGTCCTCGTGGAGTCGAGCCGAAGGTCAGCGCGGTCCTCGTGGAGTCCAGGCGAAGGTCGGCGCGGTGCTCGTGGAGTCCAGGCGAAGGTCGGCGCGGTCTTTCGGAGTCGAGGCGAAGGTCGGCGCGGTCCTCGTGGAGTCGAGCCGAAGGTCAGCGCGGTCCTCGTGGAGTCCAGGCGAAGGTCGGCGCGGTGCTCGTGGAGTCCAGGCGAAGGTCGGCGCGGTCCTTCGGAGTCGACGCGAAGGTCGACACTGTCCTCGTGGAGTCGAGGCGAAGGTCGGCGCGGTCCTTCGGAGTCGAGGCGAAGGTCGGCACGGTCCTCGGGGAGAGGAGGCGAAGGTCGGCGCGGTCCTTCGGAGTCGAGGCGAAGGTCAGCGCGGTCCTCGCGGAGACGAGGTGAAGGTCGGCGCGGTCCTTCGGAGTCGATGCGAAGGTCGGCGCGGTCCTCGTGGAGTCGAGGCGAAGGTCGGCGCGGTCCTTCGGAGTCGAGGCGAAGGTCGGCGCGGTCCTTCGGAGTCGAGGTGAAGGTCGGCATGGTCCTCGGGGAGACGAGGCGAAGGTCGGCGCGGTCCTTCGGAGTCGAGGCGAAGGTCAGCGCGGTCCTCGCGGAGACGAGGCGAAGGTCGGCGCGGTCCTTCGGAGTCGAGGCGAAGGTTGGCGCGGTCCTCGTGGAGTCGAGGCGAAGGTCGGCACGGTCCTCGCGGAGTAGATATGTGAATGGATGCACGGATGGATACGTGAACCAGTATTTTCTCATGCATGGATGGATACGTGAGGCTCGGGTATATGCGTGGGTTGATGGGTGTTTCATGTACGCTCCTCGCTGCCCCCGAGCGGAGCCGAGCGAACGCTGGCGGAGGCACCGCGGGGCCAGACGAAGTCATCGCAGAGCCCATGGCGAAGGCCAGCGAAGCCTTCCCAGGGACGCAGCGGAGGCCCGGCGGGGAGGCGACCTCGGCTCGTCCATCACCAGGAGCAAGGTTTACACGAGATTCTGTATTTCCGCCTGCATGCATGGACGGAGCATACTACATGCATGATTGCATGTAAAAAAACAGACAACTCGATTAGATCCGTTCAACCCTGCGTCTGGATGATTCAACCAGGTCTACTCAATACACTATCTAAAAAACATGGCAGGGGATGCAGGCAAAGCCTATACACTTCTACAAACAAGATGATCGGATTTTCAGCGAGCAAGCTACTTATCTGTCGCCGATGACTAGCCCCTTAAGCGACGTTTCGTCCAGCCCCCACGGTCGGCGCCATCTGTTGTGGCTACAGGCCAAACAGTAGAGAAGGGGACCCGTAGGAGAGGAAGAGGAGAGCTAGATCTGTGGGAGAGGTTGGTGAGAGTGAGAGGATGATCCCCCCTTGCCCCTCCCGGGGGTTTATATATATGAGTGGGGTAGAATGGGAAATCCCCATTCTACCCCTTAGTACTTACAAAGGATGAGGGTACATTGGTATATTTACACTGGTATATTCCTCTACACTATTGGGCCTATTACATGTTGGACTAGTTGCATGGCCCAGTCGCGGGGGGTTGGGCCACCCCCACAACAGAGACAGAATTGAGACACACCAGACTTTAAACGAGTGACTCGCTCAAACAGGTCTCCAATAATCTGCTCAGAAGGATGGTCTTTTTGAATGTTTCTAGGAGGTGCAGGATGAGATGAAGAAGTGGCCTCTACCTCGTGAGTTGACGAGGTAGGAACAGAGCCACTAGCTCCAGAAGAAGCAGAAGGCATGGCCTCGAGGTGCGGTGGAAGACGGCACCTCGGGTGGAGGATGAGGAACTAGATCGGGTAAACAACCCTCATCTCCATCGTCCTCATCATCCACAAAGATGGGCTCGGATTGCTCTAAAGAACCTGAGATATCGAGCCTAGTCCCCGGACTGGCCTCGTCGAAGGTCACCTCACAGGTCTCTACCATTTTACTAGACTCGCAGCTCCAAACCCGATAAGCCCGCGAAGAAGCAGAGTAACCTAGAAAGATACCATCACAAGAACGTGACTTGAACTTGTCTAGGTTCCCGGACTTCAAAATAAAGCACTTGCAACCAAACACACGAAAATGAGAGACGCTGGGCTTTCGCCCATATCTCAACTCATAACAAGTGCGGTGCAAGTGTGCCCTAAGAAAAATTTGATTTGAAACATGGCAAGCGGTAGCTATAGCCTCAGCCCAAAACTTCTGCGGTGTAGAGCACTCATCGAGCATCGTCCTGATCATCTCGACCAAGGTACGGTTCTTCCTCTCCACGACGCCATTCTGCTGTGGGACGTGCGGAGAAGAGAACTGGTGCTCTACACCTGTCTCATCACAGAACCTCTTAAAGTAGGAATTCTTGAACTCCGTGCCATTGTCACTGCAGATCGCTCGTAAGGCACCCGGAAGCTCAACAGAAAGCCTACTGAAAAGACCTCGGAAATGTGTGAACGTCTCATCCTTCAAGGCTAAGAAAAACACCCAAGAATACCTCGAGAAGTCATCGACCACGACAAGAACATACCACTTCCCTCCTGCTGACTGCACTCGAGCTGGTCCAATGGTGTCCATATGGAGCGGCTGTCCTGGTGCATCGGTCATAGTAACTGTGACCGGAGGATGAGAAGCGGCAACCATCTTGCCGTGCCGGCATGGAGCACAAACAATATCTTTGACCATCTTGAGTTTCGGCAGACCACGATTGAGATCGTGGCCGCTAACTCGGGTCAAATGGTCAAATCCAATATGACCAAGTCTCCTATGCCAGAAAGTAAGATCGCGGGACTCAGAAGCAACCAAACACCGGAGAGGATCACTAGAAGACTCAGAAAAATTAGCACGAAAGATCCTCCCAAAATGAGAAATCCCGCAAACCAGACTACCCGAAGAATCAAGAATTTTGCAAGCGTTTTTCTTAAAGCTCACCTCATAACCGTCATCGGTAAGCTGAGAAACTGAAAGAAAATTATATCGCAGCTTACTAACCAAGGCAACATCTCTCAAAAGAAATGAATCATTAACGCGCACAGTACCTTTGGCGATGACGCGCCCAGACGAAGCGTCTCCGAAGGTGATCGTCTCATCACCTGGAGCGCGGGCTAGGGAAGAGAACCAACGAGAGTCTCCGGTCATGTGTCGTGAACACCCGGAGTCTACAAGCCAAACCTCTCCCTTCCCTGCCCGGCGAACCTGAGTCAAACAGAGAGTAAAGTCTCAGTACTGGGGTAAATCAAGAGTGATTTTGGCACCCAATACTGAGTAACACGTTGAGCAGATGAAGTAGTCAAGCACGACTGAACTCTATCTACCCTACGCTCTCTCTCACCAAACCCTAGAAATGAAAAACAAGAACAGAGAACCTGAAAAATGAAGGTCCTTGATTCATTCACTTTGCTCTAGGGAGAAACCAATCAAATGATCTTGAGACCTATTTCCATCACAGAGCAACCCATTTTGGGTCTTCTCAGCAAGAAACAACAAGAAATCGAAAAACTCAAGAATCAAATAGAGCAAACACAACAAAGAACACAGGAGCACAAGAGAAAAACTTTTGAAATTTCATTCCCAATCAAACGAGAAATACAGATGAGTCCCCATACGCATGAACATTGAAACAAGGGATGATTACATGGAGTTTCAACTCATCCTCTCCCACTCTCAAAGCCTCAAGAACACATACACTACATGCTTCCTAGAGAGGGGACACAGAGAGCTACAGGAGAACACACACACAGAGAGCAAAAGCCTCCTCTCCTGCTCTCAACAACCCATACCAACTAAAGCCTCAAAGCAAAATCAAAGCAAAACCAACCCCCAAAAGCCATGAAGACCATGCATGAGACAACCTCCTTTTATAGCCTCCCACTTAATGGGTTTGATCCTCTCTTTACCCACTAAGCCTTCACCAACTCTAGTGCTTTATCCATAACCCGCTTCCTTTAGTGCAACTTTGCGTATTCCCCAAAACGCCCCTCGTGCACCTTCCGGAAGCTTCCTAGTGTCTTGCCGTCCAAGCATCGCAACCACCTCGAGTCCTCGCCGTCTTCGGCACACCTTGACCGTTCTGACCTCGGCACCGCCTGCGCCTAGTCCGATCCGGTCCTCCGTGCCTCACCACGACTCCACCTCGATGTCCTGCAACCATCACAGACAAGAAACACATCACATAGCACCGTTCGATAGCATGTAATCAACAGAAGCATTAAGAGTAATCTTAAGCAAGTAAAAGCCCAAACCTGTCGAAACAATAGAATATGCATCCTAATCACCTTGACCAGGTTTGACCAAGTCCGACCGAGCCCGATTGCACCACGCAACGTCATGGACCGAACCACACAAACCAAACTCGACTTTCCTAAACCTTTGTCAATTACTCATCATACACATGGGGTCACAACCACATGGTCTCTCAATTTGGTTACTAGATGAGTCAATTGAATTATTGGAGTATAAACTTGATCAATGATATTCTTGGTGGATGAATACTAGTGAATCGTACACTTGATTAATGATATTCTTGGTGGATGAATACTAGTGAATCGTAAACTTGATCAAGGATATTAGATAAATGATGTCACTAGCTGTTTGGGGATTTAGGCAGCAATTGATTGGTGGATTGTATAATTGATGATAATCGCTGTTTGGAGTTTTAGACAGTACTGAATATAGAAAGAGTGTGCTCGGTGGATTAATTAAATGATGTCTTTAGCTATTTGGAGTCTTAGACAGCAATTAATAAAGAAAGTGTATTTTGGTGGATCAAGTCAATTATAGTAAACGCTAGGTGGAGTTTAGGCAGCAACAATAACATTATGATTAAATAATAATAATGCTACCAAAAGCGATTTTTAGCAAATAAAATAACCCGAGCCTCTCCTTTGATAAGCCATGCATACTATTTATTTGCATCCTGTGTATTGGCTCGTGGAGCACGGTGGTTTGTGCTCACACTCGCTTTCACAACAAATCCAGAATCAGGATTCTGATCACTACGCTTCAGCAACACTATTTGGTTATGGTGGCAAAGAAGATGAAGATGTCGAGGACTAGGTCGCGAACCTCCAGTTGGCTGCCTGTGGGCATGTCCTGAAGGTCCCACCTGTGTGCTTCGTTTCCGCTGCTGCATTTTGTTGATTTCGGCCCAATCGGCCCGTGAGTAAGTTTACTATTATATTTACGCTTCCGCGTGATATGTACTTTGATATTCAGAACTGTAATCTGTGAGCACTATCTACTGATCTAGGGAATAGTGCGGTGGAATCACAGAGGATTCCAGATTGTAATATTTGGGCTCCTACATGAGGTGAGCTAAGCTAAGAGGTTTGAGCAATTGTTAGGCATGTTAGATGAGCTTAAAAAATTATAAATTTTTTTGTGAAAGCTCTTGACATAGTACGGATGATTGTGTAAAATTTTTAGAGGGTTACATTCTCTTGATTTTTCTGGTTGAATTTAAATATACTTATTTCATTTAGATAGTTTTAGAACTTGCTTTAATATTTATTTTTAGTGCCAAGATTATCCTCGTAGGCTTTTAAATGGGTTTCCACCATACTTTCCCTCAACCACTTTTAACCATCTTTCCTAACATTTGATTTGGTATCAATATGATTTATATTTTATGCTCTTTTGATTTCTAAAAATACTTTTTCCAAAGAAATCGCAATAAAAGCCAAGGGAGAACAAATGCATGAATTTTTTTTAAATTACCCTTCTTTTCATATTCCTTGGATTTTTAGAATGTTACAGCTGTCCTCTGGCCAAGATCCATTCCGTATATAGGACTTGAGAATTCCCATGAACCTCTCGAACGGGTACATGCTACGTAGGAACATGGGCCCGCTCATCTTTATCTCTCACACAATGTGAACAATGAGATGGATCATAATATCAAAAATGGCAGAGGGAAATACATCTCAAGATGATATAGAGTCATCACCACCTCATCCAGCAGAGGATTTAGTTCTTCAGGATCGATGACCTTCTGAGCAATTCTGTTAAAAAATGACACAGCCTCATGATTATTTCTCAGACCTTGATCAGCAAAATACTTCTAGTTGAAATAGGGAGCATATGTACTATCAGAACATGACAATCATGAGATTTCATGCCAATTAATTTCAAATCTTCCATTGAAACAAGTTTTTTGATGTTGGCAGAGTAACTGGACCAAACTTTCACATCATGCAAACACTGGCATAGTTCAGTTCTGTCGGCCTTGCACAGAGTGTAACAAGCAAGGGGAAGGTACGTTCGTCCTTTATCGATCTTTGTCAGTGCCAACTCAGGTCTGATATCCGTATCAACTAATTCAAGCCATGCGTTGACACCATCTTTTGTTTTATCATGTATGTTCAGTAAGAGACCAATCAAGCTATCATATACATTCTTCTCTATATGCATGACGTTGATGCAGTCACGAACTTCTAGGTGCTCCAAATAAGGTAAGTCACAAAATATTGATCTCTTCTTCTAAGTATTCTTCTCATAGGTCCTCGATTTATATCCCTTTTCGAGCACAACATCTAAATCCTTAACCATATCATAGGCCTCTTTTTCACTTAAATACCTTGGAGCTGAACTATCCTCCTCTCTGTTGAATTGTTTCTTCATCATGCGGTATGGATGAGCCCACCGAAGGAACCAATGGTGACGCATGTACACAGTTTTGCGTGAGTACTTTAGCCACACACTTTCGGTATCATCTAAGTAGTGAGTATAGGGTTTGTCCTCTTTTGTACTCTGGCCCGATAGGTTAGTAAAGATAGGATAATTATTTATGGTGCAAAACAATAAGGAGTGTAAAGTGAAGTTCTGTCGTTTGTACACATCCCATACCTATACCCCTTTGATCCATAGAGTTTTTAGATCTTTCATCAATGGTGCTAGGTATACATCAGTATCATTTTCAGGTTACTTTGGCCCTTGGATAGGTATCGATAGCAAAATATGCTTCTACTTTATACACAACCAAGGAGGGAGGTTGTAGATACAGAGAGTCATGAGCCAAGTGCTATGTCAACTGCTCATGTTATCAAAAAGATCCATTCCATCTGTATTCAATTCAAACCTTATTTTCCTCGGTTCTGCACTAAAGTCTGCAAATCTCCTATAGATGTTTCCCCACTAGGTGGAATCAATAAGGTGTCTTAGCATTCCATCCTACTTATTCTCCTTCTAGTGCCAACGTAGCAGTTTTGCCTTCTTTGGGTTCGCAAAAAACTGCTTCAAACGTGGAATTATAGGAAGATACCATGCCACCTTAGCAGGAGATCCTTTCTTCACCTCGATTCCCTCGCCATCGTCTAATTGATTCTTACACTTGTATTGGGATGTGTTGCATACCGGACATATATGCATGTTTGCATACTCTTTATGGTAGAGGATACAGTCGTTCGGACATGTATGTATTCTTTCTACTTCCATTTTCAATGGGCAAAGAACCTTCTTGGCTTTGTAGGTGGTTTTGGGCAACTCATTTCCTTCTGAAAGCATATCCGCTAAGAGGCCTAACAACGTCACGAAACTCTTATTTGACCAACCATTGCTTGCCTTCAATTTCAGCAGTTCATGCACGTCTGACAATCTCATGTACTTAGACTTGTAGCATGTGAACAAAGAATTCTCTGAATCTTCCATCAAGCCCCACAATTTAACATACTCTCTCTCATCATAGTTCCCTTCTACATCACGAAGCATCTGATCTAGATTGTCACTGTGTAGCCTATTCGAATAGGAACCACAATCGACATCATCCGACATCATATCATTGACTTCATCAATAATGTTGTTATTACTATCTTCTTATATAATCTACTCTTCATCATGACTGGTCCAACATGCATACCTCTTTTTGAAACCACTTCAAATTAAGTATGTTTCTATGTGCACTTGGTTCTTAAACATCTTCAGATTCTTACAGTTAATGTACGGACAGTATATATATTCCACCCCTTTATTCAACATATCCTCCTCGGCAGCTCTTGTAAAAGTAGACACGCCATTAATGTACTCTTCACTCACACGGTTCTCAGCGTACATCTAGTTTCGGTCCTACGCTATGCATATAACAATTTATTGTTAAATATTAAATTAATTAATTTGTATAGTAGCTATATATGATCTAAAATAGCTATATGTAGTAAGAATAATTAATTAAATTAAATTAAATAGAAATAGACTATGAATTGGCTAAACTCTAAACCCGAAACAATGCTAGATGTAAATAATCTTCTACCTACATCAAGCCAAATCTAAACTATCTTCAATTCTCCCTTTACCAACATAGATCTAAAATATAACGAAATTAGCAACAAATTACTAACCATAGATAGTCAAGAATAAATGAATCTACAATCACTCTTCCCACATCAATGATCTCCTTTCACCAAATAGCGTCAAAGTCCCACCTCCTTAAAGTAGCAGCATGTGAGAACAAATGATGCAGATTGAACCTCAAAACGAGATTAAATCCTTAGTTGGCCCGATCTTTCACAGTGGAACAACGTGAATAGGTAGCAATCTCGCAAACCGATCTGTAGTAGATGGACCCGCTAGATAAATTGCACGCCCCAGGAATGAAGTTATTGATCTTGTGCAATAAGAAGTAACTCCTAAAGGACCTTCAACAACTCGGTGATTTTTAATAAGCTCTCATCAAACTAGATAATAGAGGGTAGACTCTAACAAGCCATTATGGCTAATTCTCTATTGGAGACAACTCAAAATTCAACTCTCCTAGAATGCAGTACATAGCCTTTTACAGGCGACACACTGGGTTCACGACCAGGCCGACTCAACTTTGACATGTACTATCGTACAATAGAAAGAAACTAACAGATTGGTTTCCTAATTAAAGAACTAGTAATCAATTAATCTAACACATTAAAGAACTAGTGATCAATTAATCTAACATAGAAATAGAACCGTACGCACATAACTTCATTGGTTGATGTGCTGCTTTATGGGGAACCCATGGGTCAGAGGCAGTAGGACACAATCCTTGTATTGCATGTTGATAAGGTGGGCTCTACCCCAATGCACGCTACTAGGCCTGTTTGGCAACGAAGGTGGTTTATGATTTTTGGTTGAAATTTTTAAATTTTGGTTGTTTACGGTACAGATTATGGAGAGATAGATACTCATTTGCGATTTTGGATGGTACAGATATTGGGCTTTTAAAGTGTACATCGTTTAACTTGTAGACCCCGTCTTGAGAAAATACTCCGTTTAAAAGTTAAGTACTGTAGCAAAAACCAAAAATCGCTAGCTTCGAAGAAAAAGAATAGGCCCTAGATGTGCACAAACGCATACATGGTTTGACTTGAACTCATATAGACACGTCACTTTTACTGATTCAATGGCAGTCCCCCACAAAATACACAGGGATGTTCACATCTTCTTGTTCCATGCACAAGTATGGCGACCCGCGCACCTCTTGACTCAGCATGCGCATAGGCCTAGCACACGCGCTTGCTACCTCCGCTATGCGGCTAGTCACCTCTTTATGTGCAACATGAGCTAGGATTTCTTGAATTGCATCAACAAATCTAGAATTTAAAATAGATCTATGAGGGTTCAGTCTGTAATAAAGTAAAATTATGATAGACGGTTTTTAATACAAGCTATCTGTGATAAATCACAGAAGTATTATAGACGGTTTTAAGAAAAAATAGTCTGTGATACTTTACAGGCGGTTTTCGACATGAATTGTCTGTGATATTATTTCTTCACAGTGTAGCCAGTAACACAGACGATCGCTGAATCAAAACCGTCTGTGATTATATTTAATACTGACGATTTTGATCAACCATTTGTGATGAAACGTCCAGTATTAACTTTTTTTTTGTAGTAATGATGCTATGTCAATTTTCACTTGCAGGTGGAAGAGTATCTTATCTCTGTTAAAGCTAAGCATGGCCACCAACAAGATAATAAAGTGATACCTGAATTTGCGGGTGTTGGTTTGGAGCATTGTTGTCATATGACTTGATCTGTGTTAAGCATTATTCTTTTCTCTGATTTGTATAGTACTAGATTTAATGTATTTAATGTACGAATTATGTATGCAGAGTTTTTCTTTTCTATTTTACTGAAAGAAAATGCTCCTGTTAGCTAAGCATTAATTGAAAGTATAATTATTGTTCTTTTCTGTTCTTGTTCCTTTCCTCATATGTTATCTTTAGCTATTATTTGAGTTCAATTTGTTTACCCAGCTGTAAATATAGGCCATATGGCTTATGAGCAATATTATCGTCAGTTATTCAGAAGTGTTGATGTACTTCCCTCTAAAATAAGTGCTGATGTACTTCGATCATTTTAAGTGTGGCCGTTCATCCTTGCGGTGGTGGGTTCCCTATATTATGGTTGAAGAAATTTATTGTCTATTCCTAGAACTCAACTCTCAAAATTATGTGTTGTATCTTGTTTATCTTAGCTTGCGTTCATATGTTTCGTAAGGAACATGACATACGAAAGGTTAACGCTATTTACTAGCTATCAGCACTATCTATTCTCTTTTACTTGTCTTTTAGAATACGTGAAATGACATTATTAGATTTGTTATTAAATGTGCTTTCATATCATTATGCTTAGCCAGCTGGTACCCCTTATATAATTTTTTGATAGTTATAAATAAAATATGATTTAGAGACCGTGTTAATATCTAAAGAAGGTGCAAATAGGTTGCATGCCTAAGAGATGAAGCTGGTCGCTCCACAAAGATATAATTGTCAGGTTTTAGTTCATTGCATGCAATACCTTTTCTTGTCCCATACTCGTCACCAAAGCATATCTAACCACATCACCACGGCAAGCAAAATAAGCTGCTGGTTGCATTCAACGCGTACCTACTGGCCGGCCGGGATCCCTCCGTACTTGGTTGCTCTGTCCGTTCATCCCAGCCCGCCCGCTGCATTGAACTCGCATTTCTACGCAGGCAATGGATTGAATCCTGCATCCATTCATGCATGTACCCCCTACCGATTCATTAAAGACTACGAGCTAGCTAGCCACTTCATTTCAGCCAGGGGAGCATCATACAAAGTACGTGAATGTATGTAACATCCTGAAATTTAAATCAGAAATATGTAAAGCTTTTGAATTAATTTTGCAATGTATTTCCATTGGCATTGGAGTTAGAATGTTTTCCTAAAATTTGGCAAAAGGATTTAAGAGTTAAAAGGATCCAAAAAGAAACATATATGTTTCAATAGTAGACATTTGAAAATCTAAATTAAGAATCTGAAAAGATAATCCATAAAATATAAGGAGAGAATTGTAATTAAGCATAAAATGTCATCTACAAAGATAAGGGTATGAGTGGCAAGGTGGCAAGTACAATAAAATGGGTCAACATATGATATATATATATATATATATATATATATATATATATATATATATATATATATATATATATATATATATATATATATATATATATATATATATATCTGTGTGTGTGTGTGTGTACGCACGCACAACCTTGGGCTACATGGAAAAGGCACATAAGGGAAATAAACCAGTAAATGAAGAGTGCAATTACATGTACATAAACCCATGAGCATATGTGTATATGTTCATATAACTGTGATGAAGATAGCAAAAGAAAACAAAAAAAATAAAATATATAGATATATTGGGGGGAAGTCAGGCCAGACCAAGCTAGCCCAGCCCAACTCCCCGCTCTCCCCTTCTCTCAGCGCGCGGCCGCCTTCCACCCCTTCTGCCCGAGCGCCCCCCAGCGCTGTTTCTCTTCCTCCTTCCTTCTCTTTCCGTTGCGCGGCTGAGCTGCCTCCATGTCGTCCCCTCCCTCCACGCCTCCTTTCCTCCGCCCTACCTCGGAAACACTGGACGACGTTGCCTCCGCTCATTGGTCAGCCGCGTCAAGACTCTGCCCCACTCTCTTTTTCTTCATCGCACTGCCGCCGGCTCTCTTTTTCCTCCCCGCGCTGCCTGAGCTGTCCCTCCAGGCGGATGGTTCGAGTCCCCTGCCCTCCCTCGAGCGGCACAGCGGCATCATGCCCCTGCTCTGCACCTCCGCTGCTCCGCTGCTTGCCGATGGGACTGTGCAGGTGAGTCTCCCGGTGCCAGCCCCAACCGTGCAACTACAAAGGCCGCCGAGTTCACCAAACCCTTTCTCGCACTTCCCTTTCACTCCTCCCCAGAGCAATCGGCCTCCCTTCCCTTCTCCTCGCCGGAATCCCCTCTCTTCCCCAAGTCCGGCCGCCGAGCCATCTCCCTAACCGCACCACCATTTCTCGATTCCTAACATCTAAACCCTCTCCGTGACGTCGTGAAGTTAACCGAGAGGTCGGTCGAGCCTCTCCGGCCCTGTAGCTCGCCGGCGTCGACCTCCTCCCTGGGCCACCGCCACCGCACGCCGCCGGCCCTACTCCGGTGACCCCCGCCCGCCGCCGACCGCACCGCCGACCGCACCGCCGCCCATCCTCGGTCCCGAACTCCTCTGCCCCGGCCTCCGCTACTGCATACCTTAAGAGGTAATAGCCCTCTGTATAAGTAAGCAACATTGAGAAGTCCTCCTGGCTAGCAGCGTTGGTGTTAAAAACACACCCAGGCAGCACGCGTTCGAGCCCGCTCCGCCGCGCGGGTTGGGGTATTTTTTTTGGGTATTTAATTTTGCCGTTTTTACTGTGCGTCAGTGACCCCAGCCGACCGTGAGGGTGTATGCTAGCTCTGTGGCAGGGATAGATAGAAAGCATGTGCCATAAAATGTCATGTATGATTATAGATATACACATATCCATGTGTGCACATATGAGCATATATAATAAATACCGCTGTTCAAATCTTTAGCAAATAAATAGAATGAATGATTGAATGTAAAATAAAATGGCACATGTAATAGCAAGCATCTTGTACATTAACCTTGTGTATTAATCCCTACAAATTACAACAAAGGGTGTAGAAACAAACTGTTAACAAGATAGGCTATAAGATATTATCAATAACATAGGTCATGACATCCAAATCTAATTATAGAATACAGCATATTAAAATGAGTATGATTAAACTTAGCTACTCAAAATGGTATTAATATAACACCAAAACTAATGAAACTAGAAATTTGGTATTGAAGTTAATTGGGTCTTTTGGTAAATGTTTACTAGTTTGTTGATTGCCTTTTTCCTTTTTATCCAAATTTTCACGCGCGTTAAAAATAGCTTACGAGGCTCAAGAGGAGGAGGCAGAGGCAGCAGCGCTAGAAGCTTCAGACAACCCAGAAAACACCCCCTGTGACCAAGGCGAGTCAATACTTTGATCATGTTGAACCTACATTTTCTGCAAATTACTTTTGTTTAGATTATCAATTTGCATGCCGTAATTTATATGAAAATGCATGTTTAATTTAAAATTCTAGTTAAATGCCTATTATCTAACTTGAGTAATATTACGCCTCCTTTGGAACATTTAAAGTTGAGAACCTTGTCGCCCTAGCAAAAATAAATTATAATGGTAACCTTTCGAAAGTAAGTCCGTAATTATATGCCATGCTTAGTATTGCTTAGATATTCATGGGCGTAAGAATGTCCAAGCATCATTTTAATCATGAGAAAATGTGGTGGGACAGTCATAGTGGTAATGACTGGTGTATGTTGGATAGGGTTATTTTATACTCCCAAAAATCTCAAACTGCTTATTTATCTGGGCGGATGGATCAGGGGTATGGTGCAGGTGTGCACGAGAGTGTGGATAGTGGTAGAACCGCCCAGATACCTTAAGGACTGAATCTTGTCATGATCTCCCCTGTATAACAAGTACAACCACAAGTCTGTAAAGTACAACTTGGCCTAGTAAATTTACCAGACCCTGAAAGTCATCATCATCAGTGGAGGAGTGAAGTGGTGCAAGCGGCTGTCTGTGTGGCGGGCTTGAATGGGACATCCGCAGAGGGTGAGGTTCTGCTGTGGCGTGCTAGCAGTGTGGTAGTCATCTGCTAGGCGTTCAGAAGGAGAACATCCCGCACAACGTATGGGACCCACCGCAAGTGGGAACGACCCATAGGGTGAGATGATGGAAGGGGCGAGGTACTTTGAACGGTTACTGTGATGGTTCGCTCAACCGCACGACTAAGGAATCGTGTGGGGCAACGAGGGAACTGTCTCTTGTGGGTAAAGTGTGCAAACTTTGCAGAGTCAAAACTATTCGAATAGCCGTGCCCACGGTCAAGGGCGGACATGGGAACTTAACTAGATATAGTTCTATTTCAAAAATCTTGGCAAATGAAATGTTAAAAGGGAGGGCAGTGGGAAGCCCTAAAAGGTGTTGTTGTCCTGGGCGTCGTCCCAGTGGTAATGTAAGCGGCTATAATGCTGAAGATATAGCATACGGTATGGAGGCCATGTAAAGGTGGATGGTCTCTAGATCACTAGTAACGAAGCATTCTGATACACACTTATACTTTGGTTCCAACAAAATGCTAGGTCTTAGAGATTTTTAAGTAATTGTATTCAAAAGCACTCTACGCAAAACAAAATAAACCCAGCCTTCTCTTGATGAGCCCTGCATACTACTTAATTGCATTCTGTGTATTGGCTCGCGGAGCACGGGGTTGGAGTGCTCACGCTCGTATTACCAAACCAGATTCTGGAGTCCCGGATCACTACGCTTATGAAGATGCCCCCGCTGCAGAGGAAGGGAACAACGTTGAGAATTAGGGCGTCTCTGGCGTATTTTGAGTCCTAGGTAGTCAGACTAAGGTATAGTGTGCCTATAATTATTGCCTTGGCTCAGGTAATAATCATACGGCACATATTTTACCCCAGTCACTGCTTGTGGATTATTGGCTCTACTTGACTTTTGCTTCCGCTGGCATACTTTTGTAATGTAAACATTTGGCCTGGTGGCCCATATGTAAACTCATTGCCCGACGTGGCATAATTCAACCCTCTGTTATGTAATATTGGAATGAGTTGTGAATGTCCATGCGATGTATGAAATGATGCAGCAATGTACCTGTGAGCACTATCTACTGATCCAGGGAATAGTGCAGTGGTTTCACAGGAGATTCTGGATTGAAAAATCCGGGTCTGATAATGTAACACCAAATCAAATGCATAGTTATAGGATGAATTTTTTTTGGATGCAGACTGTTCGCGAGAGACAGTACGCAGAGGGAAATAGTCGCATGCGATTTTGACTGGTATAGCTGAACTCAATATACTTTTTACTATAATTTTTCTATTAATCTTACCTTAAAAAAACAAACCGTTTAAAAATTAGTTACTGTAAACAGTATAACTATAAACCAAATTTAAACCCAAAAATAGTACATAATAATAGCCTATTCAGGATGCCGGAATTTTTACACATGAATCTGAGAAAAATCAGGCATTCCAAACAGGGCCTAGCGTCACCTCCTTTGGTTATCAAAGCTAATTTAAGTGCGCGTACCCAAATGGCATGATTGCTTCTGGACAGGCTTCAAAACCGTATCAGTACCTTGATCATCTGTCGTAGTGCTACTATTAAAGTATTAGCCACTCTTCTGTCGAAAAAGTAAGACGGAGCTTCCAACTTTTTGAGCAGACGAAAATCCAACCCTCAATTTGCAGCAGTAAATGGCCGATTTTGTTGGTCGCTCATTCCACCGGCAGTGGCGTAATGGCATCACTTAAAGGCCTCAAAACTGTTAGAAATAGGCTCATATAAATAATACTTATTTTCTATAATTTTAAAGTATGTATAGTTTAGTATTATATTTTTAAGATAAGTGAAGGAGATCAATTTATAAGATAGTCTTTACCATACTTTAAAATATGTGATACATAGATGGGGATGATATGAGGAGGATTTTGCTTAAACATGCACGCACGCACGTATATTCACATATTTTTTGCATGAAAAATCGTGTGACTTGTAACCACTTATTTTTGCTAAACCATACATCTCATTGTTTGAATTTGAGACTTTATTAGGTTTTAATAATAGATTGTTACTAGTGGGTAAATGGCTGATTAAATGTGTCAGTTACTAGTGGGTAAATGACATGATTAATCATATCAGTTTATAGTCTGCATCTATATATGTTTGGAGATGTTCAGAGTACAAGGCCATCCATCACTGCCTCTATTTCTTTTTCTTCCTCCCGCAAATCTGTGTTGTAGTGTTACACCGTCTGAATCTTGTTGACTCCTCTTCCCGACATACACCATGAAGAAAGGGAGCGGCATCTCCGAGCCGTTGCTATCGTGATGACCTGGATGTAGTGGCAATAAGATTTTTGGACAGCACACATCTGTGCGACTGCTCACTTCACTGCTTCATCTACGTTCTACACTGCATCGAGTCTGTGATGCTTCCTGTTCTTCATCAAACGCAACTGTAAGTTATTTGTATGAACAATTGACTTGTTGAAATTTTATTTCTGCATATATTCTAAAGTACAATGGTTGCTTGCTGTTAGTACTGATTTATACATCGTTAGTTATTTGCGATGTTTGCACTACTACAGAAAAGGTCATCACAGACGGTTCGAAATCGTCATCACAGACGGTTTTGTGAACCGTCTGTATTTATGGGTCAGTGATAATCGAAGGTCATCACAGACGGTTTTTGAACCGTCTGTGATTATCAGCTATCACAGACGGTTTTTAACTCCCAACCGTCTGTGATTATCAGCTATCACAGACGGTTTTTAACTCAAAACCGTCTGTGATATTCCCTTCAACCCCTAAATATATTTCTATTTATTGGCTAGCCTCAGGAAATGCTAGCCATGCCCTCTGAAACAAGCAGATAATCACAGACATGAAACATATACAATTCACACATCTCATTTCATTTCAGATACATTTCACATCTCAATTCATTTCACAGACATAAAACATCCAATTGACAACGCACTTCATTTCACAAACATAAAGCATCCATTTCGCAAATCAATTCATTGAATTGAAATAAAATATCCATTAACAAATACACAATTGTAAAAGATCTACACTGTATTTGCACTTAGAATTACAATAAAAAATCATTCTGGGCAGTGGAACTCTCCATCTGATCTTACGACTTTTGTCCACAAAAACCAAATGAGCTCTCCTCGAATTTTTGCAAAATCCGGCTGTGTCAATGCAGATGTAGAGATGGACGCAGCCTGTCGATAGGAATATCAACGCGCGCATATATAAAACTTGACATGTATGAAATAAATGTGGGAAGATTGACAAATCTTAGAATTAGTGATCTTGGTGGAATCGAGGAGTAGTCTCATATGGTGGCACACGTAATATCCACACGTGTTGCCCGGGTCCTGCTGGTGGCACTGCAAAAAATATAATGTGTTAAATCAAGAGTGATGTGACGATGGCCCGATCTTCCGAGAGGTACTGATAAGTCGATTGTGGAGATCTCGACGTTGATGATCCAAAGGCTCCGACCAAAACAGATCGAACCCCTCGCAATCACTACACCACTGCTCCGTTGGTTATCAACCGTGCCGAACACGATTGACCTCGCCAAGAAGGCTATCTCCTGCAAGCGAATCGAGAACACAAGCAAGAGAGTAAAAGATGCAATCTGAAATTGCGAATAATGTTTAAGTTCACAAGTTGGGGTTCCTCAAACCGAACATGCGGCGAAACTGCTAAGCAGAATAAACTCTTAAGAAAAACCCGAGGAAAACTAAAGGGGTGCGACCTCCTTAAATAGGAGTGGGGGAGGCCGCACTTATCTAACAAAAGGGGATGTGGTACTATTCACGGGTACTGTTCATGTGAACAGTACATCCATGATTAGTGCAGGCCCAAATAGTCTAAGTGTGATTACAAGGCCCAAGGCCCACTTTGACTCGGACTGGAAAAGTGACGCCACTTGTTTTGCAGTTTCTGATCGGCTCGGATGGAATTTCGAGGTGAGACCAGATTCATCTGAAAGCAGACTCCAAGATCTTTCCAACGAGTACTCACGGGCCCCGAGAAACCTTCTAGATCAAAAGTTATGGTCATTTGAAGTAGGCGCTGTCCAGCAGTCCGAATCTGAGTCGAACTCGCGAATATGAGTTGGCTTGCGCTTGACGGTTCCACTTCTACACTTGAGCTCGCGTGGTTCTTCTCCATGGTTCCTAAGGACAAGAAAATCACAAGTCTTAGGAAGTATCGAATGCTCAGCGGAAATATTATTGACTCCTAAAAACGAGTTTACCTAATAGTTGAGTTGACGAGCACGTGCCCGAGTGATTGGACCTTGCCCATCATTCATGGAAGCAGTAAGAGGGGTGTTCATATCAATAGAAGTGATGTCCTCATCATCCTCCCCTTCTTGAATTGGAGTCGTCCTCGACTCAAGCTCATCTTCCACGCCCAAGCAAGGTCGCAAATCTGCAATGTTAAAGGTGGGGCTAACCCCAAAATCTGCAGGCAAGTCTAACTTATATGCATTATCATTAATACGTTCAAGCACTCTAAAAGGACCATCTGCACGAGGCATGAGTTTAGACTTTCTCAATTCAGGAAATCGTTCTTTACGCAAGTGTAACCACACAAGATCACCCGGTTCAAAAGTAATATGCTTGCGTCCTTGACTACCAGCAACTTTATATTTAGCATTCATAATCTCAATGTTCTCTTTAGTTGTCTCATGCATCTTACGTATGAAATCAGCACGTTGTTGCGCATCACAATTTACTTTTTCTGAAGCCGGAAGAGGCAACAAGTCGATAGGTGCACGAGGTATGAAACCATAAACAATTTCAAAAGGGCATTTCTTCGTGGTAGAATGCAGCGAACGATTATAAGCAAATTCCACATGAGGCAAACATTCCTCCCACATTTTTAAGTTCTTTTTAAGCACAGCCCTAAGCATAGTAGACAATGTTCTATTGACTACCTCAGTTTGTCCATCAGTTTGGGGATGACAGGTAGTGGAAAATAACAGTTTAGTTCCCAACTTTCCCCACAAGGTTCTCCAAAAATGACTAAGAAATTTAGCATCACGATCTGAAACTATCGTATTCGGAATACCATGCAAGCGAACAATTTCCTTAAAGAACAAATCAGCAACATGTGTAGCATCATCACTTTTATGACATGGTATAAAATGAGCCATCTTAGAGAATCTATCCACGACAACAAAAATACTATCCCTCCCCTTCTTTGTCCTAGGAAGCCCTAAAACAAAGTCCATAGAAATATCTTCCCAAGGTACGCTTGGAACAGGAAGAGGTATGTATAAACCATGATGATTAAGTCGTGACTTAGCTTTTTGGCACGTGGTGCAGCGAGAAATGAAGCGTTCGACGTCACGCCTCATCTTTGGCCAATAAAAATGGTGGAACAGAATGTCCTCAGTCTTCTTCACGCCGAAGTGGCCCATCAATCCTCCTCCATGCGCCTCCTGTAACAACAAAAGACGAACGGAGCCAACAGGAATGCATAGCTTGCCAGCACGGTATATGAAACCATCATGCACAACAAATTTATTCCAACCCTTTCCCTCTTGACAATTTAGCAACACGTCTTTAAAATCAGCATCATGCACATATTGCTCCTTTATTGTCTCTAACCCAAAGATTTTGAAATCAAGTTGTGAAAGCATGGTATATCTCCTAGACAACGCATCAGCTATCACATTTTCTTTGCCCTTTTTATATTTAATGACATAGGGTAAAGATTCAATAAACTCAATCCACTTAGCATGTCTACGGTTCAGGTTGGTTTGACTTCGAATATGTTTCAAGGATTCATGATCAGAATGTATTACAAACTCTTTGGGCCATAAATAATGCTGCCATGTTTCCAAAGTTCGAACTAGAGCATATAATTCTTTATCATAGGTAGAATAGTTCAAACTAGGACCACTTAACTTTTCACTAAAGTAAGCAACATGTTTTCCTTCTTGCATTAACACACCCCCAAGACCTATGCCACTAGCATCACATTCTAATTCAAAAGTCTTGCTGAAATCAGGAAGTTGAAGCAAAGGGGCATGTGTTAACTTATCTTTGAGAGTGTCGAAAGCTTGTTGATGATTGGTGGCCCAAGTAAAAGGAACACCCTTCTTTGTAAGTTCATTCAATGGTGCAGTGAGGGTGCTGAAATCTCGAACAAAACGCCGATAGAAACCAGCGAGCCCGAGAAAACTCCGCACTTGTGTGACCGTTTTAGGAGGCGGCCAACTCTGGATAGCGATGATCTTGGCTTGATCAACCTCAATTCCCTGCGGAGTAACAACATAGCCAAGAAAACAAACTCGATCGGTGCAAAAGGTGCACTTTTCGAGGTTACCAAACAAACGTGCATCTCTCAAAGCAACAAAAACAGCACGTAAGTGTTCAAGATGTTCATCTAGTGACTTGCTGTAAATCAATATATCATCAAAGTAAACTACCACAAACTTACCAATGAAAGCACGTAAAACCTCGTTCATTAATCTCATGAAAGTGCTAGGGGCATTAGTTAAACCAAAAGGCATCACTAGCCACTCATATAACCCGAACTTAGTTTTAAATGCCGTCTTCCATTCATCTCCAAGTTTCATTCTAATTTGGTGGTATCCACTACGCAAGTCAACTTTAGAAAACATTGTAGAGCCACTTAATTCATCAAGCATGTCGTCTAACCTAGGAATAGGATGACGGTATCTAATGGTAATATTATTAATAGCTCTACAATCAACACACATACGCCACGACCCATCTTTCTTTGGAACCAAAAGTACAGGAACAGCACATGGACTAAGGCTCTCACGTACGTACCCTTTGTCAAGCAAGTCTCGCACTTGACGCTCAATCTCCTTAGTCTCCTCCGGGTTGGTTCGGTATGGCGCACGGTTGGGTAGGGAAGCTCCTGGAATCAAATCAATTTGATGTTCAATACCCCTAATTGGTGGCAGCCCTGGGGGTATCTCAGTAGGAAACACAATCTCAAATTCCTGCAAAAGGTTAGTGACAGCAGACGGCAAAGAGCTAGATATATCATCAAGTGAAAATAAAGCATCTTTGCATATCAAAGCATAGCATGGCATTTCATCATGACAAATTTCAGCAAGATCAGATTTGGTTGCAAGCATGACACAACCCTTTAATTTAATTCCCTCGGTCCTAGAACTAGATGGCAACCTCTCTTTCTTAGGTGGGAAAACATCCTTCACTACTTGCTGATTTTCAGATTCATGTTCAAGTTCTTTCTTCTTATTTTCAGCTAGCTCTTTATCACAATTAGCAATTTCAGTGGGTGTCAAAGGTAGCAAAGTTTTTTTCTTTCCTTTGTGCACAAGAGAGTATTTATTACTTCTACCATGATGAGTTGCATCGGTATCAAATTCCCATGGGCGACCTAATAAAAGTGAGCATGCTTGCATAGGTACTACATCGAAATCAGCAACATCATGATAGGAACCAATGGAAAATTGCACTCTTGCAGATTGTGTTACCTTCACCTTACCGCTGTTGTTGAACCACTGAATGTGGTATGGGTGAGGATGCGCACGTGTGGTCAAGCCAAGCTTCTTGACCAATCCTGAATCCACCAAGTTATTGCAGCTCCCGCCATCAATTATAACACGAACACGGCAATCCTTGACGATGAGGAACATCTGAAACAAATTATGACGTTGTAGCTTCTCCTCTTGCTCTCTTTGAGTGCTCAGTACTCGCTGCACAATTATGGTTCTATAACTCGCCGTAGCAGCGGCACCTAAAATCTCCTCACCATCACTATCTGTCTCATGATCATCATCATCACCTGCAAGGTTAGCTGCAAGAGCATATTCATCCTCAACATCACTAGCACTTACATAACCACCATCTTCTGTCGCAATGTACGCCCGCTGACTTGGGCAATCTCTCATGACGTGGCCCATCCCTTTACAACGGTGGCACACAATGCCCGTCGTACGGCCCGTGGAAGCAACCGATGAAGAGCTCTTTGCTGGTGCTTGCACACTAGTAGATTTGCTCGCCTCGGGTGCTCGTGATGGTGGTGGCAGTGCTGCTGAACGCGCCCTACTCACAGAGGGGGCAGCAGCTCGAAAAACAGGAGGTGGGGCTGTCTTGGGTTGCTCCTGTGTTGGTCTCGATGTAGACGTACCTCCAAAATTGCTCCTTGTCCTTTGTTGTCTACCCTGCAATTCTTTCTCTGCCAAACAAGCAAGCTGGAACAATCTATTGATATCATTATACTCTTTGTAATCAATTATGTCCTGAATTTCACGCCTTAATCCTCCATAAAAACGAGCCATCTTATCTTCCTCATCCTCTTCAACATTACAACGCAGCATGCCTATTTGCAGTTCTTGATAATATTCCTCAACAGATCTATTACCTTGGTCTAAGCGCTGCAATTTCTTACGCATTTCACGTTTAAAAGCAGGAGGAACAAATCTAGCACGCATAGCTACCTTCAATCTATCCCATGTATCAGGGGCTAAGCCAGAATTAACTACTTGAGTCCACCAAATGATAGCAAAATCTTTAAATTCACTAGTAGCTTGTCTGACTCTATGCACTTCAGGAACTAGATGGGCATTAAATTTTTGTTCAACTGTCATCTCCCAATCTAGATAAGTTTCAGCATCATAGGTACCCGCAAAAGATGGTATGGAAAATTTAACTTTAGCAAACGGGTCATCATGAACATGAGCATTGTGATACTGAAAATTATTGTTACCTCCCATACCATGACGGTTCTGATGAGGATGGTGTCGTGGCCGTGCAGCACCGGCGTCACGGTTTTGTCTCTCATTATCATCTCCCTCCTCATGATCTTGGCCTCCATTGTTTGGTGGCCGATTCACCATTCTTTCAAGGCGTGTAGTGAGTGTTGCAATGCTCTCATTGATGGAAAGTTGCATTGTATCCATCTTCCTATCGATGTTATCAGTAATGGCAGCGCGTTGTTCATCCAAAAGCGTCATGAGCTCTCCCTTTAAAACACACTCTTGCGCATCAGACGTCTCACCTGCCATGGTTAGTAGCAAACAAAAGACAACACAAAGGTATTATCCCTATCAACTACTAGGTGGCGAGAAGTAGAATCACACACTCTCAAGCGTCTTATCACACTCTTACAAGTGTTCTTACCAATGTAGCAGGTGGTACAACCGGTGGCTGGTTCGTGACACCGTGTCGAGCGTGGGTACGATTGCAAGAGGGAACCTGTTCTGATCAAGAGTAGGTGTAGCTTGGAAGGCACAATATGGTAGCAATGGAGAACAATCAGTTCATTTCAGAATTGCATAGAATTGAATTATAGTTCGTATCTAGCACTTAGCCTATGTTGCTGATCAACCAAGGATGGAAGAAGGCTAAGAATAAGTGTATGGCAAAGTGTAGGAGTGGTAAATACAAGATAATTCAATCCAATTCAATCTGGAATTGAAGAACACAAGGATTGACCCAAAACTGAAAACTTCAGATTTCTGTCCACTGGACAGCATGTTGGTAATTCGGCCGTAACTTTTTGTCAGATGCCTCTTTTTCACTGATTCTTTTTTTTCTGTTTTCTGACGGATTTTTCTACAGATTTTGTTTTGGGGCCAACTTCTGAATCCCAACACAGAAATTCGCACAAAAATCACAACTGCTGACTGTTGCACATTCAGAACAGATAATTGGGTCAACTTTCACCGCACATATCTCTTAACTGCCTGGCTGGAATGACGTGAAATTTTACAGATAGATGGATAAGGAATTTTTGAATCTAATGGCGGTGGTCCCACTCAAAAATAATCTCGGAATCAAAAGATATGATGTTTTTGGTGGCGGCTGCAGAGGAAGGAAAAATCAGCCGAAATTGGAAATTAGGGTTTGGGGTGGGGAATTTTTTTTTTGTTTGGATTTTCAATGGAACAAAGATATGACCAGCAACTAGACAATACTATGACGGACACAAATTCAATTTAGCAAACCAAAACTAACAGATTGAAAGGCACAACGGGGTTTGGACAGCGGAAATTAACTCTTTTTGTGGGGCAATTTTTTTTTCTGGACTATAGGAAATAAAAAACCAATCTACTAACTAGGGATACAAGAATTACCTCACGGGCAACCGTTGCTCTGATACCAACTGATGTGACGATGGCCCGATCTTCCGAGAGGTACTGATAAGTCGATTGTGGAGATCTCGACGTTGATGATCCAAAGGCTCCGACCAAAACAGATTGAACCCCTCGCAATCACTACACCACTGCTCCGTTGGTTATCAACCGTGCCGAACACGATTGACCTCGCCAAGAAGGCTATCTCCTGCAAGCGAATCGAGAACACAAGCAAGAGAGTAAAAGATGCAATCTGAAATTGCGAATAATGTTTAAGTTCACAAGTTGGGGTTCCTCAAACCGAACATGCGGCGAAACTGCTAAGCAGAATAAACTCTTAAGAAAAACCCGAGGAAAACTAAAGGGGTGCGACCTCCTTAAATAGGAGTGGGGGAGGCCGCACTTATCTAACAAAAGGGGATGTGGTACTATTCATGGGTACTGTTCACGTGAACAGTACACCCATGATTAGTGCAGGCCCAAATAGTCTAAGTGTGATTACAAGGCCCAAGGCCCACTTTGACTCGGACTGGAAAAGTGACGCCACTTGTTTTGCAGTTTCTGATCGGCTCGGATGGAATTTCGAGGTGAGACTAGATTCATCTGAAAGTAGACTACAAGATCTTTCCAACGAGTACTCACGGGCCCCGAGAAACCTTCTAGATCAAAAGTTATGGTCATTTGAAGTAGGCGCTGTCCAGCAGTCCGAATCTGAGTCGAACTCGCGAATATGAGTTGGCTTGCGCTTGACGGTTCCACTTCTACACTTGAGCTCGCGTGGTTCTTCTCCATGGTTCCTAAGGACAAGAAAATCACAAGTCTTAGGAAGTATCGAATGCTCAGCGGAAATATTATTGACTCCTAAAAACGAGTTTACCTGATAGTTGAGTTGACGAGCACGTGCCCGAGTGATTGGACCTTGCCCATCATTCATGGAAGCAGTAAGAGGGGTGTTCATATCAATAGAAGTGATGTCCTCATCAAAGAGGCATTACTACTAAGTGTTGTATATGATTAATTAATGTGTAGCTAGCGAATACCCGAAAATTGCGAGTATGTTTCAAGGGCTTGGCCCCTGTCGTCGAGCCACGTGTTTGTTGAACGTATGTGGCGAACGACCTTCGTTATTCGAAAAAGTTAGATTAGTTATTCGGAAGGAAAGAAAGAGTACAATGTACAATGTACGTACCTATCGAGTATTTGGGCGATAGCTGTGTACTTGGATTTGTTCTTACTTAGAGAATCAAGGTATATAGCCTTGTTCCATTTTGGTATAATTACAATTAAAATCCAATGGAATTTCTCATTGTATGGCATAAGAACAAATTCCTTATCTTGGTGAGCCAGCAGTGCTTTTGTAATATAGTCCTCGACGAAGGATGCATTCTCGATGATGGTATCAATGGCGACCAAGCGTGGGTCCAGGAAACCAATTCGTGATTTCGATGATCTAGCTTCGGTCAGCGAGAATCTATATATAACATAGGAAAGCAACAAATTGTGACATATATCGGTATTACGTGAACAGAGACTATGATTGTACAGACTTACAGCGTCCAGCATCGAACGAGTGAGGCGTCGAGAGCGTTGAGCGTGAAAAGTTCAAATATATCGTCAAAGGTCACCGCGAAGACACAGTCCTGAGCTTCGTGCAAGAAATGTTCCAGCTTGAATTTGACAGTGATACTTGAGCGCCGTTCTGCCTCTGGCTTATTGGACTGTTCCATATACCAAAGGTGGAATCTTTGGCAACCAAGTCCTAGTTTTTGGAGCTCTTCCTGGACTACCATCGGCTGAGCTAGCACGAATTTGCGGGCCAATGGCATGGATGGGATATCGTCATCATCCTTCATTTTTGATTTTCCCTGGCCACTGCCTCGATTGTCGTTCGACTTTATGCTAGTCGACTGTAATGGTATAGACGGTGCAAGTTGCTCTGGCGAGAATAGCACCCGTGGAGATAGCACCGGTGCAGGTAGCTGTGGTTCGCACTGCCCGTGTGGAGATGGCACCAGTGCAAGTTGCTGTGGTTCGCACTGCACTTCTGGTCCTGCCACCGGTGAAGAAGCCTCTAGGGAGATGTCGGTTTTGGGCCACTAGATGAATGTTCCAATGGCCTGTCCTAGATTCACGATCTCGTCGTTGGGGGGCTTCGGTAGCGGGACCACCTCAAAATTGGCATACACACCATCCACATTAACTTTTGCGAAGCCTGGCGCTAAAGCTTGACCGTGCACCATGGCCCCGATACCAGACGAATATGTCTGGCCCCAAGCAGCATACAAGGGAATGGAGCCATATCTCACTTGGAGCCTGCACGTCGTAGGCTCCTACATAACGATACAAAATTAGCTACTCGAATAGGCCTACCAATGGAGCAAGCATTCGAGAGGTAATAATTATTACCAAGATGTCGTCCACAGGAAATTTGGACTGGGTTTGCGTCGGATTGGACACGCAGCTACTCGGATGGTTGTGCGGGCTAGCTAGCACAGGAGCGGCGGTGGCGGCCTGCTGACTTTCTGTCTGTTTCCGCACCTCATCTCTGATTACATCAGCCATCTGAGCTAATAGCTCCTCTCTAAGAGATTCCTTGATCTCTTCTCGTAGCTGTGCGTCACGCTCGGCTTTGTTTCTCTTCCTGCGCCGATACATGTTGGAGTCATCTTGGAAACCATGTTTCCAAGGAACGTAAAGCCCAAGGCCTCTCGTACGGCCCGGGTGCTCCTTGTTTCCCAGGGCCACGGAGAGCATATCATTCTCCCTTGTTCCCTGGAATGATCCCAGGGTAGATTGAAAACTCAGCTCTTCCTGCAAGAGCACGACATGTCATTTCAATTCGTACGAAGTTGTGGAGTAATTACAAGCTACGTAGTTCGATCGATATCTTACCAGGCGCTCGGTCACTTGCTGGTCTGAAGGGTTTCGAAAGGTGACGTCCCCTGATGTCGTTGTAGATGACCTTGCTCTAATCCAATTTCGAGCGCGGTCATCCGGGATATTGGAGAACGGCGGGGTGATGTCCTGTGCAGCTGCCAGCTCATCCTCCTTCATCCACCGCGAGATTTTACCCGCATACCCAGCTGTGCCAAGTCTGTGAGGGTGTGTATTTTTTGCCTGGAGGGCCTTGTGCGCCACACTTGTACTTTTGAAATCTTCGGTCGTTTTCATCGCCTTGAACTCTTCCCATTATGGTTCCAGGAATGGGTATTTATGAACAGGCGTTTCGTCCGTCTCCACGTATTTCTTGACAAGCGTGCTTTTGAAGTTCTTCCATGCTTTGCACGCCGCTTTGTAGGTTTGTTGTTGCACAGCGTCCAGGTGTTCTTCTGGGAACTCGAACGATGCCAAAATTTCGGTCCACAACTCACGTTTCTGAGTGTCAGGCACGTTCTTCCACGAATTGCATGTGATCTCAATTCGTTCTCGTGCAACTACTCCGACCATGGTTCGGAATGCGTTTACTGCTTTTTGAGGAAGGATAGGGACCCCAGATGCATTCACCGCTGTGATGATCTGTCGGCCCTCAGGCTTCTTTGATAGCCCTCTTCCTTGGCGTCTTGATGTTGGAGCGGACGCCTCCGGCGATGATGTTGAAGAATGCGCGGGTGACATGTTGCTCATTTTGTGGGTCTATTAAGATAAGATGAGAAAGTAATCATATTGAATTGCAAGACAAGAGAGGAGTAGAGGGGAGGGGGAGAAGGGAGGGGGTGATATGGACATAGAGAGGGGGTGATGTGCCTATCTTACCAATGTACCAATGTATCAAGTCCTTCTTTTTCCCGCAAAATTCAAGTCAATTTTATTACAAAAGTGCAAAAAAAAAAGGCATTCCAGATTCTTCGGTGAGCAGCCGACATAGCCGACTTCTTCGGTGAGCGACTATCCATCTGCTTCCCACTCCTCTTCATCTCTGGTCTCTGGATCACGTACGCCAGTAGCGATGATTCATCTCTGGATCACGTACGCCAGTAGCGATGATTCATCTAACTGAATCATCGCTACTGGCGTACGTGATCCAGAGACCAGAGATGAAGAGAAGTGGGAAGAAGCAGATGGATAGTCGCTCACCGAAGAAGTCGGCTATGTCGGCTGCTCACCGAAGAATCTGGGAATTTCTTTTTTTTTGAACTTCTGTACTAAAATTTCCTTGAATTTTGTAATACTATTACTACAAGGTCTCTAAACAAAGTGTCTATCCTAGCACCTACTTTAGTTGCTAAAACTATAAACCAAATAGCAAAGTCCCTAAACAAAGGTCTATGAAGCAAATGACACAAACTAGTGTATCCGGTTCATTGAACGGGAACACTATAGTATGTCACTTGCTTCATTTGCTGTTTTTTGTCTAGATACATGGAGCATTTTGGTGGAAAGATCAACTGTTTCGTCAGGCGCATGACTGCCAATTCGAAGCATAGCATAGCATCCGAGGCACATCCGAGGCCTGCTGCTGTGTCTTGAGGAATGCCAAGAGCTGGTATTCAGATGGGTTATGAGAATAAGATTCATAATTTATAGTTTGAGGAATGCCACATCTGAAGACCAGCTCTTGGCATTCTTCAAGACACAGCTGCAGGCCTTGGATGTGCCTCGGATGCTATGCTATGCTTCAAATTGGCAGTCATGAGCCTGACGACACAATGTATTTCTTTCCACCCAAATGGTCAATGTATCTTTTGCAATAATCGCAAGATTTCTTTATCCGGATACACTAGAATGTGTTACTTGCTTCATGCCCTTTGATCATATACTCTTCCTTGATTGGTTAATTTGTGCTCTCAAATTGTAGGGTTGCACATGATAAGATGAGGAAGCAAGAAAAGTGATACATGATGCTCAATGTTAGGAAGAGAGGAGAGGAGTAGAGGGAAGGGGGAGAAGGGAGGGGGTGATGTGGACAGAGAGGGGTTATGTGCCTATACTATATACTATGTACTATATACTATATACTATATACTATATACTATATACTATATACTATATACTATATACTATATACTATATACTATATACTATATACTATATACTAACACAACAAGCAATGTAATATGTACCAATGTAAACTAAGCAACTGCAGTAAACAATGTACCAATGTAGTATGTACCAAATAGCAAACTAATTAAGCTACTGCAGTAAACAATGTACCAATGTAATATGTACCAAATAGCAAACTAATTAAGCTACTGCAGTAAATAATGTACCAATGTAATATGTACCAAGCATCAAGCATCAACCCTAAACACTAACAGTAAGCATGAAGCATCAACCCTAAATATGTACTAAGCAACTAACCATAACAGTATGAAGCATCAAGCATCAACCCTAAACACTAACAGTAAGCATGAAGCTCGGGGAGGGATTTGATGACCTTAGGGTTTTGGTGACCTTAGGGACGCAGGAGGAGGAGGCGGCGACGACGACGGAGGAGGAGGAGGCGACGGGCTCGGGGAGGCGACGGAGGAGGAGGAGGCGACAGGCTCGGGGAGGCGGCGACGGAGGAGGAGGAGGCGACGGGCTCGGGGAGGCGGCGATGGAGGAGGAGGAGGCTGCGGCGACGTCTTCGTCCGGGGAGGCGGCCGGCGAGGGCTGGGGGAGGCAGCCGGCGAGGGCTCGGGGAGGCGGCGGCGACGGGCTCGGGATTTAGATCTAATCGAATAACTGCAGCGCACACGGAAAACCCTAGCGAGAGGGTATATGTAGGGAGATTATCACAGACGGTTCTAAACTTAGAACCGTCTGTGATATGTTATCACAGACGGTTCTAAATTTAAAACCGTCTGTGATAAGCCTTTGCCGGCTGTTGCAATTAAGACAACACCATAAACTACACAGCTGCATTCATATCAACTACCAAACAGCTGCATTCATATACAATACCAACCAGCTGCATTCACACAGTGTATTTCTTGATACATTTTGTCATTCTCAAATACATCACACATATACATCACATATACATAAATGCCAATACATTTTGTCATTCTCAAATACATCACACATATACATTTTCACATATACATCTCAAAATTGACTACATCACACATTTTCACATATACATCTCAAAATTGACTCCATCACACATTTTCACATATACATCTCAAAATTGTCACACATTTTCACATATACATTCTTATTGTACTTGCTTATTTCCTTTAAAAATTAGCCCTTCATCATGATCAATGCGTACGTAACTAGTTTTGTCACGTTGTTCATCGTCGACCCTTATGCTATTTCCAAAAGGAGGTAACTCGTCAAATTGATTGTATTCCTCCTCGTCCACTACATTCTCCACTCCAACAATTCTCCTTTTTCCATGAAGAACTACATGGCGTTTCTTATTTGCCGGGTCGGTTACATAGAAAACTTGAACAACTTGATTGGCGAGTACGAATGGTTCGTCTTTGTACCCGACACGTTGGAGGTCCACGGTCGTGACACCGTACTTGTCAACCTTCACCTGTGGGAGATGCACCCAACGGCAGCGAAATAAGGGGATCTTGAAAACCACATAGTCGAGCTCCCAAATCTCTTCTATGAATCCATAGTACGAGTTTCTCGACCCATCGGTACTGAATGCATCTATGCGGACACCGCTGTTCTGGTTAGTGTTCTTGACATCCTGAGACTGCGTATAGAATGTGTACCCATTTATGTCATATCCTTGCCATGTCACAACTATAAATGTCGGCCCTTTTGCCAACCATGTCAGCGTCTCACTCGGCGAGCTCCTAGCGATTTGCTCCTTCAACCATTGGTTGAACCGACGGTTGTGTTGCCTCATGATCCAAACATCCGGCCGCTCTGGATTCTGTTGCCGAAGCACACCCTTGTGCTGGTCCACATAAGGCGCCACTTCAGTCATGTGTTGCAACACCGTGAAATGGGCTTGAGTATACATGTCCATATCTGGAGTGATTGCTTTTCTTCCGATAGTTCCGAGACCCTTCAGCCTCCCCTCATGACGAGATTGAGGGACACCTATCGGTTGAATCTGAGCCATATAATCGACACAAAACTCAATGACCTCTTCGCTTGCATAACCTTCGACGATGCTGCCCTCCGGCCGAGAATGATTCCGTACGTAGGACTTGAGAATTCCCATGAACCTCTCAAATGGGTACGTGCTACGTAGGAATACGGGCCCGCACATTTTTATCTCCCACACAACGTGAACAATGAGATGGACCATGATATCGAAAAACGAAGGAGGAAAATACATTTCAAGGTGACATAGAGTCATCACCACCTCGTCCTGCAGAGCATCTAGTCCTTCGGGATCGATGACCTTCTGAGCAATTGTGTTAAAGAAATAACATAGCCTCATGATTGTCTCTCGGACTTTGATCGGCAAAATATTTCTAATTGCAATAGGGAGCATCTGTGTCATCAGCACATGACAATCATGAGACTTCATGCCATTTAACTTCAAATCTTGCATCGAAACAAGTTTCTTCACGTTGCCGGAGTAACCAGACGGAACTTTGACACCATGCAAGCACTGGCACAGTTCTGTTTTCTCAGCCTTGGACAGAGTGTAACACGCAGGGGGAAGGTACGTTCGTGCATTATCAGTGCATGTCGGTGCTAACTTAGGCCTGATGTCCATATCAGCCAAGTCAAGCCGTGCGTTGACGCCGACCTTTGTTTTATCACGGATGTTCAGTAAGAGACCAATCAAGCTGTCGCACACATTCTTTTCTACGTGCATGACGTCGATGCAGTGCCGAACATCTAGGTACTCCCAATAAGGGAAGTCCCAAAATATTGATCTCTTCTTCCAGGTGTTCTTCTCATGAGCCCTCAATTTACGTCCCTTTCCGAGGACAACATCTAAATCCTTAACCATATCATAAACCTCGTGTCCCCTTAAATGCCTTGGAGCTGAACCGTCTTCCTTCTCTCCATCAAATTGTTTCTTCATCTTGCGGTACGGATGAGCCCTCCGAAGGAACCGGCGGTGACGCATGTAGACGGTTTTGCGTGAGTGTCTCAGCCACACACTCTCGGTACCATCTAAACAGTGAGTACAAGCTTTGGCACCTTTTATACTATGGCCCGATAGGTTACCAAGGGCAGGATAATCATTTATGGTGCAGAACAATAAGGAGCGCAGAGTGAAGTTCTCTCGTTTGCATGCATCCCATACCTGTACCCCTTCGTTCCACAGTACTTTTAGATCTTCCACCAACGGTGCTAGGAACACATCGATATCATTCCCAGGTTGTTTTGGCCCTTGGATAAGTATCGACAGCAAAATGTACTTTCGCTTCATACACAACCAAGGAGGAAGGTTATAGATGCAGAGAGTCACAGGCCATGTGCTATGTCGGCTGCTCATGCTACTGAATGGATTCATTCCATCTGTACTCAGTCCAAACCTTATATTCCTTGGTTCTGCACCGAACTCTGCAAAACTCCTATCGATGTTTCTCCACTGCGCGGAATCAGCAAGGCGTCTTAGCATTCCATCCTTCTTGCGCTCCTCCGAGTGCCAACGCAGCAGTTTTGCCTCCTTTGGATTTGCATAAAACCTTTTCAAACGGGGAATTATTGGAAAATACCATGCCACCTTAGCAGGAGGTCCTTTCTTCGCCTCTGTTCCCTCGCCATCATCTGATTGATTGTTACATTTGTATCGGGATGTGTTGCACACCGGACATACATGCATGTTTGCATACTCTTTACGGTAGAGGATACAGTCGTTCGGGCATGCATGTATTCTTTCTACTTCCATTCCCAACGGACAAAGAACCTTCTTGGCTTTATACGTGGTTTTAGGCAACTCATTTCCCTCTGGAAGCATGTCCGCTAAAAGACCTAGCAGCGTCGTGAAACTCTTGTCGGACCAACCGTTGCTTGTCTTCAATTTTAACAGTTCAAGCACGGCCGACAACCTCGTGTACTTGCAGCCCGTTTACAAAGGTTTCTCTGAGTCCTCCATCAAGCCACGGAATTTAACATACTCTCTCTCATCATAGTTCTCTTCTACATCGCGAAGCATCTGATCCAGATTATCATCGTGCAACCTATCCGAATCCGAGCCACAATCGACATCAGCCGGCGGCATGTCATTCACTTCACCTGCGATGTCATCCGGGGGCATATCATTCACTTCACCGGCGATGTCATCCGGCGGCATATGATCATTCACTTCGCCATGACTGGTCCAACACGTATAATCCTTTTTGAAACCCCTCCGAATCAAGTGCGCTTCAATTTGCCCTCGGTTCTTAAACATCTTCAAATTCTCGCAGTCAGTGCATGGACAGCACATATATTCCACCCCCTTATTCAACATATCCTCCTTGGCGGCTCTTATAAAAGCATAAACGCCATTAATGTACTCTTCACTCACACGGCTCGCGGCATACATCCAGCTTTGGTCCTACGTTACGTACATATATAACAACTTAGTATTAAAATCTAGAATCACTAATTATAACTACATATATACCGGCCACATTTATTATATTGAGACTTAATTTCCTAGCTCAATTCATATTACAAACACAATAGCTATTATATAACCAACAATTTTGCAAATTAACCATCTTCAATAACCACTCATGGATTACTTGCAGTACCTAAATTGTAATGCAATTAAAAAAAATAAATTTCATTACTAACCATATCTACAGCAACCAGGAAAGTCTGAATCTTAATTCAAAGCTCAATCTCTGCCTCTTCCCACCAAATTAACTGGCCTGAAATCGCCTAGCTTCCTCCCGAGTGAAAAAGTGCGCAGCAGTGGCTAGATCTGGATCGAAATGAAGATAGATGCGGTCTGAGCAGCGCAATAAATGCCTTAGTCATTATCACAGACGGTTTTTAATTAAAAACCGTCTGTGATAACCAGTTATGACAGACGGTTTTTTATTAAAACCCGTCTGTGATAAGCTTCATACCAGAACGCTTCGCGCGTGTTTCGATGCCAGAACGCTTTGTGTTTCGATCGTCTAATAAACGTCTCTCGATCGTTATACGAAGCGTCTATATCATTCATGTTTGGGTATACGAACCATTTGTGCTAAAGGTTAAATATGCGCTCCTAATCCAGGTCTCTAGCTTCTACGTACGTACAATACAATATACAATACAACATGGCTTATACTACTGTTCTTGTGATCATCTCCTTCCTCTCATCTGTTCATCACGAATTGTTCGGCCGGAACATTACACAGGCGGCCAGCAATTTGCATCTGGAGCAGCTTCTCCGCACCCGCCCTGCTCTCCTTCCCCGACTTTCTTGCATCCGTCAGCTTGACCTGATCCTCCGCCGTCGACGGAGGCGTCTCGCTGCCGCTCAAGAAAGGGAAACAGCCCTCACCCTGGTTCTTCTCCACAATGTGCGCAATGCGGAAGAAGCTCTACACGCATTGCAGAGACTGATGGATAGCCTTGCCGATCAAGCAGAAACGGCAGATTCTGAGGAATCTTTTCATGCTATCCTCTACGACATTATGGATGCTGCTGATCATTTGCCCAGGCTGCAGGAGGAAGTGCTGAGGACAAGGGCAATCTTAACGGCGTTCGAGAATTTAGTGGCTGATCCTCCAAGTCCCCAAGTTGAAGAAGAAGCTTACGAAGCCCAAAAGAATACAATCTGGGAAACTCTTTACCTGTGCGACTTTTGTAATAAATTTGCCTCTAATTGAAATTAATAAATTTGCCTTTAATTTGTGATCTCTTGTCTCAGTAGTTCTGTAGTTAAGTTATTAGAAGCAATGTGTACTTATATATTAACCTCTGATCTAGAATATGACAGACAAAGGGACATCACAGCCGGTTCTTGTGAAAAACCGTCTGTGAACATTCCCAGACGGTTCTTAACAACAACCGGCTGTGATAGTCGACACAACACAGACGGTTTTTAATAAAAACCCGTCTGTGATAATCCCAGATTATCACAGACGGTTTTTAATAAAAACCGTCTGTGATATTCCAGTATCACAGACGGTTCAGCGGTAAGAACCGTCTGTGATACTCCTTTTTCCCGCCACAAATACCACAGACGGCCTTCAAATTAAAACCGTCTGTAATAGTTTACATCACAGACGGTTTCACAAAACCGTCTGTGATTTGCCGTCTACTATTAGCCTTTCTGTAGTAGTGTTGCCTTCTAGTAAAATATAAAATTAAAATATTACTCATATTTCCAACAAAAACAAGCTTCCTGTGTAGAGATTTTTATAGCAGTACCAGCACCACATTCATTCAACACAGTTATGCAACTTCTTTTACAAAAAAATAAAAAAAATGAAACAATCAACAGATACATGGGGAAAAAGGGACCGTCGGGAAAAAGCTGAAGCTCAACAAGCTATTTGAGCTTAGGTCAAATTCAACGTGAAAAACTCATCCGTAATCTCAAGCTCCACCTTGAATCTCCAACCTTAATTTGCCGAGCTCGATCGATTTCACTTGAGCTTCAATATTACTACACAATTGTGATCGTCAGGTTAGTTGCTAGTAGGGGTGAAAACTGATTGGATAGTACACAAATCATATTCATATTTGTATTTGTAAATGAATATGAATATGAATCCGAATATTCTCATATACGAATACGAATTAAATATTGTAACGAATACGGATTTGAATTGAATATCTAATCAATTCGATTAGATCCAAATATCTTATAACTTATATAATATAAAGATATTAATGATATTTTATTCTCATACAATCATGCTTAATTGTTCTAATTCATTTACTTTACCTAAAGAAACACGAATTCACGTTCAATTAAAAAACTTGTCCAACTAATTAGTCGTATTATAATAAAATATGCATATTGCTTCGTCGAATACGAATATGGATAGTCTGGATAAATTAATATTTTAGATGGTCAAAGTTCATACCATATTTGCGTCTATACAAATAGGATAAAAATTGTTAATCGAATGAAAAAAAATCTATACTATATACACAGCCTATCGAATATAATAACCAAATAATACGAATAATTCATATCCACTTATAACCGCTAGTTGCCAGGTGTGATCGTCGGGTAGTTGCTAGGCTCATTTGAGCCGAGATCAATGTTATTCAAGTTTTCTTCGAGGCAAGTCCGTGTATTTCAATACTGACATCTGTATAGAAGTGTGAATTTTCAATTATCATTGAGCTAAGATCTATCATGTTCCAGCTTTTTCGTCCTGAGTTCGAGACCAGCCTCTATTAGATCAGACCCTAACTGTATGTCTAAATCCAATCAGATTTACTTTTCGGGCTTCAGGTTTAAATAGGCTAAATATAACTAAACCTACATATTGCCACGTGCAAGCCCTATAACAACAGTTTTATAAGTGGTATTGGGCATTTCCTCCAAAAGACTAGTTCTATGGGTGATGTCTCCCTCACACTTATAAATTATGTCTTTTCTTTTCACAATGATGTGGTATTATTTCTAATATTCTCTCCCTCACACATCAACTATGTACTTCCACAACTATGAAGTCCAAGGAGATATTAGGCGTCTAGACTCTGATACCAATTATTAAATCGGATCCTAACTGTATTGCTAGGTTTACCTGGGTTTACTCCACGGGTTCCACGTCCAAATAGGCTGAATATAACTAAACATATAAGCTGCCACATGCAAACCTTATAATAGCAATCTTATAAATGATATTAGGTTTTCTCTTAAAAAAACTAGTTCTATAGATAAGATCCCTTTTATACTTATGAGTTACACTTATTTTCACTCCATAATTAACATCTCAGCTAAAACCTTGTTTGTTTCAAGTCGAAACCTAGCCAGCTATTCTCCCTTGAGCTCGACTTCTTGATAGCCCTAGCTAGTCCCAACTGGCACACGTATACGGTCCTGTTCTTTTCAGCTTCTAAAGTTGCTTTTTGGCTTTTCTACAGTAACTAGCTTTTAAACAGAGTATCTTTTCAAAATAAGGTCTACTAATTAATTATAGTACATACTGTATATCGACTTCATTTGTATCGGCAAAAAACATACGTGAGTTTTTGTTACTCTGTAATCTCTCGTACAAACAGCTCAAAAGTTATAAGTTGCAGCCAAAAGTCATAAATTTCAGTCAAAAAAAATAGATCCGTAGTCTGATGCTACGCACACTTACTGTTGTCAGAAATGAAATGAATAAGGTTGTTAAGTCGCAATATATGAGGAAGCCGTAGGGATTCCATAAAGATTGTGTCAGTAGGCAAGTAAATGAGCAGTAAATTTGGCTGGTAGAGTGACACATTGCATCGACCTGCCACGTATTTTGCAGTGCAAGTACCATAATATATAAAAGGAGAGTTCTGAGCACCAGCCGGCTCGGATCAGCAGAGGTCAAGGCAACATCTGAAGCGCCGCAGCGGCAGCAGGGGGGAATAGCCAGTAGAGCGACTGTGCCCGAACAAGCGCAGGAATGTACTGTCTCGGTTTGTCGAGTTGTTGGTATATGACATTGTTTTCGTTTATATTTATGAAAATAGCAGTATACGAGTTGTATTAACAAAAATGATATTTTTATTGTTTGGTGGCTAGACAACGAGGTTAGTGGATTGACGCGTGGGCGTTGCTGCCTCGTTAGCAGATGACAGGTTGCATGTGCTTCGTCATCAGACGATAGGCTGCCTACCGCCTCTCCACCAAACGGCACGTAATTAGCTGGCTTAATTACTTACCTTAATTTATTTTTTTATACTGTTTGATCGAATTTTTAAATATAGCAAATGAGCTTAGAAAATTACGAAAATTTATGTACAGCCTCTGGACACAACGTACTTGACTGTGTAATTTTTGGCAATTTTATCCATTGTGAACATTGCTCAAAAATTCATACGATTACGATTTTTGTAGGAGAGTTACATGTAGCAAACGAGCTACAAAATTTACAAAATCTTATGTGCAACATCCTGACACAGTTATAGTAATTATCTATTTTGTAAAAAAAATTATACATTACGAATATTTATAGAAGTACATGTAATAGTTAGAAAAATGCATCGCATGTGATGCGATATGACTCACACATCTGAGCCACTACTATCTCCTTGCCGCGTCCGCGCCCCCGTTCATGGCCTTATCTTCCATTGAGCATGAGCATGTCCCGTGGGGTACGTCAGCCGGTCTCGAGCTTGTGTCTCGGTTCGGAGGAATAATAGAGACCGTTCTGTTTGTTCGATGGCCGGCGGTGGTCCAGTAGGCTGAGGTATAGCAGGTTAGGTCCGATAAGTGTCGATGTCTTCCAACTAAGACAAGCCGTACTGTGGGCCACCAGCAATAATATTATGAACAAAGGATTCTAGAAATTCCCCTTGTGGTGCTGAGGAACTCTAGCCTTTATCGTACGACATGGTAGCAAAGTCGGAGGAGCTCTGCCTACCGAAGTCTATAAATCCTGGTATAGTGTGAATGATGAGCTCTGTCGTGCGTACGCTACAAATCCTGGCACTATATATCGCTCCCTGGAAGCATTCGGGAGGCCTATACTGTCATCGGCGGACTCGACGTTACCCCCCCCCCCCACACATTGAATTGAAGGCTGTAAGATGAAACGATGTTAGTCACAATAAATATTCCAGATATAGTATATGAATCTCGTACCTCCCGGATGCACAGCGAAGATGAACGATGGGGAGCGGTAGTTTGTGTAGGTGGTGCGAACGTCAAAAGTGCTATATCTCGATGGCAGACCTACGACGGAGAACGCCATGATGTCAGTGGAACGTAAGGCCTAACAGGGAAACAAAACAAAGGTTTGTACATAAGTTACCTCCTCGTTGATACGGCCCGTGGATGATCGGCAGGTGGTACTACGACACCGACAAGACTCAGTAGATTGTGATGGCCGGCCGAACTCGCTATGTCGTGATGACCTAACGGGTGAGCATGGTGGCCCCACTGGGTGCCCGATATGCACGGCACCTGGTTGTGCACTATTTTTTGGTCTGCTTTATGATGTACTTTAAAGTATTCTGTTGTAACACCCTAGGACCCACATTACCCTGGGATGCCACTAAACCACTCTACAGCTAGCCAAAATTTACAAGATAATTTAAACCGACAACAATCTTCAACCATGACGAACTAAGCGGAAACATAATCAACTAAGGAAGACCAAGATAATAATTTCAAATTCAATAATTAAAACATCCTCTAACATTTTAACCAAAAGAATAGTCCACAAGTTCAACATTATTAAATAAAAATAAACATCCACGAATAGTAGTCAATTGGCTAGAATCCTCTAGACTTTATTACAACATGAATTGGAGAACCAAGTGCATTATTGTGGTGCTGCTCTACCCATCCCATGTATGCTCAAGAATCACCTGTAGGGGGGGGGGGGGGAAACAACTAGGGTGAGATAAAATCTCAGCAAGTAAATTGTTCAACATGTTATCCAGACAACAAACAAGTTACATCAACATTTATGTCATTATATGACCACAACCACATTCTACTTCCTCATTCATTAAACCACAAGGACTACCACGAGTCCTGCCTCATATGGTTTTAAAACCATTGGCATATGAATATTGCAATTCCTCCTTCCACAATTAAATGCATATGCATGCTATGCTCCACTGCACACTTACCCAACAAGGTAAGTGTATGCATCGTACTACGGCAATGTACGATGCTGTACCGGTATGGTCGCGGCTATAAGCGGCGACATCCACAATGCAAATGTTATGACATGTTATGAATGATATGATAATCATAAACCACAAGATCTCCAACCTCAAAGGGCATCAACATGATTAACATGAATTTAACCTCAAGGAAACATCAACATATCCACCATGAATTTATATCCATGTTCCACATTTGGCACATATAGCAACTACAAACAAAGCAACCATGACTACAAACAAGTCATCCAAAACATAGCAATCAGTTCTTATTTTGCCACTACAACCTCATTTATAAATCAAGCAACCATGGCATATTACTTCAAAATACGAGAATCATGTAGATTGCAAATAGTAAGAATAACGAATTAAACCATAGCACAACCGCTACAATCACTTGCCTCTACTAGCGAAGCGAAGAAATCACGCGTGTTCAGGAGCAAAACCACCTGTCCAAAAGGGCACCTCTCAACACAATGCTACAGCATAGAAAATGCGACTTAAGAAGTAAAGCTATCGCTAACCCCCAAAACCCCACAAAATCCCTCTTCGCTTAACGGTTCTACATTCTACCCATTGTAGCAGCACTGCTTAACTGTCTTGTATCTTTAAGATTATTAAACCTTTTACAGAGAGAGATATATGTCTTGATTCCTCACTTAAATACCGTCACTTTTCATGTAGATCACATATTTTTATTTTGTTCCTAGCAAGGTGTAACTTAATGCGCAAAACAGAGGATGTTCTCTGTTCTGGCAATCTGGGCAGCCAGATTCTAATGCATCCCAACCAAAGTGACAGGCTCTAAAAATTGTGATTTTTATACAGTAGTTAGATTTCTGAATTCCCTACTTTTTCTCAATTGTGACCAAAAACATAAAAATCATCTGCTACCCCTAATTCACACCTGAACAGCAATCTGCCCCCAGTTTGCACCCCTGACGGTCAGCGAGGTTCCCGACCCTGCTATGCCAAATCCCGTGGCCAAAAAATTCTGGAAAAATATAGTAGGTGGCCCGACATCCTCTACAATTTTTTTTGGGAAGACCCACAGGAAAATCGTTTCATAGGTCTAAACTGTGCAAACAATCGCGCTACGCGAATTGATTTACAGGCAGACAGCAGGAATTCCCTAATCGGAGAATCTAATTGCTAATCCCCACCAATTCTTAGGCTAAGAACCCTAATTACAGAAAGAGCAGAGGGATTTGGGATGAGGGAGAGTTACCTAAGGGATCCCCTTGGGATCACCCCTCTTCTTCTCCTTCCTTGCTTTCTTCTCCTTCCTTCCTTGTTTTCTCCTAGCAGCAAGGGACAGCAATGGAGGAGGGGGAGAAAGTGGCGCACAAGGGGGGAAGAAAGGGGGTGGCGTCTGTGGAAAAGAGGGAGAAGGAGGGGGTGCGGCCAGGGTAAGGGGGAGGGGCGACTAGGGTAAGTGGGGGGGAGGGTGTGGCCACCCCCTTGGGCCCTTTGGCCCAAGGTGGCAAGCCCCCTCTCCCTAAAATGTTTTTTTAATTATAAACATTTTCATTCATTTTTTAATTTAATGCTATCCCACAATTTATTTATTTTTTTGTTCCTTCCCGTGCTTTACCAAAACACCGGGCGACTCCTCGATTATTTTAAAACCCACACCGAAACATGAGTATTTAGTTCTTAAACAATGCCATTTATGCTAACACCTATCAGAGAGTGTTTAGTTCTTAAACAATGCCATCTGGCAAGAGAGGTGCTCGCTGCCAGTGACAGAGGCGGTGGCCGGATGTGAGCATCCCAAAATGGATTGCTCACGCCTGTGCGCACTTCTGGCAGAAGCCTCACTGGCCAATTTGGCTGGGGCCGTGGCCAACAGCAACCACAGGTGGTGGCGAAATAGGGCAGCGGGTGCTACGGTAACCCAAGGCATTTCAAGGCAATCCCTCGCTTTGGGGAGCATCTATTGGTGGGCAGAGGACTACATGGGGGCTTGGCTCATTTTTTCATATTCATATTGTAATTTAAATTAAATTCTTATTGTTTGCACCTTTTATTCAAGGTTTTTCTTTCAGGGATTTTTATTTGTTGGGAACCTCAAACAAAACTAGAGAACATTCAACCAAAATTCAATGGCAAATTAAATGCATTCCAAAAAGTTTAAAAAATTACATATTTTTAATCCTAATTTTTGGGATGTTACATGGTGTAATCTGATGTGTGGCGGAAGAGGGGGTTTGGGTGTGGTGGGCATAACCACTCTCAGATGAAACCTTATCGGGTGTAACTTACATAGGGGATGCATTGTAAAAGCCTTGTGATGATATTCTTGATTCACATGTCCAAGGGAATGTGTGAAATATAATAAGTTGATTATCTCTTATGGGTAAAGTGTACTGTCTGTGCATTGTATAAAATGTTTGAACAGTTGTGCCTACAGTCAAGGGCAAGCATGGTAATTTACTCGAGTTAGTTTATATTTCAAAAATCTTTCTGGGAGGGATGGAAACTCATTAGGTGGATGGAACCCTAATTTTGGCTTTTCTTGGGTGGATTTAACCCAATGTTGACATTTGGGTGGATGTAACCCTAGTAATAAAAAACAAGCATGTGGTGGACGGAACCATGTAACAGGTGCATGGAACCTGCACCGTTATAAATATTGCACACTTTCATTTTCCTTAATAAATTATGGTTTTGTTACAATGCTAAGTTGTAGAAATTTCTAATTATTATAGTTTTCAAATGTTCGCTTTCACAAATGAAAGAACTGAGCATTCCTTGTTAAAGCTTGCACCTATAAATATTGCATTTTGTGTGTTGCCTCGCGAAGCACTATTGCTTGTGCTCACCCTTGCTCATAAAATTCCTTAAAGCCCATGGACCAAGGAGACTACACCTACTATAACGTCCTAGGAGCTGATGGTGATGAGGATGGAGGAGATTAGATTAAGCTCTAGTAGTTTAGGTCTCACCCAAGTGTAGCTGACTAAGATGGTATTTGTGTGCACCAATATTATCCATGTGCTTGGTTAATATCGGTCACACAGAGGTTAACCCAGTCACTTGCCTATGGTGAGATGTGCCTCTCCTTTCGCTTCCACTACTGTTTTCGCAATTTACGTAATGTATCCATTTGGCCTGATTGTTCCTATTGTAAACTTGACCCGATTCAGTCTATTTAAACTATGATGTTTTGTAATATTAATGTATGGTACGGCTTACATCTTGTATGAAATGATTTAGTGATGTATCTATGAACACTATTTACTGATCTAGGGAATAGTGCAGTGGTTTCACAGATGATTCTAGATTGGCAAAATTTGGGTCCGACAGAGCTAGTATCGGAGTATACGACTATAGAAACCTTAGCTAGATTAGTTGTGCCTTAGAACTAGAGTCTTTTTTTCAAAAAGCTAAGAAAATTTTTGACAAAATATAGCGTAACTATTGCTCTTACTCATCACTCTTAGTTCTTTACTTACCTTTACTTTCCTTATGATTTACTCTGTTACTAAATCTCTCTCTCTCTTCAAAACTGTAGCATGGTTAGATCATCTGTTGAGGGCCCATGGGACATTTTCTCCCATGGCGAGGACGACAGAGAGTTTGGGTATTCTCTACAATCTGATGCAATATCTCGGCTGTTGCCAATAGCCCATTTTCAGGGGCTGAAAGACCCAGATCATGGATCATGAGTCTTGTTCGATGGAGATTTTCCTCTACGTGAGGGAAGGGGAATTTGATTCCTACACCTTCAAGATCAAGCATACTAGGAGCCACTCTTTAGACATGGTCTAGGACATGGCGCGTCTGTGCAAGATGCATGAAGACGCCCTGCTAAGCTCATCTTTCTGCTTCCACCCATCTCTCTAGGAGGGAGAATGCTATCCCGAGATCCATGACATCAGAGAAGATGACCCACAGTTGACCCATTTGGTCCAACTCACCCAAGCCATGGCAGCTACCCACGTCGGCACCTTGGAGGAGATCGGTCAGCTTCGTATGCTCCTCACTTCCAACTAAAAGCACTCAGATACACTAGGATAGAAAGAGTCATCACAGATGGTTCAAAACCATCATCATAGATGGTTTCTGAACAGTCTGAATTTATGTGTCTATGATACTAGGTGGTTATCACAGACGGATCTCAAATCATCTGTGATAATTACAACACAAACGATTCTTAAACACAACCGCCTGTGATATCTAACATATCACAGACGGCTAATACCAAAAATCATCTGTGATATGACATATATCACAGACAGTTCTCAAACATAGTCATCTATGATATCTTAAATATCACATACAACTAATACCAAAAACTATCTGCGATATGACATATATCACAGACGGTTTGGTGTTATAAACCGTCTGTGTTAGCTATTTGAATAGCTAAATTATATCCTTTCTTTGGCTAGCCTCACGAAATGCTAGCCATACTCTCTGAAAACAAGCAAACAGATCACACATATAATACGACAATCATTACACAGATCTCACAAATGAATTAAGTAACTGAATGAAGTACATTTGAATGAATTGTTTCATTAAGAACAATTGAGTGATTACAATTGTATCAAATGTGTCAACATCGAATCATCATCACTGGGGTTTAACTCTCCATCCTTGTTTATGACTTGTGATATCAAGAATTGGGAGAGGTTTTCTTGAATTTTAGCGACTTTGTCAAGATTGACTACACTTTGTCCAATTTCACGAGCTGTCACTAGGAGTGTTAAAGTTTATACACACACACACACACACATAGGACGCTGAAATGGGACACCATGGTGTTTGGGCACCAAGCCTCCCTACCTTTAGATTGCTTTTAGATGTGTGCAAGTGTAATGATATATAATATATCAGGCAAACCCATTAATATTCATTAATTCAAAAAGGCATCAATTTAGAAAGGAAGTTATTGATTTATCATGCTAAATCAATCATAAATGGAAAGTCTTAATTATGGATGGAAAGTCTCAATCATGGAGCCCGGGCAACATGGTGCCCCTATTATTTGTACTATATATATATATTATCACAAAATAATAATCAACAAGTTGACAAACCTCTGGATCATTCGTCTTAGTGGCCATGATTTCCTCTATATGGTGGCAAACATAGAATCCACATACGTTGCCCTATAGCTGCTCGTGGCACTATAAAAATAGAATTACATACATAAGTATTGTCAGTTCTAGATGCATTATTATAAAATGTGATATAGAATTGTTGTGTTGTAGTGGGTACCAGAAATCGCGTCCTGTGTCATAGTGTGGCATTGTATTCTTTGTGTCTCCCTCCTTGGGCAACGTAAGCACTGAATGACTTACGTGATTCTAAAAAGTTAGCCTCAGCCATTGCAAACTAAGGGAGACTATAATAGAGTTATGTATGGAGGAAATGAGTTTACCTATCAATTGTTTGTTGCACACAGCTGAAGTCACGGTTGCTCCTAATTAGGGAATCAAGGTATATTACCTTGCTCCACTTTGGTATAATCACAATCAAAACCAGTGAGACCTAGTCATATGTGTCGCCATAATAATTAATCCTAAGTTTATGTTGTGTATAAACCACAAATAAAACATGTATGGCAACTAGTGAAGCACTTACCCCTAGTTGTAGGGTACCAGGATGTAGTCCTTATTACTGTGAGCAAACAATCCCCTCATTATGTAATCATGGATGAATGATGTGTTTGCATTGATGCATTGCTTAGAGACCAAGTGTGAGTCGAGGAAACCCACTAGTTGTCACCATCGCTGAACTTGTTGGACCATGGATCTATACATATGCAATGAGTTATCACAGTTATCGATATTACGTGTATGTAGAACTTGATTGTACAATACACTTATAGTGTAAAACATCGTAGAAGTGAGGCATCGAGTTTATTGAGGTTGAATAGTAAGAATAAGTCTTCGAATGTCATAATGAAGTAGCCTGAGTCATAGAGGAAATGTGCCTCCGTGTATCTTACGATGAATCCACTTTGCTGTTTTGGCTTCCTTTCGACCTCTGCATGTACCAAGTATGCAAAGTCCTGCAAACCAGTCCAAGGCTGGGTAATTGTGACTTGGGGACTAATGACACTCCGAGATTATACTTCGATTGCCTAGGAGGCACCTTAATTTTCTTTAATTGGGCCTTAGCACCTTGCTTGCGATACATTTTTGGTATTGTCTCTCCGGGAGATGATGCGCTGGTCTTCTGAAGAGGAGCTTGAGGTGGAGTCATAGAGGGTTCTATTTGATAGGCATGGTTGTATAAAAATCGTGTCACAAAAGGGTCCAGGGTAATGTTCCTCTTGGGCCACTTAACGAATGTGTGGACATCATCCCCTAGTATCATGATTTCTCTGTTCGGGGACCTCTCCAGCGTGATGGCCCTAAAAACGTCATTAATCATGTCCACCTGGGTCTTCGTGATACCGGTCTGTAATTGGGCACCGTGCACTAATGTCCCTAGCAGGCATTGATACACCAACCCTCGCCCAGCATCAATGGGAATGAAGCGAACAAACTTGACTTTGAGGATGCATGGTGTTGGCCCCTACATAATGATACACGATGAGCTAAAGTATCTACCAAGTCTATCTATGTAGCATTCGAGAGATGTACATTACCTGGATGCTGTCAATGGTTTAATGGGCATGCTATGTTCAGAAAGTGGTGCAGACATGTAGCTACTCCGACGTGGAAGGGGACTGTGTATGGCAATAACGGATGTGGGTTGCGAGTGGTTGTGGGCTTCTCTTAGTTCTTCCTCAATGAATCTATTTCTCCTCAAAGTAAGGCAGTAATCCCCTAAAGTTTTGCATCAAAGTCTTATTTTATACATTCTTCATGCTCAGCCATGGATCTCTTCCTACTCCTATAGACTTGGAGTCATTTTGTAATATGTGCCTCTAAGATACATAAACCCTAAGCCTCATATGCGACCTATGTGCTCCTTGTTTCTCAAGGTTGTGGATAGTATATCCCTCTCTGTGACTACTTGGAAGGAGCCTTTAAAAGATTCAATAGTCAATGTCTGCTGCAAGAGGTAATCATGTTATTTTAGACTCCATGAAGTTGTGGATCTATTAACAACTAGGTAGTTTAACATATTCTACTAGGCATTAGGACACTTCCTCATCTACAGGGTTTTTGAAAGAGGCGACGCCTAAAGACGTGGTTGATGACTTGCTCTTAACCAATTTCGGGCATGCTCATTTGTGATCTCGGCAAATGGTAGGGAGGCCTCTGATCAGATTGTGACCTCATCCTCCATCATCCATTGTGGGATTTTACCCACATACCTAATGGTGCTAAGTCTGTGGGGATGAGTGTTTTGTGCCTAGAGAGCTTTCTGCGCCAGACCTTCTTATTGAAATTCGGTCGTTGTCTTCATCCACACAAAGGTCTCCCATGTTTCTGGTGACAGGAATGGATACCTTGTGAAAGGGGTCTGATCCTTGGTTATGTACTGCATGACAAGCATGCTCTTGAAAGTCTTCCACGCTTTTCCCATCACCAGGAGCGCATGCCATTTGATGAGTTCCTGGACCTTTGCTGGGACCTCGAACGAGGTTGAAATTTCTGTCGACAATACATTTTTCTCATCTCTTGTCAAACCTTTCCAGTTTGCTATGGTGATAGGGACACATTGCCTTCTAATTATCCCATGGGTAGTCTCAATGCTGCAGCTGCTTTCTTCGGTTGTAGAGAGACCCCATCTAGTGAGATCGTGGTGACGGTTATTCGGCCCTCTGGCCTTTTAGATACACCTCTGCCATGCTTAGTTACCCTGGTCTTCAGAGTGTCAGAACCATTCGGCAATGTCAATGACGATGACATCTCTCTTACAAGAAAAAACTAATTACAAGAAGCTATGAGCATAAACATTGGTACATGGTTGATCTTACAAGAAATAAGAACATTCGATGACATATATTATTGCTACAAGATCTCTTTGCAACACTCTGGTATGAAGCTAATGACACACACTAGTGTCTCAGGTTCTATGAGGTTGGTCATGGTCGGAGCCTCTTCCTCCTCATGGCTGTGCTTAGATGCTCTCTTAGGCATAAAATTACCTTTGGGTAGCATGACGAGGAAGAAGAGGTAATAGTCATGAACAACTTCATAGAACCTGAAACACTAGTGTGTGATTTGCTTCATACTCCAAATAGATCTTGTAGCAAAAACACGACCCTGCCTTAAGGTTGTCTCTAAGAACTCCAACTCATTTAGAAACAAAAGCTTCAACAATTTATCTCTAAATTCATTCCCTAGCTATTTCATCTCTTGGCATGTATTTCTCAACAACTACAAGATGAACATGAAAACATCGTACACTTGGGCTTGAAAAGGCTAACGCAAATTAATTTGCTTCAACCATTTTGAAGCTCAAGTGTATAGTGTTGTAATGTTCCTCTTGTACAACTACTACTTTGGCTCACAATGTTTCATACCTTTTTTTTACTTGAATCAGCAGCCCACACTGTAGATCTTTTATTGCTGTTGTATAATGTCTTCTTGTTCTGCCAATTCAATGCTAAATTTTTTGTAGCAACTTCCATTCTAGACTTGAAGCATTATTTAATATTTTTCTTGATTTATCTTTGTTCCTTTTTAAATTTGGATGGACCTTAAAAAATAGTGCCTATAAGGGGTTGAGATTATAGCACTTCATGACAGCCCTTGGTTTCATCTAATCTTTACTTCAAGATTTATGCTCATATTATATAGAATCAAAACAATACCTTGTTTTCTTCTCCTTTGCTTGTAACCACAGTGAACATATGGATTTCTACAAGGATTGCTAGTGCGACATAAAAAATGATAAAGCAAAAAGATGAAGCAAATCCACACCTTCGGCTTGTGGCAATAGGGAGGAGAGGTGGAGTCAAGAGGAGAGGCGGTTGAACCAGCTGGGGGCAACGGAGAGGGAGGCAATGACAAATCCAGCTAGGGGCGACGACGGATCTGACTGGGGGAATCTGGCCAGGGCAATGATGGATCTAGCCAGTGGCGATGGTGAATCCGGCTAGGGGTGACGACGAGGTTGTTGATCCGGCTGGGGGAAGTTGGATTCGGCTAGGCGTTGCGAGGTGAGGAGGTGAAAGGATGTGGCCAAGTAAGTGAATGAGGGCACAAACTCTAGTGGGGCACTACTTATTGTGAACTACCACAGACGGTTCTTTTAAAGAACTATCTGTGATATAGGTATCACAGATAGTTCTATTATGGAACTGTCTATGATATAACCACATCACATATGGTTCCATAATAGAACTGTCAGTGATGTGGTTTATATCATAGATGGTTATATAATGAAACCACTTGTGATATATATGTCACAGATGGTTTTTTTAAAGACTTGTTTGTGATAGTTCCTTCTTTAGCTGTAACAAATCCTATTTTCGACTAGCCTCATGAAGTGCTAGCTATGCCCTATGAAAAAAGCAAGCACATACAATCACATATATAATTATTTCTTAATTACTAAATTAATTACAATGGATTAATTCCTTAATTACATGCCAAGTTTCTTATAATTACATTGGATCATTACACTTGGCTATTTCCTTTTAAATAAAGCCATTCATGATGGTCGATGCGCATATAGCTTTCTTCATTACTTTGTTCTTCCTCGAACCTGATGCTATCTTCGAATGGAGGCAACTCATCAAATTGATTGTACTATGCCTCATCCATGATATTCTCAACTCCGACAATCCTTCTTTTTTCATGAAGAACTACATGGTGCTTCTTATTTGTGGATCAGTTATATAAAAAACTTGAACAACTTGCCTCACGAGTATGAATGGTTCATCTTTGTATCCTATACATTCAAGGTCCACAGTAGTGACGCCATACTTGTCGACCTTTACACCTTATGGGAGTTGGACTCAATAGCACCAAAATAGAAGAATCTTGAAAATTATATAGTCAAACTCCCAAATCTCCTCTACAAGCCCATAGTAGGAGCTTGGGCCAACGGTACTGAACTGCTCATCACGAATGCATCTATGTGGACACCTGAGTTCTGAACTGTGCTCTTTCTATCCTGATCTATTGTATAAGATATGTACCTATTGATGTCATATCCTTGCCATGTCACAATTGTAAATTTTGGCCCTTTTGCCAACCATTGCAGCGTTTCACTTGACGACCACCTAGTGAATTGCACCCTCAACCCTTCGTTGAACCGATGGTTGTGCTGTCTCATGATCCAAACCTCTGATCAGCCTGGATTCTCTTAGCGTATGATGTCCTTGTGCTCTTCAATATATGAGGACACTTTAGTCACGTGTTGCAGGACCGTGAAATGGGCTTGAGTGTACATATCCAAATTGGGAGTTATTATTTTCCTTCCAATGGTCCTAATGCCCTCTAGGCTCCCCTCGTGACGAGATACTAGCACACCTATTGGTTCGACCTGAGCCATGTAATTGGTGTAGAACTCAATGACCTCTTCAGTTGCATAACCTTCGATGATGTTACCCTCTAGCCAAGATCGATTGCGTGCATAGGACTTGAGAATTCCCATGTACCTCTCGAATGGGTGCATATGATGTAGAAACATGGAGCCGCAACTCCCAAAGTACTAACCTCTTCTTCCACATGTTCTTCTGGCAGATCCTCTTTTCAAGCACAACATCGATATCCTTGACCATATCACAGACCTCTTCCCTGCTAAAAGGTCTTGGAGTTGAGTCATTTTCTTTTTTTCGTCAAATTATTTCTTCATCTTGTAGTATGGATGATACCTTGGAAGGAACCTACGGTGATGCATGTACACAGTTTTGCACAAGTTGTTTAATCACACCCTCTTGGTATAATCTAAGTAGTGCTCCTTTCGTACTCAACACTGGCAGGTTACAAGGGCAAAAACATCATTGATGGTGCTGAACAACATGGCACGTAGAGTGAAATTCTTTCGTTTGTCCACATCCCATACTTATACCCCTTCGTTCCACAACGTCACATGATCTTCCACCAATGGTGCTAGGTACACATCAATATCATTCCGAGGTTGCATCGGCCCTTGGATAAGTAGTGACATCAAAATGTATTTCTGCTTCATCCACAGCCAAGGAGGAAGGTTGTACATGCATACATTCATGGGCCAGATGCTATGTTGGCTGCTCATGTTACCGAAAGGATTCATTCCATTTGTACTCAACCCAAACCTTATATTCCTCAGTTTTGCACCGAAGTCTATAACATCCTATCAATGTTCCTCCACTAGGCAGAATCAGCAATGTGTCTTATCATTCCATCTTTTACGCTCTTCCAAGTGCAAATGCAGCAATCTTGCATCCTTTTGGTTTACAAATAAATGCTTCAAACAGTGAATTATAGGCAGATACCATAATATCTTAACAGGAAATCATTGCTTCACCTCGATGCCCTCATTGTCATTATAGTCATTCTTATGCTTGTATCGGGATACTTTGCATATCGAACAAACATGTAATTTTGCATACTCTTTATGATAGAGGATACAATCATTCAGACATGCATGTATTCTTTCTACTTCTATTCCCAATGGACAAAGAACCTTCTTGACTTGGTAGGCGATTCTCGGCAACATATTTCTCTTTGGAAGGATGTTCGTTAGGAGACCTAACAACGCCGTGAAACTCTTGTTAGACTAACCATTACTTCAATTTTAGCAGTTCAAAAATAGATGACAACCTTATGTATTGCAGCTTGCAGCTCGAGAACAAAGGTTTCTCTAGGTCCTCCGTCAAGCCCTTGAATTTACCAAACTCTTTCTCTCACTATAGTTCCCTTCTGTATTGCGTAGCATCTGATCCAAATTGTCATCATATGACCTATCCTCATTGAAAGCATAGTCCACAACTGACATATCGTTGTCTCTCACGATGATGTTACCTTCCCATATAATCTTGTCTTCACTGTAACTGGTCCAACATGTATACCATTTTTTGAAACCCCTTCGAATCAAATGAGCTTCAATTTGTGCTAAGTTGGTAAACATCTTTAGATTATCGCAATCAATATATGGATAGTACATATATTTCATCCCATTCTTCAACATATCCTACTCGACTGCTCTTCTAAAAGCAGACACACTATTAATATACTCTTCACTCACACGTTTCTCAGCATACATCAAGCTTCAGTCCATCTACTCTACGCATGTAACAATTAATGTCAAATTAGATTATTAATGCTACTATAGCTAGCTATAGCATAATACATACTTACACATAATTGTCATTCACCTTATAATAAATTATCCATATGTAAATTAAGTAGCTAGCTATATACTATTCATGAAGTAATATATATATATAGAGTAAAGTCCATTACCGGTCCTTAAACTTTTTATGCTGTGTCATCCCGGTCCATAAACTTTTAAAGTGTGTCATCCCGGTCCTTAAACTTTCAAAGTGTGACAATTTCTTTTGAAAGTCTTATGGACCGGGATGACACAGCATAAAAAGTTCACTGCTACAACTACATAGGATATTGCCACACTTTGAAAGTTTAAGGACCGGGATGACACACTTTAAAAGTTTATGGACCGGGATGACATAGCATAAAAAGTTTAAGGACCGGTAATGGACTTTACTCATATATATATATATATATCAACCAAGAATATATTAAAGTACACTAGAAGTAGATACCCATTCTTAAATTGGAGTAAACTACCATATATATAAGTTAGATCTAAACCTAGTTTGAGTACAAGGCATATAATTAGAAACAAATACTAACATCTAATCTCCAAGAACAAATCGATCTACAAGCAGAATACTTTCACCAAATTCCCCAAAGTTGGTCTCCTCCTTTAATGCAGTGTAATGAAGATAGATCTGTCAAGACCGATCAGCTAGGTATTAATTAAAAATGCAGCGTATCCTAGACACGTCCAACCACAAACCGTCTATAATACATAATTATCACAGATAGTTTGTATTAATAACGGTCTGTGAACTATCATAGATGGTTCGTATTAATAAACGTCTGTGATATCTGCAACTATCACAGACGATCAATATTAATATCCATATGTGAATTATTATAGACGGTTTTTAAGTCAAAACCGTTTATGATGTCTACAACTATCACAAACAATTCATGTCAATAATCGCCTATAACCTATCACAGACCGTTATTGACACGAATCGTTTGTGATAGTTGAGTATCACAAATAATACATGGTCAAGCTTGTAAAACCGTCTGTGATAATTACAACATAGACGGTTCCCCATGAACCGTCTGTGATGAGGCATCTAGTATAGCCTATTTTAGCATAGTGATACCCTTCGCATCCAGATCATCAGGTGTGACACAACCCTCTCTGGCATGGAGTAGGAGAGGATCACAGCCGTCACTGAGCTTGAGTGTGTTAGGGTGATAGCTATCACCTACACTCCAGTTCCTCCTGTACCCGCTGTCACCCCCACTGACCCTGCTCTACCTCGACCCCACATTAGAGGACCCCACATCAAGATCACAGCATGAAAGAGTATGCGACGGGCCAGTCTACGACCCCTTATTGATATTAAAGACTTTAGCAGAGGACATAGTCTTTCTCGTTCTTGCTCCTCTTCTTGGTCACCTAGCTTCAGCCGTAGTTGGTCTTGTTCCCGCTCTCCGGGTAACTGCACCACATGTGGTGGCCAACACCCCATGGAGTAGTCAGGCTTAGTTTAGATTAGCTAGCAGTGCTTGCTAGGGTAGTCTTTTGGGTTGCAAGCACTCTTTCTTTTCCTAGTTTCCTTTTGTACCCAGTCTAGTAGATGTTATGGTTTGTATCAAAGTATCATGGCTTAGCATGGCCTATGTGCTATGTACTAGAAGTCATGTAACACTTAACATTTACTACTGATGTAAAACAACCATCTTAGGCTTTTTATTGTATTTTATCATTTTTCTGATTTGGTTGGTTCCTCTTTTGTGCTCTTAGAGGGCTAGTGAACCCTCATATGTATTTGTTAGTTCTAAATCTAAGTTGTTCTCTCAGATGGCCCCAAAAAGAGCCACTAACTGATGGTGTAGTGTCACCACCTGCCAAGCCACAAGCACCCCAGTCTGCGGAAGAGGCCATGGCCGTGGACCCAATCTCCCTCCCCCACTACCAGTTCATTTGACCATGGCTCAAGTCATAGCCTAGCAGATCCAGATTCTTCAAGCAATGTTCTCAGATCAGCAGGTAGGAGTAGCCAGTCGCAACTGCAAGCTGGCAAATTTCTTAAGAACGAGACCCTTGACCTTCTTGTCTGCAAATGAACCACTAGAAGTAGAAGATTGGATTCATGATACTAAGAAGAAGTTATGACTCGCTTGCTGTACAAAGGAAGATAAGGTGGATTTTGCCACTTGTAACTGAAAGGATCCATAGCTGTTTGGTGGGAAAACTACCTAGCGACACATGGAGAAGAGAGTCCTATAGCTAATGAGGAAACCGAAGAAGAAGAAGAAGCACCAGCAGTTGAAGGACAACAAGTACAAGTAGAAGGACAACAAGAACAATCTGCAGAGGAGAATGTCAAAGAACAAGTGGAGGAAGAAGTTGAACCAACAAGGCATGCTATTCCTTGGATTGAGTTCAAGGTTGCCTTCAGGACAAACTTGTAGCTACTAGCATTATGAGAATGAAAAAGAATTAGTTTCAAGCCTTGAAGCAAGGCAACATGTCCATCAATGAATACCTCACTAGATTCAACCAGTTTGCTCGCTACGCCCTAGATGACATAGCTGATGAAGAAGTAAAGATTGACCACTTCCTAGAAGGCATGCACGAAAAGATGAGAGTGCAGTTGATCATCCAAGACTTTTCTAGCTTCCACCATCTTGTCAATAAAGCTCTCATTCTAGAAAATAAGAGAAGAACGATGGAGGCCAGCTGTAAGCGAAAGATGGTAGCCCAGAGACTGTAAGACAGCTACTCTTAGAGACCAGTCTATCATGGCAACCCTTCTTTAAGGTAAGTTGTAGCCTCACCACCAAAAGCTCCAACCCCAGCCCGTGTCCTAGTGGGAATGTACTTCGCGCCCCCTAACACGCGTCATTTTTACATATATTTACCTATCATTTTACCCTCATATTTTCCATATTTTGAGACCATTTATCATCATTTACATACTTTTTCTATAATAAATTGCTCAATTTGGATCATTTTACATTTTTTACAATTTTCCACAGGTTGGCGCGATCGAGGCACATAAACGACAAATCTAGACTTTCAGGACTGCTTCGTACAGATGTACGCATCACCACGGATGCGTATGATCAAACTGTGGTTAAATTAGACTTTTCAAGGGCCGAAATAGAAGAAATCAAATGAGGGAAGGGTCTCATTGTAAATTCTCAAAACTGGAAGGATTAAATTGCAAAGTGCTAAAAATCCCCAATTCCCATAAAACCCTAGCCACAATCTGAAACCAAAAGCTAGGCTTAGCATTTTCTTCTTCCTTCACCTCATCTGCTTCCTCTCCTCCCCTAGTCTTCTTGACCTCCGGCCGCCAGCAAGGCCGGGCTAGCTCGCAGGTGCACCACCCCCTTCACCCCTCAACATTCACTACCTCTCCAACCTTGGCACCAATGCCACCCTACGCTGCCAGCGCCAGCCCGCCATCTCCTTTCTCCATCGCATCTCCAACACAATTCCTTCCCCCTCTCCTCCGGCCACCTACTCCCCCACTAGTCTCCACCGTGTCTATCTCCCACTCCTCTGCATTGCCGATGTGCCACCGCCACTCCTCCACCATGCTAAAGCCTCACCACGGCGTGCTAACACCACCCACCAGTGGCCACCGCCACCTCCACCACATCCTTCCTTTGGCCGCTCTCAGCTCTTCTGCGGCCACCTCAACTACAGCCAGCTGCTGCTCCGATCTACATCGTCTCCAACAATGGCGACCGCCGACCCCTCCCTCCTTGGCTCTATTTTACCGATGGCCTAACCATCTTCCATGCTTCCCTTTGCTACTACTCCATTTCTCGGTTGATTACCCATTCCCTTCCTCTTTTTACTATTCTTAATTACTGCTTTAGTGATTGTTATTGTTAGCTATAAATCCATGTTAATTGTGCACTATGAAATTGTGATCTATGAAATATGTGGTTGTGACCAGTGCTATGCTTTGTGATGTGTCGGGCCATGGGTTTGAACCAACCCAGAACTCTTTGTGATAACTCTACACTATTCCTAGATCAGTAGATAGTGCTCACAGATACATTGCTAAATCATTTCATACACGTTACAGACCATATTATTACAATACCACAGTGCACATGTCCCATATAGGGACAAGTGTTACAAAAGGGGCCATCAGACCAAATAAGTTTAGTACACAAATACATTAATAGTGGAAGAAAAAGGGAGGGCTCATCTCTCCACAGGCAAGCGACCGGGACAACCTAGGTGTGATTTAATATTATCCAGGAGCCTGGCTAATGTTAAACACACGCACCAGTTAGCTTGGTCAGCCAGACTGTAAGGAGACGCTAGGTCCTAGTCTAACTGCCACCATCTTCATTTCCCTCGCCAGCTTGGTCCTGGTAGAACTCGTACTGATCTTGATTTGCGAACTCTGGAGAGAGGGGGTAGAGAGCGAGGGCGAGCACACACAGCCGTGCTCCACGAGCCAACGCATAGAATGCAAATACTTGTATGCAAGGCTTGAACAAGGGTGGCTTAGGTTCTTTTATTTGCACAGAACAATAGTTGCAAATATCATAAGTACAATTCCTAGGACCTAGCATTTTAACCAAACATGCTTTAAAGAGTTTAAATGATGCAATATGTATATAATGGTGCTGGCTCCATCCACCAGTTACATGGCTCCATCCACGGATGCTAGAGTTTTAGATTGGTTAACCCATATTAACACTGGAGTACTTCCCTCTAGGAAAAATTCAAAATTGGAGTACTTCCCATCACTCAGTTTTACTTCCCACCCGCAACATTTTTGAAAATAGAACAAACTCGAGGAAGTTCCCATGTCCGCCCTTATCCGTGGGCATGGCTATTTGAGTAGTTTATTCTCTGCAGAGGTTGTACATTTTACCCACAAGAGACAATCAACCCGATGGGCCCACATGATTCCTTTGACATGTAGATCGAGAGATCATCACGAGGCCTTTACAATACCCCGCCCTATCACCCTCTCACCCTTATGGGCTTTTATCCCTTGTTGAATGGTCCCATAAGTTGGGCGGGAAGTTCCACCACAACATCTAGCGTAGCTGGACTTCTGTCTCCACAAAGTCTAGCGTAGCTGGCGAACATCACCGGTAAGCAGTATCCCGTTCAAGCCGGATTGGTATACCTCCTGCACAATCCCTTCTTTCCCCTACCTGTGAGATGGTTTCAAGGGTCTAGTAAATTATTCAGCCAAGCCTGCAATTTGCCAGCTTGTGGTTGTACTATTTTACACTAGGATGTCATCACAAGATTCGGTTCTTAATTTGTGCAGGCGGTTCATACCACAAACAAAAATCTCTCGTGCGACATCGGCACCATCCATCCATACTATCTACCCGGACAGGTTTAGTAGTTTTTGGAGACTTGGAGAGATGTAAATTAAGTTATTGTAACTACTCAGCCACTTACATCCCATAACTGCCCCAAAACCAATGTTCATTTTTCTTTTTTTGAAAGTTATGATCAGGGCAACTGATGCCCCAGACTTGACAGAACACGCATGGCATTTAAGTAAGACATATAACTACTCAGAGTAATGCTTATGGTGACAAGGTACATGGGTTATCAGATTTCAAGGAAGGTGTAGGTATATAAATTTCTAGACTTTCAAATGGGTGGTAACTACCTTATAGATCACATATATTTGTACATGAAATAACGCATGCAGTTTGAATAATTTAAGTGAAGATAATTTGCATGAAATATAGGAGCAGAATGATCAAAATGTTGACTCCCCTGGGTCCAAGGTCAGAGGGTCCTGTTGGTCCTGAGGTAGATCATCTTAGCTCCGGTGCGACTTCAAAATCTACTCGGACGGAGAAAAGCAAAACAACAAAAAATAGACAAAGAGAGCTAATAAGCATACAATAATAAGCAAATGAGATCAAAATTAAACCAAACTAAATCCAACAGAAAGCGCTTGAATTTAGAAAATTTTAGAAACAAGTTTCACTCAAATCAGAGTTATGATGAGGAAGAACGAGCTCTCTAAAGTTTCATTTTTAGGAAAATCCCAAAAATAAAAGAGGAGATGTGGGTCCCGCCCGAGTTTATTTTATTTTCAGAATAATTTTAAATCTTGGAAATCACAGAGTATGACATGTGGGGTCCACGATATTTTTATTTAAGAAAATTATTTTCTTTTTCTGGAAAAGGCCATAGGCTGACGGGCGGGGCCGAGGTACTATGCAAACAGTGCATTGGGGCCCACTCATCAGTGGCTTAGGCTTTTAAATAGTTTTTTATCAGTTTTCTTTAATTGAAATGGGGCCCATGTGTCAATCTAACAGAGAGTTTTAAACTCGTCGGGCCCACGGGTCGGTGATTCAGTAGCGTTGGCTAATCTTGGTGGTAAACGGTTAACCAGAGATTACGCGAGGGAGCTGAGCACCTCTCGGCCGAGCGGCGGTGAGGCCTGCTGGCGGCGAGGGATGCCCCGGTCGCATGGGGAAATGCCCAAAACAGATTGCTCAGCCTCATGCGCACCTGATAGTGGGCCGAATCAGCCTGAGGCGAGCCAAGCTACGGCAGAAACAGGGGTTGCTCGCGACGGTGATTCCAGCGATAAGGGGTCGATCAGTCGACAGGAGAGCTTCTAGGGTCAACCCGAAACTCACCGGTGCTGATAACTCGCTGGCGTCGGCGAGCTCGAATGGCGGTGGGGGTCGATCGACGCTGGGGAAGACGAGATAGCGAGCCTTCAATTGGCTAGCATAGGCGGCTTCCTGAGGTAGTGTGGATGCTCCGGCTGCGGGGGAATCGGCTGGAGAATCTCGGGATCGGCGACAACGGGAGGTGGCCAGAGATGGGGAAGAAGCGGTCACCGGCGAGCTGCAAGGGGAGAGAGACCGATTAGACTGGCTGGGAGCTTCCTGAGAACATAAGGAGTGCAGGAAAAGGGGCAATGCTGAGCAGGATTCGTCGGGATGTGCTGGCGGTGGTGGCGGCCCAAAGAGCTGCCGGCGGTAGTGATTTTTGTGCGAGTTTGAGTGGGGGATGGGGTGAGGCGAGTCTGGCGCTCAGCTGGCTTTTATAGCTATGAAAAGGGGTGAGAATAATGAGGACATTCTTTCCATAGATACAACTGTGCCAACTCCACAACAAACTCAACAAACTAAAACTATGATACAAGGACCAATGACTCGAGCGCGAGCACGTCAACTTAACTATCAGGTGAATGCGTTCCTAAGTTTACATACAAATGTTTCAAAGAATGGCATACTACTTAATTCTTGTGATGATCTAATTGTCCTTAGGAACCATGGTGAAGAACCATGCGAGCTCAAGTGTAGAAGTGGATCCATCAAGCGCAATCCATGTCCTGTTCGCGAGTTCGATTCAGATTCGGCCTTTGTAACAACGTCTACTTCAAACGGCCATAACTTTTGATCCAGAAGGCTTCTCGGGGCCCGTGAGTACTCATTGGAAAGCTCTTGGAGTCTACTTTCAGATGGATCTAGTCTCACCTCCAACTCCATCCAAGCCGATCAGAAACTGCGAAAGAAGACACGTCACTTTTCTAGTCCGAGTCAAAGTGGGCCGAGGGCCTTGTAATTTAGGCTATTTGGGCTGGTACTATTCATGTGAATAGTACCACGGCCGCATGAACTGTAAACATGAATAGTACCACACCTCTTTTCATTATATTAGTGCGGCTCTCCCCTTCCCTATTTAAGGAGGTCGCACCCCTTTAGTTTTCCTTGGGTTTTTCTTAAGAGATTATTCTGCTTAGCAGTTTCACCACACGTTCGGTTGAGAAACCCCAACTTGTGAACTCAAACATTATTTGCAATACAATTTCAGATTGCATCTTAAACTCTCTTGCTTGTGTTCTTGATTCGCTTGCAGGAGATAGCCTTCTTGGCAAGGTCAATCGTGTTCGGCACGGTTGATAACCAACGGAGCAGTTGTGTAGTGATTGCGAGGGGTTCGATCTGTTTTGGTCGAAGCCTTTGGATTATCAACGTCGAGATCTCCACAATCGACTTATCAGTACCTTTCAGAAGATCGGGCCATCGTCACATTAGTTGGTATCAGAGCAACGGTTGCCCGTGAGGTAATTCATCCCTTTTAGATTAGTTTATGTTTATCATATCATCCCAAAACCCCAGAAAATTAGCCACAAAAAACAATTTGTCGTAGTGTTCTTCCACTGTCCCAACACCCTTATGCCATTGCAATTTGTCTTTTCAGTATTGCTCGTTGAATTTTTTGTTACATTTGTCGTGTTAAGTTGTTGATTGCTAGTTTAGTCAGAGTCCAGTTCGTCATTGCCTAGTTGTATCTCGTGTTCCTTTGCGTAGCTTCGTCACTGTGTGTTCTTGTTCCTTGCCGCGCCGCCGTTCCTTGCCACGCCGCCATACTTGCCGCGACTTCCCATCCACTGCCAACCAATGCCGCGACCCCCTGCCAACCATTGCGCCAACCATTACCGCGACCCCCTGCAAAAAAATTATGGTTTCGGACTCAGAAAAGAGAGAGTTGATTTCGGTTGTTTAAAAAGTAGAGAAAAAAAGAGAAAAAAGAGAGAAAAAAGGAAAGAAAAAAGGTTTTGCAGAGTTCAATGGAGCAATCACACCGAAGACGAAACAACTTGGGAGCGAGAAGAAGATCTGAAAGCCAACCAACCCCATCTCTTTGCTAGCTAGTTCAAATCTCGAGGGCGAGATTTCTTTAAGGGGGGTAGGTTTGTAACGTCCCAAAAATTTTATTTGCATTTTATTGATTTTCTGGAGTTTATTTGGATTTATCTGAATTTTATTTCAAAGTCTAAAGCAAGAAAATGTATTTTAAAAATTTTATTAAAGCCAAAAAATTTTATTTTACTTGTCCCAACCTTCCCTAAATTTTAAAATAATTTTTGAGAATTTTCTGGAATTAAAAATCAATTTTAAAGGTTAAAAAGTATTTCATAAAATTATTAAATGCAAATCTGAAATTAAAAATATTTTTCCCAAGTCTAAAATGTCTCCATGAAGTTTTATGAATTTTTCTAAAATTTTTAGGCTTTAATATTAATTTAAGTTATCTAGCATTTCTGAAAATTAAAACGAAATTTAAAAGCCAAAAACCCCTTGGGCTGACACGTGGCGCTCTCGGATCGCATCCGCCCCACCGCCCGATTTAATCCGGGCCGTCCCCATTCACCTACCCCTTCGCTTGAGATCCAACGGCTCCGATTTGTGCTCGCGTGCGTGGCTTCAATCCGGCCGTCCGGCCCTCCCCTTCTCCCCTCTCTTTCACGCTGACAGCCGGGGCCCGCACCCCTTTCTTCCTCCTCCCCTTCTTTCCCAACCCGCCAGCCTCCATTAACGCCATAACCGAGCTTTTAAAAGCTTCGGTTACTCCCCCTAATGACTGGCCATTGATGCCATTAGTGGCCCTTAAGACCCCAAGCTAGTAACCGCCCCCGCTCCGCCCGTTTCCCGCTGACTTAAAGCCCTCTCGCCGTTATGCGCCCGTTTCCAAAAGCTTTAACTCCGGCGAGCCGTTACCTCCTCCCCCGCGCCTATAAGGGCAGTCCCAATGGGACATTGATGGTGGTTTCTATCCCAATTAAATTTATTGACAGATCAGCATTTTGATGATGTGGCAATGTAATTAACAAAGAGAGAGAAGGAAAAATGAAGGAATCATTTCTTCTACTAGGAACGTCGTGTTCACTAGTATCGATGCTCGAAGAAACCGGTGAAATCGCGATGGGGAGACTTCGGTTGTTTCTATCTCCGGGCGCGCGGATCCCGTACGCCGCCGTCGACGCCTCCGCACCCCCGCGCTTTTCCTTCTCCTTCGCGCGCGCCCGCGCTTCTCCTCCTACTTCTCCCGCCTGCGCGGGCCCGATATCCACATCCACTGAAACCCTAGCCTCCAGGCGCTGGTGGCGCTCGGCCGCTCGCCCGGCTCCACCACCGCGCGCTCGCCTCGGCTCTCCCACGTCGCCACCAGCGGCCTCGCCCGTGTCGCCACTGCGCGCTCATCTTGGCCTCGCATCGCATCCGGCCATCCGCGCCCGCATCGCCTCTGGCCCTGCGTGCCCGCGTCGCGCGCGGCTGGACCACGGCGACCGCGCGCCCGCTTCAGCTCGCATGCGTCGCCCGCCTCCGAGTCGACTGCGGCGCCCGGCTCCTCCACCGCGTGCCTGCTTCAGCTCGCTCGTGTCTGCCCACCTGCAATGCCAGTCTCCCCACTTGCCCCATCTGAGCGTCACCGTCCTGCCTCCCTCTCCTGTGACTCCCTAATCCCACTCTGAAAACTGAGCTAAAATCCTTCCCCAATCTCTCGGCAGCAATGGATCGAGGAACCGATTCTCCTGCGGCACCTGGTTCTGTATCCTCTGCTCAAGGTGCCGGTTTTGCGGCACCTGGTTCTGCATCCTCTGCTCAAGTTGCCAGTTTTCCTACATGGTGGACAACGTCATCTCTTGGGGCCTTCTTCGGCCATGAATCAACTACTAGTGAAGGGTACGGTGCTGTAATATTCAAGATTTCATATTTATCTTGTACCTGTTAACATGAGAATTGGAATCTGGTGTTGTGGTACTGGACATTAGCTTTAGTGAATATCTCAATTTACTGTTAACATATTCTTTATTATTGGTCCAAGCACTGGCCCCAATTCAACATCTGTTTCAGTGAAGATCTGAATATAGTTCTTGAATACTGGACATGAGCTTTAGTGTATATCTCAATTTACTATTAACATATTCTTTATTATTGGACATGGACTTTTTGTTGTATGGAGGATGGATGGTGGCTGACTCGTGTGGAGTGCTCTAGCTAGAAGAAATGTGATCTTGTTCTGCTGCTTCAAGGATGGATGAAATTTTGCTACGTGGATTATGTCATTTGCTCCTCATATAAAACATCTACCCTATAAATTAGTATCTGTTTTTTTCAGCATGAACTTAAAGTCGTTTAGCCTGGAAGCTTAAACTTCAATTATATATTTTATTGCTATTTTCATTATGTGCTGAATGCTGTTTGTGTGTTGATTAAATTTCACTTTATATGGCCACATGAAAGCTACATATATTCTTGCCACAATTGAGCACACCTCTCTTAAAGAGCATGCAAGAGATAATTAAATTTTTATCTACATAGAAACTACATTAGAAACCATGCATTGGAAGGGGTTGGGTCTAAAAGACAATTTATTGCTCTCTCTCTCTCCTTAAGAAACTACTACTAGACACTATCCATTGGGACTTCCCTAAAGCCCCTTCCCCGAGCCCGTCCTCCCCTCCGTTTGCCGTTGCCCGTGCGCCGAAGTCGTTTTCCCCTCTTCCCCGCGCCCGAGCTCCCCGTACCGCGCCTTCCTCTTCCGCCGCCTGTGCGAGCTCCGGCGAGAAATCACCGCCGCCCCGGCCTCTCCCGCGCCTCGCCGCCGACGTCTTCGTGACCCCCAAGCGCCGGCGACCACCTTCCCCCTCTCCGCTGAGCGACGCCGTCACCGGAGCACCATCGCCGCCGAATACCCGTGCGCCGCCGCCACTCGAGCTCGCCGCCGGCCCCTTCCCGTGCCTCTCGGACCCCGCGTGCGGGTGAGCTCGAACCCCCATCCCCCCTCTTGCCGTTGCGCATCACCGCCGCCGTCGCCTGGCACCGGAGCGCCGGCGAGCCGCACCACCCGAGTGCCGCCTTCGGCCGGCGCCGCCCTGTCAGCGCGCGCGCCCGCGTGGCAGCTCGCGTGGCGCCGCGTGGCCGCCCGTTAGCACCCGGCCGCCACCTCCTCCCTCTATGCCACGTCGGCCGTGGACCGAGTCCACGGTGGACCACCCCAACCTGAAAATAAAATAGATGCTGACGTCATAAGTGGAATTTTCAGTATAAAAATAATACAGAAAACCAGTCGTTTTCTTTTCTTTAGATTTAAACTTTCGAAGGCCATAACTTCTTCATTTTAACTCCGATTTGACCCGTTCAAATTTCTAAATTCTTCTAAAATCATAAACTATCCATTTCTGGACTCTTTTTGAATACCCGTGCCTGTGTGCCGCCGCCACTCGAGCTCGCCACCGGCCCCTTCCCGCGCCTCTCAGACCCCGCGCGCAGGTGTGCCCGAACCCCCGTCCTCGCCGCTTGCCGTTGCGCATCACCGCCGCCTCTTTTTGAATTTTTGAATTTTATTTGAATTTTGTTTGAATTTATTTTGGTTCTTCACGTGTAGATAACGACGAATCCGGAGAGTATTTCTTCGACGAATCGCAGCAAAACTTTGAGCAAGGCAAGTTACACCTTTGACCATGTTGATCCTAGTAATTTAAATTATTTATGTTGTTTTTAAATTTATATGCATGCGTACTTTTATTCAAATTAGTTCAAATGTGATTTAAACTTTAGTTACACCCAATTTCCTTTGTGTATGACCAATCTTGACATTGAACGAACATACCTTGTCACCGTAGATGAAAACCTAGTTGGTACATTAGTATTAACTAGAACAATTTATAGAATTGCTTAGCCATGCTTAGAATAATTTTGGTGGGAAGAATGGTTTCACACAAAATGATGGTTTATAAAATCTATTCTTGACTTTGGTAAGTCAAGAAAGTCTAGGAAAGTTTGGTGAAATAAAATTATAAAATCTGTTCTAGACTTAGGCATTGGTATGGTGGTGGGTGCTTGCTGGCATGCGTCATAGTTTGTTGACTCGATGTTGTCTGCCAGGCACAAGGGGTATGCGGGTAGGCCTAAGTCAAATTAAGGACCGGTCTGTGAACTACTAATACAAAGTCACACCGTACTACCACAGGTCTGGTATGGGACAGACCTGGATAAGTAATTTGTGAAGTTCCATTTTAGTTTTCGCTATAGGCTGAATGTGAGCGTGGCGTAGGCCATGAGAAGTCTCACATGGCACAAGAGGGGGCTCCAACATGTGGATTCATGTTGTGGTGAAACCTTAGTGGCGGCGTAACTAATTTGGTAATGGAACATTGGAACAGCCTTGTCATGAACTCTCAGCCACACACCTAAGGCAGTGTGTAAATCGCGTGGAAAAACGAGAGGACATGTCTTGTGGGTAAAGTTGTACACCTCTGCAGAGTAACAAACTATCCTGGATAGCCGTGTCCACGGTCAAGGACATGCTTAGTATGGTTTTTACGGATTAGACTTTGGTTTTTAATAAAATTCAGTTTGTGAAAACTTGTGAAGTCTTTTGGAAAGATGGTCCGGGTGGGATACCCGTGGTTAGGTTAGTGTTAGGTTGTTGCTTGCACTAACGTTATTATTTCAGTTAAAAGAATATTTTGCATATTGTATCAAATTCAGCTTTTGCACTTACTTTACTGTATTTATTCCAATGATGATGATTATGCAAATAAACCATAATATGCCTTCCTTTGTAACCCCTTATGCATGCATCAATCTGTTATGATTCCTGGTGTAACTTGTGGAGTACTTTATGTTCTCACCTTGCTTAAACACTGTTGCCAGAGGACGACGACGTCGACTATGTTGAGGATTGCGACGAATAGGCCACGTCTTACAGGTATTCGCCTGTGGGCAGGCAGGATGGGCTGCTCCTTTTATTTATGTTCCGCTGTTTACTTTTATGTTTGGCCATGAAGCCTTGTAAACTTGGCCATAAGGCCCGTACTTTTGCTTATAATAAAGTTTGGTTATCATGCATGATATGTATCACTGTTCAACCTGTGTGCACTAGCTTTTCCTGGGATAGTGCGACTACACAGTGGGTTCTAGAGTTGTTGCTCCGGGTCCCGATAGAGATGGTATCAGAGCCAGGTTGACCCTAAGACGTGATCGTAGGTAGAATAGAATGGACAACCTTAAGGATTTATTTTAAAATAAAAAGTAATAATAGGAATATTTTGAAAATTCTTCTACATCTTACCTCCTTCATTCCTTCGCTTGTCTATTCGTTTTCAAAATATAAATATGCACAATTGATGACTAACTCCTTTTCTTTTCAAAATTGTAGATGGCTGAACGTCCTACCAAAGTCACCCATGGAATCCAAGCTGGACACCTAGCCGACTGCCTTTGGGATCTTCTTCAAGAGTTGGGTGTTACGGCACGCCCCGTGTACCAGGGATATTTGGGAACCTATGGAGATCAAGAACGTTGGAGAGTGGAAGTGCTGATTTACGCCAACTTGGGAGATGAAGAAGCATCTCACACCTTTGATGCTCCTTTACCCCGGGACACCTTTTTCAACGGAGTCCAGGATGCAGCTCGTGAAGCAATTCGGCAAATGAGGGACATCTACGCCCAAGAGTTACAACGCACCACATTTCGATACTACCCCAGCAAGTACCCTGGCAGCCCCAGCAGCATCTTCCCCTCGACAGAATTTGAGAGTAACCCTCGGCTCGTTCAGCAGGTGCAATACACCAAGTCCTTGGACTATGTGTACCAAGTCACCTTGAAGGAGTTGAGCCTCACGGCGCAGCGACTCCGCGCAGCAGAAGAAGAATTGGCCAAGTATCGTATAGAAGATGAGGGTTCTTCTATTACAGGACCACCCCCAAAGAAGCTTAAAATCCAGCCTTCTACTAGTAGTAGCACCAGCCCATAGAAAACCATAGTTTAAAGTTTAAAGTTATAAAACGATACTTGTGAGCTGTTATTCCTTTGTCAACAGCCTCAAGGTTATATTTAATAAAATAATATGATTGGTTGTTCCTTGAGTTTTGTTATGTTTCTTGCTTTATGGTGGGAATGTTACATAGACCTTCTCCTAGTCCTCTCTCTTTCTTTCCTCTAAATCAGGAAGAATCCGGCAGATGGTGAACACAAGGAGGAATGTCAACGACAACGCCAACAACACCGGAGTGCAAGGAAGTCAGTCTGTCCCCATCCCTCTGCCTCCACCAGCAGCTGGACCTGACTGGGCTCAAATGATGGCAAATCAAAATCAGTTGATTCAACTGTTAGCTCAAGCTATCAACAACCCTGCTCAGCATGCTCCACAGCCACCAGCTCAAGCTCCTCAAAATCGGATGTCAGAATTTTTGAGGATAAGGCCTCCGACCTTCTCAAGCAGCACCGAGCCAATGGATGCTGACGATTGGCTTCGTGCGATTGGCAAGAAATTGGATATTCTGCAATGCACTGATCGAGAAAGGGTCTTGTTTGCTTCTCACCAATTAAATGGACCTGCATCTAAGTGGTGGGATACCTTGATTGCTTCTCATGCCAACCCTTAGGCCATTTCATGGAATGAATTTGTGCAGTGTTTCCGCAAGGCCCATATCCCATCAGGCACCATTATTCTGAAGAAGAAGAAGGAATTCAGAGCTCTGCGTCAAGGGAGCCGCACAGTGAATGAGTACTTGCAAAAGTTCAACCAATTGGCGCGCTACGCACCGGAAGATGTGGCTACCGATGAAGCCAAGCAAGAAAGGTTTTTGGAGGGCCTGAATGACAATATTTCTGTTCAGTTGATATCATGTGACTATGCAGACTTTCATCAGTTGGTTAGTAAAGCCATTCGCCAGGAGGGCAAATTTGTTGAGATGGAAAACCGGAAGAGAAGGATGGCCATGCAAAAGGCTAACCCTGGAGGTTTTCCCAAGCCCCGTAGTACCCCACCTCAGGTTGGGCAGTTCTAGCCGCACTCCAGCAACTTCAAGCCTCAGTCAAGTAGCTTTAGGCCAGCAGTTAACCGGCCAACTTTCCAAGTCAACCGCCCCAAACCTCAGGCAGTTTCAGTTCATCCTACCGGTGGTCAAGCTCAGAAGGGTGCTGTTACATCTGACGGAGTGCCTGTTTCTATTGCAAGGAAACAGGGCATTATGCCAAGTCTTGCCCCAAGAAGCTCCAAGCAGCAGCTAATACAAATGCTTCGGGAAGTCAGAGTCAAGGTCAACAGTTCAAGAAGCCAGAAACTATGTTAAGGGACGTGTGAACCATATCACCGCTGAAGAAGCTCAGGCTGCACCAGACGTCGTATTGGGTATGTTCTTTGTAAACTCAGTACCAGCTTTAGTTCTTTTTGATTCTAGAGCTTCCCATTCTTTTATTTCCTTGGATTTTGTGGTTAAGAATGGGTTGGGTATGGTTTCTCTTAATACACCCATGATAGTTCTCTCCCCTAGAGCAGAAATGAGAACAAGGACCTTGTGTCCGAGAATAGAGTTAATCATAAATGGAGTTCTGTTCCTAGCCGACTTAATAGTATTGGAATCTCAGGGATTGGATGTAATCCTTGGCATGAACTGGTTAGCCAAGAACAATGGTCAGATTAATTATGCTACCCGGTCCATAACCCTCACCAATGATCAAGGGATAGAAGTAAACTTCTCCCCTGAAACCCTTGCAGAAGGAGAATATGTTCTCACTCATCTTCAAGTGATAGAAGAAGTACCAGTAGTACGAGAGTACCCAGATGTATTTCCAGAGGATTTATCGGGAATGCCACCAGATAGGGAAATTGAGTTTGTGATTGACCTAGTCCCCAGCACCGCCCCAATTTCCAAGAGACCGTACCGTATGCCAGCTAATGAGTTAGCCGAGTTGAAGAAACAGATTCAAGAATTGGAGGATAAAGGGTATATTCGACCAAGTTCTTCACCTTGGGGTGCACCTGTTTTGTTCGTCAAGAAAAAGGATGGAAGCATGAGAATGTGTGTGGATTACAAAGCACTTCATGAGGTTACTATAAAGAACAAGTACCCATTGCCCAGGATCGATGATCTGTTTGACCAACTGAAGGGAGCCAGTGTCTTCTCCAAGATAGATTTGAGATCGGGATATCACCAATTGAAGATCCGTGCGGAAGACATCCCCAAGACTGCATTCTCTACCCGTTATGGACAGTATGAGTTCACTGTCATGTCCTTTGGGCTAACAAATGCACCTGCTTACTTTATGAGCATGATGAATAGTGTATTCATGGAGTATTTGGATAAGTTTGTTGTAATCTTCATAGATGACATTCTCATCTACTCCAAGAATGAAGAAGAACATGAGAATCATCTTTGGATAACCCTTGGAAAGCTTAGAGAGCACCAGCTTTATGCCAAATTCAGTAAGTGCGAATTTTGGCTAAAGGAGGTTGCTTTTCTTGGTCATATTGTGACAGCCGAAGGAATTGCAGTGGATCCCTCCAAGGTGCAAGCCGTAATGGAATGGCAGCCACCCAAGTCAGTAACAGAAGTCAGAAGTTTCCTTGGACTTGCTGGTTACTATCGCCGCTTCATAGCAGGATTTTCAAAGTTAGCCAAGCCTATGACTCAGCTTCTGAAGAAAGAAAAGAAGTTTGAATGGACAAAAGCCTGTGAGCAGAGTTTCTAGACTCTCAAGAATAAGCTAGTTTCAGCCCAGTGCTTATACTACCAGATGTGCATAAGGATTTTGAAGATTTCTGTGACGCCTCCCGTCAAGGTTTGGGATGTGTTCTTATGCAAGAAGGCAGAGTGGTAGCCCTCTGTTTGCCGCCGCCTGTGCGTCGAAGCCGTTTTCCCCTCTTCCCCATGCCCGAGCTCCCCGTACCGCGCCTTCCTCTTCCGCCGCCCGTGCGAGCTCCGGCGAGAAATCGCCGTCGCCCCGGCCTCTCCCGCGCCTGGCCGACGACGCCTTCGTGACCCCCAAGCGCCGGTGACCACCTTCCCCCTCTCCGCCGAGCGACGCCGCCACCGGAGCCCCGTCGGCGCCGAAGACCCGTGCGCCGCCGCCGCTCGAGCTCGCCGCCGGCCCCTTCCCACGCCTCTCAGACCCCGCGCGCAGGTGAGCCCAAGCTCCGTCCTCCCCTCTTGCCGTTGCGCATCACCGCCGCCTCTTTTTGAATTTTATTTGAATTTTGTTTGAATTTCTTTTGGTTCTTCGCGTGTAGATTACGGTGAATCCGGAGAGTATTTCTTCGACAAATCACAGCAAAACTTTGAGCAAGGCAAGTTACACCTTTGACCATGTTGATCCCAGTAATTTAAATTATTTATGTTGTTTTTAAATTTATATGCATGCGTACTTTTATTCAAATTAGTTCAAATGTGATTTAAACTTTAGTTACACCCAATTTCCTTTGTGTATGACCAATCTTGACATTGAAGGTACATACCTTGTCACCATAGATGAAAACCTAGTTGGTACATTAGTATTAACTAGAACAATTGTAACATCCCAAAAATTTGCTTTCTGAAAAATTTAATTTCAAATTAATTATTTTAAAGTATTTGATTTTTATTTGGATTTGCCCTGAATTTCTGTTTTTGAAAAGCTAGATTTTAAGAAAAACCTAAAAATTATTATTAAGTAAAAAGATATTTTGAATTTCTATAAAAATTCTAATTAAAATTAATTATTTGGATTTAATTGGCTTTTATTTGGTTTCCTGGATTTTCTGGAGTTTAAAACCTATTTTTGAAAATAAAAAGTATTTCAAGTATGAAAATTAAATACTAACACTAGTTGGAAATATTTTTATTAAGTCCAAAATGTCTCCAGGAGATTCTGTGAATTTTTCTGGAACTGTTGGAGGTATTTTCATATTTTTCTGAGCTTTATTGCTATTTCTCGGGTTTTCAGAAAATCAAGAAAATAAAATTAAAATTCCAAAATTCCAACCCCTCCCTCCGGCCGCCACGTGGATGGCCGGATTGCCGCCCACGCCGCCACCCGGATCCCGCCTCCCCCTCCTCCCCGCTCGCCACCTGGCCGGTCCGGATTTCCCCTCCCTCGCGCGCTGGCCCATCTGGCCCGTCCGCGCCTCGCCCCTCTCTCGGCCGCCCGATCCCCGCCCTCGGCCACGCGGCCACATCCGCGCCACCCGCGCCCCGCTTCTCTCTCTCTCTCCCTGCGCCCCGGCCCACCTGTCGGCGCGTCTCCCCTTCCCCGGTCTCGAGCGTCGCCGGAGCGCCGCCGCCCCATGGAACCCGAGCCGCCGCCGCCCGTACTGGCGCCTCTCCTCTCTCCCGCGCGACGCCGATTTCTTTCCGTTCTTCCTCCGCAAGACCCGCGCCCCTTCCATCCTTGCCCTCCCTCGATCCCCTTCCTTCTACGGCGCCCCTTTCCTTCTCCCCCCCCCCTCTTTCCTTTCCACCGCCGCCATCTCCGGCGGCAAATCCCCGCGCCCGTACTCCCCCTCCGCCCCTATAAAAGCCAGCCCCGGCCTCCCCTCTCCCCGCCCACACTGCTCTGCTCTCCTCTTCCTCTCCGGAGCCTCGTCGCCGTCGCCACCCGAACGCAGCCGCCGCCTTTCCTCATCGCCGACCGCCCTCCGGCCGTCTCCGGTGACTCGCGCGCCCACCCCCGGGTTCCCCTCACTCTTCTCTCCCTCCTCCGCCCCTCGCCACCGGCCGCCGTCCACCGGAGCTCCGGCGAGCTCCTGGTCCCCGAAGGCCTCCTCCGCCGGCCGGCCACCTCACCCCGCCGTCCCGCGTGAACGCCATGTGACCGCCCGGTGGCAGCCACCTCGGCCTCCCTCGGTCCAGTCAGCGCCACCGCACGCCCCTGCCACCTCACCTCCTTCCTGGGTCCATGGACTTGGTCCACATGGACCGGGCCCACATGTCAGCCCCTCTCCTCATTTTCCAGAGAGAAAATAAATCGGCCGAAATTGAAAATTCCAGGGCTGACGTAAGGCTGACGTCATAAACCCATTTTCCTTTAGAAAAATAAATCCAAAAATTCTCATTTTTCCATTTTCTCCCTTTTCAAACTTCCCGAAGCCCGTTCTCCTTCGTTTTAACTCCGTTTGAGCCCATTCAAATTTCTAAATTCATCAAAAATTCCAACCTATCCATTTCTTCCATCCTTTCAAATATTTGAAATTTATTTGATATTTCAAATATTTAAATTTCAAATTCCAATGCCTAGTTTAATTTCAAAGCCTCAGTTCCATTCCAAATTTTCTGTGCACTTTCAAAATTCAAATTCAAATCTTGCCAAACCTCCATAAAATCCAGTCTATTTTCCTTGGTCCAAATATTGTCTCAGTAATTTCTTTTTCCAACCAATCGTCCAGATATTCGTTCTCCCTCGTGTGAACCCCAAATCCGCTGAACCTTTCTCCTAAATTCTTCTAAAATCATAACCTATCCAGCTATGGCCTCTGTTGAATTTTTGGATTTTATTTGAATTTTATTTGTATTTATTTGCTTTGTTTGCCTCGTCTTTTCTCGCGTAGATTCCAACGTTGTCGACGAACCCTCTTCACAGCAGCAAGAAGACCCAGAAACCCTGCAAGAAGGCAAGTCTCCTTTGATCATCTTGAACCTATGCTTTTGAAATGTTTTAAAATATTTTAAATTATGTGCATTGCTATTTACATAAAATCTCTAGTTCAAGTCTTTAGGAATTAGTTACTCCAACTTTGTTATGCCCTCATTTGACATTGATTGCCATGTACCTTGTCACCCTAGAACTTCCTTTGTCTCAATAATGAGATTACTATTAATCTTTGTGAATATTAGAATGGTAGGTTGATGCTTAGTCTTGCTATCTATTAACTTTGGAAAATCTTGAAATTGGGAAATTATGGTTTATTATTAATCCTTGTGTTTGAAAGTGAAGTGGCAATTGGAGTTGTCACTGTGATTTTAAAATAAATTAAAAATGTGAAAGTTGGTTTAGATTAGGGTGGATGGCTGTTTGGGTTGGTGCAGTAAGCACGAGAACTTGTTAAGTGTATGTTCCACCCTAGTCAATTAAGGACCGACGCTTGTGTTTGTCCAAACTGAGCATTAACCGTACAGCCACAAGTCTATATGGGTACGACCTAGCTGACTAACTTATGATAGTCTAGTTTAGGTGCCACCAGTGGAAAGTGGGTGCCAGGGATGGACTGGTGATCCACAGTGAGGGACAGGGATTTACTGTACTCATATGGCACAAGAGGGGGCTTCAGATTGGGCGGATTTAACCTTTCTGCGGTGAAACCTCAGCGGGTGGTATCTAGCTAGATTAGAGTAAGGTAAAGGCTTTGTGGTATTTTATCTGGGTCTCATGCCAAAGGAAGCGTGTTGACTTTTAGGATAATTTATCTCTTGTGGGTAAAGTTGTACAACCTCTGCAGAGTGTAAAACTATTCGAATAGCCGTGCCCACGGTCAAGGGCGGGCAAGGAATGCATTCACATGGTAGATTTCTGGCTTTGTTTTAAAATCAAAAGTTTTGTATTCCGAGGGTGGAGGGAACTCTCGGAAGGGAATCCTGGCGGATGGAGCCAGAGAGGGTGGATGGAACCCGCAGTTTAAAACTTGACCAATGGTAATTGGTTAGCTAGTGTTGGTAGTTGGAACCTTCACTAGAAAGTTAATTCTGTTAAAACATTTACTTCATTAATTGTTGCCTTCGAAAATAACTAGTAGTATTTGAGTTTTCAAATATTGCTTTGTGCAAAAGAACCATATGGCCCTCCTTTGTTAAGCCTTGCATCTATGCATTTTTCCCAAGACTTGCGGAGTACTTTATGTACTCACATGCTACACTTAAAAATAACATCTCAGAGGAAGTTGAAGCTCAAGAAGGTGACTACGACTACTGCTTCGCGTGTGGCTGTGATGGATTCTTCCCGGAGGACTAGGTCGCGCTTCCCCAGTCAACTGCCTGTGGCATCTTGATGGGTCTACTTTAATTTCACTTTGCTTCCGCTGTGTTTGAGTGTGCGAGGTCTTGAAACCTCCAATGTAATAAGGTGACCCGGTGGTCAGTACTCTTATCTATTGTAATAAATCGTTGATGGTGATGTTTCCCATTCTGTTTGACTGTGTGCACTAGCTTTGATCTGGGACTAGTGCTGTAATACACAGAGGGTCCGGGTTTGGTAATCCGGGGGCCCGACAACAATTTATAGAATTGCTTAGCCATGCTTAGAATAATTTTGGTGGGAAGAATGGTTTCACACAAAATGATGGTTTATAAAATCTATTCTTGACTTTGGTAAGTCAAGAAAGTCTAGGAAAGTTTGGTAAAATAAAATTATAAAATCTATTCTAGACTTAGGCATCGGTATGGTGGTGGGTGCTTGCTGGCATGCGTCATAGTTTGTTGACTCGATGTTGACTGCCAGGCACAAGGGGTATGCGGGTAGGCCTAAGTCAAATTAAGGACCGGTCTGTGAACTACTAATACAAAGTCACACCGTACTACCACATGTCTGGTATGGGACAGACCTGGCTAAGTAATTTGTGAAGTTCCATTTTAGTTTTCGCTATAGGCTGAATGTGAGCGTGGCGTAGGCCATGAGAAGTCTCACATGGCACAAGAGGGGGCTCCAACATGTGGATTCATGTTGTGGTGAAACCTTAGTGGCGGCATAACTAATTTGGTAATGGAACATTGGAACAACCTTGTCATGAACTCTCAGCCGCACACCTAAGGCAGTGTGTAAATCGCGTGGCAAAACGAGAGGACATGTCTTGTGGGTAAAGTTGTACACCTCTGCAGAGTAACAAACTATCCTGGATAGCCGTGTCCACGGTCAAGGACATGCTTAGTATGGTTTTCACGGATTAGACTTTGGTTTTTAATAAAATTCAGTTTATGGAAACTTGTGAAGTCTTTTGGAAAGATGGTCCGGGTGGGATACCCATGGTTATGTTAGTGTTAGGTTGTTGCCTGCACTAACGTTATTATTTCAGTTAAAAGAATATTTTGCATATTGTATCAAATTCGGCTTTTGCACTTACTTTACTGTATTTATTCCAATGATGCTGTTTATGCAAATAAACCATAATATGCCTTCCTTTGTAACCCCTTATGCATGCATCAATCTGTTATGATTCCTGGTGTAACTTGTGGAGTACTTTATGTGCTCACCTTGTTTAAACACTGTTGCCAGAGGACGACGACGTCGACTATGTTGAGGATTGCGACGAATAGGCCACGTCTTACAGTCATTCGCCTGTGGGCAGGCAGGATGGGCTGCTCCTTTTATTTATCTTCCGCTGTTTACTTTTATGTTTGGCCATGAAGCGACCTTATTGTAAACTCGGCCATAAGGCTCGTACTTTTGCGTATAATAAAGTTTGGTTATCATGCATGATATGTATCACTGTTCAACCTGTGTGCACTAGCTTTTCCTGGGATAGTGCGACTACACAGTGGGTTCTGGAGTTGTTGCTCCGGGTCCCGACACAAGCTCCACCTACTCTTGATCAGAACAGGTTCCCTCTTGCAATCGTACCCACGCTCGACACGGTGTCACGAACCAGCCACCGGTTGTACCACCTGCTGCATTGGTAAGAACACTTATAAGAGTGTGGTAAGACACCACTTGAGAGTGTGTGAATCCACTTTCCAGCACCTAGTAGTTGATATGGATAATACATTTGTGTTGTCCTTTGTTTTCTACTAACCATGGCAGGTGAGACGTCTGATGCGCAAGAGTGTGTTTTAAAGGGAGAGCTCATGACGCTTTTGGATGAACAATGCGCTACCATTACCGAGGACATCGATAGGAAGCTGGATACAATGCTGCGCTCCATCAATGAGAGTATTGCACACCTTGAAAGAATGGTGAATCGGCCACCAAACAATGGACGCAAGTATGATCATGATGCAGGCCAAGATCATGAGGAGGGAGATAATAATGAGAGACAAAACCATGACGTCGGTGCTGCATTTGCTGCCCAAGATGCACGCCCACGACACCGCCCACATCAAAACCATCACGGTATGGGAGGTAATAATTTTCAGCATCACAATGCTCGTGCTAATGATGATCCATTTGCTAAAGTCAAATTTACCATACCATCTTTTGCGGGAACTTATGATGCTGAAACTTATCTAGATAGGAGATGACAGTTGAACAAAAATTTAATGCCCATCTAGTTCCTGAAGTGCAGAGTCTACTTTCAAATGGATCTGGTCTCACCTCCAACTCCATCCAAGCATATCAGAAATTGCGAAAGAAGATATGTCACTTTTCCAGTCTGAGACAAAGTGGGCCGAGGGCCTTGTAATTTAGGCTATTTGGGCCGGTACTGCTCACGTGAACAGTACCACGGCCGCATGAACAGTAAACATGAATAGTACCACACCTCTTTTCATTAGATAAGTGCGGCTCTTCCCTTCCCTATTTAAGGAGGTCGCACCCCTTTAGTTTTCCTTGGGTTTTTCTTAAGAGATTATTCTGCTTAGTAGTTTCACCGCACGTTCGGTTGAGAAACCCCAACTTGTGAACTCAAACATTATTCGCAATACAATTTCAGATTGCATCTTAAACTCTCTTGCTTGTGTTCTCGATTTGCTTACAGGAGATAGCCTACTTGACGAGGTCAATCGTGTTCAACACGGTTCATAACCAACGGAGCAGTGGTGTAGTGATTGCGAGGGGTTCGATCTGTTTTGGTCGGAGCCTTTGGATCATCAACGTCGAGATCTCCACAATCGACTTATCAGTACCTTTCAGAAGATCAGGCCATCGTCACATTAGAGAAGGGGGATGGGCGTGGTATGGCGCAGCGGTACATCCTCCTGTGGCTGACTGCGGAGAGGCGGACGTGACGGAGCTAGCGCCAGGTTAGGGTGGACGGACAGAATAGGTGAGGTATGGCGCACCCATGGCCTCTCTAAGGAGGGATGGCATGCGGAAAGGAGCGACGCTATTCGGTGAACGTAGCTCACGTAGGGCGGCGTGGCAGCGAGGACACTAGGCGGCGCTTACGCATGACAACATTGCCAGGTTAGGCTTGAAAGGACGCGACTTCACTGCAGCCATTGAATACGGCGAGGAGGCCATGCCGGAGTTGGCGAGCGTGGGCTCAGAGAAGACTGCAAAACTGGGGGCGGCTTCGGCGGTTGGCCACAGCGGCGAATGGGAGAGCGACGCGCAGGGTGCCTATGGCGCGGGGGCAGGGGCAGGGGTGCCGGGAAGTGCAGCGGAGCTGCCATGGGGAGGTACTGCGCTCATGAGAACTAGAGAAACCGGGGGTGGCGCCACTGCTTTGGTCGGGGACGGAGAGAGCACGGAGCGGGGGGCGTCGCGAGGAAGAAGACGAGGGAGGGGGAGCGGGGCTGGGCTGGCTGAAGGCCTAGGAGGTGGGAGAAAAGAAGGAAGGGCCAGGGAGAAAAGAAAGAAAAGGGGAAGCAGGCCGGGCCAGAAAAGGAAAAAAAAGGGAAGAGAAGGGCCCGCCCGGAAAGAGGCTAAAAAGAGTTTCCTTTGGGCTGAAAAAGAGGAAAAAAGAAAAATTGGGCATGGCAAAAGGGATTTTTGGACTAAAAACTTAAACTCAAAATTTGAATTTTTTAAATCAACTCTAGCAAAATTCAACAACTTACCAAGCAAAGTAACAAACCCGAAAATGGGATGTTACATGATGTTAGTGAGAGTTGATGATTATGTTGGCAAATGTTTAGTAATAATAACTGTGTTTTGTGTTGGCAGAGAATATTGGTTAATTGTTAATTATGTTTGTTGGTCAAATGTGTGTGATCTGTGTTAATCAATAATCATGGTTAGTGTTTGTGATTTTTGTGAATTATCTGGGTTAGTATTGTTCAATTGTGTTATGAGTTGTTAGTAGCATGCGAGGCTTGTGTTCCTGTTTTGTGCCGAAGTCAATGATCTGTTATATGTCATTGTTCTAAGGTCTATGTGTTGTCTTACGAATTAACTAGTCAGTGACCGTCTCAATTCCCCTTGCTTTCTCGACCCCCTCCTTACTTCTAGACTCCCTCTTTTCTCCTTTTTGCGATCTGTCAATAGTGAAGTCATGTGTGCATTCATCATAGTTTTGTGTTTGTGTTGTCCTACCGACATCGTGTAATTAGTCATCAACCATCTTCCCCTTCTCTTTCTCTTGACTCCCTCCGTGCTTCTAGACTCCCCAAGTGCTTCTGGACTCCCTTCTTTCTTGCGGTCGGTAGCTAGTTAGGTCATCAGTCAGTAGTCATATTCGTTTGTGTAGTTGTCATTGTTGTTCGTGTATCTCTCATTGTGTAGTTCATTTGGTTGTGCGACTTCAATTCGCATGGTCATTCGTCTTGTCATTTTTCATTTGGTCATTCCTCTCGTCTTTTGTTCGTGCATTTGTTTAGTTCATTCATCGTTTCGTCCGTATGAATTAGGGTTTGTTCGAACATATTCGGTAGTTTGTTCGCTCAGTCAATTTGATAGTCATTTTAGGTTTTGTTTTTCGCTTTATCCCCCATTTCGTTTGACCTAGCTTTAGCTGAACACTGTTAGCCTTAGTTTAGTTCCTGTGGAGAACACAACACTCACTGCTATTTCAGTGGCAACCCATGCACTTGTGGGTGTGCTATTTTGCACGATTAGCCCCTTGTCCCACAGGACAACCCGCTACAACCAACCCGATAGCTTATCTCCATTGCTTCAATTGTAGAGGGAAAGGACACTTCGCCAATTGCTGCCCGAATCGCCAAGTCCTAGTGAAGTTTAACCTGGGAACCACTCCAACTCAAGGTCAAGAATCAACTCCTAGCAAGAGCCATTAAACCCCATAGGCATCCAGGATCGCATTGACAATGAACTAGGGCCATGTGAATCACATCATGGAAGAAGAAGCTTAGGAAGCCACCAGAATGTTGATCGGTATGTTCTCTATTAAATCAGCACTTGAACATATTCTGTTAGATTCTGGGGCTTCTCATTCATTCATAGCGGGGAAGTTTGTTGAGAGGCTTAAATTGCCAACCTTTATATTAGAGACACATGTATTACTTAGCTCACCTAGGGGACCCCTAATTGCTACATTTGTAAGTCCCAAAGTTGAGATTGCCATGGAATATTTTAGGTTCTCAGCAGACCTTATGGTGCTGCAATCCCAAACACTAGGCATCATCCTAGGGATGGATCGGTTGGTTAGATACCAACGAATGATAGATTGTGCCAATAGAAGGGTAGTACTCACCAAGAGAAATAATTCATTAGACCTAATCCATCCCCCTAGAGTTCGCCAGTACTTTTCATGAAGAAGAAGGATGACACCGCCAGAATGTGTGTGGATTATAGAGCCCTCAATAATATAACCATTAAGAGCAAGCATCCCTTATCCCACATTGATGATCTATTTGATCAGCTTTTAGGAGCCATAGTGTTCTCCAAGATAGACCTAAGGTTAGGATACTAACAACTCAAGATCAGGGCTAAGGATATCCCCAAAATGCCTTTCACCACCTGGTATGGCCTATATGAGTTCACAGCCATGTCGTTTGGCTTGACCAATGCGCCAGCCGACTCCATGAACCTCATGAACAAAGTATTCAAGCAATACATGGATAAGTTTGTGATAGTGTTCATAGATGACATCTTAATCTACTCCAAGACTACTAAAGAACACACTGAACATCTGTGGTTGGTCCTAGAGAAACTTAAAGAACATCAATTGTATGCCAAGTACAACAAGTGTGAGTTTTGGCTCTATAAAATCAATTTCCACAGACATATTGTATATGTTGGAGGAGTAGCAGTTGATCTATCCAAAGTAGAAGCTATTTTGGAATGGAAAAAACCCACCTCAATGACCGAAGTACGTAGTTTTCTCGGATTGGCTGGATACTACAGACACTTCATAGAAGGATTTCTAGGTTGTCCAAACCAATGACCTACCTGCTCAAGGAGAAGAAGTATGAATAGATGGAAGCTTGTGAAATGGGTTTCCAAGAGTTGAAGAAGAAGTTAACCATTGCTCCTATATTAGTTTTACCATATATATACAAGGACTTTGAGTTTTTTGTGATGTCTCATGCTAAGGTCTTGGATGTGTACTTATGCAAGGAGAAAAAGTTGATATACGCGTCCAGACAACTCTGTCCCTATGAAGAGAACTATCCAACTCATGACTTGGAGTTAGCATCAGTAGTATATGCTCTAAAAATTTGGTAGCATTACTTGATTGGAAGGAGGGCCCGTACTCTAGCGTTCTAGGTGCGACGCTCGTGACGGACGAGACGATTCGTACGCTGCTGCGGGAGGGGAAGCTATCGGACCGCCAGGCGGTACGGTTACCCACCGAAGATGAGGTAGAGCCGCGGCCTGGGGAGTCGGAGGCAATCGTTTTCGTCCCGTACTTTGAAGTCGGGCTCCGCCTCCCGGCCGCAATGATCGTTGGCGACGTGCTGCGGACCTTCAGGCTGGAGTTAGCACAACTGACTCCGAATGCGCTGGCTCGCCTCGCTATGTACAACTGGGCCTTGCGCTCGAGGGCGTGTTGGCCCAGCGCGTCGATGTTCGCCTATCTACACGACGCCCGGTGCCAACCGAAGAAACGGAGGGATGGGACGTGATCGAACTTCGGCAGCATCAACTTTATTCTGCGGTCGCCGTGTGGGAGGCTCTTCCCCGCGAACTCAACCCGGGTGAAGTGGGAGTCTGGCTGGACAAAACGGTGGTTCTACCACCGCGTAGAGAGCGGCAGCGGGCCTTGAGTGCACAGGCCAGCCAATGGCGTTCAGCACCACGCCTAGCATCACGCTCAACCCCGAAGATAGGCGAAGAGCGCGAAGACTCATGGGGATCTCCGCCCGCTTTAACATGCGCGATCTCGCCGAGGAGTACATTATGTACAGTGTGGCGCCACTTGTCCATGAATGGCGCCTTGCTGGCGGGAATCTTCAGGATGACAACGTCCGTTCGTCCATTTGCTCACTACCAGCGCCCTCCGGCCTTCGTAAGCTTTGATCATGTGCTCCTTTCTATTTATAGTCACTGCACCGCGCTTAATCGTGTTGCTTGTGTCACCTAGGCATGTGCCTGCAGGACGCGGAACACGCGGCCGTCATGTTCCTTGGGCCATACACGGCCCGGGAGCACGAACAGTGCATGGCTGCGATCGCGGAGACGGGGCTAGGACGAATAAACCGTCCTTACGAGGCCCTGGGCATCCGTGTGGCGGAACACGCCTTACCAGTCCCAAGCCGGTCGCGACGTCAAGACGACGGTACCCAAGGAAGAAGGGCACCGTCTCACGGGGAGAGTCGGGCTATTGCGGCCTCGACCTACGCGACGGCTGTCATTGTCACTGCCCCCTTTGACGCGGCGGGCACTGAGTCCGATTCGGCGAAGTACACCGACTCAGACCTAGAGACATGTGCGGCCGACGAGGGCGGAGGGTCTCCGAGCAGGGCCAGGGGAGTCCCACCACTCGCAGCGGCTGCCGAAGTGGAGCCGTCATCCGTTGGTGGCCCCGGGGCGACGTCGTCGCCTGTGGTGGGGACAGCGTCAGGGCTACCCCTTTCTGAGGCCGATAGAACGAGGTTTCCACCCCGCGTAAGTCACTAGCGTAGGACCCCCACCCGCAAGTGCTACTGTCGTGGAGCCTCCTGTGGCAGCCACCGAGGCGGGACCTTCACCTTCTCCTCCCAGGGCAAAGCTGCCACGCCTGCGATCTCCTCTCCATCAGACTTCGAGGGGGTTTGCCGTGGCGACCTGCATTGGGAGCCTGTGGGACTCCGACGCCGACGCGGAAGCCCCCTTACGCAGCGTCCCTTCGGCCCCTACACAGGCCGTAGCAGCCGGGGGGCGAGGGCTGCCTGCGTTAGGCCCTGATACGGAGACTCTCCGTCCGCCGCCAACCACCGAAGGTGCGCTGCCTTGCCGTACTTCGTCATAGCTTTGCGGTGTTCTCCCAGGCTTGAGTGGTGTGTCTTCTTGCAGCGGAACTCATCCCTGAGGACGGGCAATTCCTGTCCGGCGCTGCCGGGGCTGCCCGCTCAAACCCCGCTCCTGCGACCCCAGCGGACTTCGTCCCTCCTCCGGAGGCATTGGGGGCATGGCGCGGGATCGTGGTTGACGTGGCCGCGAGCGTTGATCAGCAATCGCTGTTAGCCTATGGGGCGGTGCACCTTGGGGACGCCCTGGAGGTATCTGGAGTGAGGGTGAGTGTGCGGTCTTGTAATGATGTATGGCCACGTAGCCGCTCGCTGACTTGTTTGTCGTGCAGACCCTTGTCTTGGCCCAGACGCTGCAAGCGGCTCACGCCCGCGAGAAGGGGGCGCTAGAGAACCGGTTGCGGGCCACCGAGGAGGCCCTGCACGTAGCCAGGGGACGCACTCCGCCATGGATGATCGCATTCGCCACTTAGAGGGCGAGTGCATAGAGGCGAGGTCTGGTGCGGAGGCGCTCGTGGTGGCGGCGCGGTCATCAGCCAGAGAGGCGGCGCGACAAGAGGTTGCGGAGGAGCGGGATGACTTGCTCCAGCAAATTAGTGCGCTGGAGAAGGAGAAGGGCGAGCTTGTTGCATCCCTAATGGAGCGGGACCGGATCCTGGGCGAGGCTTCGGTGGCCGCGTGGGACGCCATGCTGGCCCTGGAGGTCACCCTTGAAGGTCTCATCGCCGAAATACCACCCCGCTCCTTCGGTCCCGAGGACCTGTCGCGGACACTCCGGCGGATCGGGGATGCTGCCAACATTGCCCGCAACTCCGCGACGACCTTTGGTGACCACTGCTCCTACGTGACCTCATGCTTGATATGCGCGCTCCTGCGACACCGGGGTTGCCAGCACATCAGCGAGCTAGCTGATCCTCGTCTGGAGCTGCCAACCGGGGCCGGGGTGATGTCCAATGCTGTGCGTGCTGTTCGCCGCCCCGTGCGGTTTTTTCATGATAGGATCTGGGAGTACATCGGGGAGGCTACGGCGAGGGTAGAGTTACGGAACAGCCTGTACAACGAGGGGAACCTCGGCCGATGGCTGGATGAAGTCCCACGCCGCGACGAGGGCTGCCCCGCTAATGCCGGAGGCGACGCAAACCCTCAGGTGTGATGGCATGGCCTCCGTGCGTTGGTGTCTATTGTAAAAAGAAAGACCGTCGTCTTGTGAGTAAAGTGCAAGTTGCCTTGCCAGTGCTGACTTGTGTGCCCGCGTGTCTCGAACAGCTACTCGACCCAGGCCGGCTACTAGTTTCTAACCGTGTAATCCGACGACGTCTCCGACGATGGCGGAGGGCCGAGGAATCGCTGGACTTCTGGGCAAGCCGGGCTTCTTCGCGTGAAGCTTTACCGCAAGCGCGCGTTAAGGAGGAGCCGACTGAGTAGCGAACTCGAGCCCCCAAGGCTGTTTGTGAATGTGTTGTGTGGCTTTGTAAACATCCGTTGATGAATACAGCAGGAGGAAAAAGGGGTTTAGCTGAAAAGATCTCGCCTATTTTTATCGTTGCTTGAGACATCGAGGTGTACACGTGAGCGCTCCGTCCCGTATCCTTCGAAGTGGTGGCAGCGGAGCTGGCGCCTTAGTCGAGGTAGACGCGCGAGCACTCCGTCCCCTATCCTTCGAAGTGGTGACAGCGGAGCTGGCGCCTCAGTCGAGGTAGACGCGCGAGCGCTCCGTCCCCTATCCTTCGAAGTGGTGGCAGCAGAGCTGGCGCCTCAGTCGAGGTAGACGCGTGAGCGCTCCGTCCCCTATCCTTCGAAATGGTGGCAGCAGAGCTGGCGCCTTAGTCGAGGTAGACGCGTGAGCGCTCCATCCCCTATCCTTCCAAGTGGTGACAGCGGAGCTGGCGCCTCAGTCCAGGTAGACGCGCGAGCGCTCTGTCCCCTATCCTTCGAAGTGGTGGCAGTGGAGCTGGCACCTTAGTCGAGGTAGACGCGCAAGCGCTCTGTCCCCTATCCTTCGAAGTGATGGCAGCGGAGCTGGTGCCTCAGTCGAGGTAGACGCGCGAGCGCTCCGTCCCCTATCCTTCGTAGTGGTGACAGCGGAGCTGGCGCCTCAGTCGAGGTAGACACGCGAGCGCTCCGTCCCCTATCCTTCGAAGTGGTGGTAGTGGAGCTGGCGCCTCAGTCGAGGTAATCCGATGCTAACGCTGCAGGACGCCTGCAGAGGCGAGCCTCTGCTGCCCCTGATGCGAACATTGCAGGGTATGCATGGAGGCCAGCCTCTAGCGCGCCTTACAGAGACTCACGGTGTGCGGACGCGACATCCACACGTCGTTTCATACCCCGTGCAGTGCGTGGGATTATCGACCACGTCTTATTTATACTCCGGAGAGTACGCATAGGAATAAGGCCTATGCGTGCGCGGGTGCATCCGCGTCTTGTTTATACTCCGTAGAGTGCGTGGGACTATGGACCACGTCTTATTTATACTCCGGAGAGTACGCGTAGGAATGGGGCCTATGCGTGCACGGGGGGCATCCGCGTCTTGCTTATGCTCTGTAGAGTGCGCAGGGACAACATTCATAACTTATTTATACTCCGTGGAGTGCGTGCGGAGATGGATCCCAGCGCTACGTCTTATTTAGAGTCCGTAGACTGCGCGCGGAGGCAAGCCTCTGCGCGTTGCGGGCGGTGAAGTTGCGTGCGGAGGCGGACCTCAACGCTACGTCTTGTTTATACTCCGTGGAGTGCATGCGGAGGCGGACCTCGGTGCTACGTCTTATTTAGAGTCCGTAGACAGCGCGCGGAGGCAAGCCTTCACGCGTTGCGGGTGGTGAAGTTGCGTGCGGAGGTGGACCTCAACGCTACGTCTTGTTTAGAGTCCGTAGACTGCGCGCGAAGGCATCCCCCCACGCGTGTTTGTTTATACTCATGCCCGTGTTTTTCACAGAGAGTGCGCGCGCGAACGCGTGTCTTTGTTTATACTCATACCCGCGTTTTTCACAGAGAGTGCGCGCGCGAACGCGTGTCTTTGTTTATACTCATACCCGCGTTTTTCACAGAGAGTGCGCGCACGAACGCGTGTCTTTGTTTATACTCCTAAGGAGTGCATGCGGAGGTAACCTCCCGCGCGCTGTTGCGGGAAACAAGATAGCTTTCTTGCAAACGATGAACTTTATTAAATTCCCACTTGCATGGGTGAGCGATTACAAAAGATGAGGTACTGACCATTTTTACCGCTTAAAGACGGAAACGGCCGCTGCTGCCGTTGCCTTTTGACGGGGCGAGCCGCGCCGGAAGCCTCTACCGCTAGGGCGACTCACACGAGGGGTTAGCGGGATGCTCTCTGGGGCCGCCTGGGATCTTCGAACTGGCACACTTGGCCTAGGTGTTCTGTTGAGCTTCGTGGCGCGGGCCTCTGGTACCGAGCTCTATGCGTCGAGCCATATCTTTGTCGTCGTGGATGATGATGACGGTTCGCGGTCCGGGGAGCTTCATGCACAAGAAGCCATGGTGTGGGACTGCCCCGAGAGAGTTTAGGATTAGCCATCCCAATATAGCGTTGTAGGGGTACGAGATGTCGACGACATCGAAGGTGGCATCCCCACTCCTCACATTGCTTTCTCGGCCGAAGGAAACTTGGAGGCATATTTGGCCCAGCGCCCGCAGGGGCTGACCTCCGAAGCCTTGTAGCGGGATTCTCGAGGGGCCCAACCGACTCCAGGGGATCCCCATCTGATCAAAGGCCGCTGTGAACAAGATGTTTGCGGAGCTCCCCCCATCGACCAGGACGCGTCTGACGTCGCATCCCGCGATGGTGACCTGGACGACCAAGGGATCTTGGTGGGGGAACTCCACGCCTTCAGTGTCTGCAGGCGTGAAGGTGATTTCATATTGCGTCCACTCCGGCGGTGCTTGCGCTGGGTACGCCGCGACGTGGTGCAGCCTTCTCGCATAGGCCTTCCGCTGCCGCGCCAAGGCGAACTCCAACGAGGAGCCCCCGGAGATAATGTTTATGACCCTGCGCTGGGCCCCCTCCAGGGCTTGAAGTTGCAGGAGGTCATAACGTCGTTGCTGCACGTGAGCCTGAATTCGCAGGGGGCCATCCTGGGGCTGCGTTCCTTGTTCCTAGGGATGCTGGAAATGGGCCACGACAGGCGGACGCGCCTCGGGATTTCTTTCTCTGGCGACGTTCTGCCGGAGTACTGCAATGGTGGTGCACGCACGCGTGTCGTGGCTGCCCCGACCGTGGACTTCGCACCACAGCCCTTGGTGTTGGTCGATGTACTCCCCGCGAGTTCTGTCGTCATGGCCCCGCCCGCACCCCCGTCCTCGGCCACGGTGTCCTCTGCCACCACGACCGGCGGGGGCGCTATCCTCGGAGCCACCCTCGATGTCGAAGACGTAGCGGGGCTTCCGAGATTTGCGCTGGTCGCGCTTGGCCTTGTCACCCGACGGGTCTTTGTGCTGGGTATCCTCGTGCTCAGGGGCGTCCTTTGGTGGCTCTTGCTTGCGCTTGCCCTTCTAGGAGCCCTCCTTCGGCGAGCCATCGTTCTTTGCCGAGCCCTCCGTCTGATTGGTGTCGGAGTCGTTGCCATGTCGGCGTCGCGCGTCCTCTTCCGCTCTAGCGTACTCTTCCATTTTGTCAAAGAGCTTCGCCACCATCTTGATTGGTTTTCGCGCGTTGTACTCGGCCATCGGCCCTGGGCGGAGGCCTTGTATTGCTGCGTTGATGACAGTTGTCTCATTAACGTCCTTGACCTGGCAGCGCACCTTCGTGAAACGCTTGAAGTAATCCCGGAGCCTCTCCGAAGGTTTTTGCTTTACTGCGAAGAGTTGATCCGCATCGACGCGCTCAACGTAGTTTCCCTGGAAGTTATTATAGAGTCGGTCGCGGATCTGTTCCCACGCATAGATGGACTGTGGCTCGATGGTGAAGAACCAAGAGAGCGCCACCCCTGCAACACGAGGGGGAGTCCCTTTGCCTTCGTGGTGTCATCTCCGCCGGCGGCCTCAATGGCGGTCTCATACACACGCACGAACTCCCGTGGATCCGTGTCACCTTTGTATGCGTCGAGGACACTCGGGAACTTGAAGTCCTCTGGCCACACCGCCTGTTGGAGGCCTGCGGAGAGTGGAGACTCCGGGTCCACGCGCCGCAGCGGGTCGCGACTGGATGTGAGGACATCGCGGCTATCCGCCTCTCCGGCATGGGCTCCGACGCGGCCCTCGGTGGGGTCTGTCCGCTCCTAGCCTCTTGCATGTCCCGCACGGCTCTGTGGAGATCCGTCAGCTCCCACTGGAACGTGCCGAGGGCCGCCAGCAGGGCATTTTCCACCGTTGATGTGGGTGGGATCGTCGGCGCACTCGGCGGTGCGGCCGAAACGGTGGCAACCACGGCCTGCGCTCCCGGACCGCCCGTCGCGCTGATGTGAGGGGCTCCGGAGGTAGCGGCGGGGCCCGCGTTGCCGTCGGAGCCACTCGTTGTTCCTGCACTGACTGGAGGGACGTACGTCGTGCCAGCGGGGGGGTTACCTGCGACGTGCGGGGTAGTCTCGACGGTCATAGCGGCGGTGGTGGCGGGGTGGGTCGTCGCAGCGATGGTTGTGGGACCGGCCGTTGCGGCGATGGTTTGGGGTCGGCCGTTGCAACGATGGTCGCAGGATCGGCCATCGCGGTGGTGGTCGTGGGATCGGCCGTCACAGCGATGGTGGCGGGATCGGTTGCCCCGCCGTGAACGTCGATGGTCACTGCCAATGCTGAGGCCTGGGTGTTGACTCGATGCCCCGCTACGTCTATCTTCTTCCCCCTCGCCGCCGATGATGAAGCTTTTTTCGGTGCCATCCTTCTCTGGATCTTGGGCTTACCCTCGTCCTCCCCACGGACGGCGCCAACTGTTGTGGTTACAGACCAAACAGAGAGAGAGTATGGTAGTGGAGAGTTAGGTGAGTAATGGCTTAGGGTTTCTCCCCATGGCCTGTGTCATATATATATATATCCACATGGGGAGTGCATTTACAATTATACCCTTACATCCGAGATTCCCCTCAGGGGTACTCATGTCATTACACATACTCGTTTTGGGCCTTACATTCCTCTAACAGGCCTGCTGGGCTTAGGTGGGGGCCACCCCTACAACAGAAACCATTGTGATATCTATATGGACCATAAGAGCCTCAAGTATATTTTCATTCAAATGGAACTCAACCTCCAACAAAGAAGATAATTAGAGCTAATAAAGGACTACAACCTTGACATCCATTACCACCCTGGAAAGGCTTATATAGTAGTTGATGCATTTAGTTTTAAGCCCTATTGCAACAACATCACAATTCAAGAGTTTCAACATGAGCTTTATAAGGAATTGGAAGCACTCAACCTTGAGTTGGTAGAGCAAGGCATATAGCCACCATGGAAGTACATCCAACCTTTGTCGGACCCCGGAGCAACAACTCCGAAACCTTCTATGTTAATCACACTAGTCTAGGATCAGCTAGTGCATACAGTGGACAACAAAGATAAATATCAACCATAATGATATTTATTAACTAAATATGGGCATGATTGCCAAAGTTTACATCCACACCCAATAAACCAAATTAAATATAAGCAGCGGAAGAAAAAACCGAAGCGAAAGAAGCCTACTGAGCCTGCCCACAGGCAAACGACAGTAAGACGTGGCCTACTCATTCAGATCTTCACCGTAGTCGAAGTCATCTTCCTCTGTGTGGAGATAGCAAGGTGAGTACAAACTTGTACTCCGCAAGTCACACGGAAAATGCAACATAATGATAAAGGTAACAAAGGAAGGCATATAGGGTTACTTGTGCATAAAACAACATTAAAAGAAATACAGTAAATAGATTGAAAATGCTGAATTTAATGTAGTAAGTAAAAATAGTAATTGTAAATGAAATTAATACCATTGTGTAGGCTTCGACCAAATACTAACCTAACCACGTGCATCTCACCCGGACCATCTTTTCCAAAAGATCTCGTATGGATTCCATCCATCCACACGCTTCCAATCACTCATGGATTCCATCTATCCATAAGATTTTTCATAAACCATTTTTAAAAACAAAGTCTAATCCGTGAAAAACTTTTACTCAGCTTGCCCATGACCGTGGGCACAGCTATCCAGGATAGATTATACACTCTGCAAAGGTTGTACAGCTTTACCCACAAGACATAATCATCCCATATTGCCACCAGATTAACACACTGCCTTAGGTCTGTGGCGAGGAGATCATGACAAGGCCTTTACCAATTTTTTTCTATTTTAGCCCTTTTTTTGAAAAATATTCACATTTAGACCCCTGGTAGTTTTAATTCCGCTTTTGGACCCAGGGGGTCGGCGCCGTGGGTCACCGCGCCGAGCTAACACGTCTCGGCGCCCTAATCCATGGCGCCGAGGTCGCAGGCCCGCCCCAGCGTGGCGACCGGCGTGGCGCCGACGTGGCAGGTACCTCGGCGCCGTGGATCGTGGCGCCGAGCTGCCTGCCACGTGGCGCCGAGCTCCCTGCCACGTCTGCAGACACTCGGCTGTTTAGGGTTTGCACCGATCAGCCTTTTTTTGCAAAATGAATTACTAGTTCTATTTTTTATTTGGATTATTTATTTATAGTAATATATTTATTTATTTATAGAGAGCAAAAAAATACGACATATGTTTTGAAAATTCGTTATGTATTGCAGATGATACATGTAGGAAATTTTTTGTAGATTTTTTTAAAATATTATGGTACGTTGGTAATGGTTTTTGAAAAATAAAATTTTGATGTGGAGTACAGTTTACTGCTACGCAAATTATTTTTGCAATTATGAAAAGTAAGAAATTTGCTTGGTAGAGTACGAACGAGTTTTGTGTGAAGTAACGATTAGTGTATTTGTGATTTTTGTACAATGCTGACCGTGAAAAATATGTTGAACTGGCAATAACATTTTTCGATCATGTTATGCTGTTTTATTGGAAGAAATTTATTGAAATTTTTTTGAGGACAACTGTGATAGGAACAATTGGACGAAAGGAGGGGAAGTGATAATAAGACACGTGGGAATCATTGCATGTGAAAAGCCGAGATAATAAGCTTATAAAGTTGGGACGAACATGGCGCGTACATTTTTATTACATGCATAGCATATAGCATGATATCCGACTAACCGACCCAACTGCTCGTACGACCTCTCGTGTGGACCGGGTCTATTACATCTTGTCTACTGGGTGTAGCGTGGTTGTTTCCCCTTTTTGTCGCGCCCTGAAGATGGCTCCGCTGCATCCTTCTTCCTGTCACTCTTGGTCTTGAGAGCTGCCTCACGAGCTTGAAGCGCTTCCTCCTGACGCTTGATGGCTGCTTCACGCAGACTTAACTGCTCCTGCCTCCTTTGCAGCTCATCCTCCTTGCCCTTCAGACGGATTTGGTCCACCCTCATGCGGCGCTCTTGCTCAAGCCGCATCTGTCGTTCCACCTCGCGAGCCTGAGTCATCTTGACAAAGTATTGTCCTTTGTTTTCCACCTCCATTGGCCGGTTCCGTGGCCATGCCGGCGGCACCCGATCCACCCATTGCATGAACCCACAAGGCTATGTGTGGCGTGGTAGATGTCATGGATCAAGTTGAGAAACGATAACGAGAAACAAAGGATTTAGTTGTCGTCGTTACCACGAAGTCGTCATCCAGGTCTGGACACTTGAAGAACCTACGGCCGTAGTTGGCTCGTTGTACTGGATCCGTCCAGACGCACAACATCGTCCGAAAGCCGCAATGGCACTTCGGGCGCTCATGCCACTCCAGCACTCCAAATGGGTCGGACCTCCAGGAAGACATTGTTGTGTAGTAGTATTGTGATGTCTTGAGGAGGAGATGTGGTATGGAAGACATAGGAGGCCTTTATGTAGGCAAGTAATCTGGTGCAGTGGGCATAGTCCATGGAGAGGATCTTATAGCTTTTCCTGGATTCCAGTGTAGCAATAAATGGCCCTCTGTAGGCTTTTCAGAGACTATAGTCTCGTAATAAATTCATAGTTCGTAGCCTTTTCAGAGCTTGGACCATTCAATGTATTTGGTACAACATAGCCTTTTCTGTCGTTTTTTGCTACAGGCCTATGTCACTGAGCAAAGCTGGGCTCTTTTGTCATGTCTCTACGCAAAGCTGTCGCGTTGTATCATGAAAATTCCTATGTAGGCTTTTCAGAGCCTGTAGTCTCGTAATAAATTCATAGATCGTAGCATTTCCAGAGGCCAGTAATCATAATTCTCGTAATAAATTTATAGTTCGTAGCCTTTTCAGTCGTTTGCAGGAAACAGTACGTTCCACGAAATAAGTGCTACAACATTGCCTTCTCAGAGGCCAGTAATCATAATTTCTGAAACAACAAGCTACGGTACATTGCAGGAATTATAGAACCACAAAGTACAGACTACAGATTCGAACACAAATATCACATGAATATAACATATACACATATATACAACAAGTAGCTCATTACAAACACATCTCAGTCCAACCACTTACCAAGTGCCTCCTAGCTCATTACAACATATATACAATGACTTTTAAGCCCAACCACAAGCCTACACATAAGTATCACTGCCTCCTAGCCTTACCCTTACCCTTACCAAGGGCGTCGGTGCCTGGAGTGTAACGGCTAGGCTCGCGGCGGTGTCTGCGTGGTAGAGGCTGTGAAGGCTGAGTCGAAGGAGTGTCTACGAGCTGAGACGGTCCTATCTCATCGTAAGTCTGCTGCTCCACCTCGTCCTCGTCGTCGTCCTCACCGCCCTGGGCCGGGAAAGTGTCACTCCTCGTGGGGGACGAGCTCTGTCCCGTGTACGACCCTCGCCGCGTCGGGTCTGCAAGTCGTGTCGAAGGCACGTCTACGTCCCTCGCCGCGCCTGTGCTGCAACCACAACGACCAACCGCACGACGTAGCCGACCTGCTAGCCTCTGTCATCCAACATTTTGTTAACCAACAAGATACGAAGATGTTAGGTACTAATTTTGTGAGTGGCTTTGTCGAAGCTTACCTCTAGGAAGCTACGCGTCCTGACGTCGCCGACTGTCCTGGAGAAACACTCTATGTCCTGTACGGACTGCTTCAGGGTGTTGCCCTGCAAACAAGCAAAAGAATGGATAATTTGCTATATGTAGTGGTATTTATGTCTATTGGAAAATAAGCAATGAGATTGAACATTACCATACAGTCCAGGACTGGTGCTATCTCCACCTGCGTCCCAAGTCAAGTAGACTGGTCGTAGGGCGTGTCTTCATCGTCGGAGGACTCAATGTCGGCATAGTCATCTTGAGTCCATTGTCCCTTAAGCTTGGACCGCGTCGCACGCTGGTACCAAACTTGGTACCGCCGGAAGTGCTCGTTGCTGTGCGGCTCGTCGTTGTCATTCACGTGGTCCTGAAAGTGTCCCCACTCCTCAACGTACACGTGGTGGTGCCGCTCGAAGTCTGTGACCTTCTTCTGGCGCTGACGATCAAATCTGCATGTCACGTAAACCAAACGTTAAAATTAGAAAAAGCTCTGTGTAATTGGAATCCAAGGTTAGAATTGAAATTGCATGGCACTTACTTGTGCAAGGCCACAGACGTGGAGAACGGCGCTACTGGCCACAGCTGCCTCATACCAAACTGGCGTGCAACTCTATGTGGCAGGTGATACTCAACAGCATAGAAATAGATTAGGGGGCACCTAATCCTTAGAGGGCCTCGTCTATGCTGCACAGTGCGCTGAACTGAATGGCCTCCACCTCTTGCTCGGCGTACGGCTCCCACTTAACTTGCATAGTAACAATTTACTTGTAAGGTCATATACTAACAAATGAAAATCACGATACCAAATGGAATTAACTTACATTGGAGGCCGTGAGTGCATCGAGCTCGTTCATGTACTCTAGGTAGGCCCGCTTCGTCCTGGCGTAGGGAACTGCGACCTGGTCCCAAAGATATGCAAGTGTCGGACGTCGACGAAGAGGAACCTCTGCGAACCATGGACGAGGAGGCAAAACCGTGGGACGACCAACTGGTAGACGACACCACATCCACAGCTGGAGGAGGTAGAGGCAACCACCTACTGACGAGTTCGCCGAAGTCCGACGACACGCCTCGCAGAGGTGGCGGTAAAGGAACGCCAACACCCTGGAAGCGCAGCTGTACTGCCCCGCCGTGTCCCAGTCAGTGAGGCAGTGGATGTACATCCACGACGCGCTATCCCCCGTTCCGTCGGGGAAGAGAACGCAGCCAAACAAGTGCAGGATACATGCTCTGCAATTATATGTAAAATGATATTAAATCAAACTATGTCAATTTTAGAAAAAAACTCAATAAGATGACGAGTTGGCTCGATATGCACCCCTACCTGCAGTAGTAGGCAACTGTCTGCTCGTCCGCACCGTCAGGACACACTGCGAAAGTCTGCCGGAGCCAGGTGATTGGAACTCCAGAAGTGCGATGGCCTGCCTCAGGAGGAAACTCTCTCCCGAGGAAGGCCTCTACTCGGGCTCTCCAACCAGCAGCCACGCACGGTCCAATCACTGGACGGCCGTGAATGGCGACACCGAGTATCTTCTGAGTGTCCTCGAGCGTAATAGTCATCTCCCCGAAAGGGAGGTGGAAGCTGTGAGTCTCCGGCCTCCACCTACATGATACAAAAAAGAGGACTACATGTCAGAGAATTTGAGGCGCACATAGCCGATAAACAATGAACATGCAAGTGGAGCAATGGTTTAGGAGAATACCTGTCAACCAGTGCAGTGATGGCCGGGGGGTTGAAGGTGGGCAACCCACGGCGAACCTGGTAAGAGATGACGTCTAGGCCAGCCCTCTCCAGGAAGGGAGTGTACCTCTCGTCGTACCGCATGTCCAGGAACCCGTCATGGGTTCGAGGACGAAGGATGGGCAGCTCCTGTATAGAATACACCAGTTTTTTTAGTTAATGCATCAACATAAATAATTAATTGTACAAGAAGTGATGAAGGCAGTACCCTCCCATCCGCGGTGAGCCGTCCTCGGTGGTTCTCCTCGTAGTACGGGTCTAGCAGGTGCAATTGCGTCATCCTACAAAAAAAATTGAATTTGTCAGTCCAACATAGAAGTAAACAAAAAATTGAACATGCATAAAATATGGAAATAATAAGAAATTAAACAAGAAATATAGCAAGTTGAATATGGGAAAACAACTAGACGAACTGTGAAACAAGAAACATAGCAAGTTGCACCTAAGTGGCCAATGGCATGTGCGTGAATGTGGCCAAGTCTACCACATCTGCTACATTGGTTCTGCTCGGGGTCAGTAAGAAAGGGGGTTGCTCTCCCTCGCCTCGTTCTTCCTGGAAGCTGATCCATAACCATCTTGTGTCTCGTCCTCTTCCTGGTTCCACGTTTGTTCCAACGGCTACCCGGATCCGCAATGTATTTGGGCCCGGTGTATGGTGGCCACTCTCCCTCATCCCGGTAAGGCTCGAAACGGGGAGACCACGTAAGCACAAGGTTGTCAACACTGAACTCCCGAGGTATCTTGCTCTCGTAGTCAAAGTTGTGATGCCTTGCTGCTGCTACATAATGAGAACACGGAAAGTGGTACTACCTCGGTTTACCACATGTGCATGAGAAATCAATAAGGACAACCTTATGCCTCCTCGTCGGCCGGAGCTCTCCATCGGTCGTTGTACCACCCCTTTCTACAACCTCGTAAGTGCCCGTGGCATTGTCAAAACAATGTGCCTCATGTGCCTCAGCCCTCGCCTTTGCCTTTTCAAGGTGGCGCTTCGGTTTTGGCGCCCATCTCATTTGTTTACTCTGTAGCGCCATTGCATGTGCGTGTCTTTCGTTGAACCAGGCAACAAGCTTGTAAAAGGTGAAGGATATGATAGCATTCACGGGCATACCATGTATACCCCTAAGCAAATTATTGAAGGATTCGGTCATGTTGCTTGTCTGAAACTCGTACCTCCAGCCACCATCGTCATGAGCCCTTGTCCATTTCTCGACATCTCCCATCAATCCCGTCAACCACTATCTACCTTCTGAGTTTGTTGCAGTATTAAGCTGCTTCAACTTCTCCTGGAAGAACTTGACCTCAAGCATTCGAGCGACCTCCTCGAACAGAGGAAAGTTATCCTTCGTACCATCCTTACGGAGTAGATTCTCGGCAAGATGCCGAGTGCACCAATGGTGGTGCAAAGCTGAATACCCCGGTATCTGCTCCTGTACGGCAGCAAGTATGCCCTGGTGTCTATCATATATGACACCAACCTCCCTATCAGGGCCGACCATGTGCCTCCGAACGAGCCGCAAGAACCATCCCCAGCTGTCTTTGTTCTCCCTCTCAACCAAAGCAAACGCCAAAGGAACCAACGCGTAGTCTGCGTCACAGGAAATGACTATCAGAAGTGTGCCCTGGTACTTGCCAAGAAGAAACGTACCGTCAATGGAGAAGACAGGACGACAATGCCGAAAGGCCTCGATGGACTGAGCAAAGCACCAGAAAGCATGGCAGAATATCTGCATCCCATCTTGAGTCCATTCGTTCGGTTTCGGGACGTACTCATAGTGCATGCCTGGATTAACCGCTTTGATTGCCTTGAAGAGTGCTGGCAACTGCAAGTACCCATCTTCCAGTCCCCATATATCATCTTCCAGATACGTTGCTTTGCCCTCCATGCTTTCCCATACCTTATCTCGTATCCAAATTTCTCCTTAACAATCCCAGCAAGTGTCTTCACCTTCATATTAGGTTCTCCCTTTACTATGTGCCACAGTGACTTGTGAAGGAACGCGCGTAGGCTACGATAGCAGAAAATAAAAAATTTCTACCGCGCACACCAGGACATCATGCTAAGAAGGGATCATAGATCGTTACCACTAGACGCGCAGCGCAGCGGAAGAAGAGTTGGAGAAGCCGATCCAACCACGCGCGTCGAGGTAGTAGTGGAAGTAGCCGATCGTCCCGAACAGATCGTCTCCTCCACGCGATCAACCACACCACGAGCAGATCCAATCTGTAGTTTGTTGATGCCGATCAACGCCGCAACGAGCAGCGCCTCCACCGGTATCCACACGTCCGGGGCTGGAACTCCGATCGCGAGTGTACCAGCACTCGCGAGCGGCTAGGGTTTGGCTCGGGAGGTGGCGGCTAGGGTTTTGTTCGGGAGGAACATATGCGTGCATCCCTCAGCCCCCCCGCCTCCAAATATATAGACCTCCTCACTTGGGCCTCGTGGACCGAGGCCCAATAGGAGTCTATCCGGATCTCTATCCGAATTGAGCCCACATCCGAATCACATTCGAATTAGTGTTCCAACCCGTTAAGTGTGCGACCCTGTAGGTTCACGTATACTTGGTCGCGACCCGGAAACACCTTTCCGGTCACCCTGTTAATAGCGGCCTCTAGCAAGACATATTAACCCCAAAGTATACGTAAAGATCATATCGGCTGAACCTGTAATGTTCTCATGTACGAATCCTTTTGCCTCACGATATAGATTAAGCTCAAGGCGAGACCTGTGTCATCCTCTTAATGGCTCAATCACTCTCTCGATTCCGTGATGGATTATAAACTTGTGATTGACTCCTCAATCACATTGGCATGGCCATGCACTTTCATAATCCATTACATCGAGGGGCCCAGAGATATCTCTCCCATAAGGAGGGGCAAATTCTATCTTGATCATTCACATCCCACTACATGTTTCATAGCAAACCCGAAGACTACTTTTATGACTACCCAGTTACGGAGTAGTGGTTAGTAGTCCCAAAATAGGCTACTACGCATGTTGGGAACCATGATGATCTCAAGTCTAACGATTCTACATAAACACTACTTGAGACCAACTAATGACACATGGAATCTCTGCAGTGTCTCATGGCGGGTCTATCCAACATATGTTCACTAACACATGTCCATATTATTGATTTGGTATCTCCATACCATGATCCATGAGACATGATCATCAATCAATACATATGCTGATCTTTGAATCATATATGTTCCTCATATGATATATGATCAGGGATCATTTAGAAATAGCAACATTTTGGCATTAAGAGTCTCATGAATAAGTCACATACTCATTGATCAATAATGATAATGTCTATTTCAAGGAACAAAGCAATGTATCATAAACATAGTATGTGATATATTCAACATCGCCATGTTGCCTCTAGGGCATATCACCAACAGTCTCCCACTTGCACTAGAGTCAACCATGTAGGTATCTAATACCCATTGCCCTAGTGTGAGCCTCATGCTTTGGCTGGGGAAGCGGCTTTGTCAACGGATCTGCAATGTTCAAATCCGTTTGTACTTTGCATATCTTCACATCGCCTCTCTCCACAATCTCGCGGATGAGATGAAATCGCCGTAGAATGTGCTTGGACTTCTGGTGCGATCTAGGCTCCTTGGCTTGCGCAATGGCCCCACTATTGTCACAGTAGAGGTCCATTGGGCTGGAGGCACTAGCCACCACACCAAGCTCAGAAACAAATTTCTTGATCCAAACAGCCTCTTTAGCAGCTTCAGAAGCTGCTATGTACTCGGCCTCTGTTGTAGAATCAGCAACCGTCTCCTGCTTGGAACTCTTCCAGCTCACCGCACCGCCATTCAGGCAGAACACAAATCCAGATTGCGATCTAAAATCATCTTTGTCAGTTTGGAAGCTAGCATCGGTGTAACCATTTACAACGAGCTCTTCCTCACCCCCATAGACGAGGAACACATCTTTAGTTCTTCTCAAGTACTTCAAGATGTTCTTTACGGCAATCCAGTGACTTTCACCTGGATCTGACTGGTATCTACTTGTAGCACTTAAAGCATACGAGACATCTGGACGTGTACAAAGCATGGCATACATAATGGATCCCATAGCCGAAGCATATGGAATCGCATTCATTTTATCCCGCTCATCAGGTGTACTAGGACACTGACGCTTGCTAAGATGTATACCATGTGACATAGGTAGGAAGCCTTTCTTGGAATCCTGCATGTTGAACCTTTTCAACACCTTGTCAATGTACGTATCTTGGCTTAATCCAATTAGCCTTCTTGATCTATCCCTATAGATCTTGATGCCCAGAATATATGCCGCCTCTCCTAAGTCTTTCATAGAGAAACTATTTTTCAATGAAGACTTAACAGATTCGAGCATAGGAATGTCATTTCCGATCAGTAATATGTCATCCACATATAAGACCAGAAACACGAGTGCGCTCCCACTAGCCTTTTTGTAAACACAAGGCTCTTCTTCGTTCTTGATGAAACCAAACCCTTTGATTACTTCATCAAAACGAATGTTCCAACTCCGAGATGCCTGCTTTAATCCATAAATGGATCTTTGCAGCTTGCATATCTTTCCAGCTGATTGCGGATCGACAAAACCCGTGGGCTGTGTCATGTACACATCCTCACTCAGATTTCCATTAAGGAAAGCTGTTTTGACATCCATTTGCCATATTTCATAGTCGAAATATGCAGCAATCGCTAGAATGATCCGAATAGACTTTATCATTGCGACGGGCGAAAAAGTTTCATCATAATCAACACCTTGAATTTGTTTGAAACCTTTGGCCACCAATCGCGCTTTATAGATGTGAACATTTCCATCTATGTCTATCTTTTTCTTGAAAACCCATTTGCACTCAATGGTTTTAACACCATCAGGTGGATCAACCAAGTTCCAAACATGATTACTGTGCATGGATTCAATTTCGGATCTCATGGCTTCAAGCCATTTCTCAGAGTCTGGTCCCACCATCGCTTCTTCATAGGTCTTAGGCTCATCGTTGTCTAACAACAATATGTCCCGTTGTTGAGTAGTCAAGAACATGTACCTTTCAGGTGCACGACGTGACCTCTCTGACCTACGTGGTGCCGGTGTGTCCACAACAGGTTCTTCAACAGTTTGTTCATCCTGTTGTGGTTCTGTAGGAGCTGAAACGTTTTCAGGTGTTTCCCGAATTTCTTCAAGTTGCACCATGCTCCCACTATCCCTTCTTGAGAGAAACTCTTTCTCTAAGAAGACACCATGCCGGGCGACAAACACTTTGCCTTCTCCTTGATTATAGAAGTAATATCCTTTTGTTTCCTTAGGATACCCGATAAAGAAGCATTTATCAGATTTAGGACTGAGCTTATCAGATTGTAAACGTTTTACATAAGCCTCACATCCCCAAATCTTAAGAAAAGACAAGCTAGGACGTTGTCCTGTCCACATCTCATATGGTGTCTTTTCTACTGATTTTGATGGAACCCTGTTTAGTGTGAAAGCGGCTGTTTCAAGAGCGTACCCCCAAAAAGACAACGGAAGATCACTTTGGCTCATCATGGAGCGCACCATATCTAATAAGGTGCGATTTCTCCGTTCAGATACCCCATTCCATTGAGGTGTTCCTGGCGGAGTCAATTGTGGAACAATTCCACAATCCTTCAGATGATTGCCAAACTCATGGCTCAAATACTCGCCTCCACGATCAGATCGTAGAAACTTGATTGTCTTGCCTAAATGATTTTGCACTTCATTTTGGAATTCTTTGAACTTTTCAAAGGATTCGGACTTATGCTTCATCAGGTAGATATACCCATATCTACTAAAATCATCAGTAAAAGTTATGAAGTACTGAAAACCACCTCTGGCTGTTGAGCTCATTGGTCCACATACATCAGAATGTACGAGTGCCAATAAGTCACTTGCCCGTTCACCTTGACCGGTGAAAGGTGCCTTTGTCATCTTGCCAAGTAAACAAGATTCGCATGTCTCAAATGATTCAAAATCAAATGAGTGCAGAATACCATCTCTATGGAGCTTCTCCATGCGTTTCTCATTTATGTGACCTAAGCGACAGTGCCAAATAAACGTGGGATTCAAATCATTCGAACGTTGCCTCTTTGCATTAATGTTATAGACCGGTGACTCTTCAAGAGTAAGAACATATAACCCATTCACCAATGGAGTATGACAATAGAACATATCTTTGAAATAAAGAGAACAACCATTGTTCACAGATCTAAAGTCATAACCTTCTGCTTGCAAACATGAAGCAGAAATAATGTTCTTGGAAAGAGATGGAACACAATAACAATTATTCAATTCCAAAACTAATCCTGAAGGTAAAGACAATGGCATGGTGCCAACAGCGACCGCAGCAACTTTTGCTCCATTGCCAACGCGAAGATCCACTTCGCTCCTCCTCAAACTTCTACTTCTTCTTAGCCCCTGCAACGATTTGCAAAGGTGAGCAACCGATCCGGTATCAAATACCCAAGAATCAGTGGATGAAGTAGCAAGATTGATCTCTATAACATTTATACCTGGAGAGGAAGTCGTACTTCCCTTCTTCTTCTCAAGATCCTCCAAGTACTTTGGGCAGTTCCTTTTCCAATGACCTGATTGCTTACAGTAGTAACAATCTGCATTAGGAGCAGCGCCCTTCTTGACTTGCTTGGCCTTAGAACTGCTCGCGATCTCATCGGGAGCTAACTTTCTTTTGACCGCGCCTTTCTTGACATTGGGCTTGCCCTTGCCTTTCTGCATCATCATCACATGATTGCTGCTTTTCTTAATGCTTTCCTCGGCAGCTTTTAGCATCCCATGCAACTCTGCCAAGGTCTTATCCATGTTGTTCATGTGATAGTTCAGTATGAATGGCTCAAAGCTCGGGGGGAGCGACTGGAGAATCACATCAGTAGCCAACTCTTGGCTAAGGGGAAAACCAAGCTTTTCCAGACTCTCAATGTAGCCAATCATCTTAATCACATGAGGGCTGACGGGATTCCCTTCTGCAAGCCTGCACGCAAACAAGGACTTTGAAGTGTTGAACCTCTCAGCCCTTGCTTGGTTCTCAAACATACCACGCAACCCCACAATGATATTGTAGGCATCTGTGTTCTCATATTGCTTCTGAAGCTCAGAGGACATTGTGGCAAGCATGAGACAGCTCACATCAAGGTAATCATTCGTTTGCTTCTCATAAGCTCTCCGTGCAGCCGCAGTAGCATTATCAGGCAAGTCATCAGGATAATGAGACTCAAGGACATACTCCTTGCGCTCTTGCTTGAGAACAATTCTCAAGTTGCGATACCAATCCATAAAGTTCGTTCCATTGAGTTTTTCTTTCTCAAGAATAGATCGCAAATTAAAAGAACTGGATGCGGCATTAGTTGACATGATCTACAACAAAGAATATGCAAAGTTTAGCACTATGTTTATGTTCATCTTTTATTAAACAATTTAACAAAAGACTCCCACTATGTGTTTTGCAACAAAACTCCCTCTAAGTTACATAGTGGGTCAAGAACCTCATTTCACTAATTCCTAGTGAGCTTTGGCATCACGGCTAGAAAACTAGTGACATGGGTAAGCAACACCTTGCTAATCACATCCCTATGTGACTCTTGCTTGTTGGGTGACATCAACATGCCCCGGCCCCAATCTATGCCCCAAGGTCCAAAACTGTTTTGATAACCTTGTTAAGTAAACCAAATGCTTCCGCATGTAGATGTCCGACATCTACCCCAAATAATGATGATAACCGACGGCACTCTACTTTGGTAGACCTACCATGCGGTGATCATTATCTTTTGGTGCAACATATGGAAGGGCATGAACACCTAATTTTATGAGGGATTCTATCCTACCAAAGCAACATATGACAAAAACATTGCATAAGAATAAGATAGATAATATCACAGATAAACACATTTAACTGTGAAGTAGTATGGCCCAAACAAATGGTGATCTCCATCTCCATGTAGGTGTAGACGATCTCCATCCTCCACATCACTCCTTTAGGCCACCATGCTTGAAAGCTTGTAACCTCAAAACTAGGCTACTACCTATAATAGCTAGAAATTGAAGATTACAAAGATAGATTCAAGCATTAAGGTCGACACGCAGGTCGTTAAATACAATATAGACAGCTAACAATAGCTGAAATAATCATGACACGCAGGGCATGAACGAATGTTACATGCATCACATACATCTCATACATTCCAATAAGATATAGGGCCATACTATTCACGTCATTCTCTGCAAAAACAAGTTAGACGTAGAATCGTATTCTACCTAACGATGTGAACCCAAGACGCTATACAAGGCGGGTACGCACGGCGGTCCCGCTGGCCGGTCAGCGGGCGGGGGGTCGAGGGGGGGGCCGCCCCCCGCGGGTTTCAGGGCAGCGCCCTGAACACCCTACGAAATTTACAGATCCAATCTATGAAATCGCAATGGAAAAACTATTCGGCACAACCACGTTGCTTTGCCCTCCATGCTTTCCCATACCTTATCTCGTATCCAAATTTCTCCTTAACAATCCCAGCAAGTGTCTTCACCTTCATATTAGGTTCTCCCTTTACTATGTGCCACAGTGACTTGTGAAGGAACGCGCGTAGGCTACGATAGCAGAAAATAAAAAATTTCTACCGCGCACACCAGGACATCATGCTAAGAAGGGATCATAGATCGTTACCACTAGACGCGCAGCGCAGCGGAAGAAGAGTTGGAGAAGCCGATCCAACCACGCGCGTCGAGGTAGTAGTGGAAGTAGCCGATCGTCCCGAACAGATCGTCTCCTCCACGCGATCAACCACACCACGAGCAGATCCAATCTGTAGTTTGTTGATGCCGATCAACGCCGCAACGAGCAGCGCCTCCACCGGTATCCACACGTCCGGGGCTGGAACTCCGATCGCGAGTGTACCAGCACTCGCGAGCGGCTAGGGTTTGGCTCGGGAGGTGGCGGCTAGGGTTTTGTTCGGGAGGAACATATGCGTGCATCCCTCAGCCCCCCCGCCTCCAAATATATAGACCTCCTCACTTGGGCCTCGTGGACCGAGGCCCAATAGGAGTCTATCCGGATCTCTATCCGAATTGAGCCCACATCCGAATCACATTCGAATTAGTGTTCCAACCCGTTAAGTGTGCGACCCTGTAGGTTCACGTATACTTGGTCGCGACCCGGAAACACCTTTCCGGTCACCCTGTTAATAGCGGCCTCTAGCAAGACATATTAACCCCAAAGTATACGTAAAGATCATATCGGCTGAACCTGTAATGTTCTCATGTACGAATCCTTTTGCCTCACGATATAGATTAAGCTCAAGGCGAGACCTGTGTCATCCTCTTAATGGCTCAATCACTCTCTCGATTCCGTGATGGATTATAAACTTGTGATTGACTCCTCAATCACATTGGCATGGCCATGCACTTTCATAATCCATTACATCGAGGGGCCCAGAGATATCTCTCCCATAAGGAGGGGCAAATTCTATCTTGATCATTCACATCCCACTACATGTTTCATAGCAAACCCGAAGACTACTTTTATGACTACCCAGTTACGGAGTAGTGGTTAGTAGTCCCAAAATAGGCTACTACGCATGTTGGGAACCATGATGATCTCAAGTCTAACGATTCTACATAAACACTACTTGAGACCAACTAATGACACATGGAATCTCTGCAGTGTCTCATGGCGGGTCTATCCAACATATGTTCACTAACACATGTCCATATTATTGATTTGGTATCTCCATACCATGATCCATGAGACATGATCATCAATCAATACATATGCTGATCTTTGAATCATATATGTTCCTCATATGATATATGATCAGGGATCATTTAGAAATAGCAACATTTTGGCATTAAGAGTCTCATGAATAAGTCACATACTCATTGATCAATAATGATAATGTCTATTTCAAGGAACAAAGCAATGTATCATAAACATAGTATGTGATATATTCAACATCGCCATGTTGCCTCTAGGGCATATCACCAACAACTTGGCAATAATTGTAGAGGTCAATTGTCGATGCTTCTGTTTGAGCTCTGCTTCGGCACAAGTGTGTGGGCCAACAATTCTTGTGATCTTGAACTTTCCCGTGTCCTTCTGTTTCCTAGCACAAACCCTCCATTCACATGTTTCCTTCTCGCACACAACTGTGTACCTCCGCTCCACATAAGAATGCCTCACCTTGAATGGCCTTTTACGAATCACTGAATACTCCTGCAGCCACCTTTTCAATGCAGACAAGTCCTCAAACACCATGCCCTTCTCAATTGTCATGCTTGACCCAGCCTCAGGAGCATCTAGCAACTCGTCATCCCTTCCTTCTGCATAAGCCTCATGAGAATGCCTAAGATCGCTGAATTCATGAACTGATGGATCCCGGCCAGGGCAATAACGCCTGATCAGCTCAATATCACTTTCGGTCAGCTCTCCAAAAGGGCGGTCATCATCAGAATTAACGGCCCTTGCGATCTCGTAAGGCTCCAGATCATCCACAATTTGAACATCCACACTGTTGGAGTCCCTACAGACTTCTTCAACGTTTCCAGATGGAGCAACGGGAGGAACACCCACATTATCAGGAATGTCTCCTGCATCATAAGCACGAAAACGATGGGATTGAGACAAAAGAATGGAATGACGGCAAAAGGCTAAAGTGTTGCTCGACACTTACTGGGATGATCCTGAGGGGCCGCCACGACATCATCAGTCCGACATTCAACTCGAACTGGTTGAGAAATCTGAACCTCGTTCGGGGCAGATAGAGCATCGGGCACCTCAGGCACTTCTTCCACATCCACCGCAAGGTCCGGTAACGGAGGGTCAAAGGGTGCCTGATCACCTAGTTCTGGTGAATAACCATGAGGGGTGGGATCAATGGACACCTTCCGCACAACAAGGTCCAAACATTGGAACTCATTCCTCATAACCAATTTGACATATTTGTCCCACTGATCCTCACAACCAATTAAGATCAACCGCCTTAGAATTGTGTCTTTCGAACCGAAGTGAAGTAACCCCTCAACTGTGATGCTCTCCTCGTTTGCATGACAATGTAGCTCCTCCCGGGCCCTAGCAACCAACTCACTAAACGACGGCCGATCACTGAATATCAGAGGCACCCTTTGCATTTCAACAAATCGAACATTTCCATAATCATCACTTGTCACACTGCCTCCATGATATAGGGTGACTAGGTTGTCCATCTAGTTCATACAGAAAACCAAACTTAATACCTTTAATCAAAATTGGATACTAGATAGTAACTAATAAGTACCTAGTCACTATTGCCCAGCATAAAAGCAGTGATAGTGCTTTGTGATGCACTATTGGGTTTAGTTTCCTATTCCAGAATAGGTAAACAGATGCTACTTCCTAGGTGCTATCAGTGGTTAAAGTGCCTTATATACCGCCCTTCGTAATATGTGCACAATTCTAGTACATAAACTAAACGTGTGTGTTACATAAAACCCAAACATAAGAGGATTCTTAGAACCGCGTCAATCGCTAATCGTACACAAGGGACATAGCCTCATTACTCAAAAGACTTCACCGTCACAATTCGAAGACTACAAGGTAGGACTCCATAGACCAAGTTATAGTCTGTGACAGTACAAGATACAGACTGTGAGAGTACAAGCGAAATTCTACTACCTTAAATTTCACCAGTACAAAGCTCAATTCCCAATTACTACTAATTGTTCTAAAAAATGAACTAATTTCTTTCAGAGTGCTAACTACTGCACTAAATTCTACCCAACTACATCAGGCAAAGAAGAATGGTTTGTTAAAACGATGGGAGTTGTTTTACCTGTGGAAGCGGAGATCTTGAAGGTGGCGGGCTTGCCTGGGGCGACCAGATCGGACCGGACCGGGGGCGACAGGAACAGAACGGGCGGGGAGGCGGGCGGCCGCGGCAGGGACGCGGGCGGGCGGGGAGGGGAGGCGGGCGGGCTTGGAGACGGCCGGCGGCGTGGATGGCGCGAGGAGGGGAGGCGGGACGGGAGGCGGGTGGCCGGAGACGCGGGGAGGCGGCCGCGCGCAGACGCAGCCGGGCGGAGACGCGGGCGGGCTTGGAGACAGTCGGCGGCGTGGATGGGGCGAGGAGGGGAGGCGGGACGGGAGGCGGGCGGCCGGAGAAGCGGGGAGGCGGCCGCGCGCAGACGCAGCCGAGCGAAGACGCGGGCGGCCGCGGCGGGGAGGTGGACGAAAGGCGGCAGCACCAGGGGGCGGCGGCGGGGAGGCGGGAGGCCAGGGACGCGGGCGGGGACGGGAGGCGGCGGCACCGGGGGGCGGCCGGGAGGTGTGCGAACAAGAGACAATGGGAGAGAGACCGAAAGAAACACGGGGAGAAAGGATAGGGCCGTCCGGTGCCCAGAGCTCGGCGCCAAGATCCACGGCACCGAGCTCGGCGCCAAGACCCACGGCGCCGAGCTCGGCGCCATGATCCACGGCGCCGAGGTACGTGCCACGCCAGCGCCACGCAGGTCGCCACGCTGGAGCGGGCCTACGACCTCGGCGCCGTGGACCACGGCGCCGAGACGTGTTATTTCGGCGCCGACCCCTTGGGTCCAAAAACGGAATAAAAACTACCAGGGCTCTAAATGTGAATATTTTTCAAAAAAAGGGCTAAAATAGAAAAAATTCGGAGGCCTTTACAATGCAAAGCCTTCAACCTGGCCAAGCCAACACTAAGGTTTCACCCCCAGTAAGGAATCCACCAGACCGGGACACCCTCTTGAGTCAAGTGAGACTTCACATGGAACATGCCGCGCTCACTTTTAACCTACAACATGACTCAGGTTGGGTCCCGCAAATTAATCAGCTAGGACTATCTCATACCAGCCTCGTGGTAGTACGATAGGGCTTTGCAATAGTAGCTTACAGACCGGCCCTTAATTTGACTTAGGCTCAACCACATACCCCCTGTGCCTAACAATCAATACTATGTCAACGAACAACAGTGCATGCCTGCACCCACCACCTAAACATTAGCCTAAGTCTAAACCAGATTTTATATTTTATTTCAAAATATTTCATAATCCTTCTTGACTCATTGAAGTCAAGAAAACATTTGAAAAGCTTATCATTTTATGTGAAAATAGTATCCCAAAACAAAGATTATGTCTAAGCAAGTCTAAGCATATGATGTAAACACTCTCTAGCCAATACTAGTGTACTAACTAGAGTTTGATTCTAGGATGACAAGGTATAATGTTACACAAGGTTAAAGGTGTCAATAACAATTGGGAATTAACTAAGTTTAAAACTGGAATTGAAATACTTGAATAAACATATGCATGAAGTATAATTTAAATCAACATAATTTTGTTTGCAAGCTGGGATCAACATGATCAAGGTGTGTGACTTGCCTTGCTCTGCAATCTGGTGTGAATTGTCGTCGAATAATTCTTCTGAATCGTCGTAGTCTACATGCGAAGAACCAAAGCGAATAAATTCAAATAAAATATAAAAAATATAAAATATATATTGACGGATAGATTATGATTTTAGATGTATTTAGGAGAAAAAAATCAATGGATTTGGAGTTTGTATGAGGAAGAACAAATATCTAGAAGTTTTGGATATCACATGAAATGATAACAAAATCCGAGAAGTACTTTTTGAATAGTACAGTGCCGGTTGGCTGCGAGGTGGCTGGCAAACGAGCAAAATGGAACCCAAGCGATGAGGCAAAGGTGGTGACGCAGGTTCGGCTGCGAGGAATGGCGGCAATCATTGGTGGTGAGAGAAAAATGGTAGTGACGGCATGGTAGCGACAGTGGTAGGTTGGAGAGAGTAGTACCAAGGTATGAAATGTGGAGATGTAAGGTGAGCATGGGCTAGAACATGGTATGGTGAAGCTAGAAAAATTATTGGCTGCTATGCTGAAAATTCTTCGGAGACGATACAATCGACGTTTGAACGACAACGGTAAAGAAAAAGGAAAAACTTGCTATCTTGGTGCTTGGTGAAGCGAATCTAAAACCACTTGGAAGGTAGTTACCTGGGATGGTTTGGCATGTTTTGACGTGAAAGAATTGGAGAAAGCATCACAGGATAGATGGGAACGTGAGATGCCCAAGGCAACTATGGCTAGGTGTCGGAGGCAAAAATTTGTGAATGGTTTTTGGAGGAAAGAAGGGAAGCACAACATAGAATGCAATGAGACAATTCTGGCAGAGGTGATGGCATAGGCTAAAACTCACTGGAGGCGACGAATCGACGTCGGGAGTCGAAAACTGCCATTTCTGCGGAAAGCTCAATTTCTGACAATTGGCTCCACAAAAAATTAAGTAAAAATGGTAGATAAATTTCTTAGAGGCTAGGACATGATATGACATGGACAAAAATCAAATAGCTCACCAAAAAAGTGGTGTACACGAAGACATGATTTTAATGTTGTAGCTCGATAAGGTCGGCACGGACTCAGGGAATCTTCAGGTGATGACGATGGAAGCACGGCGTAGAACATGTTGAGGCAAACTCAACAGTACAAATGGCTCAGCCAAAGGAAATTGAATGGTGGCGGAAGACGGTGGAAAAGACCTTCGGCAACCAGCGGGTTGACGTCGGCGTTTTGGGCAAACAGAGAGGAGTAGTGGGTGGGGTTTATGGTGAAACGAAGAGGAGAACACGGGGAACGCAATGCTCACCTCGGTTGTGGTGGAACATGCACGGTCGGCCGACGGAGATGAGAGACACGACGACGTGGTTTGGCCACGATGCTCCGGCGATTCTCTGGTGAAGCTCTGGTGAAGGCGAGGGAAGCACCATGTAGAACGCATGAAGGAGAAGCCAATGATATGGTCAATGGTGGTGGAACTCCACTATAGGCGGTGAAAACGGCCGAAGAACACCGTTCGGTTGGCGAGAGAAAAATACCGATTGCGACAAGTAGGAAGGGATGGAGGACTTGATATTTTTGGGAGTGAATGAGGATGAGGAGGGGCACCCGATGCTCCCTTTTATAGGGACCGAGGTGGACCGGATGAGGAGATCGACATGGCATGTTATCCGGTGGCATGGTTGATTCCGGTGAAACGGGCGCACGAAATTGAGGGATAAGGCCGGGAATGGATTTGATGAGAGGGATTGAATGCCTTTGATTGCGCAATAAATCGTTGAGAAAAACTCGGGTTTTGAATGCTTCAAAAACACGTTCATGGCGACGGCTGTGTTCTAGATGGAGCAACTCGAAGAAGAAGCTAGCGAGGAGGGAGAAAATGGAAAGAGAAGAAAAAAATAATTTTTTCTCAAAAATAAAATAAATCCGAAAAAAATTCAAGAAAATTTCATAAAAAATCCTTGGAACCTGAAACGATCAAATAAAATAACTTTGGATTTAATTGAAGTTTATTTTAACCATTTAAAATATTTGTATTTGCTAATTTTAATTTAATCCAAATAAATTTCAAACAGACTCTAAAATTTGAAAAAAGGACATAAATTGATAGATTGGAATTTTTGAAGAATTTAGAAATTTAAACGGGCTCAATCGAAGCTAGAATGAAGGAGAACGGGCTTTCGAAAGTTTGAAACTAAAGAAAAAGGAAAAAGGAAATTTTCTGAATTATTTTTGTACTGGAAAGTGAAGATTATGACGTCAGCAAGGAATTGAATTATTCTTCTTTGGGAAAAGGTATTTATGACGCCAAGGTGACGCCAGCAAGGAATTTGATTTTTTCGCCGATTTATGTTTCAAAAGAAAAAGGATTATATTTGGCTGACAGGTGGCTTTTGCGGAGTAGGTCCACGGTGAACTGGGTTCATGTATGTTGGACCCTGATTTTTCAATCCAGATCCCCTGTGAAAACACCGCACTATTTCCTAGATCAGTAGTTAGTGCTCACATATACATTGCTGCATCATTTCATACATTGCATGAATCACAACAATTCATAATAATATCACATAATTGGGTTTGAATTATGCCGCATTGGGCAACTGTTTTACATAAGAGCCGAACAGGCCAAATGTTTATATTACAAAGAACAGTAGCGGAAGCAAAAGCAAAGTAAGACCTTTAATCCACAAGCAAGCGACTAGGGGTAAGTATGTGCCATATGAATATTACCTAACCTTAGGCAATATTTATAGGCACACAACTCCATAGTCTAATTGCCTAGGACCCAAAAGTGCAGGAGTCGTCCTAGTTCTCGGCATTATTTCCTCCATCTGCGGCAGGGGTATCTTCATATGCATAATGGTCTTGGGCCCCTGAATCTGATTTTGGTAATGCGAGTATGAGCACAATCCACCATGCTCCGCGAGCCAATACATAGAATGCAGTAAGTAGTATGCATGGCTTATCAAGAGAAGGCTTGGGTTCTTATATTTGCTAGAAATTGCTGTTTAATTATACTTCTTAGAAAATCTCCTATGACCTAGCAATTTGGACTAAAGCATAGTGTATGTGAAAGAATGCTTTATTAGTAGTGATCCAAATACCATCCACCATTACATAGTCTCTGCACCATATGCTAGACCTTTAGTGTTATAGCCGCTTACATTATCATTGGGGCGACACCCAGAGCAACACCAACAGGGCTTCCCACTGCCCTTCATTTTTCCCATTCCACTCATCAAGTTTTTGGAAATAGAACTATATCTAGTTAAGTTCCCGTGTCCGCCCTTAACCGTGGGTACGACTATTCGAATAGTTTTGACTCTACAGAGTTTGCACATTTTACCCACAAGAGATAGTTCGCTCGTTGCCCGCGGTTGAGTAAACCATGACAGTAACCATTCGAAGTACCTAGCCCCTTCCATCATTTCACCCCTATGGGCTTGGCCCACTTGCGACAGGTTCCATAGGTTGTGCCGGATGTTCCCCTCCTATGCGCCTAGCAGCTGGATACCCACACTACCAGCACGCCGCAGAAGAACTTCACCCTCGGCAAGCGTCCCGTTCAAGCCGACCGTAGACCAACCACTTGCACTACCTCACCTCCTCCACCTATGAGGATGACTTTCAAGATTCGGTAAACCTACTAAGCTAAGTTGTAATTTACAGACTTGTGGTTGTACTTGTTTTACACAGGAGGTCATGACACGATTCAGTTCTTAGGGTTATCTGGGCGGTTCTACCACTAACCACACTCTCGTGTACCGCTGCACCATACCCCTGAACCATCTGCCCAGATAGATAAGCAATTTTGAGGATTTTTGGAAGCATAACATAATCATTTCAAAATATACCAGTCATTACCACCATGACTTCCCAAACCCATTTTCCATGATTAAAAATGATGCTTATTTTCCCAAACCCATTTTCCATGATTAAAAATTTCTAAGCAAAACTAAGCATGGCATATAAGTACGGACTTATTTTCGAAAGATTACCATTATAGTTTCACTAGGGTGACAAAGTTCACATATTCGAATATTCCAAAGGAATGTATTATTAACAAGCTCATTAATAGGTATGTAACTAGGGTATTGAAATCAAGCGTTTACTTAGCACATAAAATAACAGCATGCAGTTGATAATTTAAACGAAAGTAAATTGTAGAAAATGTAGGTTCTATATGATCAAAGTATTGACTCGTCTTGGTCACAGTGAGCGGGGTCTTGATTGTCTAGAGCGGCTTTTGCTTCAGCTTCCTCCTCTTGAGCCTCGTACGCTATTTTTACGTGCGCAGAAATTTGGATAGAATCAGCAAACCAAATAAACATTCGCAAGAAAATTCAAATAACTCTAAAATTCATGATTTCAGTTTCATTGGATAAATTTTGATTTTTGGATGAATTTAGAAATGTGTTTCACTCCATTTGGAGTTAGAATGCATTAGTTATAATTATTTGAAGTTTAAACCTAAGTCAATTATATGCAACATACCCTCTAATTCAATTTGAGTATCATAGCCTAAACATTAGTGGCTTAATGTACAAATCATTTAATAGTCAAAAAGGATTCTCCTAATTGTTAGGGCATAGAGATAATGGCTATGGTTTAAACCTAAACAAGATTTTTACTCCATTTCTTAATATGCCTTTAATTAATAGTTAAACTTTAAAACAAATATTCAAAGCACATTAGTCACTAACATATGATGATTGATCCATAATTAAACATTTAATAAGCTCATTTATATCCTAACCAATTTTAGTATCATTTATGGATTAATTTCAGATTTTTCTTGATTTTGCTTAACTGAATCAGCTAGCAAAAGAATTAAAACCTAAAGTTCTAAACGCTGCGGAAGGGGGAACTCAAACGCGAGCTGTTGCGCTGAGTGCTCGCGCAGCTAACCAGATGAGCGCACATTCTTTCTTGATGTACCAAGGGAGAAGAATCAGAAGAACAGAGGCTTCAGTGTCCAGAGCAAAGGAACACGGGGCGGTGTACGGACAGTGGTGTTGCTGGCGAGGGGCGGCCAGCGAGGCGTTGGCGGTGGCCAAAACGGGTTGCTGGTGCCTAGTAGCAGCTGAGGGAAGCGCCGGCGGGGTCCGAGGAATGCCGAGGCGGGCCGGTGACGTGTGGCGGCGGCGGGTTGGGAGAAAGCTCGACGCCGGTGAAGTACGGGCAACGTGGAGCTCAACTGAGAGTGGGAACGGCTTCGCCGTGCCCTGAGGAAGCTTCGGGGAGAAGGAATCGAGCTGGCTTTGCTCCAATTGATGGCGCGCACGTCGGCCGGTCTTGAGGAAGATGAAGTCGCCGACGGGCAGAGAGGGCACGGGAGATCGATTGCTCGCAAAAGGAGGGAGAGTGGAGTGTGGGGAGGGCCATGGTGCCTTCGGTGGCCTTTATATGTGATGGGGGTGTGTTGGCGCCATGGGGTGGTTGGCTAGGGCATGGCGGCGGTGTGGCTTCAGCATGGCTAAAGGGCAAACTTCCCACGACTCGACGGCACGGTGTAAATGCGTTGCAGAGGCGACTGTTGCTGACGATGGTCAAGGTCGACGAGACAGGCGACAGAGCATTGGAGTGGGAGCTCGCGCGATTTTCGGCAACGACCGCGCGGGATGACGCATACGACACTACGGTGGGACCCAGTGATGTGCGCGGAGGTACGCCGGAGACTGGCGGTCCGAAGGAGGCACCGTGGGACAGCAGGCTGAGGCGCCGGCCTGTGAGGCAACTTCGGCCTTGGCCGAGTTAGCGAGGGGGTGGAGGAAAAAGGGGGGCCGCCTAGGCTGGGCTGGTTTGGCCAGGCTGCAAGGTTTTTATATATGTATATATTCATATCCACTCCTATATGTATATTTTCAGGGCTTTTTTCTTTACATCCGTTCCCCTATTATTATCATTTTTATGGTATTTGTATTTTTATATTTTTATTTATTTGTCTATTCATTATTATGGTGTGTGTATATACGTATTTATTTACCCCGTACCATTATTATTATTATTATTAACCCCAAGTAGGAATTTAGGTAGCCTGACGTGGTAGACACATGGCAAAAGTGATGACATGACAGTGACACGTGGCTACTGACTCAGCTGACACATGGAAGGTGACATGGCTGGTGACATGATAGATTGGTTGAGGTGGCATGATGACTAGGATGGCACGTGTCGACTAGGGTTGATGTGCCACTTGCATGGATGATGGCTTAGCTGCTAATCTGGTAGCGCACTTTGGTGAGGTGAGGTGGCAATCTCAGTCTTGCGTGGCGCTGGCGTGGCGGCTATGTGGCGTCCACGTTAGCTTGGGCGCTGAGCTAGCTTGCCATGTGGGCGGTGAAGCACTGTAGCTCAAGGATTTTCTAGCGAGCTTCTCCAGTGATCTACGCAATGGTGAATGATGGCACAGCCCAAGGCACTACTGTAGAAAAGGTCATCATAGACGGTTCAAAAATGTCATCACAGATAGTTTTGTAAGCCGTCTAAGTTTATGGGCCAGTAATGACATGAGGTCATCATAGATGATTTTTGAACCATCTGTGATGCAACTATCACAGACGGTTTCAACAACAAAATAGATGGTTTTTAGTAGAAATCATATGTGATATCTGATGTATTATAGACGGTTTCAACTACAAGCTGTCTGTGATATAAAACTATCACATCAAGCTAGCTAGATCTAAACCATCTTCAATTCTCCTTTTACCAAAAGCTAGATCTAAATTATAATGCAATTAGGAATAAATTACTAATCATAGGTAGTCAAAAACTTAATGGATTTACAATCACTGTTGTCAAATAGTCTTTTTTTCACCAAATGGCTACAAAACCCTGCCTCTAGCTCAAAGCACTAGCCTAGATCTGGAATTAAAGATAGAGGGTCGACGAGTCTGCGCACAATTAATATAGTGGAACTATCACAGACAGTTTTTAACACAAACCGTCTGTGGTGACTTAATTATCGCAGACGGTTTGTAATACAAACCATTTGTGAAGTATCACAAACGGGTTAAATAAAAAACCATCTGCGATACTTCACAGACGGTTTCTACCATTAACCGTATGTGATATTACATCTTTATAGATGGTTTTTAGCGCTAGTACCAACACAGACAGTCTCTAAACTAAAACCGCCTATGATTGTATTTAATACTGACGATTTTGGGTAACTGTCTGTGATGTTATGTCTAGTGTTAGCATTTTTGTAGTAGTGAGTCTTGGCATAGTAGAATCAGAAGAGAAGGGTACAGGCATCCTCATGGAGGCATATGGGGCCCAAAGATCAACAACGACGAGCACACGGTGAGCTTCAGCGGCGAAGGCTTACCTCCGGCTGATTTGAGAAGCATCGAGGTGATTAGGCTATGACCCACGACAAGGTGAAGCTAGCCACAGGGTTGGCGATGGCTGGAATGGAGAGGATTCGATGGAATTTCACGCTGAAATTAATGAGGGCATTGGCTCGATTTCAGCACAAAGATGGGAATTCCGGTGATGGTTGCCGAAGGCGTGGGAGAGAGCAAGGTCAAGGGCAATTGGTGGCTTTTATACGTGGAGAGGTGACATCCCACACGGCAATGGCAGTGACATATTCTAATCGAGGACAGCGTGCAAAGACTCTAGGCCGGAGACAACGAAAGAGTCTCAATTGATGATGGCTTAGGGTTGACAAGAGGAGGTCCACTGGCAGCGACTGTGGAGAGAGTAAAAAGATAGACGATGCAGATGTGGTGTGGGTGAAGTGGGCGACATGGATGGGTGACAACTGGTGAGCACAGATGAGGCAGGCCAGCTAGCACGAGCAGGCAAAAGGAGTGGGCCGCATGCGTGTAGGCGAGTTAGGCCAAGCAGGGAAGGTGGATTCGGGCATTCGGCCAAAGAGAAAATGGCCCAAAGGATATTTTGGAAATTTAAATGATTTCCAAATTTTTATAAAATATATTAATTCAAATTTAGTCCAAGCAATAACAAATAAAAAAAATCCAAGAAAAAATAGAAAATTCATTGCAACACAAGGAGCCCAAACAGAACTAGTTTTCATTTAATTGATGTTTACTTTATCCATATTAAATACTTTAAATTTCTAAAAAAAATTCTAATTAAGCTTTAATTAATTATAGAAAAATCCAAATGGTTATTTTTATTTTAAATACTTCAAAAAGGCATTGAAAATCGGGATGTTACAAGGAGGTTGAAGAGGGTTTCCTTACTTCCCTAGTGCTGCAACCCACCCACAAATCTCATATCAAAGCTGCTCAATTCAAAGATCAAGCGATCACCGAAATCAAGTGTGATTTGCAAAAAGGTGAGAAATCAGAGTCCACCAAAAATACAAGTGGAATGGTTATGTGTGGACAGCAGTTATATATCCCAACTAACCAAGAAATCAAGGAGCTAATCCTCAGAGAAGCTCATGATTCACTGCTCTCCATACATCTTAGGAGTACGAAGATGTATCAGAATCTTCAAGAATGATTCTGGTGGCCTTCATGAAGCAATGTATGCCAAAGAATCAAGGTGGGGCACCAGCAACCATTGGGATTGCTCCAACCTTTTAAAGGTTCCTTAGTGGAAATGGGATGATATTGGCATGGATTTCATTACCGGCTTACCAAAACCCAAAATGGGCATGACTCGTTATGAGTTATTGTGGACCACATGACCAAAGTGGCTCATTAGATTCCAGTGAGCACCACATATCATGGAGCTAAGCTCACTGAGTCTACATGACCAATATCATCTGCTTGCATGGTGAGCCAAAGATGATAGCTTCCAGTAAAGATCCTCAATTTACTTTATGATTTTGGGAAAGCTTGCATGAGCTTTTGGGACTGAGCTATTTTTTAGCATGTTATTCCACCAACAAACAGGAGGCCAAACTGAGAGGGCAAATCAAAATTTGGACGATATGCTAAGACCTTGCGTGCATGACAAGGAATTGCTCATATTGCATGACAAGAATAATTCCTCATATTGCAATTTTTGATTACCTCTTGCTTACATTCGATTACCTTTTTGATTACCTCTTGAGCAAATGTGGTAATCAAATGTACAAGAAATTGCATACATTTGATGAGTTTTCTTACAACAATACCTTCAAATCAAGATTAGCATATGATCAACAAGAGGTAATCAATATTGCATGACAAGAATAATTCCTCATATTGCAATATTTGATTACCTCTTGTTCAGCATGAGATAAATCAATGATGAGAATGTGGTATTTGGTAAAATGAGGAATTGTTGTACTCATTATTTGATAAATGCATATGAGCCAGGGCGATGAGTAAATCATATAGCTAGTCTAGAGTGTATGAGCCAAGTCAGTTAGAAAACTATGTGACTAATCTGGAGTGCTGTTGAGTAACACCTACAGAGGTAGGCACCTCCACAGGATGGAGGGAAGGGGGTGAATGTCGATGGATATTCCCTTAGCTATACCGGTATAAGCTTGGAGATGCATGTTGCATTGCATTGTATTAACAACAAGAAAGATGAGAAAGAGAAAATGGTGGATATTGATATGCGATATGATTATGATGTTGTTCCTATTGTTTTACTTTGTACTTGCTAAGTCTTGGACTCACACTTACTTTTGTTGTTGCCTTTAGGTGATCATTGAGGACGACATGCATAGGCAGATAGTAGCACATGATCAATCTTGCACCATCAATGTTTCACTCATCACCTAGCATTTATTCATTCATCTCTAGAATAAATAAGATTTGTCGTGCAAACCTTAGTTTGAATAATAGTTTTTCTTCGAACATAATAATATTAGCTTGTTGCTACTTGTCAACGTTTCCTTTTCTTGAACTTATAATTGATTCACCTCATTTAAACTTATTCATTGAATTTTTTATTACTGTCATATCTATGTTCATGATTATGTTGTGGAATTATAGTTGAAGTCTAGTTGATGAAAATACTTAGTAAATGGTTAAAATTGGTAGCGATTTGTAGTGTTGGTGATATTCTGGGCTCTTGTTAAGCCCAAGTGTCACAGTTGGTATTAGAGCAGACTTTACGTCTGTTGTAGGGGTGGCCCCCACCTAAACCCAGCAGGCCTGGTAGGAGGCTATAAGGCCCAGAATAGGCCATGTGTAATGACATAAATGCCCCTGAAGGGGATGATCAACTGTAAGGGTATAATTGTAAAAGCACTCCCCATGTATATATATATATATATATATATATATATATATATGGAATACAGGCCATGGGGAGGACCCAGGCCATTACTCATCTCCCTCACTCTCCACTACCATCTCTCTCTCTGTTTGGTCCGTAGCCACAACAGTTGGCGCCGTCCGTGGGGAGGGACAGGAGCAAGCCCGAAGCTCGAAGGAGGATGGCACCAAAAAAAGCTTCGTCGGCGGCGGCGAAGGGGAAGAAGACGGTCGGGGCGAAGCGTCGCGTGAGTACTAGGGCTTCGGCAGTGGCCTGTGCACTCAAGGCCGCTCCCGCTCTCCACACGGTGGTAGAACCACCGCTTCATCCAGCAAGACTCCCACTTCCCGCGAGTGGAGTTCGCAGGGAAGAGCTTCTTGCACGTCGGACGAAGAACAAAGGTGACGCTGCCGAAGCTCGACAGCGTCTCGTCCTTCCGATCCTTGGGCTGGCACCGTGCCTCGTGAAGGTGGGCGAACAACGAGGCGCTGGGCCAGCACGCCCCCGAGCGCAAGGCCCAGCTGTACACCGCGAGCCGGGCCACGGCGTTCGGAGTCAGTTGCGCCAGCTCCAGACCGAAGGTCCGCAGCACGTCGCCCACGATAGCCGCCGCCGGGATGCGGAGCCCCGCGTCGAAAAAGGCAACGAATACGACCGCCTCCGACCTCTCGGGATGCGGTTCAGTCTCATCGGCGGCGGACAATCGTACCTCCTGGCGCTCGGACAGCTTCCCCGCGCGCAGAAGCCCTTGGATCGTCCTCTCAGTCACGAGCGAGGGGCCTAGCTCGCCGGAGAACGTGCCCTCCTCCTCCGCCACCAACCACTCCTTGTCCGCCGCCGCCGGGTCGCGCTCTTGGAGCGCGTACTTCACCTCCAACAACGAAGATCACCGGCGAATGCCGCAAACACCACCCGCCTGGCCACGCTCGCCACCAGACGCCATTGCTTCTCCGGGAAGGAGGATAGCGGCAAAGAATACTACGCGAGTCTGGAAGGCGGCGCAAGCAAGAAGGGGGCGTACAACTGCGGGGGCGCGGTCACGAGGGCTACTTTAAGCCACCTCGCCCCAATACCGAAGCGTCGTGATGGTCCGCGTACAGGACGCGACCGCAGTCGTACAGAAGCCCGTCCCGCGCAATTCCCCATACCCAAAGCTGAAAGGCCACGACCCCAAGCGCCAAGGGCCGTCACAGCACGACGCTCCCTAGCCACCAGTAAAGGCACACTAATGGGCCAGGGGATCACAACAGCTTCGGCGCTGCGCCATTCATCGCTCGCCCCGTGTCCCCCTTGCCTAGGGAAGGGTCGAGCGGCCGCGAGCACGCAACCATCCACATCCCGCCGCGCACCAGTCATAAGCCGCCACGTGCCCCGTGCGCGCCGAGGCAGGTCGCACGGTATGGGAACCTAACCCTGGCAGACCAGGGGCCGGCGTGATCCCCGGAACCTTTACAGCGCAGGACCGCATCGCGAGATCTCAAGTCACCGCACGCGTGGCGGTGTTCGCGATGCGAGGTCGCCAGCTCCGCTGCCACCCGTTCGTAGGGTGGGGGACGGAGCGCGCGCGTCTACTTCGGTTAGGCGACGGAGCGCGCACGTCTACTTCGGCTAGGCGCCAGCTCCGCCGCCGCCCGTTCGAAGGGTAGGGGACGGAGCGCACGCGTCTACTTCGGCTAGGTGCCAGCTCCGCTGCCACCCGTTCGAAGGGTAGGGAACGGAGCGCGCGCGTCCACTTCGGCTAGGCGCCAGCTCCGCTGCCACCCGTTCGAAGGGTAGGGGACGGAGCGCGCGCGTCCACTTCGGCTAGGCGCCAGCTTCGCTGCCACCCGTTCGAAGGGTAGGGGACGGAGCGCGCGCATCTACTTCGACTAGGCGCCAGCTCCGCTGCCACCCGTTCGTAGGGTAGGGGACGGAGCGCGCGCGTCTACTTCGGTTAGGCGACGGAGCACACGCGTCTACTTCGGCTAGGCGCCAGCTCCGCCGCCGCCCGTTCGAAGGGTAGGGGACGGAGCGCGCGCGCCTACTTCGGCCTGTCCCGCAAAGTCTGCCTCGTTCTCCTTAACAGGCCACCTACAGTGCATCAACATTCTTTTTATTAAAAAAGAAGGTAATGCGGGTGGGCTCCATCAGGAACACCAGCTGTAGGTAGGTCTGCTAAGAAGAACAGGGCAAACCTTGCCATCGTCTACGGAAGCACAACACAAGGGCAGGACGCGCGGCCGGCTATCGATAACAGGCACTGACCAAGCTCCCAAGAAAAATGGACCTCCTTCTGTGCATCAACATTCCCCAAGCCGCTCAGCGTCACCCAGGAATGTTGATGCACGGAAGGGGCCCATTTTAGGGGAGCAGCTTCTATCACAATACATGCAGGAACAATGCCGCACCAGCGCCGTATATATACCCCATCAGCAGGGGAGCCAACCGGCGGAAGTCCAACCGCCGGGAGTCCGCCGTCACATTAATGGTCACGACGCCTCAAGGCCCGCACTGCGCCAAGCACGCTTCACCACGTGGACGGCCAGAAGAACGAGCGTCGCAGCGTGTCCCTTATCACTTAAGGCACACGCGGCGGCTCAGGGGCCCGTTACGCTTGCCTGTGCCGGCGCAACGCCTCCAGCGCGCGTCTACTTCGGCTACAACGCAGCCCTGGGTCAAGTTTGGAAAAGTTCACAGGCCGCAGGGACGGAGGGGGCCAAAGGACTCGGCAACATGGCTTCGGCCCCGTGAAGCCCTTTACCATGAGAGGCTCCTGTTGTAGGGGTGGCCCCCACCTAAACCCAGCAGGCCTGGTAGGAGGCTATAAGGCCCAGAATAGGCCATGTGTAATGACATAAATGCCCCTGAAGGGGATGGTCAACTGTAAGGGTATAATTGTAAAAGCACTCCCCATGTATATATATATATGGAATACAGGCCATGGGGAGGACCCAGGCCATTACTCATCTCCCTCACTCTCCACTACCATCTCTCTCTCTGTTTGGTCCGTAGCCACAACAACGTCCATAATGGATAAAATGATAATTTAATCTTGATAATGAACTAAAACATGGCCTAGGATTCGTAAACTAATAAAAAATTTAGAATAGGCTGGATAATTAGGTTGAAATAAAATTTGACACATTATTGCATAGTATGACAGGTTTTTGGGTTAAGCATTACATTTACATTTTCGATAATTATTGATGACAAGCATTGTGTTGAGATTGTTGTCTATGAGTTGATTTCTTGATTGAGTGTTTCTGGTGACCATTTATGGCAAGGGGTAGAGGTCGTGTGTGTGGTAGTGGTCATGGGCATGGCCATGGGAGAGGTTGTGTCCATGGGAGTGGCTAGGTGGAGTAACTGCCTCATGCTAAGGGGACTGTAGTTCAGGACGGTAGTCCTCATGGTGCACCGTAAGAGGTTGGTGAGGTGGTTGCTTCAGCTAATCAGCCTAAGGTTGGGGGGGGGGCAGGCTAGGTCTATGGCTTTACTAGAGGAGCTTCATAGAAAGGTTCGTGAGCTTCGTTAGAGGGTGCGTGCAGCTTCTCTTACTACCAATGCATCTGATGCTACTCCTGTTGTGACTCTAGCTCTACTACAGGTGAGGATGGGCCTTTGCAAGTGGATGGCCCTTTGCTTGGATATCTTCGATGGGTTTGGGATGCTGGTCCAAGCAGCGGACAAGCTATCTTACATGGAGAGGTAGTTTGGGGCCTTGGAGATGACTTCATAATTGAAGGCTCACTTTGTGGCCTTTCAGCTGAAGGGTCAGGTAGACATCTGGTGGGAAAGGATTCTTTTAGCTGGGACCCCTGTTTAGGGACAAGTTACTTGAGAGGACTTTGTTGAGTAGTTCAAGATGAAATTTTACCTAGAGTCTTTCCTTGAGAGGATCGATCAAGCCCTGATGACCCTCATATAGGGAAAGATGTCCATTGTACAGTATGAGACGGTCTTCAACAACTTGGTCTACTTCATGCCATCTATAGCTGGGGATGACTAGCTATAGAAGTTTTGGTGGTGGCCAAAAGAGGAGTTTTGGTGAGGTGGGTGGGCCTTTTCGGTGACCCATTCCAAACAAGTTCAAGGGGGCAACACCCTCCGTTGTCATTCAGTCCTCATCAGTCGAGGCCATCTTCTTCTTTGGTGCCTCATCCTTCTTCAGCTTCATAGGTGATGTGCTCTATTCCAGGCCAAGATATGATCAGCTTCAAGTGTGGTGGTAGTCACCACGCTGCTAAGTGCTCCTGGGTTGGGGAGTGTCGTCTTTGTGGTCGCTCAATCCACATGGAATAGGTTTATTGATAGAATCCTACTGGTATCATCATGTGGGAGCCCGCACCACATCTTCTTCTGTCATGTCTTCTTGAAGCTCCATCCATATGTTGGTAGCCATCCCTATGCTGTAGCTACCCACTGCTTGGGTGCCACCTACATCGCCTCCTACTGGGTACTACTGGACCCTACACTGACGGTGCTGCTTCAGATCAATGCACCTCCAGCTGCTCGTGCGTTGCCTTAGCTGAGTGTCAGGGCTTCTGATGCCCTGGCACCACTTGGAGTCTATGCCATGCCTACTTCTAAGTCTATGGGCCATCTGAACGTGGTGACAGGACATTACTTATGGATTCTCATGAGGCATGTTCTATTTTATTTTGGAGCCACCTACTCGTTTGTGTCACTAGATTTTGCTAGGGGAGCAAACATGGGTATGCAATAGATTCCTTAGTCTATCCTTGTCAATTCGTTGGGGGCCTCATTTCTGGTTCCTTAGTATGTCCTAGCTACGTTGTCACCATTGATGATGAGGACTTCATTGCCAATTTGATGGTATTTAGGTAACTCCTTTTGATGTTATTCTCGACATAGACTGGTTGTTTAATTACCAGGCCAAGATTTGTTACGTCTAGAAGACAAATACCTTGTAGGCTCTGTTGGGTAGAGGGATGGTCTATCAAGGAAGGGCATCACCAGATTATCTTTTTGTGTTGGCCAACTTGTTTCCTGGTTGATGGGCATTGAGGATTGGGTTGCTTTTGGGCTCTTTTTGTGAAGCCAAGTTCATCCTTACTCATTTCTGGTTCCACAGTATGTCCTGGCTACGTTGTTACCATTGATGATGAGGACTTCATTGCCAATTTGATGGTTATTTAGGTAACTCCTTCTCGACATAGACTGGTTGTTTAATTACCAGGCCAAGATTTGTTACTTCTGGAAGACAAATACCTTGTAGGCTCTGTTGGGTAGAGAGATGTCTGTCAAGGAAGGGCACCACCAGATTCTCTTTTTGTGTTGGCCAACTTGTTTCCTAGTTGATGGGCATTGAGGATTGGGTTGCTTTGGGCTCTTTTTGTGAAGCCAAGTTCATCCTTACTCATTTCTGGTTCCACAGTATGTCCTGGCTACATTGTTACCATTGATGATGAGGACTTCATTGCCAATTTGATGGTTATTTAGGTAACTCCTTCTCGACATAGACTGGTTGTTTAATTACCAGGCCAAGATTTGTTACTTCTGGAAGACAAATACCTTGTAGGCTCTGTTGGGTAGAGAGATGTCTGTCAAGGAAGGGCACCACCAGATTCTCTTTTTGTGTTGGCCAACTTGTTTCCTGGTTGATGGGCATTGAGGATTGGGTTGCTTTGGGCTCTTTTTGTGAAGCCAAGTTCATCCTTACGTATTGAGGAGATCCCTGTGGTGCGTGATTATCCTGATGTGTTCCCCGTAGAGCTTCTAGGAATACGTCCAAAGTGGAAGGTGGAATTCAGAATTGATCTTTTGGCTCATCCTTTCCAAGATGAATTGAAGAAGCAGATAGATGATCTACTATCCAAAAGGATTATCTGGTGCAGTGTGTCACTTTGGGGGTGTGCCCATTCTGTTCAATGAAAAGAAGGGTGGGAGTTGGCACATGTGTGTGGATTATCATGCCCTTAATTAGGTGACCATCAAGGATAAATATCTATTGCCCCATATTGAGGACTTATTTGACCAATTAAAGGGAGTCAAGGTGTTCTCTAAGATTATTATGTAGTCTTGGTACAATCAGATCCATGCGCGGGAGCAGGTATGGGCATTATGAGTACAAAGTTATGACATTTGGACTAATGAATGTGATAAGAACATGTACCTGATGGATACAACCGTATTTGCTATACTTGTTATTCCAATTACAAGAGCTCTTACACATCACTTAAATTATGAGGTGAGCTCGTTTCAAAGAGATTTTACTTTATTTGATAAAGAACTTATGATATTACATAATGAGAGTTTGTTGCGTTTGTTATCATGTACCAAGATTTATGATCAAGATCATGCAATACGTGACACTACATATATGTTAAAACCGAGGACAGTTTTCTGTCAAGAAGGGGAGGATGATGTGACCACGCCACCAACACATACGACCATAGCGGCCAATATCAAGATTGAACTAAAGGTGAACTCGTTTTTTCAACTTCAACACATTTTAAATGAAAATATGATGCTACCTAATGACGAAAATATATATATTTGTAGCACCACATCACTTTGAAACCAATTGAAGTAAGGGTTCAAATTGGACAGGTTTTGGAATCCAATTCGGCCTCTAGATCAATTCGAATTCAGCTTGACAGGCCAACTTCAAATGTGCATAACTTTTTATCCAGGAGGCTTCTTGGGGCCCGTGAATACTCGTTGGAAAGCTCTTGGAGTCTACTTTCAGATGGATCTAGTCTCACCTCTAAACTCCATCCGAGCAGATCAAAAATTGCGAAACAAATCACATTATTTTTCTAGTCCGAGTCAAAGTGGGCCGAGTGCCTTGTAACTTAGGCTATTTGGGCCAGTACTGTTCACATGAACAGTACCACGCCATGTGAACAGTAACCATGAATAGTACTGCACCCCTTTGTTGGTGATATGCCCTAGAGGCAACATGGAGATGTTGAATATATCACATACTATGTTTATGATACATTACTTTGTTCCTTGAAATAGACATTATCATTATTGATCAATGAGTATGTGACTTGTTCATGAGACTCTTAATGCCAAAATGTTGCTATTTCTAAATGATCCCTGATTATATATCATATGAGGAACAAATATGATTCAAATATCAACATATGTATTGATTGATGATCATGTCTCATGGATCATGGTATGGAGATACCAAATCAATAATATGGACATGTGTTAGTGAACATATGTTGGATAGACCCGCCATGAGACACTGCAGAGATTCCATGTGTCATCAGTTGGTCTCAAGTAGTGTTTATGTGGAATCCTTAGACTTGAGATCATCATGGTTCCCAACATGCGTAGTAGTCTATTTTGGGACTACTAACCACTACTCCGTAACTGGGTAGTCATAAAAGTAGTCTTCGGGTTTGCTATGAAACATGTAGTGGGATGTGAATGATCAAGATAGAATTTGCCCCTCCTTATGGGAGAGATATCTCTGGGCCCCTCGATGTAATGGATTATGAAAGTGCATGGCCATGCCAAGGTGATTGAGGAGTCAATCACGAGTTTATAATCCATCACGGAATCGAGAGAGTGATTGAGCTATTAAGAGGATGACACAGGTCTCGCCTTGAGCTTAATCTATATCGTGAGGCAAAGGGATTCGTACATGAGAACATTACAGGTTCAGCCGATATGATCTTTACGTATACTTTGGGGTTAATATGTCTTGCTAGAGGCCGCTATTAACAGGGTGACCGGAAAGGCGTTTCCGGGTTGCGACCAAGTATACGTGAACCTACAGGGCCGCACACTTAACGGGTTGGAACACTAATTCGAATGTGATTCGAATGTGGGCTCAATTCGGATAAAGACCCGGATAGACTCCTATTGGGCCTCGGTCCACGAGGCCCAAGTGAGGAGGTCTATATATATGGAGACGGGGGGCTGAGGGGTGCATGCTTCTGTTCCTCCCGAGCAAAACCCTAGCCGCCACCTCCCGAGCCAAACCCTAGCCGCTCGCGAGTGCTCGTACACTCGCGATCGGCGTTCCAGCCCCGGACGTGTGGATACCGGTGGAGGCGCTGCTCGTTGCGGCGTTGATCGGCATCAACAACCTACAGATTGGATCTGCTCGTGGTGTGGTTGATCGCGTGGAGGAGACACGCGTGGTTGGATCGGCTTCTCCAACTCTTCTTCCGCTGCGTTGCGCGTCTAGTGGTAACGATCCATGATCCCACCTTAGCATGATGTCCTGGTGTGCGCGGTAGAAATTTTTGTTTTCTGCTCTCGTAGCATACGCGCAATCCATCACCCTTTTCATTAGATAAGTGCGGCTTCCCCCTCCCATATTTAAGGAGGTCGCACCCCTTTAGTTTTTCTTGGGTTTTTCTTAAGGGATTATTCTGCATAGCAGTTTCGTCACACGTTCGATTGAGAAACCCCAACTTGTGAACTTAATCTTTATTCGCAATACAATTTCAGATTGCATCTTGAACTCTCTTGCTTGTGTTCTCGATTCGCTTGTAGGAGATAGCCTTCTTTACGAGGTCAACCACGTTCGACACGGTTGATAACCAACGGAGCAGTGGTGTAGTGATTACAAGGGGTTCGATCTGTTTTGGTCGGAGCCTTTGGATCATCAATGTCGAGTTCTCCACAATCGACTTATCAGTACCTTTCGGAAGATCGAGCCATCGACACATTAGTTGGTATCAGAGCAACGGTTGCCTGTAAGGTAATTCTTGTATCCCTAGTTAGTAGATTAGTTTTTATTTTCTATAGTCCAGAAAAAATTGCCCCACAAAAAGAGTTAATTCCCGCTGTCCAAACTCCGTTGTGCCTTTCGATCTGTTAGTTTTGGTTTGCTAAATTGAATTTGTGTCCGTCATAGCATTGTCTAGTTGCTGGTCTTATCTTTGTTCCATTAAAAATCCAAACAAAAAAAAATTCCCCACCCCAAAATCTAATTCCAATTCGGCTGATTTTTCCATTCTCTGCAATCACCACCAAAAAGGCCATAACTTTTGATTCCGAGATTATTTTTGTGTGAGACCACCGCCATTTGATTCAAAAATTTATTATCCATCTATCTATAAAATTTCACGTCATTCAAGTAAGGCAGTTAAGAGATATATGCGGTGAAAGTTGACCCAATTATCTGTTTTGAATCTACAACAGTCAGCAGTTGTGATTTTTGTGTGAATTTCTGTGTCGGGTTTCGGAAGTTGGCCCCCAAAAGAAAATCTGTAGAAAAAGCCATCAGAAAACAGAGAAAAAAACAATCAATGAAAAAGAGGCATCTGACAAAAAGTTACGGCCAAAATACCAACGTGCTGTCCAGTGGACAGAAAGCTTCAATTTTCAGTTTTGGGTCAATCCTTGTGTTGTTCAATTCCAGATTGCATTGGATTGAATTATCTTGTATGTACCACTCCTACACATTGCCATACACTTTTTTTAGCCTTCTTCCATTCTTGGTTGATCAGCAACATAGGCTAAATGTTATATACGAACTATAATTCAATTCTATGCAATTTCTAAAATTAACTGATTGTTCTCCATTGCTACATATTGTGCCTTCCAAGCTCCACATACTCTTGATCAGAACAGGTTCCCTCTTGCAATCGTACCCACGCTCGACATGGTATCACGAACCAGCCACCAGTTGTACCACCTGCTGCGTTGGTAAGAACACTTGTAAGAGTGTGGTAAGATGCTTGAGAATGTGTGATTCCATCTTCCATCACCTAGTAGTTGATAGGGATAATACCTTTGTGTTGTCTTTTGTTTTCTACTAACCATGACAGGTGGGTCGTCTGATGATCAAGAGTGTGTTTTAAAGGGAGAGCTCATGACGCTCTTGGATGAACAACGCATCGATAGGAAGCTGGACACATTGCAGCGTTCCATCAATGAGAGTCTTGCAGTACTCACTGCACGCCTTGAAAGAATGGTGAATTGTCCGCCAAACAATGGATGCGAGTATGATCACAATGCAAGCCAAGATCTTGAGGAGGGAGATGATACTGAGAGACAAAACCGCGACGTCGGCGCTGTTTTTTCTGCCCAAGATGCACGCCAACGACACCGCCTACATCAAAACCGTCCCTGTATAGGAGGTAATAATTTTCAGCACTACAATGCTCGTGCTAATGATGACCCATTTGCTAAAGTCAAGTTTACCATACCATCTTTTGCCGGTCTTTGTCATGCTGAAACTTATCTAGATTGGGAGATGACAGTTGAACAAAAATTTAATGCCCATCTAGTTCCTGAAGTGCATAGAGTCAGACAAGCTACTAGTGAATTTAAAGATTTTGCTATCATTTGGTGGACTCATGTAGTTAATTCTGGTTTAGCACCTGATACATGGGATAGATTGAAGGTAGCTATGCGTGCTAGATTTGCTTCTCCTGCTTTTAAACGTGATATGCGTACGAAATTGCAGCGCTTTGACCAAGGTAATAGATCTGTAAGGGAATATTATTATGAATTCAAAACTCGTTTATTACATTGTGGCTTAGAGGAACATGCTAAAGCTACAGAGAATAGATTCTTTCGTGGGCTTAATAAAGAAATTCAGAACCTTCTTATTCACGAAGAATATAATTCTCTCTCTCATTTGTTTGTACTTGTTTGTAAAATTGAAAGTCAGATTATAAAGAAATTGAGAGTGCTTGATGATAAGAAACATGAGAACAAACATGTGTGTGTACCTTTTTCTGTGACTAATAACTTGCAGGTAGTTGAGAACCATGCTGAAGAGGAGCATGAGCTGATTCAATCACTGACCCCATTGGTTGAGAATGAAGATAAGGAGATGGATACACTTACATCATCTGAGGAGAGCCAAAAAGGTAAAGAACATGGTGCTATCATCGCTCACAGTATTGATTTGGTGCTACAACAAGACATAGAGCAACCTTGTGAGTATACACCTGCTATAGTTCAATCTTTTGATATTCCTTGTGTTGACTTAAATGAACCATGTGCTGATCTAAATTCTCATAATTTTGCACATGTCGAATTAATAACACATAAAGAAGTTTTGACTAGAATTTCTTCTGCTAATTCATTGTGTTACATCATGTTGGATGTACCTATGAAATTGTCACATGCTATGGAGAAAGTTGCTAAACTTGCATGTTCGAAATTCTTGTTTAGTGCCTACATATCTGGATATAAGTTTAATTTGATTGGATATTATGGTGTGGAAAATCAGTTTCTTGTATATCGAATATGCATAACTTGTGATCACATGGATGAATTGAAACTTGCTATTTGGGACAACAATTCTTGTATACTGAATCATGTTCAATGTGAGAAGGAAGTAAAATTTAGTACTCATCCAATGCCTATGTGTTCATCTCTTTTTGCACCATCTAGTATGGACAATCTGAATAAAGATGATGAATTATGGTAGAACATACAAATCTTTTCACCCTTGTTAGATGAATTTGCTATTGTTCGATTGAGATATGATTATATGGATGAACTTTGCTTGATTCCAAAAGTTGTAGGTTTGCCCATATGTGCCACCACTGCAAGTTTACAACGTCAAAGATTTGAATTGCATAAATGCTTCACTTACATTTGCAAAACAAGTTGTAATAATTACTGTGTGAGAAATTTTGAATTGCTCATTAACATATATGATTACTCTTGGGTTAATAATACAATGAGCTTTTATGATCGCTGCTGTTTTATAACATTAATTGTGCAACAACGAAAAACTTATACCATGCATACACATTGGCTTCTTTGTTACCATATTTTCAGCTTATCAAAAGCCGAGGACGGCTTTGTTTGCAAGAAGGGAAGGATGATAAGAACATGTACCATATGGATACAACCGTATTTGCTATACTTGTTGTTCCAATTACAAGAGCTCCTACGCATCACTTAAATTATGAGGTGAGCTCGTTTTAAAGAGATTTTACTTTATTAGATAAAGAACTTATAATATTACATAATGAGAGTTTATTGCGTTTGTTATCATGTACCAAGATTTATGATCAAGATCATGCAATACATGACACTACACATATGTTAAAACCGAAGACGGTTTTCTGTCAAGAAGGGGAGGATGATGTGACCACGCCACCAACACATACGACTATAGCGGCCAATATCAAGATTAAACTAAAGGTGAATTCGTTTTTTCAACTTCAACACCTAATGATGAAAAAATATATATTTGTAGCACCACTTCGCTTTGGAACCAATTGAAGCAAGGGTTCAAGTTGGACAGGTTTTGGAATCCAATTCGGCCTCCAGATCAATTCGGATTCAGCTTGACAAGCCAACTTCAAATGTGCATAACTTTTTATCCAGGAGGCTTCTCAGGGCCCGTGAGTACTCGTTGGAAAACTCTTGCAGTCTACTTTCAGATGGATCTAGTCTCACCTCCAAACTCCATCCGAGCAGATCAGAAATTGCGAAACAAATTGCATCATTTTTCTAGTCCGAGTCAAAGTGGGCCGAGTGCCTTGTAACTTAGGCTATTTGGGCCGGTACTGTTCATGTGAACAGTACCATGGCCATGTGAACAGTAACTATGAATAGTACTGCACCCCTTTTCATTAGATAAGTGCGGCTTCCCCCTCCCATATTTAAGGAGGTCGCTTCCCTTTAGTTTTTCTTGGGTTTTTCTTAAGAGATTATTCTGCATAGCAGTTTCGCCGCACGTTCAATTGAGAAACCCCAACTTGTGAACTTAATATTTATTCGCAATACAATTTCAGATTGCATCTTGAACTCTCTTGCTTGTGTTCTCGATTCGCTTGTAGGAGATAGTCTTCTTGACGAGGTCAACGACGTTCGACACGGTTGATAACCAACGGAGCAGTGGTGTAGTGATTACAAGGGGTTCAATCTGTTTTGGTCGGAGCCTTTGGATCATCAACGTCGAGTTCTCCACAATCGACTTATCAATACCTTTCGGAAGATCGAGCCATCGACACATTAGAATACCCCTGCTATTTTTATGGAGGCAATGAAGAGTATGCTACACGTGTATCTTGATGACTTCATCGTGGTGTTGGTTGATGATATCCTAATTTATTCCAAGGCCGATGAGAAGCATGAGCGGCATATAAGGCTTGTGCTTAAAACGGTAAGGGAGAATCGGTTTTTTGCTAAACAGAAGAAGTGTGAGTTTTGGATTTCTAAAGTGGGCTTCCTGGGACATGTGGTTAACTGGGAGGGCATTTCTGTTGATCCGAGTAAGATCTCTATAATGGTGGACAGGAAGAGACCAACCAATATCAAGGAAGTGAGGAGTTCCTGGGCTTACCTTTGTGGAGGGTTTCTCTGTGATAGCCAAACCGATGTCTCATCTAATGCAAAAAGATGTGAAATTCCAGTGGACCGATGATTGTGGGCGTAGTTTTTGTACTTTGAAGGATAAGTTGGTAACTACTCCTATTCTCATTCTTCCCAACAAGGGAAGCGCTTCATAGTTTATTCTGATGCTTCTTGGGTAGGGCTGGGTTGTGTGCTCATGCAAGATGGAAAGTAATAGATTATGCATCGAGGTAGTTGAAGAAACACATAAGTTGAAGAAACATGAGCAAAATTATCCTGCCCATGATCTAGAGCTTGCTGTAGTGGTCTCAGATATATTGGTATAAGCTTGGATATGCATGTTGCATTGCATTGCATTAACAATAAGAAAGATGAGAAAGAGAAAATAGTGGATATTGATATGTGATATGATTATGGTTTGTTCCTATTACTTTACCTTATGCTTGCTAAGTTTTGGACTCACCTTTGCTTTTGTTGTTGTCTTTTAGGTGATCATTGAGGACGACATGCATAGGCAAGGAGTAGCACATGATCAATCTTGCACCGTCGATGTTTCACTCATCACCTAGCATTTATTCATTTGTTGTTGGAATAAATAAGATTTGTCATGCAAACCTTAGTTTGAATAATGGTTTCTCTTAGAACATAACAATATTAGCTTGTTGCTATTTGTCAAAGTTTCCTTTGTTTGAACTTATAATTGATTCACCTCATGTAATGTTATTCATTGAACTTTTGTTGATGTCATATCTATGTTCATGATTTTGTTGTGGAATTATAGTGGATGTTTAGTTGACGGAAATACTTACCGGATGGTTAAAATCGGTAGCAATTGTTGTGTTGGTGCTATTCTGGGCTCTTGCTAAGCTAGGGTGTTACAACATCTTTGTGTGGAGTTCGGTGGGTGTCAATTGAGAAAATTATCTAATACCGATTGGAGTGGTAGTTTGCAAAATCGTGGCATTGGCCTAAGTGGTTTAGGTCATGTTTTTGAGGATTATCGGGCTTGTGGAGCATAGAAGTCATGTTTTGAAAAGCGCGTAAATGTGTGTGAGTGTAAAACCCATTTATGTGTGGGTTACCAGGTTTCCCTATTTGTAAGTGGTTGTATCCACTACGAGATGCTGGTGTTAGGGTTGGTGAGAGGTGAGAAACCTCAACTATATAAGCCCTTACGTTAATTTAGAAATTGAGAACTTAATGTGGAGAAGGTTCTAGGATTTTGAGAGTGTTTAGGGTTTTCTTTGTGTAGATCCTTTTGTGTGTATACTATATGCTTAGAGCTGTACCATCCATGAAGGAATGGTTGTAAAACATTTATCTCTAAGTGGAATAAACATCCAAGTTAGCCTAAGTCAGTTGTGTCATGGATCTTTCTATAGCTTTTGATTTGTTTGGATTTCTTATTTGGATTTCTCTCTTCTTGATCTTTCCATATGCCAAGGATATGTAAGAGGTGGACGTATGTCTTGGGGATCAGTTCCCATCAGCCTAGGCACCTTCTATAGAAAGTTCTTGTGTTTGCCCGATTTTCCTTAAGAAAAGGGTAATTTTAGGGTTTTGCTCTTGTGGGCTATTTGGCTTGAGTTTGTGATGTTATCTATCTTGTTATAACATGTAAGAGCACATCCAAGGTCATCTATATCATCAAAGACTCACGAGCAATTATAGATCAAGGTTTCTCTTTTTTGCCCAATTTTAGTGCAATATTCCTTGTTAATTTAGATAAAAGTCAGAACTTTGGGATCGATATTCAAGATCCATGAATGAATAGGTTTCTGACAACATAGGAAGGCTTTGTGCCAAGATTCACTGCATTTGGATCAGTGGTTTGAGAGTTAGGTATTTTCTTGGATCGTGTGCAGTACAGTATGCACTATCCCTCAGCGAGGAGTCAGACTATAAGGAACTAAGCTAGCGGTCATACCGCACCCTAACTTTCTCGAGCGATCTAACTGGTGGAGACAAAGTGTCTCGGGTGGCCTTTGGTTCTTAGCTTTAGTGAGCTTGTGTGTTCATGTTTCGGTTGCATATTGTTGACGATATATGGGAGTAGATTTTGAAAGAGTTATTCACCCTCTTTGACTTGCCATACTCGATTCTACACCTCTCCGCCAATTTCTCGACCTCAGCATCAGCCTCCTACCGCTTCCACCACCGTAGAACACCCTGCCGCACCACCAGAAGACACCTCGCCGACTCTACGCTGCTCTCCCACGTGCATCGGTGAGGTGCAGCCCCAGACCTCACTGGCGCCAAAGAACATGGAGGAGTGTGAAGGGGGAGCTAGGCTCAAGATGGAGGATGGGGATGACCATTTTGGACTTTTTAGATGCGAATTTCAGTCCTAAAGAAATTGAAAAAAAATGCTAGAATACAAAAAGAGCGCAAATCCTGACTATTTCCATGAATCAAGTGGCATATCATAAGGGCAATCTTTGCAGTGACATTTCACGAAGTGGCAAATTTTGCGGTGGCAAATAATCAATTTTCCCCTTGGAACTGCAAATTAAATTCGAGTTCTTTTTCTTACAAAAAAAAGATGTTTGGAGCATATGCCCTATCTAATAAGCGTTAATACATTTATTCCGCCCAAAATGAAGATTAGGGGGAGGGGATCATTTAGAGCATAAACCGGCGGTTCGAAGAAAGAACTGTACCATCGGTTTGACAGAAAACAAATTGAGCTTGTTAGCGGTTAGTAAGCTGGTTCATTTTTTTCTTAATGCTCTAATTGTGGGAGAGTTTTCTTTATTATTTAACCTTTTTATTTAATTTTATTAATAACCTCTCACTCAACTTATTTTCAAATATAACCTTTTTTTGGTCATGCCAATACTCGTAGTATGGTCAAACAACACTGTGGCCTGGAGTCACCACTTTCTGGCTCAAGGCTGACTTTGCCCCGTGGGTCAAGGCTAGGTCACTGAGGTTCAGTTCATAACCACCCATAATGAACCACATTTTTGCAGGTTATTCAGATGAATTCTGGACAACATATTGTGGGAGTCATAAATTGGTCAAGGTATATATATCACCACGGGAGTGATTACAAAATTAAAGAACTGTTTATTTCGATCATTTAATATTATATATCTCTAAAGTGTCCCCTATAATGATATGATGATACACGGATGACGGTCTCTCTCGGCGCTCCCACCTCCAAGCTCCCGCCGGCGGCTACTCCGGCCCCGGCACCCACCTCCAAGCTCCCACCGGCTGCTACTCCGGCCCCGGCGGCCACCTCCACCTCTCCTCCCAGCCCTGTCCGAGCGTCAGACTCCCCACTTGCCCAGCCTTTCTTCCCTAGAGGTCGTCCTAAGGAGTTGCGGTGGCGGGATGGTAGCGCCTCTCCTCCCAGCCCCTGCAACCCGGTTCAGCGTCCCCTCGCGGCCGTCTCCTGCTCCTATCGCGACGCCCTTCTCGGTGCTCCTGACCTTCAGGCTCCGGAGCCGCCGGTGGTGCAAGAGTCTTCGCAGCACCCCGAGGACGTGTGAGCTCCTCCTGCGCGCGTTCCGGATGCTGGTGGTTGGTGCACGGTGGTCAGTCGCCACAAGCTTCGGCGGCAGTTCCGGCCATCCCGACGTCTTGCAAAACCGATTCCCGAGGACCTCAAGGGAAGATGCTTCAACTGTTTCTCCATCAGGCACCACGATGCACAATGTCGTAACCGGACTCGGTGCTTTCGCTGCCGCCGGCCGGGGCACAGGGTTTCTAGTTGCAGTTTTCCTCTGCTGAAGGAGAATGATCGCGCTCGGGGGAGGTGCATGTCAGCGCCTGCTTCTGCTCGCGGCTTGGCTGAGACCGCACTTCAGGCGGCGGAGGCCGCCGCGAGCTTAGGGCAGCCGAGGCGTCGTCGTCGAAGATCACGTGGGAAATCATCAAGGTCATCTGCTGGGGCCCCTTTGCATGTTGCTGTGTTGGAGAACGGCTCTGGGCGGGATTTGCCTTCGGTGGTGGCGCCAGCGGCTGCTGCGGCAGTGGATCTCCCTTCTGCCGTGCTTGGACATTGTTTCATTGAGCGCACATCGGAGTTATCTCGTGAGGAAGAAAACCTTCGCCGGGCTGTGTTCGTTACAATCATTGGCACGCGCCCGTCGGTGGAGCCACTGGAAGCGGCGGCGGCGTTCGCCGTTCTTTTGGGCATTGATGTCACTAGTATCTCTGTTCATCGTTCGAAGCCGGAGGATTTCCTTCTGCTGCTGCCGGATGAAGATTTGGTACATCGGGTTTTGAACAATGGTCAGCCTGTTCGAACACCTCGGTTCAGCTGCCTTGTCAAGCCATGGTCGCGGCTTGCTCATGCCATCGGTCGAAATCTTCCTTTCCGGATCGATTTGAGTCTCACTGGAATTCCACCTCACGCCTGGAGCGCTGATACAGTGAGTAGATTGTTGAGCCCGTTTTGTCGGATCGATAAGGTGCATCCGTCCGCAATGTCGCGCTCCGATCTGTTTTAGTTCAAGCTCAGTGCATGGGCTCGATGGCCTGATTCTGTGCCATCTCATCTTAGCCTTTGGGTGGAGGAGTCGGTGGGGGCATCTACGGCTGAAGGGGCTACGTTGCGTTTGCTCGAGTATGGGGTGGACGTTCAGGTCACGAGAATTGTGAGCCTTGACTCTCCAGCTCCAAGGCGTCCAGAGGGTGATGATGATGGTTCTCGGCATCCGCGGCGTCGTCGGCGACAACGGGCAAGTCTTGGATCCTGCAGTCCCGGCCGTGGAGGCCAGCCCCAGGGAGTTCTGCCTCAAGCTGCTGGTGGTTCTTCGTCTCCCTCGGGAGTGCCCTTGGTGGGCATGCAGTCCGTCTCCACGCCTTCCCCCCTCTCGCATGACTGGATGGCTGCCTCGGGCCCCCCGTCTGTTGATGGATGTGGGCCTGGGGCGCGGCAAACACAGTGCTGCTGGAGAGGGGTGCCGCCTTCGCTGATTGCTCGAGCCCCCTGTCGTCTGACTGTTGCGGGTCCGTTGGCGTACCAAGCACGGCAGATCAGCCTGCTGAAGATCTGAAGCAGCCTGTGGTGGGAGATCTCTAGATCACGCGAGATTTTTCTCCGGCGCTTCCAGTTTCATCTCCCCAGATCGAGGCAGGTTCCCCCGTGCGTCATAATGATTTGTCGGCTCTTGGCATGGAGTCCTTGGTAGCCATCTCCCCTGCTCCTGTTGGGCCGAATACAGAGCCCAGTTTGGTGGAGGAAACGGCCCCTGCGCATCAGCCATCGAACGCCTTTGTAATATCCTGAACGTCTTTACGGCGTAAATTTTTAAAATAATCGCAGAGTTGCCGGTTTTTTCGGTAAATCGCGGGAAGGAAAAAATAAAAATTGTAGAACAGTGTAAAATGAATAAAATAAATTAAAAATTAAATTAAAACCTCTGAGTGGGCTGCCTGGGGAGTGGGCCGACCGCCTTGGGCCGGAGGCCCAAGGGGTGGCCGCACCTCCGCTCCCCCTCCCCAAAAACCCTAGCCCTTTTTCTCCCCCCTCTGCCATCCCTTTGCAGCCGCCACCCCCCTTCCTCCACCCACTGGGCGCAGCCCTCTTCTCCCTCCATCACCCCCCCACAAGTGCTGCTGCCATTGGAGCCAAGGAGAGGAAGGAGAAGGAGAAGAAGGAAGGAGAAGGAAGAAGAAGAGGAGGAGGAAAAAAAGGGGTGATCCATCATCTAGGTAATTTTTCCTCATCCCAAACCCTCTGTTCTATGGAATAATTAGGGTTCTTGGCACGGATTTTGAAGGTAGTTAATAGATTAATTGCCCGATTAGATATTAGCTGATGTCTGCCTGTAGATTGATTCGCGCAGCGTGTCTGTTCGTGAGGTTTTGACCTAGTAAACGAATTTTCCTGCGGACCTTCCCAAACGGAAAGTTGTAGAGGACTTCAAGACGCATCTTCTGTATTTTTTTCGGAATTTCATACCTTGTTATCTGGGAGTTACAGGGTCGGGAATACTGCTGTTCGTCAGGTGAGCAGATTGGTACAGACCGACGGTAATCTGGGAATTAGAGGTCGTAAATGATTTTTATGACCATGTCCGTAATTTAGAAAGTTGTAGATAATTTAGAGATTTAGCTGCTGTATAAAATTCAGAATTGGTAGACCCTTTTACTGATGTTGGGACGCATTTGTTTATTGCTGTCCAATCTGCCAGAACAGAGTTCTTCCTCTGTTTTGGGCATTAAATTACACCTAGCTGTGATCAAAATAAAAATAGGTGTTCTACATGAAAAATGTAGGCTTTTAAGTTACGAAAATGTTAAGCAGCACTGCTGCAGAGGGTAATTTGCTGAATTGTTGAGCGGAGAGGAGTTTGTGCGGGTTCGGGGTTCTAGCGACGTTTTTAATTATTAATGTCATATTTGTATGCTGTAGCTGTGTGCTGAGAGTTGCCTTTTGGACAGGTGGTCTTGTCCCTGAGCGCTCTTGATTTTACTTCGCTTCGTCGGTTTGAGGCAAGTAAACGTAGCGGTGGTTGCTACCGTTTAACTTGTTATTCCTTCTACTTGCAGTTTACATTATTATCGTAATTTGATACATTATGCCATGATTGCATGATAATTTAATTGTGGAGATGGTAGCAAGTACTTATCCATTGATATGTTGATAATCTGCTAGTAGCCATGTGGAAATCTTGCGTAATGTTATAATGTGGAACATGAAAATAACATGTGGTGGATGTGGATATGTCATGAGCATGTTGATGCTCCTTTGAGGATGGATTAATGTGATTTGTGATTATCATGTCATATCATGTCATATGCATATGTGGATGTCGCCGCACTTAGCCGCGACCGTACCGGTACAGCATCGTATATTGTCGTAATACGATGCACCTCTTATCCCGCGGGAAGCATCGTATATTGTCGTAATACGATGCACCTCAAATCCTGCCCTGGAAAGAGTGATGTGGAGCATAGCATTCATATGCATTGCATTGTGGAAAGATTCATTTGCATACATATGCAATATGTTGTGGTGAAGTTATTTTGTGGAATATTCAACTCATAGTTGTAATGTGGATTATACAACTTCATAGTTGTAATGTGGAATTGGCTCATGTGAGCTATTTGTGGTATGAGGATTATGGTTGTGGACGTGGAATGGGGTTCATCCCTTGTGTACGGTAAGGGTTGTGATTGTGGCATGAGATTCTTTTCTCTTGTATTAATTGTTGATAACAATTGTGGATGTGAGAAATAATAAAGTGTTGAGTAAAACATACATATGTTTCATTGCTTTTGCTAGTGGTAGTGGTTGAGAATTTAAAGTAGTCAAACAAGATTTATTTGTTAATGCTTTAACGTCATTGATGGTGATTTGAGGTTGAGGATAATAACATTGTAATTGTGGAAGAATGTTGATGATTAACCTATTGTGGTTTGTGGAAGATTAAATGTTTTATTTGTATTTAATTGTGGAAGAATGTTGATGATTAACCTATTGTGGTTTGTGGAAGATTAAATGTTTCATTTGCATTTAATTGTGAATAAAATGACTGCATTCATATGCCAATTAAATCTGAAATTGAAGAGGTATGATTCATGAAAATTTGTGGTGGTTTAATAATTGTGGACATGAATTATGGTTGTAGTTGTATGGAATTATAAATGATGATGTATAATTGTTTGTAGTTTGAATAGCCTGTTAAACAGTTTGCTTGCTGAGAGTTTTATCTCACCCTTGTTTCCCCCTCCCTACAGGTGGACTTTGAGAATGCATGGGAAGGGTAGAACGGCACCACACTGATGTACGTGAATCATATTTTTATGCTGTAATAAAGTTGAAAGGATTCTAGACCTTGCATAGCTTTGTTTACATTATCTTGATAATGTTAAATTTGTGAATTATGTTTGAGATTAAAATGTTGGAGGATATTTTAAATAGTGAATTGCTATCACTATCCTGTTATTCCTTAGTTATTTATGCTTCCGCTTATACTATCTTGTTTAGTAATTGTTGCCAGTTTATTTTATCTTGTAAATTGGCTCGTTGTAGAGCAGTTTTAGTAGCATCCCAGGGTAATGTGGGTCCTGGGGTGTTACAGTTGGTATCAGAGCGGGCGTTAGGTCCGTGGTAATTAAATTATTAAATTGACACACTGGTGCACATTAGGGTGGGATGGGTCAAGCATTGCATTTATGCTTTTGACATGTTGTATTGATGATTTACATTATGAGATAACCTTGTATGATTATTATTTGCTCCTATGACTGTTATGAGTGAAGAATTTGTCAATGATAAGATGTAGAGGTTGTATTTGCTGCCTTGGCATTGCCAGGTTATACCACTGTTTGTAGCATGGGGATTAGCGATGTAGTTACCTCGGGTAACTTAGTTGCGGATGTTGTGAGTGAGTTTATTTAGAAATGTTGATATCTTCCTTGAGTTGATTTTGGTCAATTCTTTGTCTATTGCAGTTAATGAATTTCTCTTGAGTTTGTGGTTCATTGTTGTTGAGGGTTTGCAATTGGTCTCTATCTGTTCGTTGAAGCAATTATTGTTTCTTTTCGGACTAGTAAGACACTATTGTTGCTTGTGAATATTGTTGATTTGCAAGGTTAGTCCCTTTGTGGGAATTTTGTCTTGTTGTGAATCATGACTCATTGGTTCGCTTGGTATTTTTACCAATGAAAGTTTTGTGTTGCAAACTCATTAATATGTTAAAGCCTTGGATCTATGTATTGTTTTAGATTATTTCGGGTGTTGAAGTTTATTTCCATTCCTTTCTGAAAGAGAGTGTTAAAACCTTTGTGGTATTTTGCTATGCTTAAGTGGAAGGTGGTAATCATATAAACTAATTCATAAGGTATGAATTATCAAGTTGAGATGTTAGCGTGGTGCATAATTAATTTCAACTAGCATTCTTGGAAGTGTAGTTGATTAATGTGATATTGCCTTGTAATAGTTTCTAGAAGAACTGTGATTAAGAATTTGTCTATACATGATTGGAACTTATGGAGTTATTGAGGAGTGTGCAAAAGAATTGGAATGATTATTATGATTGTTTAAATTTCTGTCATGTTGGATAAATTGAATTATTTTTGTTTATAGTAATTAATCTGACCGTTTGGAATGATTAAGTAAGGAGGTGTTGGAATATTGCCTTGGTAATATTAACCTTTAATCTGTCCTTTATTTAGATACTTTATGAGCATGTACAATTGCTAGATTCATCTATCTTTCACCATGCTAAATTGTTGAAATATGTATAAAGAAATAGAGGAAGGTGGATGTATTGACTTGTAGAATCTTGTCTTACAAAGCTGGTATTATTGAAGTTTAAAGTTATTTCGTTCTAATTTCTGAACGTAAGGTGGGATACTGAATCTATTCTCATGATTGTTTTATGATTGTAAAACGGAGTTAGGATCATGAATGTTGTTATGATAAAATAATAACAATTATTGCTAGTAATGACTAGAGTACAATCAATTTGTGCTAAATTAGAGTTGAGCATCAATAAGAATTGAATATATGGAATCTAATAAAAGATTCATACTAGCATGTTTGTGAGATTGTCATGTTCTAGTATCATCTTGTTTAAAAGCTTTGATTTAATATGGTGACTTATGCACTAGGATTTCCTAGATTAAGTAGTCGCAATCTTACTCAGATAATAGAAACATGATGAAGTGATTTCTTATGTTTCTTTTGGAAAAGTTTATGAAGGGATTTGTGGATATGATGATGCTTGTTAAGAATGTATTATTCTGATGTTAGCATGATGGTTAGTTGTGGTTGTGATGATAATGTTGAATGTTCCTTAAATAAAAGAATTTGATAACTTCCATGATACTACTTAAATTAAAAGTTTTGAGATTTGCGTACGCAATCTTTTTGATCTCATGACTTATGTGGCAGCTGAAATTGTTTGAGCAAAGTGACGTGTTGAGAGCTTTTATTAGTTCTTAAGGGATTAATGTGTTGTGGTCTTTAAATCACTTTTGTTGGAATTGTCAAGGTGATACCGCAATCAAAGAAAGTTGTTCTCTTTGTTAAAAGAAAGAGTGCGGTAAAAGTATAGGAGGTTGAAGTCATGTCATGCAATTTTTTTAGGTGTGTTTGACTTCTTAATTTCGCCGCATAAGAGCTTCTTGAACTCAAATGGCAATATTTTTTCCGCCGCCTAAGAGTTTCTTGAGCTCAAATGGCAATACTGTATTCTTATTGGTTGAGATTTGATATTTTCTTCTTGAGGGGCATGTGCCTTCAACTGTGATATTATCTTTTGCTATCCAAGATTGTTGCTATTTCTTTTGGTCTTGCATTTATTGCGGATGGTAGCATCATCCTCTATGCTGAAATTTACTTCTTTTTGCCTCTTCTAAGAAAGGGGTAATCAATTTGGGTTGCAAAGTCCTTTAAGAGGTGTATGGCATCTAGTTGGTGTGGTCATGTGATTGATTTTGGTGAGAATGTGGGTGTGATATGAATTTCGAGTTGTTATCCTTAAAAGGATTAAGGTGTTTTAGGAATTATCTGTCAAAGTAATTCCATTGGTCGTTGTCTTGGCTAGAATGTATTTTTGTGGAGACAGTAGAGTCTCTCTGCAAGGGTGTGGATGATGTACTCAGTTTGAGCGCATTGTCGAAGTTGCCAACCTAAGATAAATGCGTTGGTGTGTTGGATGATGATTTGAAAATCCTTGGTTCGAGGAAGTTAAATTTCCAAACGGAATGGATTGGGGAATTATTAATAACTCGAGCAGTAATATGCTCTCTTGATTCTTGTTTAAACTGTGTGTTTATGGCAGAGGTCATCTGCAAATTGAGTTGTTATATGTTGTGGTGTATTCTTTTCCAGTTAGGAAAAGAAAATGATTGTTTTGGTCTGTCGAGTGATTTTCACTCTTGGCTCGTGCAGTGTGGTTTTTTCCAAATGTCTATTTGGAGAGTGTGAATGGTTTTGTTGTGAATCCTTTGTTTTGGATTGTGGTCCTTTGAAGGAAGGTTGTTTGCTAGTATGTTGCTTGAGAATCCTTTATTCCTCTTTTGGTTGGGTTCCTTCTGCGAAGTTATTGTTCGTGCTTTGAGTAATGTTATGAGTGGAATCTGTGGTTGAATTCTTTAAAAGGGGTACAATGTATTATCCCGATTATAATAAACAGAGGAAAATGTTGTAGGAAGGAGGATGGTATTAGATAGTGGCTTGATAGTTGTGGCGGAGAATTTTGTGCGAACGGCAGGATCTGTTGGCCGCTCAGAGCTGACAAAAGAGTTGCGGGTGCTCCCTTCGGATGTTCTATCCTTGGGATACTCTTTCTTGTGGTTGTTCTTTCCTTCATTGCTCTTTTCTTTGTTGTTCTCTTGGTTTGTGGTTTGAGGAGTTAGATTCGAGGACGAATCCTTTTTAGGTGGGGAGAATGTAATATCCTGAACGTCTTTACGGCGTAAATTTTTAAAATAATCGCGGAGTTGCCGGTTTTTTCGGTAAATCGCGGGAAGGAAAAAATAAAAATTGTAGAACAGTGTAAAATGAATAAAATAAATTAAAAATTAAATTAAAACCTCTGAGTGGGCTGCCTGGGGAGTGGGCCGACCGCCTTGGGCCGGAGGCACAAGGGGTGGCCGCACCTCCCCTCCCCCTCCCCAAAAACCCTAGCCCTTTTTCTCCCCCCTCTGCCATCCCTTTGCAGCCGCCACCCCCCTTCCTCCACCCCCTGGGCGCAGCCCTCTTCCCCCTCCATCACCCCCCCACAAGTGCTGCTGCCATTGGAGCCAAGGAGAGGAAGGAGAAGGAGAAGAAGGAAGGAGAAGGAAGAAGAAGAGGAGGAGGAGGAAAAAAAAAGGGGTGATCCATCATTTAGGTAATTTTTCCTCATCCCAAACCCTCTGTTCTATGGAATAATTAGGGTTCTTGGCACGGATTTTGAAGGTAGTTAATAGATTAATTGCCCGATTAGATATTAGCTGATGTCTGCCTGTAGATTGATTCGCGCAGCGTGTCTGTTCGCGAGATTTTGACCTAGTAAATGAATTTTCCTGTGGACCATCCCAAAAGGAAAGTTGTAGAGGACTTCAAGACGCATCTCCTGTATTTGTTTCGGAATTTCATGCCTTGTTATCTGGGAGTTACAGGGTCGGGAATACTGCTATTCGTCAGGTGAGCAGATTGGTACAGACCGACGGTAATCTGGGAATTAGAGGTCGTAAATGATTTTTATGACCATGTCCGTAATTGAGAAAGTTGTAGATAATTTAGAGATCTAGCTGCTGTATAAAATTCAGAATTGGTAGACCCTTTTACTGATGTTGGGACGCATTTGTTTATTGCTGTCCAATCTGCTAGAACAGAGTTCTTCCTCTGTTTTGGGCACACCTAGCTGTGATCAAAATAAAAATAGGTGTTCTACATGAAAAATGTAGGCTTTTAAGTGATGAATCCAGAGAGATATCGTTTGCTGTAAATGGATCAATATTTTTAAAGTTACGAAAATGTTAAGCAGCACTGCTGCAGAGGGTAATTTGCTGAATTGTTGAGCGGAGAGGAGTTTGTGCGGGTTCGGGGTTCTAGCGACGTTTTTAATTATTAATGTCATATTTGTATGCTGTAGCTGTGTGCTGAGAGTTGCCTTTTGGACAGGTGGTCTTGTCCCTGAGCGCTCTTGATTTTACTTCGCTTCGTCGGTTTGAGGCAAGTAAACGTAGCGGTGGTTGCTACCGTTTAACTTGTTATTCCTTCTACTTGCAGTTTACATTATTATCGTAATTTGATACATTATGCCATGATTGCATGATAATTTAATTGTGGAGATGGTAGCAAGTACTTATCCATTGATATGTTGATAATCTGCTAGTAGCCATGTGGAAATCTTGCGTAATGTTATAATGTGGAACATGAAAATAACATGTGGTGGATGTGGATATGTCATGAGCATGTTGATGCTCCTTTGAGGATGGATTAATGTGATTTGTGATTATCATGTCATATCATGTCATATGCATATGTGGATGTCGCCGCACTTAGCCGCGACCGTACCGGTACAGCATCGTATATTGTCGTAATACGATGCACCTCTTATCCCGCGGGAAGCATCGTATATTGTCGTAATACGATGCACCTCAAATCCTGCCCTGGAAAGAGTGATGTGGAGCATAGCATTCATATGCATTGCATTGTGGAAAGATTCATTTGCATACATATGCAATATGTTGTGGTGAAGTTATTTTGTGGAATATTCAACTCATAGTTGTAATGTGGATTATACAACTTCATAGTTGTAATGTGGAATTGGCTCATGTGAGCTATTTGTGGTATGAGGATTATGGTTGTGGACGTGGAATGGGCTTCATCCCTTGTGTACGGTAAGGGTTGTGATTGTGGCATGAGATTCTTTTCTCTTGTATTAATTGTTGATAACAATTGTGGATGTGAGAAATAATAAAGTGTTGAATAAAACATACATATGTTTTATTGCTTTTGCTAGTGGTAGTGGTTGAGAATTTAAAGTAGTCAAACAAGATTTATTTGTTAATGCTTTAACGTCATTGATGGTGATTTGAGGTTGAGGATAATAACATTGTAATCGTGGAAGAATGTTGATGATTAACCTATTGTGGTTTGTGGAAGATTAAATGTTTCATTTGCATTTAATTGTGGAAGAATGTTGATGATTAACCTATTTTGGTTTGTGGAAGATTAAATGTTTCATTTGCACTTAATTATGGATAAAATGACTGCATTCATATGCCAATTAAATCTGAAATTGAAGATGTATGATTCATGAAAATTTGTGGTGGTTTAATAATTGTGGACATGAATTATGGTTGTAGTTGTATGGAATTATAAATGATGATGTATAATTGTTTGTAGTTTGAATAGCCTGTTAAACAGTTTGCTTGCTGAGAGTTTTATCTCACCCTTGTTTCCCCCTCCCTACAGGTGGACTTTGAGCATGCATGGGAAGGGTAGAACGGCACCACACTGATGCACGTGAATCATATTTTTATGCTGTAATAAAGTTGAAAGGATTCTAGACCTTGCATAGCTTTGTTTACATTATCTTAATAATGTTAAATTTGTGAACTATGTTTTAGATTAAAATGTTGGAGGATGTTTTAAATAGTGAATTGCTATCACTATCCTGTTATTCCTTAGTTGTTTATGCTTCCGCTTATACTATCTTGTTTAGTAATTGTTGCCAGTTTATTTTATCTTGTAAATTGGCTCGTTGTAGAGCAGTTTTAGTAGCATCCCAGGGTAATGTGGGTCCGGGGGTGTTACAGCCTTCCAGTCTGCAACACCGGTGACTGAATCGGCTACTGGGAACAGATCGTCGGTTCCAGGTTTTGGCCCTTCCTTTCGCAAGAGTTCATCTTCCTTTTCACATGTTTACAGCAGGCGTCGTCGATGGCAACTTGAAAGTAAGGAGCCCAATCCAATCCTTTCTACCCCAGCCAAGAATTTCATCTCCTTAGTGACTCAAGCCACTGATGGGCTGATCTCTGGCCCTGCAAATCAGAGGAGAAGACCTAAGCAACACCCACCAGACTTTGCTCTTCGTCGCAGCAGCAGGTTGAAAAAGAAACGTGAGTTTTCCTCACCTGCAGCATCACAAGCTCAAGGGATTCTCATGCAGCATTTGGGGATTGTTGCTAATCAGGAGGGTATAAGCGAACGTGACATGGAAAGATATGCCCAGTTTTTTTCTCAGCCATTATCACAAGCTCACATTGCGGCATTGGCGGCTTTATTTGGCTGGCAGCCACCGGCGGCGGGGGAGGCTCCACGAGATGCTGTGATCCTTCCAAGCGTGGCGACTGGTGACTAGTGCTGTGGGGTTTTTTTGTTGGTCGTTTCTAATTCTTGAATCTATGGTTTCCAAGATCCTTATTTGGAATGTGAGGGGGCTTAACAGCAAGGCAAGGCGGGATAGTGTTCGCAGTATGGTCAATTCTATTCGGCCAGAGGTGGTGTGTTTGCAGGAAACAAAGAAGGAGGCTATCTCGGGTCTTATGGTGAGTTCGCTGCTTGGTAGTGACTTTGATCATTTTGTGGAGGTACCGGCAATCAGAACAAGAGGAGGGGTCTTGGTGGCCTGGAAGGGCTGCTTGTGTCAGGTTCTCCAATCCCGGATACACAACTTCTCGGTTTCAGTTCAGTTTGATTCACCAGAAGGCATGCCGTGGTGGTTCACAGGTGTTTATGGGCCTCAAGATGATGAGCACAAAATTCAGTTTTTGCAAGAGCTACGAGACATATGGCAAGCTTGCCAGGGACCTTGGGCTATTGGTGGGGATTTCAACTTGATCTACAAGGCTGAAGACAAGAATAACACAAATGTTAACAGGGCAATGATGGGTCGATTTCGCTGTTTTTTGGATGACTGGGAGCTGAGAGAATTACCTCTTCTTGGCAGAAAATACACCTGGTCAAACGAACGGGCTTTACCTACTTTAGTTCGGTTGGATCGGGTATTCATGACCTCAGATTGGGAACAATTGTTCCCTGACTGTATTCTTCAGAGCTCTGCTGCAGTGGTGTCAGATCATTGCCCCATCATCCTTGGTCTGAGGGACAACATTCAAGGCAAGAGGAGGTTCCACTTTGAGAATTTTTGGCCCAGATTTGAAGGTTTCCTGCAGGAGGTTGAGTGCTCCTGGAGTAAACCGGTCGCAGCCTCCTGTCCATTGAAAATGTTCTCTTTGAAGTTAAGCAGACTTGCAAGGGATTTGCAATCTTGGAGCCAAAAGAGAATTGGAAATATAAAGACACAACTTCTTTTGGCGAAAGAACTCTTGCACCGGCTGGAAATTGCCCAGGACAACCGGTTACTTTTGGTGGAAGAGGACTGGTTGCGACAACAGCTCAAGCTGCACACACTCACTTTGGCTTCGCTCGAGCGTACAATCGCTCGGGTTCGTTCCCGCTTATGCTGGCTAAAAGAAGGTGATGCAAACACGTCCTTTTTCCATCAGCATGCTCGACATAGGAAGAGGAAGAATTTCATGGCCAAGGTCAAAGTGGGAGGTAACATTCTTACTAATCAAGTTGAGAAGCAAGAGGTAGCATGGGATTTCTACTCTAATCTCCTCGGTACAGTATCGCAGCGGAATTGTACGCTCAATTTACAATCCTTTTATCAGGATTCTCATGACCTGTCTCCCCTAGAGATGCATTTTTCTGAGGAGGAGAATTGGGCAACAGTTAAGTCTCTTCCTTCGGATAAGGCACCAGGCCCTGACGGTTTTACGGGTCGCTTCTATAAGAGCTGTTGGAATATCATAAAAGTGGACCCCATGGCTGCACTTAACCGAGTGTTGCAGTGAGATGTGAGCAGTTTGTTCTTGCTTAATTCGGCATACATTACCTTGCTGCCCAAAACTCCGGATGCATTGGAAATAAAAGACTATCGACCAATAAGCTTGGTGCATAGCTTTGCAAAGTTGATCACCAAGCTGTTGGCCAATAGGTTGGCTCCTAAACTAAAGAATTTGGTCTCTCCCAACCAGAGTGCCTTTGTTAAAGGAAGATGCATTCATGATAATTTCTTGCTGGCGCAACAAACAGCGAGAATGCTACACAAGCAGAAGGAACCTCGAGTACTCCTCAAATTGGATATATCTAAGGCCTTCGACACGGTATCCTGGGCTTTCTTGTTACAGGTCAGAACGCGCGTAGGCTACGATAGCAGAAAATAAAAAATTTCTACCGCGCACACCAGGACATCATGCTAAGGAGGGATCATAGATCGTTACCACTAGACGCGCAGCGCAACGGAAGAAGAGTTGGAGAAGCCGATCCAACCACGCGCGTCGAGGTAGTAGTGGAAGTAGCTGATCGTCCCGAACAGATCGTCTCCTCCACGCGATCAACCACACCACGAGCAGATCCAATCTATAGATTGTTGATGCCGATCAACGCCGCAACGAGCAGCGCCTCCACCGGTATCCACACGTCCGGGGCTGGAACGCCGATCGCGAGTGTACCAGCACTCGCGAGCGGCTAGGGTTTGGCTCGGGAGGTGGCGGCTAGGGTTTTGCTCGGGAGGAACAGAAGCGTGCATCCCACAGCCCCCCGCCTCCAAATATATAGACCTCCTCACTTGGGCCTCGTGGACCGAGGCCCAATAGGAGTCTATCCGGATCTCTATCCGAATGGAGCCCACATCCGAATCACATTCGAATTAGTGTTCCAACCCGTTAAGTGTGCAACCCTGTAGGTTCACGTATACTTGGTCGCGACCCGGAAACACCTTTCCGGTCACCCTGTTAATAGCGGCCTCTAGCAAGACATATTAACCCCAAAGTATACGTAAAGATCATATCGGCTGAACCTGTAATGTTCTCATGTACGAATCCCTTTGCCTCACGATATAGATTAAGCTCAAGGCGAGACCTGTGTCATCCTCTTAATAGCTCAATCACTCTCTCGATTCCGTGATGGATTATAAACTTGTGATTGACTCCTCAATCACATTGGCATGGCCATGCACTTTCATAATCCATTACATCGAGGGGCTCAGAGATATCTCTCCCATAAGGAGGGGCAAATTCTATCTTGATCATTCACATCCCACTACATGTTTCATAGCAAACCCGAAGACTACTTTTATGACTACCCAGTTACGGAGTAGTGGTTAGTAGTCCCAAAATAGGCTACTACGCATGTTGGGAACCATGATGATCTCAAGTCTAAGGATTCTACATAAACACTACTTGAGACCAACTAATGACACATGGAATCTCTGCAGTGTCTCATGGCGGGTCTATCCAACATATGTTCACTAACACATGTCCATATTATTGATTTGGTATCTCCATACCATGATCCATGAGACATGATCATCAATCAATACATATGCTGATCTTTGAATCATATTTGTTCCTCATATGATATATGATCAGGGATCATTTAGAAATAGCAACATTTTGGCATTAAGAGTCTCATGAATAAGTCACATACTCATTGATCAATAATGATAATGTCTATTTCAAGGAACAAAGCAATGTATCATAAACATAGTATGTGATATATTCAACATCTCCATGTTGCCTCTAGGGCATATCACCAACAGTCTCCCACTTGCACTAGAGTCAACCATGTAGGTATCTAATACCCATTGCCCTAGTGTGAGCCTCATGTTTTGGCTGGGGAAGCGGCTTTGTCAACGGATCTGCAATGTTCAAATCTGTTTGTACTTTGCATATCTTCACATCGGCTCTCTCCACAATCTCGCGGATGAGATGAAATCGCCGTAGAATGTGCTTGGACTTCTGGTGCGATCTAGGCTCCTTGGCTTGCGCAATGGCCCCACTATTGTCACAGTAGAGGTCCATTGGGCTGGAGGCACTAGCCACCACACCAAGCTCAGAAACAAATTTCTTGATCCAAACAGCCTCTTTAGCAGCTTCAGAAGCTGCTATGTACTCGGCTTCTGTTGTAGAATCAGCAACCGTCTCCTGCTTGGAACTCTTCCAGCTCACCGCACCGCCATTCAGGCAGAACACAAATCCAGATTGCGATCTAAAATCATCTTTGTCAGTTTGGAAGCTAGCATCGGTGTAACCATTTACAACAAGCTCTTCCTCACCCCCATAGACGAGGAACACATCTTTAGTTCTTCTCAAGTACTTCAAGATGTTCTTTACGGCAATCCAGTGACTTTCACCTGGATCTGACTGGTATCTACTTGTAGCACTTAAAGCATACGAGACATCTGGACGTGTACAAAGCATGGCATACATAATGGATCCCATAGCCGAAGCATATGGAATCACATTCATTTTATCCCGCTCATCAGGTGTACTAGGACACTGACTCTTGCTAAGATTTATACCATGTGACATAGGTAGGAAGCCTTTCTTGGAATCCTGCATGTTGAACCTTTTCAACACCTTGTCAATGTACGTATCTTGGCTTAATCCAATTAGCCTTCTTGATCTATCCCTATAGATCTTGATGCCCAGAATATATGCCGCCTCTCCTATGTCTTTCATAGAGAAACTATTTTTCAATGAAGACTTAACAGATTCGAGCATAGGAATGTCATTTCCGATCAGTAATATGTCATCCACATATAAGACCAGAAACACGAGTGCGCTCCCACTAGCCTTTTTGTAAACACAAGGCTCTTCTTCGTTCTTGATGAAACCAAACCCTTTGATTACTTCATCAAAACGAATGTTCCAACTCCGAGATGCCTGCTTTAATCCATAAATGGATCTTTGCAGCTTGCATATCTTTCCAGCTGATTGCGGATCGACAAAACCCGTGGGCTGTGTCATGTACACATCCTCACTCAGATTTCCATTAAGGAAAGCTGTTTTGACATCCATTTGCCATATTTCATAGTCGAAATATGCAGCAATCGCTAGAATGATCCGAATAGACTTTAGCATTGCGACGGGCGAAAAAGTTTCATCATAATCAACACCTTGAATTTGTTTGAAACCTTTGGCCACCAATCGCGCTTTATAGATGTGAACATTTCCGTCTATGTCTATCTTTTTCTTGAAAATCCATTTGCACTCAATGGTTTTAACACCATCAGGTGGATCAACCAAGTTCCAAACTTGATTACTGTGCATGGATTCAATTTCGGATCTCATGGCTTCAAGCCATTTCTCAGAGTCTAGTCCCACCATCGCTTCTTCATAGGTCTTAGGCTCATCGTTGTCTAACAACAATATGTCCTGTTGTTGAGTAGTCAAGAACATGTACCTCTCAGGTGCACGACGTGACCTCTCTGACCTACGTGGTGCCGGTGTGTCCACAACAGGTTCTTCAACAGTTTATTCATCCTGTTGTGGTTCTGTAGGAGCTGAAACATTTTCAGGTGTTTCCTGAATTTCTTCAAGTTGCACCATGCTCCCACTATCCCTTCTTGAGAGAAACTCTTTCTCTAAGAAGACACCATGCCGGGCGACAAACACTTTGCCTTCTCCTTGATTATAGAAGTAATATCTTTTTGTTTCCTTAGGATACCCGATAAAGAAGCATTTATCAGATTTAGGACTGAGCTTATCAGATTGTAAACGTTTTACATAAGCCTCACATCCCCAAATCTTAAGAAAAGACAAGCTAGGACGTTGTCCTGTCCACATCTCATATGGTGTCTTTTCTACTGATTTTGATGGAACCCTGTTTAGTGTGAAAGCGGCTGTTTCAAGAGCGTACCCCCAAAAAGACAACGGAAGATCACTTTGGCTCATCATGGAGCGCACCATATCTAATAAGGTGCGATTTCTCCGTTCAGATACCCCATTCCATTGAGGTGTTCCTGGCGGAGTCAATTGTGGAACAATTCCACAATCCTTCAGATGATTGCCAAACTCATGGCTCAAATACTCGCCTCCACGATCAGATCGTAGAAACTTGATTGTCTTGCCTAAATGATTTTGCACTTCATTTTGGTATTCTTTGAACTTTTCAAAGGATTCAGACTTATGCTTCATCAGGTAGATATACCCATATCTACTAAAGTCATCAGTAAAAGTTATGAAGTACTGAAAACCCCCTCTGGCTATTGAGCTCATTGGTCCACATACATCAGAATGTACGAGTGCCAATAAGTCACTTGCCCGTTCACCTTGACCGGTGAAAGGTGCCTTTGTCATCTTGCCAAGTAAACAAGATTCGCATGTCTCAAATGATTCAAAATCAAATGAGTGCAGAATACCATCTCTATGGAGCTTCTCCATGCGTTTCTCATTTATGTGACCTAAGCGACAGTGCCAAATAAACGTGGGATTCAAATCATTCGAACGTTGCCTCTTTGCATTAATGTTATAGACCGGTGACTCTTCAAGAGTAAGAACATATAACCCATTCACCAATGGAGTATGACAATAGAACATATCTTTGAAATAAAGAGAACAACCATTGTTCACAGATCTAAAGTCATAACCTTCTGCTTGCAAACATGAAGCAGAAATAATGTTCTTGGAAAGAGATGGAACACAATAACAATTATTCAATTCAAAAACTAATCCTGAAGGTAAAGACAATGGCATGGTGCCAACAGCGACCGCAACAACTTTTGCTCCATTGCCAACGCGAAGATCCACTTCGCTCCTCCTCAAACTTCTACTTCTTCTTAGCCCCTGCAACGATTTGCAAAGGTGAGCAACCGATCCGGTATCAAATACCCAAGAATCAGTGGATGAAGTAGCAAGATTGATCTCTATAACATTTATACCTGGAGAGGAAGTCGTACTTCCCTTCTTCTTCTCAAGATCCTCGAAGTACTTTGGGCAGTTCATTTTCCAATTACCTGATTGCTTACAGTAGTAACAATCTGCATTAGGAGCAGCGCCCTTCTTGACTTGCTTGGCCTTAGAACTGCTCGCGATCTCATCGGGAGCTAACTTTCTTTTGACCGCGCCTTTCTTGACATTGGGCTTGCCCTTGCCTTTCTGCATCATCATCACATGATTGCTGCTTTTCTTAATGCTTTCCTCGGCAGCTTTTAGCATCCCATGCAACTCTGCCAAGGTCTTATCCATGTTGTTCATGTGATAGTTCAGTATGAATGGCTCAAAGCTCGGGGGGAGCGACTGGAGAATCACATCAGTAGCCAACTCTTGGCTAAGGGGAAAACCAAGCTTTTCCAGACTCTCAATGTAGCCAATCATCTTAATCACATGAGGGCTGACGGGATTCCCTTCTGCAAGCCTGCACGCAAACAAGGACTTTGAAGTGTTGAACCTCTCAGCCCTTGCTTGGTTCTCAAACATACCACGCAACCCCACAATGATATTGTAGGCATCTGTGTTCTCATATTGCTTATGAAGCTCAGAGGACATTGTGGCAAGCATGAGACAGCTCACATCAAGGTAATCATTCGTTTGCTTCTCATAAGCTCTCCGTGCAGCCGCAGTAGCATTATCAGGCAAGTCTTCGGGGTAAGGAGACTCAAGGACATACTCCTTGCGCTCTTGCTTGAGAACAATTCTCAAGTTGCGATACCAATCCATAAAGTTCGTTCCATTGAGTTTTTCTTTCTCAAGAATAGATCGCAAATTAAAAGAACTGGATGCGGCATTAGTTGACATGATCTACAACAAAGAATATGCAAAGTTTAGCACTATGTTTATGTTCATATTTTATTAAACTATTTAACAAAAGACTCCCACTATGTGTTTTGCAACAAAACTCCCTCTAAGTTACATAGTGGGTCAAGATCCTCATTTCACTAATTCCTAGTTAGCTTTGGCATCACGGCTAGAAAACTAGTGACATGGGTAAGCAACACCTTGCTAATCACATCCCTGTGTGACTCTTGCTTGTTGGGTGACATCAATATGCCCCGGCCCCAACCTATACCCCAAGGTCCAAAACTGTTTTGATAACCTTGTTAAGTAAACCAAATGCTTCCGCATGTAGATGTCCGACATCTACCCCAAATAATGATGATAACCGACGACACTCTACTTTGGTAGACCTACCATGCGGTGATCATTATCTTTTGGTGCAACATATGGAAGGGCATGAACACCTAATTTTATGAGGGATTCTATCCTACCAAAGCAACATATCACAAAAACATTGCATAAGAATAAGATAGATAATATCACAGATAAACACATTTAACTGTGAAGTAGTATGGCCCAAAAAATGGTGATCTCCATCTCCATGTAGGTGTAGACGATCTCCATCCTCCACATCACTCCTTTAGGCCAGCATGCTTGAAAGCTTGTAACCTCAAAACTAGGCTACTACCTATAATAGCTAGAAATTGAAGATTACAAAGATAGATTCAAGCATTAAGGTCGACACGCAGGTCGTTAAATACAATATAGACAGCTAACAATAGCTGAAATAATCATGACACGCAGGCCATGAACGAATGTTACATGCATCACATACATCTCATACATTCCAATAAGATATAGGGCCATACTATTCACATCATTCTCTGCAAAAACAAGTTAGACGTAGAATCGTATTCTACCTAACGATGTGAACCCATGACGCTATACAATCGCAATGGAAAAACTATTCGGCACAACCACCTTATGCCGATCCGAGACATTCTCTAGGATGCTAGTTTTTCCACTGGGCTGAGGCCATCAGATCCGTAACCTACTAGTATTCGGCATAACCACCTTATGCCGATCCGAGACAATCTCTAGGGCACTAGTATTCCCACTGGCCCGAGGCTATCAGATTCGTATCCTACTAGTATTCGACATAACCACCTTATGCCGATCCGAGACAATCTCTAGGGCACTAGTAGTGATACAATCTGCGCCTCATCCAACCCCTATTCACCGATTGATCTCATCAACCCGTGCTACCATCGATTCATCACATGAACCGACTGATCTAGACTGTAATAGATCCAATCTACTACAACCGCATATCAACAAATGCGCTGATCCAGATCGCAAACTAAGCAACCTGGCTCTGATACCACTAAAGGAACGCGCGTAGGCTACGATAGCAGAAAATAAAAATTTCTACCGCGCACACCAGGACATCATGCTAAGGAGGGATCACAGATCGTTACCACTAGACGCGCAGCGCAGCGGAAGATGAGTTGGAGAAGCCGATCCAACCACGCGCGTCGAGGTAGTAGTGGAAGTAGCCGATCGTCCCGAACAGATCGTCTCCTCCACGCGATCAACCACACCACGAGCAGATCCAATCTATAGATTGTTGATGCCGATCAACGCCGCAACGAGCAGCGCCTCCACCGGTATCCACACGTCTGGGGCTGGAACGCCGATCGCGAGTGTACCAGCACTCGCGAGCGGCTAGGGTTTGGCTCGGGAGGTGGCGGCTAGGGTTTTGATCGGGAGGAACAGAAGCGTGCATCCCACAGCCCCCCGCCTCCAAATATATAGACCTCCTCACTTGGGCCTCGTGGACCGAGGCCCAATAGGAGTCTATCCGGATCTCTATCCGAATTGAGCCCACATCCGAATCACATTCGAATTAGTGTTCCAACCCGTTAAGTGTGCGACCCTGTAGGTTCACGTATACTTGGTCGCGACCCGGAAACACCTTTCCGGTCACCCTGTTAATAGCGGCCTCTAGCAAGACATATTAACCCCAAAGTATACGTAAAGATCATATCGGCTGAACCTGTAATGTTCTCATGTACGAATCCCTTTGCCTCACGATATAGATTAAGCTCAAGGCGAGACCTGTGTCATCCTCTTAATAGCTCAATCACTCTCTCGATTCCGTGATGGATTATAAACTTGTGATTGACTCCTCAATCACATTGGCATGGCCATGCACTTTCATAATCCATTACATCGAGGGGCTCAGAGATATCTCTCCCATAAGGAGGGGCAAATTCTATCTTGATCATTCACATCCCACTACATGTTTCATAGCAAACCCGAAGACTACTTTTATGACTACCCAATTACGGAGTAGTGGTTAGTAGTCCCAAAATAGGCTACTACGCATGTTGGGAACCATGATGATCTCAAGTCTAAGGATTCTACATAAACACTACTTGAGACCAACTAATGACACATGGAATCTCTGCAGTGTCTCATGGCGGGTCTATCCAACATATGTTCACTAACACATGTCCATATTATTTATTTGATATCTCCATACCATGATCCATGAGACATGATCATCAATCAATACATATGCTGATCTTTGAATCATATTTGTTCCTCATATGATATATGATCAGGGATCATTTAGAAATAGCAACATTTTGGCATTAAGAGTCTCATGAATAAGTCACATACTCATTGATCAATAATGATAATGTCTATTTCAAGGAACAAAGCAATGTATCATAAACATAGTATGTGATATATTCAACATCTCCATGTTGCCTCTAGGGCATATCACCAACACTGAGACACCTGGGGTTCGGCCCCATGTGGTGCAACACTCTGTCCAAGCTCTTGAAATCTTCTTCTACAAGAGTGTTGGTGAATGGAGTGCCAGGGGAAGTAATCTATCATCAACGGGGATTGCGACAAGGCGATCCCCTTTCACCAATGCTGTTCATTATTGTCATGGATGTGCTTAATGCTCTAATCAACAAGGCGAGCAATGATGGCCTACTTCAGCCCCTTCTTTTGCGAGGTTCAAGCCAGCGGGTCTCTCTTTATGCTGATGATGTAGTACTGTTTTTGCTGCCTTGTGTGGAAGATATGCAAATGGTTAAAGAAATTCTCCGAGTCTTTGGTGAAGCATCGAGTTTGGTCACCGATATCAATAAATGCTCGGTAAGCCCAATCCAATGCCAAGTGCAGGACATTGAGGCAATACAAACATCCTTTCCTTGCAAAGTTCAAGACTTCCCATGTAGGTACCTTGGGATTCCTTTGTCCATTAAAAAGCTTTCCAAGGCAGATTATTATACAATCATCGATAAGATAGCAAATAAGCTACCTGGATGGAAAGCAGCCATGATACATCCGGCTGGGAGAGCCACTCTTGTTCGCGCAGTTCTCATGGCAATACCTATTTTTCAACTCTTTGCATTGGAATTTCCCAAATGGGCTATTAAAACCATCGACAAGATCCGAAGAGCTTTTCTTTGGAAAGGTCGCAAGGAAGTAAATGGTGGACATTGCCTTGTTGCTTGGGGACGAGTAAAGAGGCCAATTGAGCTTGGTGGACTGGGAATTCTTGATTTAGAAGTGCTTGGGTGGGCTTTGAGGATGAGATGGTTATGGCTAAGGAAGACACAACCTGATCGTCCTTGGGCTGATCTTGATATCCACGTACACCCCAGTTCGATTGCTTTGTTCACCAACTCAGTCATCTCAATTATAGGTGATGGTCGTAAAACACTTTTTTGGCTTGACAAATGGTTACATGGAAAATCCTTGCCTGACTTTGCGCCATCCTTGTGTAAGCATGTGAAGCGGAAAGTTGCAAACTGCAGAACCGTGCAAGAGGCCTTAACTGATACTATTTGGGTCCGTGATATTGGTGGTGGTCTGTCTACATAGGCGCTTTTGGAGTATTTTCAGCTGTGGGTTTTGTTAGCTGATGTGACCCTTGCTCCGGGAGTGGAGGATCAGCACTTATGGGTTCCTTCACCGTCAGGGGAGTTCTCCACTAGATCAGCCTATAGGCGTTTCTTTATGGGGGCTGTTGAGTTTGAGCCTTGGAGAGAGATATGGAAATCTTGGGCACCCCCTCGCTGCAAATTTTTCATGTGGTTGGCTTCTCTTAATCGATGTTGGACCGCTGACCGTTTGGCTCGTCGTGGTCTGGACCATCCTGAAAAATGCCCGCTTTGTGATCAAGAGGAGGAGGATATCCAACATCTGCTCGCTACCTGTGTGTTCTCAAGAATAGTGTGGTTCACGGTTTTATCCATTGTTGGCATGCAGCATCATGCACCTGGGCCCACTGATTCTAACCTTTTTGGTTGGTGGCGTCAAGTTCTGCTGCAACTGCATAAACAGCACCAAAAGGGTTTTAATTCTATAGTTCTGTTGGTGGCTTGGTTAATTTGGAAGCATAGGAATAGATGTGTTTTTGAGGGGGCCTCTCCTAACTCTAGCGTTTTAGTGCAAGAGATTAGAGATGAGGCAAAAATGTGGTGTGTGGCAGGGGCCAAAGGCCTCAGACGCATTTGGCCTTAGCTTAGTTGTGTGGGTGTTCTTTTGGTCGCCTTTTGTTTTTCCTAGCCTTTGTATGAGCCTTTGTTTGAGTCTCTTTTGACTCCTTTCTTCTTCTTAATATAATGATACGCAGCTCTCCTGCGCGTTCGAGAAAAAAAAAAGTGTCCCCTATGTTCTGTTGTATCTGAAGACTTGAGCGTTCATGCTTAGTTTTGGCCTGAATATATCATTGAGAGTATCTGAGCATATCTGATGGAAGTCATATGCCGTTCACCTTTGCCAGTAATGTTATGAGAGAAAGGGGCATCGTAGGATTTTAATTAACCTGAAACTTTCACTGCTAGGACTAGCATGCTGATTCTAGCATATAACATAAGGAACAATTTACAAGACTCCACGAGAAAAAAATTCTATCTAGCAAGGTATAGAGTGAGTGTTGCCTTTCAACATCACAACTTGCATCACGACGGCATTTTCCCCTTTTCTCAAACCATACAATTTTCCAATAATTGGAATATTGGTTCCCAGCCCAACTTCTTGGGAATGAGAGCTAGGGAAAATTAACACAAGAGGATACCATTACATCAGAGCTACATTTTTAAGTGAACTAATTATAGTCCTTATCGTTGTGTGCTAGCATGCAATGCCCACACAAGACACAAACATACACACACCCAAGCATATATTTTCCTTTAGGAAAGCTTATCTCCCAATAGCTATTATGCCTTCAGAGAGGCAAGCACACAAGACACACTATATATAGGAGCGAACATAGCACCTGCTATGTTACCTAATGTACCTTCTACCACCACAGCCATTCTCTCTTTGGCAGTTGAAGTACAGCGCAGCGACAGGTGAGCCGAGATTGTAGATCGCCGCGAAGTCCCTCGTGTTGAAGTTTGCTCTCCACCCTGGTGCGTAGGTAGTCTGCCTGCCAGATTGCCTGAACAGGATGAACACAAAGCGATGGATTCCGGCAGTCGGACGTGGGCTCTCATAGGGGACTATTTCAGTTCCTGGTGCACACAACATGAACATATTTAGTTAATGGAAGTACAGTTCACTACTGCTTTATTTACATCTAATTCATCTATGAATACGGAGTTTCATTGACACTATGTCTTGTAAACTTGTAATCGATCGGATTAAGCCTTTCTATGATAAAAGATGGAGATATATATAGAGAGAGCTGAAGATCTAATGTGCAAGAGATATTTTGGATGCACGAAAATGTTTCAGTACTACAAAATCCTTATAACATTTCTGCCAATAAGAGCCTTTTCCTTCTTCCAAACCTAGAGCAAATGTATCACAGATTCATAATACCGTATTTCTCTGAAGCTTAAGGTAAAATTAGAATCATGTTCTCTTTTTCATGCTATTGTTCACTACATATATTTATTTGAGTGGCAAACCAAACCTGAAAGGTAGTTTGGCTTTGCCGGCGCCGAAAATTAAAATATTAATCAATTAACTTGAACATATAAGGCAGAAGTTCAAAACTTGAACAAATATATAAGGCAGAAGTTCAAAGGCATTTAGACATTTCCATTAGTGAGAGTCAAATCACTAACCAAAACTGGCATCAGTAGTCTCTGGAATGTCTGTAACCAACCTATATATGCATGAGACAGTGAGAACTAACTGATCAGTACTATGTCAAGGTGATGATATTATTAATCTTCTAATCAACAACAGGAGCAGCATACCACACAGGGTATGCATATAAAGTGAACATGTACAGAAAGGACCTGTGGAATGGATTACCACTCAGCCGCATGGAGAAAAGCTATACATGGAGCTTACCAATGAAGGTTCTCTCTTTTAGTAGGGTTGCTGGGGGTTGGTGCATCAGGGTCCACCATCACCTAGCAACAAGATAGATAGACATATGTGAGTTGTATCTTCTTTAGCCACAGTAGAAATTAAGGAATGAACTCTCCAATGTAATCATATGCTCTTTATTCTCTGAATGAATATGTTAGATCCTTATTAAGCGTACTTCTTATATGAGTAGATAATATACAGAACATCACTACAAGCACATCGAAATTTTTATGGGGTCAATGTTAGATGTTTTTTATATAAGACAAAGCTTAATAATGGGGTGTGATCCAAACATTGCACCTTACCAAACAATAAGAGGTCAGTTAGTCTTATCAGCTAAAAGACAATACACGTCACACACCTAAAGGCTTGATAAGTCAGCAGCAAGATATATTCTTTTCTTTTCATCTAATATTATCAGGGGGTATAGAAGATACTTTAGGAGATATGCTGGGCTGGGTCAACTAATATACATATATCCAAGCGAAGCTAATTATCCACTAGGACAACTCTAAATTCAAGTTAAACAAAACGAGAAAACCAAACCACAACTAATCATTTCAGGTAAGATGAAGTTCTAACAAAAAATGATCATCACACTTACAAGCGTGTAGAGAATCCTCATGTCACGCCCGCCGATGTGAACCCTTGGCTCGTTGAACACTTGAGATGGCTTGAGCTCAGACCCATTTGTCATCTCCTTGTTGTTGTAGAAGACCCTCAGCGACGTGGTCGTGATGAAGGGGTCCAAAATATCCCCAACAACATGCCCGACGACCAACGGGTCCCTGGACATGTTGAACATCAAATGATTGGGGAGAAAGGAACACTACAGCTTGTTGAGCTATAGGATAGGATCAGAGAGCTCGAATGTGGCTTACTATGAGGGCTTGATGAGATGTTGAAGTGAAGGGGGGCTATTTATAGAGAGATGCTGGATGATCAAAAGATATCCTGATTGCTAGAGACCAAACTAAAATTTCACCCTAATTTCTCCACGGGTTTCGGAATATGCTATAGGACATTTAAGAATGTATTTAGGTGGTTGTGGAAAAAGGTTATGAAGCTCCTTCTCCATCCTTTAGGTTTAGTGCGGGCGCATAGACCATTTGCTCTCTTCCATTGGTGAATAAAATCTTGAGGCTGCCGACCTGCCGTGTCACTTATTCTCTAAATCTGGACCCATTTGTTGCATATTAACATATAATAAGGTGAAAAAGTGAGCTCACTTTTGACCTAGGTCCCATCAAGCACGACGGTGCATGAGCTAACTGAACTGATCAACTATGCTAGATGATAGTGGAGTTCTTGCCTCATGGAACTAGTAAACCACATTAGGAGGTAGCCTTCCTTTTGTCACTCTAGCTTAGTTTAATTCGTCGTGACATCAGAGACGTGACTCCAATTCACAACCTGACATTCTCTTTTTAATCGCACTTTTTCCGAATAATGGGGTCACAGCATTGGATTCGGCACTCCATGTAAAGTGGTTGTGCTGAAAGCTAGCAGAATGGTGTAGCAGAGAGGATAAGCATGCCAATGAACTCAACCAAGGATGCAAGAATAACTGTTGAGACATGAGAGGACGTATAGGCTTAAGGTCTATTCTGTCTCAGTAATCCAGACATATGCATTCTTGTATTGTAAGGTTTAATTCTCCTACATAGAAGGATGTTCTTGCTATATGTTGAAACCCTCTAGGCTGTACTGTGTTTTGCTGTCAAATATTCTTCCATGACGACGGATGGTATGAATGAGCTATTTGGTCAAGATGGTGCACATCTCGCTTACATGCATCTTCTAGAACCTGTCGAAAAGTTTGTCTCGTGACCAAAAAAATGATCGTAGAAGAAAGAGACCGTGTGGACACAAGGGTGATAATAAGGTGTATATATCTTATTACACGATTACTTCACCTTTCTTCTGATTAATCATCTTGCAGTCTATTATAATACTAAGCGTACTTTCTTCTAGCTAAGCAAGCATTGGTCAGAGCATGCAACTTGAGTTAATGCTACACCCATGCTGTATAACTTTGAGAAGGTCCATATATATTACTGCTAAATGCTAATCGAGTCGACTTGTCGAAGAAAAATGCATTGAACTGTGTCAAAAGCACAATAACACTACATGCTCAGCTCATCAGATAGAGGCCTTCCTTCGTATATATGGCATTGTAGTGATATTTTTTTATATTTTAACTCCCGAGCATCCGTTTTTGCAAATCTGGCCACCTCCTCGAGCTCGGTAGCTATGGCAGGTAACATGTGTCTCATGCCCTACTCCCCTACACTACTTACTATAGAGATGGTGATATTGGACATCTCATTATAGAGATTTTACAGAATCCTTCAGTGTTAAGATGCAGTGTAGTTATCTCTTTAAGATGAAGTGTAGTTATCTCTAATGGTTTTATTATCGTGTTCGTCTATGTTGCAACCGATGTAAGAACAGTCCGTGATGACCTACTTATCACAAATGGTTTTTTACATAAACTGTCTATGATACATTTCAGATGGTTCGTAATAAAAACTATCTGTGATATATGGACTTATCACAAATGATTTTTATGAAATGTCGGAAGTGATACATCACTGACGGTTTTTGCAAGAAATTGTCTGTGATGACCTACTTATCACAGATGGGTTGTGAATGGAAGCGTTTGTGATATTCACTGTGTTATTAAATACCCTCGTCCCAACAGATATTCTGTCTGTTAGGCACATGACAGCTTTGAGGTGATTTGGAAGGGTACTTGTGTATCCATTTGTCCTTGGAGATTTAAGGTTAGTGTAATAGGTACTATATATAATGAAATGCATTATATTATATCTAAATCTACGTATTTTTTAGTTGCAATGAAAGAGAGATCTAATTTAATAGTTTTTACTCTAATTTAAGAACCTAGTTTAGATGGACAAATTATGGTGAATAATAATTATGTGTAAGAGCTAGTGTATGTACATGTAGTGGCTACCTAGGAGAGCATTAATCTAATTTAACATTAATTTGTTATATGCGTAGCATAGATGAACCAAAGATAGATGTATGTTGAGAACTGTGTGAGTGATGAGTACATCGATGGCGTGTCTACTTATAGAAGAGCTGTCGAGCAGAATATGTTGAAGTAGGGGATGAAATTTATGTACTATCTATGCATTGGCTTTGAGAATCTTAAGATGTTTACTAATTCAATTTACATAGAAGCACAGTTGATTCGAAGAAATTTCAAAAAGGAGTATACATGCTGGAGCAGTCACGGTGAAGAGCAGAGTATACAAGAAGATAGTAACATCGTCGAGGGAGACAACAATATACCAAATATCAATTGTTCTTTCGATGAGGATAAGTTGTACAACAATAATCTGGATCAGATGTTGTGCGATGCAGAAGAAAACTATAGTGATAGAGAGTTTGATAAATTCAAGAGCTTGATAGAGAAGTCGGAGAAACCATTGTTCTTGGGCTGCAAGCCCAAATACAAATGATTGTCATCCGTGTTTGAACTACTGAAGTTGAAGACAAGCAGTGCATGGTTGGTCCGACAAGAGTTTGATGGCATTGTTAGGTATCTTAATGGACATGCTTCCAGAGGGAAACGTGTTGCCCAAAACCATATACCAAGCCAAGAAGGTTCTTTGTCTATTTGGGATGGAAGTAGAAAGAATACACGCATATCCAAAAGACTATATCCTGTATCGCAAAGAGTATGTAAATATACATGTATGTTCGGTGTGCAAAGCATCCTGATACAAGCGTAAGAATTACTCTATTGACGATGAGGGCATCGAGGTGAAGCAAGGACCTCCTTCTAAGGTGTTGTGGTATCTGCTTGTAATTCATTGTTTGAAGCACGTACTTATGAACCGAAAGAAGGTAACATTGCTGCATTGGCACTCAGAGAAGTGTAAGAAAGATGGAAAGTTAAAACACCTTACTGATTCTAGTCAATGGACGAATTTCGATAAGATGTTTATAGACTTCGATGTGGAACCAAGGAATATAAGATTTGGGTTGAGTACAAATAAAATGAATTATTTCGATAATATGAGCAGCCGATATAACACTTGGCCCATTAATCTATATATCTACAAGCTTCCTCCTTGGCTGTGTTTGAAGTGGAAGTACATTTTAATGTCACTACTTATCCAAGGGCCGATGTAACCTAGAAATGATATTGATGTGTACCTAGCACCATTGCTAGAAGATCTTATAACACTGTGGAAGGAAGGGGTGCGGCATGGGATGCAGACAAATGAAAGAACTTCACTCTACATACCATGTTGTTCTGTATCATCAATGATTTTTCTGTCCGTGGTAACCTATCGGGCTTGAATACAAAAGGAGCTAAAGTCTGTCCTCACTGCTTAGATGACACCAAGAGTGTGTGGCTGAACAATTCATGCAAAACTGTGTACATACATTACCGTAGGTTCCTTCACAAGTATCATCTATACCGCAAGACAAAGAAACAATTTGACTGAAAGAAGGAGGACGGTTATGCTCCAAGGCATTTTAGAGGGAAAGGGGTCTATGATATGCTTTAGGATATCAATGTTGTGTTTGAAAAGGGACATAAATTGAGGACCCATCAGAAGAACATCTAGAAAAAGAGATCAATTTTTTGGGACTCACCTTATTGGGGGCACTTAGAAGTTCGCCACTGCATTGATGTCATGCATGTGGAGAAGAATATATGTGATAATTTGATTGGTCTCTTACTGAACATTTGTGATAAAATAAAGGATGGTGTCAACACACGGTATGACTTAGATGATATGAACATAAGGGTCGAGTTATCACTGAAAGAGACCGATAAAGGCCAAATGTATCTTCCCGTAGCTTGCTAAACTCTATCCAAGGCCGAGAGAAATGAACTATGCCAGAGCTTGCATGGGGTGAAAGTTCCATTTGGTTAGTCTGCCAGCATAAAGAAACTTTCTTATATGGAAGATTTGAAATTAATTGATATGAAGTCTCTTGATTGTCATGTGTTGATGACACAAATGCTTCCTGTTGTAATTACAAGTATTTTGACGAATAAGGTCCGAGTGACAATCATGAGACTGTGTTATTTCTTTAACTCAATTGCTCAAAAGATTATCGATCCCGATGGACTAGATGCTCTGCAAGCCGAGGTGATAACGACTCTATGTCATCTTGAGATATACTTCCCTCTATCATTTTTTGATATCATGGTCCATCTCATTATTCACCTTGTGAAAGAGATAAAGATATACAACCCTATGTTCCTACGTCATATATACCCATTCGAGAGGTATATAGGAATTCTCCAGTCCTATATACGGAATCAATCTCGGCCGGAAGGAAAGATCATCAAATATTATGCAACAGAAGATGTCATTGAGTTCTATGTCGACTACATGGCTTAGGTGGAACCGATAGGTGTGCCTCTATCTCATCTTGAGGGGAGGCCAGAGGGTAACAGGACCATCAGAAGGAAAGCATTAACTTCTGATCTGGATACATACACTCAAACCCATTTCACTATCTTACAACACATGACCAAAGTGTCTCTATACATCAACAAGCACAAAGACATGGTATGCCAAGAGAATCTAGTCTGACGAGAGTTTTAGATCATGAGAGAGCACAATTGTCAGTTTAACGAATGGTTAAATATGTGATTCACTAGGAGGTCATCAAGTGATGATATGTTGCAATGTTTGGTAAAGGGGCCAAAATTTACAATTATGACGTGGCAGGTATACAACATAAATAGGTACACATTTTATATGATAGGCTAGGATAGGAAGAGCACAGTCCAGAACAGTGGTGTCCGTATAGATGTGTTTTAGGAGCAATTCAATACCGTTGGGCCAAACATAATGAAACATAAGTTGAGCTCCTACTATGGGGTTCATAGAGCAGATTTGAGAGCTCAACTATGTACGTTTCAAGATCCCCCTATTTCGATGTTATTGGGTCCAACTTCCATAGGGTATCAAGGTTGATAAGTACGATGTCAGTACTGTGAAGCTCGAACGTATTGGATATAAAGATGAACCATTCATACTCGATAAGCAAGTTGTTTAAGTCTTTTATGTAACTAACTCGGCAAATAAGAAATGCCACATAAGTCTTCAGAGAAAAAAAGGATTGTTGGAGTTGGGAATGTCGTTGATAAGCAAGAGTACGATCAATTTAATGAGTTGCCTCCATTCATAGATGGCATCAGGCCCGAGGAAGAACCCAGTGAGGAAGCTAGCTACACGTGTGTCAATCATCGTGAAGGGCTATTTTTTAAAAGAAAATAGCCAAGTGAAATTTTGAGTTATAATGCACTTTAAGATGTAAATCACTTTGAGCTGTAATTCATTTATCTGTCATTTATGTGCAATCTGCTTGCTTATTTTTAGAGGGCATAGCTAGCATTTCCTAAGGCTAGCCGAAAAATAAAAAAATTTAGATATGCAAAGAACTATCACAGAAGGTTTCTAATATGAAACCATCTGTGATACGTAGACCATCATAGACAGTTTTTTGTATTAACCTAACTCACTCTGTGCACACATAGGTTCATCCCATCATTGCTCAGCTCACCGTTGCATGCCACCGCCTCCTATGGTTCTCCATTGAGCACCGCCTCAGCACCTCCTTCCGATGGTTCCCTGTCACATGGCTTCTCCTCCCGGCTCCCTGTCACCATCGTGCGGCTCCTCCTTGGCTCTCTGGTAATCTATGTAATCTTTCATGTAATCTATGTAGCTCGCTATATGCGCTTAGGATTTGCTCGTCTTTGTTCGTATGTTGTCCCCGTTGCCGTCACACGACGCCTCATTGGTTTTGGGTTGCTAAAGTAGCTGAAATGGGTGGTCAATGGAGAATTGGTAAGGGGAATAAAAAGATCATTGGTTTGGAAATTCAAGTCTACCTATCCAATATTGGGAAGTTTACATCCTATTTAATGAAAAACATGCTGTGAAGTTTGATGTTTGGGATGGCACTAGCCTCAAATTCACTTTTAGAAGATGTGTTGATAAAAAGATAATTAATATGTGGTTAGAAATATTGAATATTATTGAATCTACTATTTTCAGCGAGGAAGAAGATGATATGGTTTATAAATGTAATTCTTATGGAGTCTATTATCCCTTTATGTAGTCATTAATTTTGGTAGTATCTCTGTTATGAATATTCCTACTATTTGGAAACTTTATGTCCCTCATAGGGTGCAAGTCTTTATTTGGCTTTTATCTCATGACAAATTACTTGCTAAAGACAAAAAATGGTGATGATACTTGTTTATTATGTTTAGGAAAAGAATTTATTGCCCACCTATTTTTTTGAATGTGATGTGATGAAATTTGTTTGGTCAAAGATTTCACATTTACTAGGAATATGACTTGGTGATGATTTTGAATCAATTGCTAAATTCTGGATAAGTCATACTAACAATGCTACTAGAAATTATTTTTGTGTAGTTTGTCTGTGAAATTGTTGGAAATTAGGAAATGATATTTACTGTAGGAAAGGGTAGTGGAGAAATTTGCCGGTCATATGCAACACACTTGAGAGCAATAAAATTTCATCTATGATATATAGTTTGTGTTTTGTATACCCTATACTAAAATGCAATTTGAATGCTTCATAGATAGCAACGAAGCAAGATGGTGTCCATAAAGTTTTCAGGCTCAATTTCGCTAAATGCATCCGATGACCAGACCAAAGAGCAACTAAGTAAAAGGGCTGAGGCATATAAAAAATGTCTGAGAGCCGAATGACCATTATAGAGGTCAGTCCAGTTGGGGTCCCTCTACATCCCAAGAAAGCAGTGGCTGCATTCCGGACCACCTGTGGAGTAGCTGTAAGGCCCCATCACCACATGGAGCTGTGGGGTAGCTATAAGGCCACATCACCACATGGAGTTGGAAGTCTCTGATGTATGAAGAGAAAGAGTTGCTTTTAGAGGATGTCTACTTCAAGATCGGAGAAGAAGTCTAGGGCCTCGTGTGATGACAGGCGCTCCTGGCGATGAGTAAGACATGGAAGAACTTCAAGAAATTTCCTTTCCTCCATCCAGATATACGGGATGCCTTTATGGGCATGAAGATGACTGCCGAATTACACGAAGAAAGCATGGCAAACAATGCAATCCAGGCCTAAAACACTCACTCCCACAAACTTGGCATAGCTAGATACACAGGTAAAATCCTGCAATAGAGGAGGAAGGACGAGGAGGCAATCTTGTTAGAGGCCTCCCCGCCATTTGTTGGGATCACAGACAAGCACGCCCGAAACTGGTTAAGAATGAGGACATCTACCATGTCTTCGGGCACCATATCCTTCAAGAACCCGGCAGACTAGGAAGTGTCACAACGCTTGGTAAGATATCGAACTACCTGGCTAGTAATATGTCCATAATTTCATAGGAACTGAAATAACATGTTGGCCTCTTGCAAAAAATGTTGACTGTGAAATCCTCCCATGGCAACTTCCAGGCTGTCAGGGAGAGGGACATATTATCCACGACCTTGGGAAACAAGAAGCATCTGAGTCGCATACGAGACCTTGGAGTTTACGTTCCCTGGACGTAGGGATTCCTATACAACTCTGACTCATATAAGAGTTAGAAGGGATCGAAGGCCGAGCACAAGGAGCACATAAAAGAGGAGATTCATGTAGAATTTTTCGGGAAGCTAGCACATTTGGAGGAAAAGCTAGAGCAAGTGCTTAGCTAGTCATAGGACTCTCCTGTTATTGAGGAAAGTAGTCTACATCACCGTTGGAGTAGCTACATGTCCACATACCAATCTAACCAAAACAATGCCTGACTTCTAATCAATGAAATCCAAGTAGTGTATATCTCTGGAATGCTCCAAAGATAGACCTGTAGGACACCTTAGCTAATTGTGTATCATTTTGTAGGAGTCCATACCCTGCAAGCTACAAGTGAGACTTGTTCGGTCCATTCCTATTGAGTTTGGATGGGGGGGTGGCATTTCCATGGCATAAAGGGATAATGCTGCATGGTGCCCAGCTGGTGCAGGGTTACGCCAAAGTCTAGGTGGACATGGTACATGAACCATTGTTGGTCGTCTCGTTGGAGAAGCCCCAAAACAAATACATCATAACACTAGGGGATGATGTGCACACTTTTGTCCAGTGGCCCAAGAGGGACATTGCCCGAGATCCTATAGTGCTGTGATCTCCACATGACCATGCCTCTCCAATAGGATTTTCGATGACTCCACCTCAACCTCCGCTTCAAAAGGCTGCCGTATCAGCTCTCATGGAGACGACACCGAATAAACAAGAAAAGTGCGATGAGTTATCTACTGGGAAGACTATCATAGGTGAGGCGTTAAGGCCAAATCAAAGAACATTAAGGCACCTCGCAAGCCATGGATGTTCTCCCTCGGAATGCCATTGGTCCTCAACACACAAGCACCCTGCCTTAGAATGGGTTGTGGGAGTTTTTAGGCCTGGAACATGCGGAGGACCAATGAGTGGAGGACAAACCCGCCTACTGGATTCACCATCACATACATGGAGATGCATTTCCTCAATGAGCTGGGCTTCTTCATCGTGGGCTTCGATGACTTATTCCAACTATTCAACCTCAACACCCTTGATGACTCACTTCTATGATGCTGGACACTGTAGGTATGTACAATCAAGTTTTACATTCATATAATACCGATAAATATCATAACTCACTGTTTATGTATAGATACATGATGCAAGAAGCCTGGCGATCGCAAAAACCGGTGGGTTTCCTTGACCCACACTTGATCTCTGAGCAATGTATCACCCAAGACACATCCTACATCGAGAATTACATACCGACGGGATTACTTGCTCAAGGCAACAAGGACTACATATTGGTGTCCTACAATTAGGGGTAAGTGCTTCACTAGTTGCTATACAAATTTTATTTGTACTTTATACGAAAACACAAACTTAAGTTTAATGACTATAACGACATACATAAGTAGATGGCACTGGATCCTTATAGTCATTGTACCAAAGTAGAACCAGATAATATACCTTGATTCCCTACGCAAGAATGACCACAACTTCACCCTTGTGCAACAAACACTCATAGGGTATACTCATTTCCTCTTTAAATAACTCTATTATAGTCGTTCCTTCATTTGCAATGACGGAGGACAACTTTTTGAAATCACATAGGTCGTTCAGCACCTATGTTGCCAGTGGAGGGAGACATAAGGAATCGAGCACCACACTAGAACACAACACATGATTTTTTGGTACCTACTATAACACAATAATCATATATCACACTTTGTAATAATGCCTCTCGAACTAACTATACCTATGTATGTAATTCTATTTTTGCAGTGCCACCAGCAGCTATAATGCAACCTATATGCATTCTACATTTACTGTCATATGCAGAAAATCATGAGTGCTAAGACGAATTATTCAGAGGTTTGTCAATCTCACAATAATTATTTCCTAATTATCAATTTAAATATATACGCTTATTGCTTTACTCCTAGCGATAGGACATGATAATCAAATCAAGTACATTCGATCTGAATGAACTCTCGGACGTTTGAGGACAGCTCTCCACCTTCTTGATAACGGAGGTCATTGATAAGAAAGGAGTGTTTCACTCTGGCAACATTAATTAATACATGTTCAAACATTTGATTCAATTGTAATTCACTTTGAGTTACAATTCAATTGTAACTCTAGCGACAATACATGAACATTCTTTTGTAATTGATTTTGAGTTGTAATTCACTCTGAGTTGTAAATCACTTTGCATTGTAAATCACTTATATGTCATTTATCCATAATCTGCTTGTTTATTTTCAGAGGATATGACTAGCATTTCTTGAGGCTATTTGAAAAATAAAAAAATTTAGCTATACAAAGAACTATCACTGATAGTTTCTAACACAAAACCATCTATGATACGTAGACCATCACAGACAGTTTTTTGTATTAGTTGTCTGTGTTATGTCAGATACCACAGATGGTTATTTTTAAAAATTATATGTGTTGTGACTTATCATAGACGGTTTGGGAGTATCTGTGACAACCACCTATTATTACTAATGCAATAAATTAGACGGTTTAGAAACCGTCTCTGATGAGGGTTACAAACCATTTGTGATGACCCCATGTGTGGTAGTGCTAGCTTGGCTAGACGGCGTGTCCATGGGAGTTAGCTCAAGCTCTGCACAGTGATGTGCACGGCAAGCAGCAGGCCCCACCAGCCTACGGAGCTAGCACGATAGTGCCTACGGAAGAGCCTAGGCTCGACAGGTCACCAAAGAGGTTAGGCTCAGCAGGTCGCACGTCGACCGTGGATACATGTGGGTGTTAATATGGATGTGGATGTATTACCATGGGGCATTAATGTGGATGCATGCATTAGTGGATGCGTAACATGTTGCCGAGCATTGGGATTGGCAAGTATAGGTGCTACCGAGCCACTGTAGAGTAGCATGTCTAGTGGAGCCCACTGTCTGTCGCGTGCATCGCTGCTATGCTGAGCTTGGGTGTCGTCATGTGGACACACCCTCTTGCCGAGCTAGGGGAGCGCAGTAGGAGACACATGTCACGTGCCGCAGCTACTGGGCTCAGGGAGAGGGTTAGATTTATAAAAATAGGTGTCTAGAGGCCAAAATTAAAAAAGTTGTTACAGTGCTATATATGCAAATGATTCTCTTACGTTAACCAGGGTTTGTTGTCTCTGTCAAGCATGTGGCTAGGCTGAACACTAGATGAAGAGTTGTTAACCAGTATGGTATAAGCTTCCTATAACTAGAAATGTAATCATTTGATCAAACCTGTCATTCTTTGGTTAGTAATTTGAATTTACCTTAATTGCCAGTACCTAATGCATGGTTGCTTTGTGCTCTAGGCCAAACATGGCATCTTGGTAATGTGGAATAGTTATCCATGTGGCAATATTTGTTAATAATATAGAATCAAGAATATATATGAATGACCTGTCGGTATGCCATGAAAAATGTCAGTATATCTAACGATTTTTTTGTTGTAATACAATCGATTTATTGTAACAAAAATAAAAATTAACGAAACAACTTAGAATTATGGCAATATAATAAACTTATCGCAACAAACAAATAATTCATGTCAATAACATTAACTATTGCAACGAAATGTATTTTGTTGTAATAGTTAGAATCCCTTGTAGTGAGCTTTGGGCAATGGATTAACTAGACAAGCAAGTTACCCGCAGATTCTGCATTATGAGTGATGGAATTTGCATATATACGAAAGGGACTCAATTGTAGTTAAATTATCGTTTTAATTAGGTGCCTCTTCTATGCAAGAAATAGGCATAATAGATATGGTAAAACTAATCTCGTGTAATCTAGTACAGTTGGTACTAGGAGCGCTTGATACACTGTATCTACAGTCGGTACTAGGAGCGCTTGATACACTGTATCTAGATGATGCTTTAAACTTTATGCACTGAGCAATGGCATCTGTACTGCAAAAACATATACTTAAACGTCAACTGACTATTTATTGGGATAGCTTAGCAGGATTAGGAGTGTTGTTTAGTAAGCCTAGCTAGGGCACTGCAAAGGGAAGATACTTTAGGTCCTTCAATTGTATTTCATTAATTACCATGAGAGAGGGAGAGAGAATATAATGCCACTATTCAAAGTTCACTCAGCCAACAGAATTGAGGACGCTACCTAGCTGCATACATTGCATTGTTTCTCCGCTAGCTTTCATCGATCGATCGACACTTCGGTTTATATTCTCCATATTGTTCTGTCATCCTTTCCCATCGCTCAGCCTTTTTGAAAAACAATTGTTCCTTTGTTATTCTTATACCTATCATCGTCGCATTATAATATTAATCTCACTACGAGGCTCGTCATGTAGGTTAATATGCATGGCTACAAGGCTAGATAGCTAGGTTTGCGATGTAATGGGCCTTTCTAGAATCATTCCCTCCAATATATTCCCAAATGATTATCGCTAATCATACATATTAAATTGGGAAATCTGCATATCAAAAGTCGCAAAAGCCATTAATCAAGGGATGCCTGCAAGTATAGCCCTACACTCTCTCTATCTGAGTGTGCTAGCTAGGTAAGAAGTACTGATTTGTTGAGAACTTGAGACGTATCATATAGCTAGCTAGTAATTAGCAGGGTGGTCCTTTGTGTATGGGGCATGCTTGCACCTGCAGTGCATGCTCTTTAGGAGCTCTCCAACATGAGTTCAGCTCAAATGATCTCATAATGTGCATGCGCCAATTAAAAAAACTTTGGAAGCGTCTCTCGAGAGGCAAAAGCATGGTTCGGCTACTCTAGAAAATTGCATGCCGACCACAAGTAGATATATGTATATACATGTATATATGTGTAGTGGTCCTTCTCCTAGCTGGCTACCAACTATATACATAGTTACATGAAATACAGTAAGATGCATCTACGGTTAGTTTAAGAGTTCAGCTGTTCTTTTGTTGAGAGGTCTGTTTGATGGATAAAATACTATAAGCCAAAGTAAATAAAGTAATTGATAACTGCTTACTTTCTTTGTTACCACGATGTTTTGCTTAACTAATTAGTAGTCCATCCTTCGCTCACCTAATTAAGAAAATGTATACGGTTAGTAACGAACTGGTTCAAAGTAGTCCCTCTCAACTTTCTCAATTATTTGTTCTGGAACGTGCAGTTCATATATATGAGTATATTTCCTCGTATCATTTAGAGAGTTACACTTATGAATCAAATTTGTATTTGTAGATGCAATTCAGATGAAACTACGCAGTCTCAACCTATAACATGTCAAACAAGTTTATCTGAGTGATTGTTATTATGTGGATGAGTCTATCTAGATATATACTAGTATTTGGATGTGTAAAATATGTTTATTTGAAAATACAATTGTATCTGTTGTAATTGTAATACATATGATTGAAAGTTTAGTTGTATTTGTAATATATATGTATATATGAGGCGGTGGCGGAGGGCCGAGCATGGCGCCATGGCAAGCTACATGACTAGAGCTAATTCCTTGCTATGGGAGTGACTAGGGGCAATGAGAAACTCACCTAAAGTGGTGGATCGGAGGAGCTTGGGGAAGAGGAGGTTGGGCTACCGACATGGAGCCAAGGCGGCGGCAAGGTGGATGATGCGAGTAGCTCACCGGGAGAGAGACGTTGGCGTGGTCTGGGATGGCTTCGTGACCTTCTGGTGGTGCTCCAGGCATAGGCAATCAATTGGAGCAGCGATGGTTTGTCGAGAATGCTTCAAGTGGCGGATCAGCCAAAGAGGAGGAAGGAGATGGTGAGGGGCGCTCGGGGCCATTGGAAGTGAGGGGAGACAAGTGGGGATGAAAGGAGATCAATGTGTAGCTCTATAGCAGAGGAGGGAGGTGGGAGATGTTAAGGTGCCATGATGGCTTGCTATGGCCAAGGCAACAAGGCTGACGGAGAACCAGGGCATGCGTGAAGGGAGTTGGTACAGCGTCTAGGCAAGCGATTACTCGGTTACACGACTCAAGGAGCTGATGACGCAGCATGGATGCAACAGAACGACGAGGGGCGTAGTGTAATACCAGGGAAAAGGGGAGATGTAGCTGGGCATTGAAGTGCAGGGGTGGCACAGTGGGGATGGGATGCCACAGTACTATGGCATAGGGCCAGGAATCCCAGCACAGTTGTTGAGGCAACGCAAGCACTAGGTGCACATGGCGTGGCACAAATGCATGCTCGGCATAGCCAAAGCATGTTAGGCGTGGTGTGTGTCAGCTTAGGTCGTTCTAGGCCAGGCTAAGGGGCCAAAAGGGCTAAGGGAGATGGGTTGGACCACGCTTGGCCCGGAACGCAAGATGGGCTCGAGAAAATTTTGAAATTTGGCCAAAATTCAAATGGATTTGAGTTTCTCTTTTGAATTCAAACTTGATTTGAAAATTTCTTTCAAGAAAAATTCAAATTCCTAAAATGGGATGTTACAGATCTTACCCCCCGTAAACAAAATCTCGACCCCAAGATTCAAACTACTTAGAGAATAGATACAGGTAGTCTAACTTCAGTTGATCCTCGTGCTCCCAGGTGGCTTTTCTCTCTGAGTGGTTGCTCCATTAGACCTTGCAAAGTTGGATGATATGGCGTCTAGTTTGCTTTTCCATCGTGCCAAGTATCTTGATCGGACGCTCCTAGTATGTTAGGTCTTTCTGGAGCTTGATTGTCTCTACCGAGAATTGATCTTCAGGTACTCTAAGACACTTCTTGAGTTGTGAGACATGAGACTCGTTATCGATATCTACTAGGCTTGCGGTAACTCTAATTGGTAGGCTACTTCTCCACGCTTGGCGGTGATTGGGAATGGGCCTATATATCTTGACGCATGCTTGCCTTTTACTTTAAACCTTTGAATTTCATGAAGAGGTGACACCTTGAGTTAAACATGCTGGCCAACTTCAAAGGTTAACTCCCCATGATGATTGTCAGATTGTCAGCATAACTCTTCTCTCTAGACTAGGCAGCTTGTAGTCAATCTCTGATTAAGTGAACTTTCTCTTCTGTTTGCTTTAGGGTATCTAGCCCAATGATATAGCCTTCTTCTGCTTTGGACCAATGGAGAGGAGTTCGGCACTTTCTACAGTAGAGTGCTTCGAATGGGGATATTTTTAAGCTAGATTGATAGCTGTTATTGTAGGAGAACTCTGCGTAGGGTAAGCATTTCATCCAATCCACAATGAATTCTAAGACACAAGCCTGAAGCATGTTTTTGAGGATTTGGTTCACCCTTTTTGTTTGTCCATCAGTATACGGGTGATATGCTGTGCTAAAATCCCACGTATAACTCGGCCAATCTATCTCCCTTGTAGGTGGCCTTAACAGTAATGAAATGAGTGACATTGGTCAGTCTATCTACTATATCTCATATAGAGTCATATCCAGTCTTGGTTTAGGGTAAGCTAGTGATGAAGCCCATTTTAACTTCCTCCCATTTCCACTAGGGATTTTGTAGGGGCTGTAGCAAACCTGTGGGCCTCTGGTGCTCGGCTTTAATCTGTTGGCACACATCACAATATTCTACATATTTGATGATGTCTCTCTTCATACGAGGCCACCAATACGGGTCTTCATATCTAAATAAATCTTGGTGCTTCCTAGGTGTAGGGAATATGCTGAGTTGTGGGCTTCTTTGAGTATCATGTCCTTAGTTCCTTCTGGTGAGGGACAAAGAGATTCTTCCCATACTAGAGGATGCCTTGCTGATCTTCAAACATTTTAGGGGCTTTTCCCTTAGCCATAAGGTGCTTAAATCTCTAGACACCAGGATGTCCTTCTTGAGTTGCTTTGATCTGCTCTTCTAAAGTCGAGTGTACTTCCATGGCGGCTATGATGCCTTGCTATAATATCCCTAGATTGAGTGTCACCAACTCTTTGTAGAGCTCTGCTTGCAATTATTGGACCATGATATTGCTGCAGTAGGACTTAAGGTTTAATGCATCAACCACTACATTAGCCTTTCCAGGATGGTAATAGACATCTAGACCATAGTCCTTGATTAGTTCTAACCATCTTCTCTAGCTCAGGTTGAGATCCGGTTGAGTGAAAATGTACTTGAGGCTCTTATGGTTAGTGTAGATATCATAGTGGTTTCTAATCAAGTAATGCCACTAAATTTTTGGAGCATGCACTACAAGTGCTAACTCTAGGTGATGAGTTGGATAGTTGTTCTTACGGGGGCCAGAGTTGTCTTGGCATGTAAGGCATGACTTTTCCTTCTTGCATAAGAACGCAGCAAAAACCTTGTCGGGAAGCATCACAATATACATCAAAGTCCTTATGGATGTCTGGTAAGACTAACACAGGAGCAGGCATCTGCCTCTTCTTTAGCTCTTGGAAGCTCTCTTCGTAGGCCTTTTTCCATTCATACTTCTTCTGCTTCTTGAGTAGGTGGGTTATGGGTCTAGCAAGCTTTGAATATCCTTCAATGAACCTTCTGTAGTATCCAACTAGTCTAAGAAAACTGCGCACTTTAGTCGCAGAGATGGGTTGCTTCCATTCCAGGTCAACTTCTACTTTTTCTGGGCCAAATCTGACACCTCTAGTGAACACGATATGCCCATGGAAATTGATCTTGTGCAGCCAAAATTCGCACTTGTTGAACTTATCATACAGTTGGTGCTCTTTAAGCTTCTCTAGGACTAATTGTAGGCGTTTAGCATGGTCTTCAGCATTCTTAGAGTAACTCAGGATGTCATCTATGAATGCCACCACAAATAGATGAATACCACCACAAATTTGTCCAAGTACTCCATGAGGTCTTTATTCACAAGGTTCATGAAGTAGGCTACTGCATTGGTCAATCCAAAATAAATGGCTGTAAACTCATACAAATCATATCGGGTGGTGAAGGCTATTTTAGAGACATCCTCAGGCTTATCTTGATTTGATGGTACCTTGACCTCAGGTCTATCTTTGAGAATATGGTGGCTTCAGAGAGTGGTCAAATAAGTCATCGATGTGGGGTAGGGGTACTTGTTCTTGATGGTCACATCATTGCTTACTGTGGGTTGGCTTGTAGGGCGAGGGGCGCGGAGAATGCTGTCACTTGGTTGAGGTGTTGGAACTGGAGCCTTAGGCGGTGCGACTACCACTTGACAAAACGAAGGATTTCTGTGGCATATTGGCCTTTGGGTGAAAATGCCTTATAGCTTCTGGATAGCCATTGTGTGCTTGTGGTTGGCCGCCATGGCCCTCCTCTCATTCTCTAGGATGAGAGCCTTGTTTACAAGGTGGTGGAAGCTTGGGAAGTCTTGAATGATCAATTGAACCCTTAGCTCTTCATGCAAGCCTTCTAGGAAGTGGTCTATCTTCTCTTCGTCATCTTCTATCTCCCATAGAGCGTAGCGAGCCAGTTGGTTGAACTTAGTGAAGTACTCATTGACCAACATATTCCCCTACTTGAGGACTCTAAATTCATTCTTATTCATCCCATGATGCCTATCGGGACAAAGTTGGTCCTAAAGGTTACTTTGAACTCATCCCAAGGAATCACTTGACTGACTAGGTTAGTTGTTCCTTCTACTTCTTCTTACTGCTGCTATGCATTCTCTTCATTTGTGGGCACCTGTTGCCCCTCAGCCTCTTCTTCTTCTTCAGATTCTTCTACACTGGACTTTCTCCTCCTTTGGCTGCTAGGTAGTTTTCCAATCAAGCAACAGTGGCTAGCAAAGTCTACTTTATCCTCCTCTGTACAGTTGGTAAGTTGGAGTTTCCTTTTGGTGTCATGAAGCCAATTTTCTGCTTCCAAGGGCTCATTAGCACTTGACAAGGTTAAGGGACGGGTGCATAGAATGTTAGCAAGCTTTGAATTGTGACTTACTGCTCCCACCTATTGACCACTGAGCATTGTGTGCAAAATCAGAGTCTCTTGATCCATGACTTGAGCCATCATCGGGTGCACTGGAGGTGGAGGAGGAAGGTTTGGTCCTTGCCCGCGGCCTCTTCCTCGGCCTGCTAGATTTGCTGCTTGACGGTCGGTGGCTTCATGACCATGGCAGCAGCTCTCTTAGGGGCTATCTGAGAGAAGAACTAAGCTTAGCACTATTACCTAAATATACATGGTGGTTACTAGCCCTCTAAAAACACATTTGGAAAAACCAAGGAAGTAAGATAAATGAGGAAATAAGATACGAGGCCTAGAGTGGCCACAATCATTACATTAAAGGAGAAATAAGTTATACATGACCGATAATACATAAGTGCTTGAAACCAAAAGACTCTGCTTGCAAGCACTACTATCTATCTTGAACCCTAAAACCTGACTACTCCTCCATGGGGTGTTGGCCACCGCGTGTGGTGTAGTTGCTTGGAGAGTGGGAGCGGATGTGGCTGAAGGTAGGCAACTAGGACAAGACTAGCAATAGGAGAGACTACATCCTCTATTGGAGTCTTTGATGAAGATGATGGGCAATGGACTAGGACATCACATGCTCTTGCACACTGTGTTCTTGATACGAGGTCCTCTAGTGCGGGGTCGAGTGGAGTAGGGTCAGTGGGGACGACGGTGGGTGTAGGAGCTGGAGTGTGAGTGGAAGTTGTAGCCCTAACACTCTCAAGCTCGATGACAACTATGACCTCTCCTACTCCACAATAGGGAGGGTCATCTCGTACATGATGAGCTAGCCTCAAAGGGTTGTCAGAGTGGTGGTAGCTAAAAGTGAGAAGCATGCGGAGCTAGCCGACCTCCTCCAAGGCGCCAATGAAGGTAGCCACCATGGCCCTGGTGAGCTGAACTTGGTGTGTCAACCGCGGGTCATCCTCTTTCATATCGTAGATCTCAGGGTAGTGCTCTCCCTCCTAAAGAGACGAGTAGAAGCAGAATGAAGACCTCAACAGGCTGGCCTCATGCATGTCACACAGACGAGTCATGGCCAGACATGCGATGTCCTAGATGGTGCCCAAATAGTGGCTCTTGGGTGCTCAATCTTGAAGTTGTGAGAGTTGAATTCCTCATCCCTTGTGTAGAGAAAAATCTTCATCGACCAAGTCTCATGATCTATTATCTAGGCCTTTCTAGCCATGGAAAATAGGCTGCTGACTATAGCCTAGGTATTGCATTAGCTTGTAGAGGATATCCATAAACTCATCATCATCTTCGCCATGGGAGAAAAAGTCCTATGGGTCCTCAGTAGATGATCCGACCATCTATAATTTTTTAACAAGAAAGAGTCAGTAATGGAGTAAATACCTAAGGAAGGTAAAGGTAAGTAAAGAGCTAAGAGTGATGAGTAAGAGCAATAAATACGCTATGTTTTGTCAAAGCCTTTCTTAGTTTTTGAAAATAAAACTCAAGTCCTTAGGCACGACTAGTCTAACTAGGGTTCTTTTAACATACTGTCATATGCTATGATACCAACTCTGTCGGACCCAGATTTAGCCATTCCAGAATTCTCTATGAAACCATTTGGACCATTTCCTGAATTAGTAGATAGTGCTCATAGATATATCACTAAATCATTTCATACATCGTGGAAACCATACCATTCATTACTATTACATAACAATTGTTCAAATAGACTGCATCGGGTCGAGTTTACATAAAGTTGATTGGGCCAAATAGTTTCATTACAATAGTGGAAGTGGTAAGCAAAAGGGGTATGGCACATCTTGACACAGGTAAGTGAGGGGTTAAGATTTTTTGTAGCAGGTATTGCCCAACTTGGATAGTATATGCACACACAATCACCATGATGTCAGCCCGACTGTGGTAAGAACCAACTACTAAAAAAATAGCCTAAGTTGCTCTGTCTTTCCCATCATCAGCTCCTAGGGAATTGTAGTATGCATAATTGTCTCGATCCCCAAATTCGGAAGGATTTGTAAGTGAGGGTGAGCATAAGCAACAGTGGTCCATGAGCCAACACATAGAATACAATATTTATACATGCAAGGTTTAAAAAAGGTAGGCTTGGGATTTTTATTTGCTAAAGTCGACATTGGAAAGATACAATTATTAGAAATTTCTATGACTTAGCATTTTAACAAAACACATTTTATTAAAAAAGAGTGAAATTGTGCAATATTTATAATGGTGTAGGTTCCATCCCCCTGTTACAGGGTTTCATCCATCATATGCTAGTTTATTATTATTAGGGTTACATCTACCCAATTATCAACATTGGGTTACATCCATCCAGGGAAATCCAAAACCAGGGTTACGTCCGCCCTATGAGTTTCATCCCACATACAAAGTTTTTGAAATAGAAACTAACTCAAGTAAGTTCCTATGCCCACCCTTTACTGTGGCATGGCTGTTCAAATAGTTTATACTCTGCAAATGTTTTACACTTTACTCATGAGAGATAATCAACTTGTCATATTTCACATATTGCCTTGGACATGTGAATCAAAAGATCACCATAAGGCCTTTACAATGCATCTCCTAATGTAAGTTACACCCGCTAAAGTTTTATCTGAGGGTGGTTGTGTCCACCACACCTAGACACCCCCTTGCGCCACACGGTGGCTTATACCAGTGACATGACCTGTATCCATGACAGCTTAAAGCCAGTGACATGACCTGTATCCATGATGGCTTAAAGCCAGTGACATGACTCGTGGGTCACTCCAATGGTACAACTCGCATTGGTGGATGCAAATTAGTTAGCCAGGTCATATCCATAGAGATCATAACAGGATCTAGTCCTTAATAATCTGGGCGATACATGCCATAAACCACAATTTTTTGTGCTACATTCGCGCTTTAGGGTTTTAAGAAGCGTAAAACTAAGTTATCTAGCAAATTTTTAGGGTTCTAAGAAGCGTAAAACTAAGTTATCTCAAAATACTAGGCATTTCCTTCCAATGACTACCCAAAACAAGTTTCATAATTAAAAGATGATGAGTAGGGCAAATTAATGCCCTGTACTTAAGTAGGACTAGCATGGCACTTAAGTATGACCAATAGATAATAAAGTTACCATTTAAATATCTAGGGTTACAAGGATCATATTATTCAAGTGTCAAAGGATGTTGTAATAATACTACAATATTAAGTAGGCATGTATCTACCCTAAGTTTAACACACATGTGCAAAACAAATAGAGAATGCAATTTGATAATTTATATGAATGTAAATATGTACAAATGTAGGTTCAATATGATCAAAATATTGATTCACCTAGCTCACAAGTGGCGGGGAGGTGGACAACGTGGGTGCTCACCAGGATGTGGTGCTCTAGGTGTAGGTAATTGATCAGAGGAGCGATGGTTCAGGATTACTTTGGGCAGCGGATTGGCTGGAGAGGAGGAAGGAGACGGTGAGGGGGAGACAAGTGGGGACGAGAGGAGATCAATGCATGGCTTTATGGCGGAGGAGAGAGGCGGGAGACGTTGGGTGCTATGAGGCCAACAAAGAACCAAGGTAGGCGCGAAGGGGGTTGGCTCAGCATCTAGGCGAGCGATTACTTGGGAACATGACTCAAGGAGCTGACGGCGCAGTGTGGACATGACAGAACAAGGGGCACAGCAGAAAACTGGGGAAAAGGGGAGAGGCAGCCGGGCATTATAGTGCAGGGGTGGGGGTGGCGCAGTGGGGATGGGATGCCACGATGTGGTGGTGCAGGGCCAGGAATCCTGGAATGCATAGGGGATGCGAGTGGCGCAGTGTCAGGAGGTGGTCAAGGCGATGCAGGCACTGGGCGCGTGTGGTGCGGATGCGTGCTCAGCCCGACCAGAGCGTGTTTGGCGTGGCGTGGGCTGGCTTTGGGGACCAAAAGGGCTAAGGGAGATGGGTTGGGCTGGGCTCGGCCCAGATCATGAGATGGGCTCAAGAAAATTTTGAAATTCGGTCAAAATTCTAATGGATTTGAGTTTCTCTTTTGCATTCAAACTTGGTTTGAAAATTTCATTCAAGAAAATTCAAATTCCCAAAATGAGATGTTACATATAGATGGTATGAAGGCACGTTTTTTCTTATATTTTTCTGGTTAATTCCTACATATAAATCATTGAAACATACAATAAGATTTGTTTTTAGAGGAATATAATGTTCCGTCAACATATACGGACATCGATAAACATTCCAGTTAATTAGCTCATTGTCCAGATGAAATAAACCAGCTCAAGAAAGTTAGCTTCAAAGTATGTTGAAGAAAAAGGTTAATTCATGCACACTTACCCCATCCTAGCTGGCTAGCTTGTTTTTCTAGGACTTGTAAAATATAAAAACCCCATCCATGGTTCCTAATTATCACTAACTCCCAGTGATCCAGTGAAGTTTAGTTAGTAGGCCTGCATTTGTGAACATGAAATGGCTACGAATTAATATTACGCAGTTGAAAAGTACGTACACACTAGATAGGTGTTTCATAAAGAAATTGAAAGAAAAGGAGAAGAGACAGATTGGCTAGCTGTTTGTTATCTTGTGTTGCCACGCAGTAGGGACTTGCACGCTCACCTCCCGTTACTGCTTGCATAACTTTATATGATCAATGATGGCTTGTACGGTATTACAAGTAGCTAACGTGTTTATCCATATCTCATCCTCCGACAAGATAATCTCTGTCGATACTGTACACTTATGTGATCCATAGCATGTCCCGCGTGTGATTGTATGTAACTCTGTTCTCTCCCTTTTTTGTAAAGAAAAATAGACCAATATGCTGGGAATAATCATCCTATCAGGCTGGAGATAAAGTACTGCTCTACATAATCATCCTTGATTGAAGCTTGCATCTATGAGAGTATTGACAAGTAATACGGAACCATTATCCATGTCTTTGGTTATATCTGAGTTGTTTTCAATAAAATTAAAGCTCGAACAATTTAAACAATTCATTAGAACTAAAAAATTAAACATGGTCAAAATATAAAATCATACTTCAAATAATTAATTAGTTCTATGATACTCAAATGTATTGTATTATGTAATGATATTAAAAACAGTATTTAAGTTCATACTAGATTTATTACACAACGGACATAGAGGCTTATTTAAGTTAAATTTTAAAAACAATAAAAATGTAATATATTAATTTCAGCTTTATATATAGTAACATTGGAGTTAAAAATAATCAAGATTGATCTTTGTGAATACGTCCTCATAATTTATAATTCAGAAATAGTAAAAAAAGCAAATTGACAAGTAAAAGTTTGTCTTTTTCACTAATGGTAATACTAGCCAAAACTGAGCATAAATTTGAGTACAGTTTTCTATGTTTTTTAATTTGAATATTGCAAAAATTAAATTTTGTATTGAAAATGTAAATTTAAGTCATAAGCTATTTTTAGTTCAAACTTATTTATATGGTTAAATAATATTTCCAATTATGACTATATATTTTACCTACGGTTTCTTCCATTTTTGAAGTAGTAGTTTCTAGTTTTTTTATATTTTATTCATGTGCATAGTATTTCAAATTAAATAAATATTTTTCAAGGGGCCGGAAAATTTGAAATGAAATAAAGAAATCAATTAAATTCAAATTTTGTGGTCTAAATACTTAAAAGAAATTCAAGTTTTGAAATGATAATTAATTATTTTAGTTTGCTAATCCTTCAAAAATCTTGAACATATTAATCTTCTGAAGAATTTCGCAAAACATGAATTCAACTGTAATAGACTACGTTACGTTCAAACGGCACACATTTTTCTTGTGAATCGAATGAAGCATCACACTAATTCGACTAATACTCTCAAATCTTGGCCAATGGTACTTGCCAAACCGGGAATACAAAAACGACTTGTCTATCTTTGACCTTGTCTCCTTGTTTTGACAGTTTTGTACATCTCCACTAGCCAGAAAGTAAATTCTAAGGAAGCACATGGACAATATCTAGTTGAATTTAGAGAGCCCTTCTTTTCCTCTTCCCCATATCTGAAACACATGATAGAGACACATGACGTGATCTCTGGAAAAAAGATCTCGAGAATTTTCATATATAAGAGTACGGCTCGCCTCTACCTGGATGTAAAGATGAGGGTAGAGAGCGATATACAGTGTAGGATAGAGAGATGTATACGACCAAGCGATCGATCGAGCTTATTAGGGTCCACAAGAGCCGCATGATTGATGCAAAGTGCGCATGTAGAACTGGACGCAAAGATGCACTACTTTGTATATATGCATCTAATTAACCTCTGATCAATCTGCCAAGGTAGCTGCTAACTTGTGTGCGTACGTGAGTGGAGTATACATCATGTAGAGCTACGTAGTGATATCGATCGCACGCAAACGCCGTAAAAGGCAAAGGCGCCTGCAGGAATCATATCCGTGCGCTGCATGCTTCGCAAAATAAAGGCTGGAGGAGCCGCATCGATCTCCTTCCCACTAGTACTCTCTCAGCAGCTAATCCTCTCCTATTATTGCTACTACTTGCTCTCTCTCTCTCTCTCTCTCTCTCTCTCTCTCTCTCTAAAATACAAAAGAAGATACTAACAATTAATTACCAAATAAGTAGCACAATATATATACAATTAGCATATGGAGACTTTCATCAAATGATGTCCAATGTAAGTGACAACACAAAGAGTTAAACTTTTGACTGGGAGGAGGGCCAGAATCATCTGTCTACGTACCTTCCTTTATAAGCTAAGAGAGGAAAAATGTTCTTTAGTATGGGAATGAAATTATGTGTGTGTTCTCTAGCATAACAACAGTGGTTGCTGACACGTAAAGTTAAATGCTCTCGGATAAAATACTGCATACAATGTACCATATCCTTAAGATAAATTAGAGATCTTGGAAATTACAAAGTACATGTTTAATTAGGAGTTTTGGACCACGACCACCTATGAATGAAATTTGCCGGCCGCTTTATAACCCACTGTAATTAAGTAACATATGCGTTATACGCTTGTGGATGAGGGGACATACACGTCGTTGAGCACAAATCTCACATGCATGGATGAGAAATATTAAGCAGATTACTGCGTGAGATGCTTATTCCAGAAAGATTCATCGAAGGCGGCCAAAAGGAAGGGTATGTAGGAAAACTAAGTACAGGGGAGTCAAAGATCTTCCAGCCGCTGCAAGCTGTCATGGAGATATATGAGATCATGAGATCGAGCTGGCCAGCTTAATTGGTGATGCATGGACCACTGCTGAAGCCTGAAAGTGACGAGTAACATGCATGCATGCTTTGTTTTGAGCATGCCACATAACAAGAATGGCTTGCAGATCTTTGTACATTGCATTTTGGCATGCACATGTGCGCCGACTTGTGCAAATTGAATTGCAGCTACAGGGCGCTACTGATTTGGCAATCAGGCCCTGCATATATTGGCCAAGTGGCTCATTGCGGCTGGGGAAAAACTCTATCTTTCGGACAATGAAAACTGATCCATGTGTGAATGGCGTGAACTGATTACAACGAATAAGGTCTATCGAAATCAAAGCGAGTTGGAGTCATTTGGATCCCTATGATTTTTCATATGCGATAGTCTTCAAATGACAAACAGACAAATACATAATATTGGAAATGTCTGGCTGCTACCCACCTGGAATTTTTTAGTTGAAATTCAACATTTTTCGGATAACAGCTGAGTTGGAAATCAAAACTTTGAGATGAAAGTGGGAAATTTTGAGTTGAAAGTCTTCAAATTTGAGTTGAAAGTAAACGATTTTGATTTGATGGTTTTCAACTATGTTATTGACAATTTTAAAAATTTTGAGTTAAAAGTTGAATTTTTGAGGTGAAAATGAGAAATTTTGAGCTGAAAATCTTCAATTTTTTTAATTAAGAGTCTTTGAAGTTAATTGGGAACAAAAAGGACACATATTTTTATGCAAAATGCAATGGTGGATGCCAGGTGGGTAGCTATACCCCCTGGGTAGAAAATCCTATCTGTACATAATATATAGTTTGTATATATGGTCACTATAAATTAATTAAGCAATAATATGAAATATTCTATGAATTTTCTAATATGTAAGTTTTGGATAACCTATAATTTTTCCCAAGAAATTTACATTTTTGTATTCGTGGAGTTGTATGTTGATTTTCTCAAATTGCTCTCAAATTTTCGAAATAATAAATTTTATCATTTTTGTAAATTTTATATTTAAAAGATACCTAAACACATTTTGAAAATTTCCAGCACATATTTCTAAAACTTCTTCATCTATGTTTACACACTATAAAATTCTATAAAATATATGAAGTTTTAAATGCTTGAACTCTTCAAATATCTTCTGGTTCTTTGATTCTACGATGTGGGCACACCTTTGCTGAGACAAGTCGGTGCAGTGTATTTTTTTTCTTTTTTTTTTAAGGCAACCTAACTAGGTCTTCTGGCGTCTAGTTCACTATTCCTTAATTTCGTCTTTTTTTAGTTTGTTAGCTTTTTTAGACTTTTTTGCCTTTTTTTCATATTCATTTACATTGTTCGTGATGGATTAACCTATTTTTTGTATTTGTAAAATTTTGAATATAATTTCGCTAAAAAACCTCCAGTAAGTATAATGCAAAATAAGCTAGTTACAACACAAAAAGGTATAAACCAATTTATATAAGCCGAACTGAGCACAGCTTAATCTCTAGGTTGTCATGGATATTGCAAAAGTTGAATACAAGTTCCCACATTTTGCAGGAAATACCCTGACAAAAACAAAATTACAAGTAGACTTTTGGTGATCTCCGATGAGAGCAAAGTACAGGAATTGTTGAGGATGAAGTAACACCTGCCCTTGAAACCTCTGCAGAATGCTTGCTGCTGAACGTCGGACTTGGAGGAAGGCGTTGGTCGCCGGCGGATACAACCCGCCGTACAACCTCACGTGGCTTCTTTCGGCCGCTTGGTGTGCCCTTTGTATTTCGCATCGGTGGTTTGCGTTGTCTCCGGCGACCCGCCAAACTTTTGCCTGTTGTCTAGGCGCTACAACAAAAACCTCACGAAGAGCCACTTTCCTATAGATATTTTTTTATTTGTCCCTACAGATTGCTACAATATATTGTAAAGACACTTTTTGCGGTATTTTAGAAGCGGCCTAAAATGTAGAAACACTATTCGGAGACGTTTTGGATAAAAAAAATGTAGAATGTGGACTGTAGAGGCTTTTTTTGAGGCATTTTGTGAATTTTCAAAACAAAAATCATGTAGAGACATTTTTGGCGACACTTTTTAAATTGATCTTATGTTGTAGAGACGTTATTTGAGGCATGTTGATTCTCTACAGACATTCTTTTAGATGTTTGAGACATATTGTGTACTACTTATAACAATCACACAATATGAGCAAGTTGTGAACGTGAGGTTGAGTTGGTTAATTAGTTGGACTACTTGTTTATCCACAAGGTTTTGAGTTTGGGGATTTATATTTTTCATCCTCTAAAGGGTGCAAGAGAGTATAGAGACACGATATAGTGAATTTACAAAATGCCTTATTTAGAATGTAAAGACATTTCAGTAAATGTCTTTTCAGCCGTAGCGACATTGCACATAGCTAGAATTATTGCGGCATTTGAAAGATGTCTTTAAGATTATACATCTGTTCATATTAATTTTTGCTGATGGCTTTTGACTACGACTGATGAATAGTAGTGGTTGATAGAAGTAGTGATGGATAGTAGTGCATTATGTAAAAAAACGGTGTAACAAAAGGGATTAATATTCGGACTATCATGCGACTTACAAAATTATGATATAATAAAATACAAAGTATGTTACAATATATAAAAATGAAAAATAATGACTGATAGAAACGGTTTATAGAAATTAAGATATTAGTAAAAGTAAAAGTCAACATGAACAGTCCTTAAAAGTGTGCCTCTACCGTACAATAAAAACGTCTGTACATGATGTTTTTCATCAGGGGGCTGGAGGTTGATAACGGACGGATAGATGTAAATGCTAAACTAAAGTACAAAGGGTAAATTAAAATTTACAAAAATTTGAGCCTTCGTATCATTACAACATTACCAATATAACTTGGGTTTTCTCGTAAATATTTTGTGATTAATCTCTCTACTATTGTTAAAAAATGCGTAAGTTTTTTTTTTCTTATGTGTTCAATGCATGCGCACAATCCCTATGGACGATGCAATTACCTGAAAGTTCTCATCATATGTATGCTGGATTCATAAGTCATAAAGAGCCTGGAGATATTATTCGCATTCTGTGCAGTGCGGTCATACCAAATCAGAACCTAAATTTGCAAAGAAGAGAAAGAATTGGAAAAACCAGACGCTAGAAGAAAAGCTCTAAAAGAGACCTTTCAATATTCTCGGCAGCCATTCTTCCACGCCACTACTTGTCTTGTATCATAACTATAAGCAGCAATCAGAAGATGCTTTATATATGCATATCTCAAACTCGGGAGATATCTGCGAGTAATTAAGCACTGTAGTTTCGTCCGTACGATGACTAGGAAGTGTGGAACTTACCACGTGGCACCGACTTGGTCAAGTGGTTGTGCTCTGATCATGATGGTTTCGAGCAAGCAACTCCAGTTTAGGTCATAAATTTGTCACTTCAACCTTGCTGTGACGATGCAGTGATTGGTAAGGCCAGAATACAGTGAATCGAACAAAAATCTTACCTATTGCTAGCTACTGCATCTCAACAGAAAACCATAATAGGGTAACTACCCCATAATATACCGTTCCAACGGTATACACAGGTTTCAACAAAAGTTCTAGTAAATCTGAATGGATCGATATGTTTCAACGTTTCAAGTTCCAAGATAGCAAGTTTCATTAGATTTTTTAGGTTGGAGGCTGCTATAGGACGGTATCTTGTTGCAGAGTTTCAGAGTAGGTTAGTGAAGTTTCAAAAGTCTCACAAGATTTTATGATACGGGGTTATCTGATCTTCACCACGTAGAATCCCTTTTGAAGGAAAAATATGTGGCTAACCTAAAATCCCATGAATTCTGATGAATAGAAGCATACGATTGCCTATCTCGATTACAAACTCATATATACCGGAATTCAACTAGCTAAGAAAGATGACTTTGCTAGTCCATGACGAACAACAAGAACACTGTTAAACGGTAATTTGGTGAAACGCTAACTAGTCAGCTTCCGAACTCTTATGACAGCACACAACATAAACCAAAGAGCAAGAAATTGCTTAGACTCAAAATTAACGTTCGACGATTACAGGGGACAGTGACCAAGGCCTTATACCATCGTACTAGCCTAGTAGGACTCACAAAAAGAAAACAACTCAAATCCGATTCTAATTATATCTTCCTAATTTAGATAACTCTTCCCTAACTTACTCCGACATCAATAAAAAGTGGCTAGCTGGTTGCCTTAGTATGTGTGCCCATGAGGTGGGCTGCAAGTGGTTGCTAGCCCATGAGGGTGGACACAACTCTTTTGACAACAGCCCAACTTCTCTTGCGGCCCAAGTATCCATTTTCAACCCGTTTGAAGCTTCGGCATCGCCATCACCTCAAAACTAAACCAAAACGAATACTAAAGCCCAAATCACACATAATATGTCTTATTATAGATACAAACCAGCCCATGACACATGGAACTTGGCCAAAAAGTCAAACGGACTCAGAATTAAAGACTGGACACAATCGAGCTTACAAAGTGTAATCTTCTCTAATCTTTAATTCGGAGCTTGAAAACTTGATTCCAGCATCTTGATGGTTTTTCCCACTGATATAAGTGAAGTTTCATCATCTCCTCTTAGATCTTCTCTTGGTACGCCGGCTTCTCTCATCTCCCACTTGGTAACACCAAGTTCTTGCTCACCTAATACCCTAATAATACACAAAGTAGAAGCATTAGGTAGCAAGCTGTCCTTAGCAGTGAAATCAAAAGAACATAGGATCAGATTCACCTATTTAGTGAGTTCTCTTGCCCTAGCTCGAGTAATTTGTCCCTTGTACAATTGTTGTAAACCTTTAGCCATAGGACCTGTTGTGGTTACCGACCAAACAGAGAGAGAGAATATGGTAGTGGAGAGTTAGGTGAGCAAGTGCTTAGGGTTTCCCCCATTGCCGGTATCGTATATATATATATCCACATGGGGAGTGCTTTTACCATAGTACCCTTACATTTGAGTATTCCCTCAGGGGCACTTATGTTATTATACATGTCCCATTTTGGGCCTTACAACCTTCTAACAGGCCTGCTGGGCTTAGGTGGGGGCCACCCCTACAACAAGAGTCTCTCATGGTGAAGGGCTTCACGGGCCGAAGCCATGCTGCCGAGCCCTTTGGCCCCCTTCGTCCCTGCGGCCTGTGAGCTTCCCTAATGCTTGACGGAGCCTATTGCTTGGTGTAATATTCACCCCGCCACGAAGGTACAACACCGAGCGAGTTGGCGAAGTTGTCCTTGCTTCGGGGTCCTCCAGCGGCGGGGTCGGAGTCGGAGTCGAAGTTGGAGTCGGGAGCGAGGCAAGATCGGGCACCTTCGGTGGGCCTACTGGCGAAGTGTGGCCACAACCTAGTTGCCCGGGCCCCCCTCGATTGCAGGCTGCTTGGGCGGCGGAGTCGAAGTTGGAGTAGGGAGCGGGGCGAGATCGGGCACCTTCGGCGGGTCTACTGGCGAAGTGTGGCCACGACCTGGTTGCCCAGGTCCCCCTCGACCGCAGGTTGCTTGGGCGGCGGAGTTGAAGCCAGGGCGGAGACAAACCTCGCTCCATGGTAGTGCGCTTTAATGGCAGCGAGGATCGTGCCGACCTCTGAATTGTCAGGAGCAGGCTGCTGCAGCCGTACGCACTATCCTGGCAGGGGGGTATACGCGGTGGGCCGCGATTGGTGTGTCGTGGCCTGCCAGTGGTCGCCGGGCCCTAGTCACATCCCAAAAGTGGGACGCGTGGCGGGACGCGTCGATCGGTTTGCATCCGCGCTTCTTTGCCGGTGGCGGCTGCGTTCCTCGATCGTAGGAACCGGACCACCAGGTGACTACCGGTTGCAGTCCCATCGATTGGGATGTCGCTGGTTGATGTTCTGTCAGCTTGGTGACTCCCCACTGGGCGAGGGCAGGTATAAATACGTCAGTATCACGGCTTGTTGCGTCCCCATCCCCAGTTTCTCATCTTGTTTCTGTGCGCGGTTATCTTCTCACGAGTAGGCCTACTTTTGTTCATCTGCGTTTGATGATTGCGTCTACTGACGGTGACATCAGTGAGCGTTGATGAACAAAAGGTGGCCTGGTTGTGAGAACACGTCAAAGCTTGCTGTGGACCGGCAGTTGCGCACCCCGGCTGTGTTGGCTTAGGGCCGCGGACCTGTGGCGGCGTAGCAAGGTGTCCCCTCGTGGGGATGGGCCCGAGACCGAAGCCAGGGTCTCGTTACTGAAGCAGAGACTCCGTCGGAGTTGCTAAGGTTGATTGGCCGCTACTGCCTTGCTGGTTTCGAGAGCCGCGTCGACACGCGCCGGAAGATCGCTACGCCATGCGGCCTGCACTTATCCCTTGGGGGAGCAGACATGTGGCGGTGCGCTATTGGCGCGTCGTGCGGTGTCAGGCCTTTGCACGACTGCGGTCGTGGGGCGACCATGACGCCTCGGCTTTGATCATAGGGAGGTGGATGGTTCACCTCCCGTCGGTTACGCTTACCGGCGGTGTTGGAGGTGAAAGGGCTTTAAATACCCCCTACAGCACCACCTCTGCGCCTCCTTCGTATGCTTCTTGGTCCTTCTTCCCATCTCCTGCTCTTCCTAGCTTCCTTGCTGGCGCGTTGCCCCCGCCGTTGCCCAGGTTCAACATGGACCTCGCCGAGGAGTTCGTCATGTATGGCATGGCGCCACTTTCCCATGAATGGTGCCTCCCGGCTGGGAAACTTCGGGGCGACAATGTCCGCCCATCCGTGTCTTCGCTACCGGCGCCCTTCGGCCTTCGTAAGTCTCGGCCATGTCCTGTTTGCCGTTTCTGCCCGTTGTGCCGTGTTTAACCTTACCTCTTGTCACGTATAGGAATTCGCCTAGAGGACGCGGAGCGCGCGGTGAGCGTGTTCCTTGGGCCATATACGGCCAGGGAGCACGACCTGCGCACAGCTACAACCGTGGAGGCGGAGCTGGGGCAGGTAAACCACATGTGCGAGGCCCTGGGTATTCGGGTGCTGGAGCGCGCCCCTTCGGCCCCGAGCCAACCTCGACATCGGGATGACAGTGCCAAAGGGAAAAAGGTGCCGTCTCGCGGGAAGGCTCGGGCTTCTGCAGCCGCGCCTAGCGCAGTAGCTGTCGTCGCTCCCGTCGACGCGGCAGACGCTGAGTCCAATTCGGCGAAGTATGCTAATTCGGACCTGGAGACGGGCGCGGATGACGAAGGTGAGGGGTCTCTGGGCGACACCGGGGCGGAGTCCTTACCTGCGGCGACGACAATGTCGGAGCTGGCCTTCAGGGGGTTAGTAGAACGGAGCTTCCGCCCATGCTGGTTGCCGAGGCGGGGTCCTTGCCATCTTCTCCCAAGGCGAAGCGGCCACACCTACGATCCCCTCCTCACCAGACTTCGAGGGGGTTCGCCGTGGCGGCCAGTGTTGGGAGCTTGTGGGACTCTGAATCCGATGCCGAAGCCCCCAGGTCCAGCATCCCCCCAGCCCCTTCCCAGGCCACGGCGGCCGGGGCACGGGAGCTGTTGGTGTTGGACTCTGACACGGAGACTCCCTGACCCCAGGGCCGACGTCATCCGAGGCTGGGGACGACCCGGCAAAGTCCACCGGTTGCCTCCGAGGGTAGGCTATCTTGGACGTAGCTTGGTATAGCTTTGCATTGCTCCCGTAAGACTAACCGGTATGCCTCCTTTCAACGGCACTTATCCCGGAGGACGGGCGATCTTCGGGGCGTAGGGACGTTCCTTTGAGAGGGGCGTCCGACGCTCCCGAAACTGCCTTCACGGACGCCATGCGCCCGAGCTTAGTGGACTTCGCCCCTCAACCGGAGGTGCTAGGAGCATGGCGTGAGGTTGCGAGTGACGCGGCCGCAAGTATTGATCAACAGGCGCTGCTAACCTACGGGGCGGAGCACCTTGGAGACGCACTAGAGGTGTCAGGAGTGAGAGTAGGTAGCTAACCTTGCAACTCTGTGTGGCCTTTAGAAGTTTACTGACCATTTTATCGTACAGACCCTCATCCTGGCCCAGGCGTTGCAGGCAGCTCACAACTGCGAGCCGGGGGCGCTAGAGGGGCGGTTGCGAGCCGCCGAAGAGGCTGTGCATGCAGCCGAGGGGACGCACTCCGCCAAGGACGACCGCATCCGCCACTTAGAAGCAGAGTGCACGGAGATGGTGTCGCATGCCGAAGCGCTCGTGGCAGCGGCGCGGCTGTCAGCCACAGAGGCGGCGCGACAAGGGGCTGCGGAGGAGCGGAATGGCCTACTCCAACAGATCGCTACACTGGAGAAGGAGAAGGGCCAACTCGTCGCGTCTCTTACGGAGCGGAACCAGACTCTGGGCGATGCCTCGGTGGCTACGTGGGATGCCATGCTGGCCCTGGAAGGCACCCTTGAAGACCTTATCGCTGAAGTGCCGCCCCGCGCCTTCGGGCCCGAGGAGCTGTCGCGAGCGCTTTGGCGGATCGGGGATGTAGCCAACCTTGCACGCAACGCCGTGACGTTGTTCGGCAACCATTGCTCTTATGTGACGTCGTGCCTGCTGTGCGCGCTCCTATGGCTCCGGGGCTGCCAACACGTCGACGGGCTAGCCGACCCTCAACTGGAGATGCCGGCTGGGGCCGGAGTGATGTCCGGCGCCGTACGCACCGTTCACCGCGCCGTGCGGGTTTTCCACGAGAGGATTTGGGAGTACATCGGGGAGGCTGCAGCGAAGGTTGAGCTACGGCAGACCATGCGCAATGAGGGAAACCTTGGCCAGTGGCTGGATGAAGTCCCGCGGCGTGACGAAGGTGGTGCCAAGGCCGTAGGGGGCGACGCAAACCCACAGGTGTGACGTCGGGGTTCTCGTGTGTTGGCGTGCGTTGTAATACACGTGCCCTTTCTTTATGAATAAAGTAGAAGTTGCCCCCATGTTCTGACCAGCGTGTGCCTGTGTCCCGAGCAGCTACCCGATAGGGACCAGCTGATAGTTTCTGACCTTGTGACCCGACGGCGTCTTCGGCACTGGCGGAGAGCCAAAGAGTCGCTGGATTTCTAGGCGGCCCGGGGTCCTTCGGGCGAGGATTTGGCGCGAATACGGGTTAACGAGGAGCCTGCCGAATAGCGGCTGCGAGCGCCCAAGGATGCTTGTATACTTACTTTTGCTGCACTCCATTTGTAAACATCCTGCAACGAATACTGAAGAAGTGGTTTTGGCTGAAACGTGTCACCTGCATCCCCGTCCTCTCTTGCGACCGCGCTGTCCCTCAGTAGACACACAAGGTATACTTCGCACCTGCCTGTACGCTAAAGTATACTCTCGCGTGCCCCGTACCATTTCGAGGTGGTGTGAGTGAAGCTGGTGCCTAATCGAAGTAGATGCGCGAGCGCTCAGTGCCTAGCCGAAGTAGACACGCGAGCGCTCTGTCCCCTACCGCTCAAAGGGGTGGCAACGGAGCTGGCGCCTAGTCGAAGTAGACGTGCGTGCGCTCCATCCCCTACCTCTTGAAGGGGTGGCAGCGGAGCTGGCGCCTAGTCGAAGTAGACGCGTGAGTGCTCCATCCCCTACCTCTCGAAGGGGTGGCAGCGGAGCTGGCGCCTAGTCGAAGTAGACACGCGTGCGCTCCGTCCCCTACGCTCAAAGGGGTGGCAGCGGAGCTGGCGCCTAGTCGAAGTAGACGCGCGAGCGCTCCGTCCCCAACCTCTCGAAGGGGTGGCAGCAGAGCTGGCGCCTAGTTGAAGTAGACACGAGAGCGCCCATCCCCTACCTCTCGAAGGGGTGGCAACGGAGCTGGCGCCTAGTCGAAGTAGACGCACGAGCGCTCCGTCCCCTACCTCTCGAAGGGGTGGCAGCGGAGCTGGCGCCTAGTCGAAGTAGACGCACGCTAGGACAATGGCTATGCGGCTAGCGTGTGCTCCCCAGGGTGCGTGTGGGGGCAGGTCTCTGCTGGGCCTTACCAGTACCCCGAGGAATGCACGTAGAGGTGTGCTTCTGCGGCGTTGGGTGTCCACTTCACGGGACGCACGCAGAGGCAAGCCTTTGATGCATCTTCTGCTTGCCTCGCGGGGTGCGTGCGGAGGCAAGCCTCTGGTGCGTCTTGTTTATACTCCGTAGAGTGTGCACGGAGGTAAGCCTCGACGCTGCGTCTTATTTATACTCCGTAGAGTGCGTGCGATGGCGGACCTCGAATCTACATCTTATTTATACTCCGTAGAGTGCGCATGGAGGTATGCCTCGACGCTGCGTCTTGTTTATACTCCGTAGAGTGCGCGCGGAGGTGGACCTCGACGCTACGTCTTATTTATACTCCGTAGAGTGCGCACAGAGGTAAGCCTCGACGCTGCATCTTATTTATACTCCGTAGAGTGCGTGCTGAGGCGGACCTCGACGCTTCGTCTTATTATACTCCGTAGAGTGCGTGCGGAGGCGGACCTCGACGCTACGTCTTATTTATACTCCGTAGAGTGTGCGCGGAGGTGGACCTCGATGCTACGTCTTATTTATACTCCGTAGAGTGCGTGCGGAGGCGGACCTCGATGCTACGCCTTATTTATACTCCGTAGAGTGCGCACGGAGGCGGACGTCGACGCTATGTCTTATTTATACTCCGTAGAGTGCGTGCGGAGGCAAACCTCGACACTACGTCTTATTTATACTCCGTAGAGTGCGTGCGGAGGCAAACCTCGACACTACGTCTTATTTATACTCCGTAGAGTGCGTGCGGAGGCGGACCTCGACGGTACGTGTGTAAGATCGAGGAGGCCGACTAGAGGGGGGTGAATAGGCGGTTTTAAAATTTTCGTCTAATTTCAATTAACAATTTTAAACTTAATGAATTGACTATAGCAAATCTACAATAGTATATCTAAACAACTTAGAAGGGCTCAAGATAACACTAGCACAAGTAATAGACTAAGAGCAATATCAAATAGTCTAAGACAATAATTGCTACTCCAACTAAACAAGCAATCAAGTAATAGAAATAAAGGGCGTTGCTTGAATGTAAGTAAACACAAGAGAGCAAACCACAATTGACACGATTACTTTTTACCGTGGTGATCGGAGACTTGCCGGTCTCCCCTAGTCCACGTTGAGGTAAGCCCGAACGAATCGGACCGGCTCCACGAATTGAGCCTAATCACCTCGATCACTAGCGGTAGCCCTTTCCCTCTCCGGGTAGGCGAGCTCCGAGACTTCACAATCTTCCGAGCCTTCTCACAATCTTCTTGAGAAGATCACCGGACCTCCGCCAAGCCGTCTAGGTGCCGGCAAGCACCAAGAGAATAGACCACGATGGCTTGATCACACTCAAGTGCCTAATGGATCACTCTAGAATGCAATGCACTTGAATTTTGGCTCAACTACCTCAATTTAATGCCCAAGAGTGAAAATGAGGTGTGAGAGGTTGCACTAAGCTCAAATTGTTCAATGGAATGTCAACCACCAGTACAAGTGCTGGTGGGGGTGGGGTGTATTTATACCCCCACCAACCTCAAATAGCCGTTGAATTAATTTATCCTGAAAATTCAGGGAAAACGGAACTACCGCCGTTATATGGGCGGTACTTCCGGATTTCCGCCGCCTGGTCAGAACGGCTATGTCAGTGAGTCAAAAGTGACCGTTGGTCAATAAGTGCGGTACTACCGCCGTTGAAATCGTGGTACTTCCGGAAGTCCGGAAGTTCCGCTCCATGCCCCGGTACTTCTGATTTCAGAGCGGCTAACTCCAACTCAGGGCGCTCTCTGGAAATGAAGTTCCGTTCTTAAGTCCGGAACTACCGGCCATGCGGTAGTTCCGCAGTTAAACTTGCGGTACTTCCGTTTTCCGAGAGACTAACTCAAATCTCGGGCGCTCTTTGGAATAAACGATCCGCTCAGAGGCCCGGTACTTCCGGCCATGCGGTAGTTCCGCCCGTAGAACGCCGGTACTACCGAATTTTCTGACAAAGCACAGTTTTGATTTGATTTTCATTTCTAAGTGCATGCATGATCCTAAATTGATCCATAGGGCATATTTGGACATGATCAAGCAATCACCATAATCCCTCTTAATAGTACGGCGTCTATCCTATAATCCGGTCTTCCAACCTATCACCAAGACCGGTAAAAATAAAATAGATACCTAAACTATTTACCTTGTCGCCCTTGAGATCTTTGAATCTTCATGAGATAATTTGTGAGCCTCTTTCTTCACCATTTGAAGTTATCCTTTCAAACGCTTAATGAACACATTAGTCCCATGATCACATAATCGTCATTAATTACCAAAACCAATATTTTAGGGGCCTAGATGCTTTGTCGGGACCCCGGATTTCCGAACCCGGACCCTCTGTGTATTACTGCACTAGTCCCAGATCAACGCTAGTACACACAGTTCAAACAGAAAAGATGATACATTGCCAACAACGCTTTATTATCATAATCGAGATTACAGACCTCGAAGTCTTTATTACAAATGAGGTTTTAAGACCTCACACCAAAAAGAAAAATTACAGCGGAAGCAAAAAGAAACTAAAGCAAGACCCATCAATACGCCACAGGCAATTGACTGGGGAAACGCAACCTAGTTCTCCGGAAAGCCTTCACGAATCCATCCACGAAGTAGTCGTAGTTCACCTCTTGAGCTTCGATCTCCTCTGAGAGTTAATTTGAAGTGTAGCACGTGAGTACATGAAGTACTCCGCAAGTCTTGGGAAAAATGCATAGATGCAAGGCTTGACAAAGGAAGGCTATATGGCTCTTTTGCACAAAGCAATATTTTAATTTCAATTGTTACTAATTATTTTCGAAGGCATCAATTTAATAAGGTAAATGATTTTAACAGAACTAACAATTATACTCTAGTGAAGGTTCCATCCACCAACACTAGCTTAATCATTTCCAACTGAACCAGTTAATATTGCGGGTTACATCCACCCTCTCTGGCTCCAACCGCCAGGATTCCCTTCCGAGAGTTCCCTTCACTCTCGGAGTACAAATTTTTTTATTTTAAAAACCAAAACCAGAAATCTACCATGTGAATGCATTCCTTGCCCGCCCTTGACCGTGGGCACGGCTATTCGAATAGTTTTACACTCTGCAGAGGTTGTACAACTTTACCCACAAGAGATAAATTATCTTAATAGTCAACATGCTTCCTTTGGCATGAGACCCAGATAAAATATCACAAAGCCTTTCACCTACTCCAGTATAGCTAGAGACCACCCGCTGAGGTTTCACCGCAGAAGGGTTAAATCCGCCCAATCTGAAGCCCCCTCTTGCGCCATATGAGTACAGTAAACCCTGTCCCTCACTATGAGTAACCAGTACACCCTGGCACTCAATACACCACTGGTGATATCTAAACTACACCTTTATAGGTTAGTTAGCTAGGTCGTACCCATATAGACTTGTGGTTGTACGGTTAATGCTCAGTTTGGACAAACACAAGCGTCGGTCCTTAATTGACTAGGGTGGAACATACACTTAACAAGTTCTCGTGCTTACTGCACCAACCCAAACAACCATCCACCCTAATCTAAACCAACTTTCACATTTTTATTTTATTTTAAAATCACAGTGACAACTCCAATTGCCACTTCACAAGGATTTAATAATAAACCATAATTTCCCATTTTCAAGATTTTCCAAAGGATATTAGATAGCATGACTAAGCATTATACTACCATACTAACATCAACAAGTAATTAAATACTCTCATTAATGAGACAAAGGGAGTTCTATGGTGACAAGAGTATATGGCATTCAATTTCAATGGAGGGCATAGCAAGTTGGAATAACTAGTTCCTAAAGATTTGAACTAGTGACTTTATGTAAATAGCAATGCACATAATTTAAAATATTTTAAAAACATTTCAAAAGCATAGGCTCGAAATGATCAAAGGAGACTTGCCTTCTTGTGCACTGGTTGGTCCCTCTTGCTGCGGTTCGACAAACTCTTCGATGACGTCGGATTCTACGCGCGAAACGACAAAACAAACAAAACAAATACAAATAAAATTCAAATAAACTCTAAAAACTTCAAAACCAGAACCAAAAGATAGAGCTCAATTTTAGATGAATTTAGGAAAAAGAATCGGGTTAATCGGAGTTCGGATGAAGGAGAACGAGCGATCCAAAGTTTGCTGGGCGAGAAAATGCTGGAAATTCTCAGATGTTACTGTTCACCCGAGAGCAATTTTTGGAAAGGAGGCTAGCGCTGGCGAGAGGAGACATGGGAGATGAATCCAACTAGCAAAATGGGTTGCTAGGGACCCAAGGCACACATAAGAAGCGACGGCACGCCAAACGTAGAACGATGACGGCACTGGCGGCTACAACGACATGGGTAGGAGGGAGGAATAAAACTCGGGCATAGGACATGGAGGCGTAGGGTGAGCACGGGCTAGAACGCGGCTTGGCGAAGCTAGAAAAATTGTCGGCTCGGTCAGAAACCCACTGGAGACGGCGCAATCGACGTTTGAACGACGTCGGGAAGGAAAAAGGAAAAACTTAATATCTTGGTGCTCGGTGAACGAAATCTAAAACCACTCGGAGGGTAGCTATCTGGGATGGTTTGGCACAAAGTGACGCGAACGGATTGGTGAAAACATCACCGGGTAGATGGGGAACACGAGATGCCATTGGCGGACATGGCGAGGTTCGGAGGCAAAACTTTTTGGAGGCTTTTTGGGGAAACGGAAGTGAGCACGGCGTAGAACGCGACGAGGCAAGTCTAAGAAAAATTACGGCAAGGGCTAAAGCTTACCGGAGGCGACGAATCGACGTCGGGAAGCGCTCTTGACCTAGATTGGGGAAAACTTGATTCCGGGAGATTGGCTGCACCAAAACCAAATTAACTTGACAAGAAGGTAGATGTCATATGATGGCACAATGTGACGCGAAAGGATCACAGAAAAACTCACCGAATAGCTCGAGACGCGACGAGCAAATTCGGGACCAAAGGGCCTCGATGCCGACGGCGTCCTGAGCTTTGAGGGACTTGCCACGGCTTGGGATGAGTTTAGAGGGGTCAAGGGGTCCTATTTATAGGCTTGGAAGAGGTAGAAACCGGCTCCAATTCGCGGATTTCGGTTTAGAGTCCGATTTGGAAAATAGGAGATAAAAGGCAAACGGATGAATGAAATGGAAAGAGGTCAATTGGGATGGATTCCTTGCGTGATTTGGCACAACTTTCCTTTTGGGAGGATATTGAAATAATGCCCGGATTGGAAGTTATGAAGAGAGAGGAAAAGGAAGGAAAACTGTACACGGAACGAACAGATCGATAGCGCTGGAGGTTGAAGACGCATGAACAGTACCGCGTGGGTAGTGTTCATTCTCTCTCCTCTTTCTTTCTTTTTTTTTTTTGAAATTTCAAATTGAGCTCAAACAAACTCCGAAAAATCCCAGAAAATACAGAAAAATTCCTTGTGACACAAGGAACACAAATAAAATACTTTTGGCAAATGTTAACATTTAATTTAATCATATTAAATATTTTTATTTAATAAAAATTCCAATTAAGCTTTAATTAATTCCGAAAAAATTCAAATGGTGAATTTTATTTTTAAAAGCTTCAAAAAGGCTCTAAAAATCAGGATGTTACATGCTTTCAACGTGTTATATATACTACGTAGAGTGCGCGCGGAGGCGGACCTCGATGCTACGTCTTATTTATACTCCATAGAGTGTGCGCGGAGGTGGACCTTGACGCTACGTCTTATTTATACTCCGTAGAGTGCGTGCGGAGGCGGACCTCGACGCTACGTCTTATTTATACTCCGTAGAGTGCGTGCGGAGGCGGACCTCGACGCTACGTCTTATTTATACTTTGTAGAGTGCGCGCGGAGGCGGACCTTGATGCTGTGTCTTTTTTATACTCTGTAGAGTGCGCAGGAGGCGTCCCCCACGCGTCTTTGTTTATACTCATACCTGCGTTTTTGTTCACGGAGAGTGCGCGCGTGAACGCGTGTCTTTATTTATACTCATACCCACGTTGTTGTTCACGGAGAGTGCGCGCACGAACGCGTGTCTTTGTTTATACTCATACCCGTGTTTTTGTTCACAGAGAGTGCGCACGCGAACGCGTGTCTTTGTGGGAAACAAGGCAAGTTTTGCAAACGGTGAACTTTATTGAATTCCCGTTTGCGCGGGTGAGCGATTACAAAAGATGAGGTACTGACCACTCGAGGGTGGGAACGGCCGCGACTGTCGTTGCCCAGGCGATGAGGCGGTGCACGGTAGGAGCCTCTGTTGCTGGGGCAACCCGCGTGGGGGCCTGGCGAGGTGCTTCTCGAAGCCACCGAGGACCCTCGCGCTTGTGTGCCCGGCCTAGGCGTTCCGTTGGGCGTCGTGGTGCGGACCTCTGGTGCCGAGCTCTATGCGCCGAGCCATATCCTGGTCGCCGTGGACGGTGATGATGGCTTGCGGTCCGGGGAGCTTCATACACAAGAAGCTGTGGTGTGGTTCTGCCCCGAAAGAGTTTAGGGTTGGCTGCCCCAATATGGCGTTGTCGGGGTACAAGATATCAACGACGTCGAAGGTGACGTCCTCGCTCCTCACGTTGTCATCTCGGCCAAAGGAGACCTGTAGGCATATCTGGCCCAGCACCCGCAGTGGCTGACCCCCGAAGCCCTGAAGTGGGATTCTCGAGGGGCCCAACCGACTTCGGGAAATCCCCATCTGGTCAAAGGCCGCTGTGAACAAGATGTTTGTGGAGCTTCCTCCATCAATCAGGACGCGCCTTACGTCGCATCCTGCGATGACGACCTGGACGACCTGGGGGTCTTGGTGGGGGAACTCCACACCCTCGGCATCGACGGGCGTGAAGGTGATTTCATGCTGCGCCCAGTCCGGCGGTGCCTGCGCCGGGTATGCCGCCACGTGGTGTAGCCTCCTCGCATAGGCCTTCCGCTGCCGCGCTGAGCCGAACTCCAGCGAGGAGCCCCCGGAGATGACGTTTATGACCCTGCGCTGGACTCCCTCCGGGGCTTGTAGCTGTAGGAGGCCCTCCAGAGGTTGCTGTACATGAGCCTGAATCCGTAGGGAGCCTTCCTGGGGCCGCATCCCTTGATCCTGGATCTGCATGGGGCCTTCCAAGGGCTGCTGGACGTGGGCCACGACAGGCAGGCACGCCTCAAGGTTTCTGTCCCTGGCGACGCTTTGCCGAAGTGCTGCAATGGTGGTGCACGCACGCGTATCATGGCCGCCACAACCATGGAGCTCGCACCACTGCTCGTGGTGCTGGTTGTCGTACTCTCCGCGGGCTTTATCGTCGCTGCCTCGACCGCGCATGCGCTCCCTGCCCCGGCGTCCCCTGCCGCCGTGACTAGCGGAGGTGTTATCCTCGGAGCCGCCCTCGATGTCGAAGACATAACGGCCTCTCCAAGACTTCTGCTAGCCGCGTTTGGACTTGTCGCCCGACGAGTCTTTGTGGTGGGCGTCCTTGCGCTCGGAGGCGTCCTTCACTGGCTCCTGCTTGCGCTTACCTTTCGAGGAGCCTTCCCTCGGCGAGCCTTCGTTCTTCGTCGCGCTGTCGCCGCCGTGCATCATCCTCCGCTCTAGCGTACTCTTCCATCTTGTCGAAGACCCTGTACTACTGCATTGATGACGGTTGTCTTATTAACATCTTTGACCTGGCAGCGTACCTTCGCAAAACGCTTGAAGTAGTCCCGAAGCTTCTCCGAGGGTTTTTGTTTGACAGCGAAGAGCTGATCCGCATCGACGCGCTCGACATAGTTTCCTTGGAAGTTGTTATAGAGCCGGTCGCGGATCTGCTCCCACGCGTAGATGGAGTTTGGCTCGATGGTGAAAAACCAAGAGAGCGTCACTCCCTGTAATGCGAGGGGGAGCCCGTTTGCCTTCGTGGTGTCATCTCCGCCGGCAGCTTCGATGGCGGTCTCGTACACAGCACAAACTCCCGCGGGTCCAAGTCACCTTTGTACGGCTCAATGGCACTCGGGAACTTGAAGTCCTCCGTAAAGGAATGCGCGTAGGCTACGAAAGCAGAAAAGAAAACTTTTCTACCGCGCACACAAGGACATCATGCTTAAGGAGGGATCATGGATCGTTATCACTAGACGCGCAGCGCAGCGGAAGAAGAGTTGGAGAAGCCGATCCAACCACGCGCGTCGAGGTAGTAGTGGAAGTAGCCGATCGTCCCGAACAGATCGTCTCCTCCACGCGATCAACCACACCACGAGCAGATCCAATCTGTAGGTTGTTGATGCTGATCAACGCCGCAACGAGCAGCGCCTCCACCGGTATCCACACGTCCGGGGCTGGAACGCCGATCGCGAGTGTACCAGCACTCGCGAGCGGCTAGGGTTTGGCTCGGGAGGTGGCGGCTAGGGTTTGGCTCGGGATTAACAGAAGCATACACCCCTCAGCCCCTCGCCTCCATATATATAGACCTCCTCACATGGGCCTCGTGGACCGAGGCCCAATAGGAGTCTATCCGGATCTCTATCCGAATTGAGCCCACATTCGAATCATATTCGAATTAGTGTTCCAACCCGTTAAGTGTGCGACCCTGTAGGTTCACGCATACTTGGTCGTGACCCGGAAACGCCTTTCCGGTCACCCTGTTAATAGTGGCCTCTAGTAAGACATATTAACCCCAAAGTATACGTAAAGATCATATCGGCTGAACCTGTAATGTTCTCATGTACGAATCCCTTTGCCTCACGATATAGATTGAGCTCAAGGCGAGACCTGTGTCATCCTCTTAATAGCTCAATCACTCTCTCGATTCCGTGATGGATTATAAACTCGTGATTGACTCCTCAATCACCTTGGCATGGCCATGCACTTTCATAATCCATTACATCGAGGGGCCCAGAGATATCTCTCCCATAAGGAGGGGCAAATTCTATCTTGATCATTCACATCCCACTACATGTTTCATAGCAAATCCGAAGACTACTTTTATGACTACCCAGTTACGGAGTAGTGGTTAGTAGTCCCAAAATAGGCTACTACGCATGTTGGGAACCATGATGATCTCAAGTCTAAGGATTCTACATAAACACTACTTGAGACCAACTGATGACACATGGAATCTTTGCAATGTCTCATGGCGGGTCTATCCAACATATGTTCACTAACACATGTCCATATTATTGATTTGGTATCACCATACCATGATCCATGAGACATGATCATCAATCAATACATATGCTGATCTTTGAATCATATTTGTTCCTCATATGATATATGATCAGGGATCATTTAGAAATAGCAACATTTTGGCATTAAGAGTCTCATGAATAAGTCACATACTCATTGATCAATAATGATAATGTCTATTTCAAGGAACAAAGTAATGCATCATAAACATAGTATGTGATATATATAACATCTCCATGTTGCCTCTAGGGCATATCACTAACACTCCAGCCATGCCGCCTGCTGTAGGCCGGCTGAGAGTGGGGACTCCGGATGCACGCATCGCAGCGTGACGCGGTTGGACGTGGGGGCGTCGCGGCTATCTGCCCGCTCCGGCGTGGGCTCCGACGTGACCACCGGCGGGGTCTGCTGACTCCGAGCCTCTTGCATATCCCTCACAGCCCCGCAAAGATCCGCTAACTCCCGCTGGAACGCGCTGAAGGCCGCCAGCAGGACGTTCTCCACCGTAGGTGTGGCCGGGGCAACCGGTGCACCTAGTTGCACAGCCGGAACAGCGGCGACCACGGCCTGCGCTCCTGTTGTGCCGGCGTGATGAACTCTGGAGTCAATGACGAGGCCTGCGTTGCTACCGGGACCGCTCGCCGCTTCCGCACCGGGTGAGGAGATGGCAGCCGCACCAACATGGGTGCCGGTGTTACCGCTCCCGACCACCCGATCGGTGCTGCTGACGATTGCCACCGTGCCCACGGTGGAATCACCTGTCACGCGCGGGGCGGTGCCAACCGTCGTAGCAGCGGTGGCGGGGTCGACCGTCGCGGCGGGAGTGGCGGGGTCGACTGTCACGGCAGCAGTGGCGGGGTCGACCGTCGTGGCAGCGGTGGCGGGGTGGGGTCGACCGTCGCGTTCGTGTCACCGTCCACGCCTGCAGCTGCCGACGCCGAATCCCTGGTGTTGACGCAAGCCTCCGTCGCACCCGCCTTCTTCTTCTTGGATGCCGACATGAAACTTTCTTCGATGCCATCCTTCTTCGGATCTTGAGGCTTGCTCTTGTCCTCCCCACAGGCGGCGCCAACTATTGTGATTACTTACCAAACAGAGAGAGAGAGTATGGTAGTGGAGAGTTAGGTGAGCAAGTGCTTAGGGTTTCCCCCATGGCCGGTATCATATATATATATATATATATATATATCCACATAGGGAGTGCTTTTACCATAGTACCCTTACATTTGAGTATTCCCTCAGGGGCACTTATGTCTTAATACATGTCCTATTTTGGGCCTTACAACCTTCTAACAGGCCTGCTGGGCTTAGGTAGGGGCCACCCCTACAACAGGACCAACACTAGTCTTGTCATTGTCATTGTTACTTGAATCCAATGATGGAGGTGATAATGATGTTGATGAAACCTGCTTGATAATGATGTCCTTATCATTCTCCTCCTCTTAAAAAGAAGTCGACCTCGACTCTGTAGGGTTAGTAGAACCAAAGAAAGACAACAAATCTGCAACATTAAATGTAGCACTGACATTATAATCATCATCAGACAACTCTAACTTGTACGCATTATCATTTATTCTTTCAAGCACTTTGAATGGACCATCTCCACGATTCATCAACTTAGACTTTCTTTTCTAAAAAAATCTATATTTACAAAGATGTAACCAAACAAGATCATCAGGTTCAAAGATCATTTGTTTTCTATTTTAATTTCTTTTTTAGCAATGTGATGTGCCTTTTCCTCTATTTCTTCCTTAGTTTTTAGATAGATAATTTTTCACAAAATCATTATGTTTAGGCACATCAATATTAACTCTTTGAATGAAAGGCAATGGCAATAAATCCAATGGTGCATGCGGCTGAAAACCATAAACAATTTTTAATGGAGAAAGTTGAGTTGTAGAGTGTACCACCCTATTGTATGCAAACGCAACATGTGATAAATAATCTTTCCACTCTTTTAAATTCTTCTTTATCATGGTTCACAGCATCGTTCCAAGAGTATGATTCACCACTTCAGTTTGCCCATCAGTTTGTGGATGACAAGTTGTAGAGAATAACAACTTCGTGCCTAGCTTAGCCCACAATGTCTTCCAAAAGTAGCTCATGAACTTGACATCACGATCAGAAATAATAGTCTTTGGTATGCCATGCAACACACTATCTCCCTGAAAAATAAGTCAGCTACATGCGACACATCATCGTGTAATGCCCTAGACATCATTTTGACGTTTTCGGAAATCTTTTTTTAACGAGTTTGCGGAGTTCTCTTTTTCTTTTGTGGAATCAGGAAGGCAGTTGTGGGCTGCAGATTTGACAGGAAACAAAATTCTGTCCAGAGAGGGAGGCCAGGCCTTTCTCCCTCCCACCTTGGGCCCAGGTCAGGCCCTAGGCCCTAGCCGCCCCCCTTTTGGGGCCAGCCGCCCCCTCTTTTTCCCCTAACCCTAGGCGCCCCCACCCCTTGTGGCCACCCCTCTATTCCCCCACAGCCACCCCTCCCTGCCCTGCTTTTCGCCTTGCTGCCCTGCTAGAAAAGAGAAAGGGAGAGAAGGAAGAAGAAGGAAGGGGAGGGAAGAAGAAGGAGAAGGGAGGAGAAGAAGGAAGGAGGAGAAGAAAACCTGCGTGGGCAACCTAGGTAAGAAATTCCCATCTTTTCTCCTCTATTTTAGGGTGATCATAGGCTTTTGGTTCATCGTTAGAGGTGGATGATCTAGTGGAAACCGTCGATTAGCGATTAATCAGTGTTCTGCACAGTCAAATCGGGACTTTTCCGAGGAACCCTTGAACACGAAAGTTGTAGAGGATGCAGGGATCTAGTTTCTGTAATGTTTTCAGAATTTGCGGAAGCAGGGTTTGGGTACAACAGGGGTTTGAAGTTGACTGTGCAGCAGAGTTGGATTCAGAATCTAGTTTCCGATCGTGGACTGATTCAAAGGTGCTAATGAATTTTATGAATTAACTCATAATAACAAAAGTGGTAGATAACATCTAGAGTTAGCTTCTGGTATAATTTTATAATTTTTTGAGCAGTGGGTTGTCGGTGGTGGTCTGTGAAAGTTGCTGGACAGAACTCGAAAGCAGAGTTTGTTCTCTGTTTTCTAGTGAGAATTACACCCTTTAAACGACATAATAAAATTATGGTGTCTTCATGAAATTTGTAGCTTTTGTTCTGAAGATTTCAAATATGTTAGTTTCGTTGTTGTTTGATTAGTAGATTAAAAGATACGGAAAAGACAAGTAGCGTTGCTAGAGAGAACTGATTGTGGGAACAGCTGTTTGAGAGGGAGTTGCAGGTTTTGGGCGTAGAGGTGTTTACTTCTCAGTTGTGAACGTTGTATTATGGTTTTATGCTGAGTTGTGCCTTGTGAATAGGTGGCTTCAGTTCTGATCGTGCTTGAGCCCTTCGCCCCTTCGGTAGAGGCAAGTAAACATAGCGGTTGTTGCTACAGTTTAACTTATTAATGTTATTGCCTTCACCGTAATTGCTGAGGTTTGGTAAATAATCTAAACAAAGATGTCATGCTGTGCTTTATGCCTTGTTATATATATTGTGGTTCATGTGGTTATATTCCTAAGGAATCAATTGTGGGCATATCATGCATGTCATAGCATATCATTTGCATCGTAGATGTCACCGCACTCAGCCGCGAATGTACCGGTACCGCATCGTACATTGTCGTAGTACGATGCACACTCTTATGTTGCCAGGTAAGGGTGCAGTGGATCATTTGCATACATATGCATTTCATGAGGATGAATCTTACTATGAGATCTTAAGAGGAACCGACTCATGAGAGTTATTTGTGGCGTGGGATATTTTTCTTGTGGTACAGTGTAGATAAGGAGAATCATATTTATGCATCTCATGAGGATAAATCTTAATTTAAAATTTTAAGAGGTTTTGGCTCATTAGAGTCACTTGTGGAATGTGGTATTATCTGATAGTGGAAACCATTCGTGGTTTGTGGTAGTGCCTTATGGTATGTGGTATTATCTTGGTGAAAATCATTTGTTGTTTGTAGTATTGCCTCATGGTATGTGGTATTATCTTATGGTGTAAATCATTTGTGGTTAGTGGTATTGATTTGTGGTTATGGTTTTGAATATGAATGAGGCACAGTGTGGTTGAGAAGAGCTATTTGATATTGTTTTATCCTTGTACCACGTGATGTTAAATGGATGCTTAACCATCCGTAGTTTAATTAATTTGTTAAACAGTTTGCTTGCTGAGATTTTATCTCACCCTTGTTTTCCCCCTTCCAGGTGAACCTTGAGCATGTGTGGGAAGGGTAGAGCAACATGGCGCCATTAATCAAGTCTTCATGAATTTTGTTGTATATGTTAGAGGCTTAAATTCTTAAATTATCGCTTCCATCCAATCGTTGAACACTGTAACGCAGTTATGCCTTTTGTGGTAGACTTTAGTGAGATTGAACAATTCAAAATTAGGCTGATAAATGCTATTTTATCATTCCCATTATTTGTTATGTTGTCATGCTTCCGCGTAGTTCTAGTATTTACTGGGAAGGTTGTCGGGACCCCGGATTTTCGAACCCGGACCCTCTGTGTATTACAGCACTAGTCCCAGATCAAAGCTAGTGCACACAGTCAAACAGAATGGAAAACATCACCATCGACGATTTATTACAATAAATAAGAGTACTGACCACCTGGTCTCATTAATACAAGGGAGGTTTAAGACCTCGCACAATCAAACACAGCGGAAGCAAATAAAACTCGAGGACGACCCATCAATTCGCCACAGGCAATTGACTGGGGAAACGCGACCTAGTCCTCCGGGAAGAATCCATCACAGCCACAAGCGAAGCAGTAGTCGTAGTCACATTCTTGAGCTTCAACTTCCTCTGAGATGTTATTTTTAAGTGTAGCATGTGAGTACATAAAGTACTCCGCAAGTCTTGGGAAAAATGCATAGATGCAAGGCTTAACAAAGGAAGGCCATATGGTTCTTTTGCACAAAGCAATATTTGAAAATTCAATTACTACTAATTATTTTCGAAGGCATTATTTTAATGAAGTAAATGTTTTAACAGAATTAACTTTCTAGCGAAGGTTCCAACTACCAACACTAGCTAACCAATTACCATTGGTCAAATTTTAAACTGCGGGTTCCATCCACCCTCTCTGGCTCCATCCGCCAGGATTCCCTTCCGAGAGTTCCCTCCCCCTCGGAATACAAAACTTTTGATTTTAAAACCAAAACCAGAAATCTACCATGTGAATGCATTCCTTGCCCGCCCTTGACCGTGGGCACGGCTATTCGAATAGTTTTACACTCTGCAGAGGTTGTACAACTTTACCCACAAGAGATAAATTATCCTAAAAGTCAACACGCTTCCTTTGGCATGAGACCCAGATAAAATATCACAAAGCCTTTCACCTACTCCAGTATAGCCAGATACCACCCGCTGAGGTTTCACCGCAGAAGGGTTAAATCCGCCCAATCTGAAGCCCCCTCTTGCGCCATATGAGTACAGTAACCCTGTCCCTCACTATGAGTAACCAGTACGCCCTGGCACTCAATACACCACTGGTGATATCTAAACTACACCTTTATAGGTTAGTTAGCTAGGTCGTACCCATATAGACTTGTGGTTGTACGGTTAATGCTCAGTTTGGACAAACACAAGCGTCGGTCCTTAATTGACTAGGGTGGAACATACACTTATCAAGTTCTCGTGCTTACTGCACCAACCCAAACAGCCATCCACCCTAATCTAAACCAACTTTCACATTTTTATTTTATTTTAAAATCACAGTGACAACTCCAATTGCCACTTCACTTTCAAACACAAGGATTTAATAATAAATCATAATTTCCCATTTTCAAGATTTTCCAAAGTTATTAGATAGCATGACTAAGCATTATCCTACCATACTAACATCAACAAGTAATTATAATATTCTCATTAATGAGACAAAGGAAATTCTATGGTGACAAGGGTACATGACAATCAATTCCAATGGAGGGCATAACAAGGTTGGATTAACTACTACCTTAAGATTTGAATTATCATTTTATGTAAATAGCAATGCATAACATTTAAAATACTTTAAAACATTTCGAAAGCATAGGCTCAAGATGATCAAAGGAGACTTGCCTTCTTGCAGGGTTTCTGGGTCTTCTTGCTGCTGTGAAGAGGGATCGTCGACAACGTTGGAATCTACGCGAGGAAAGACGAAGCAACAAAACAAATAAATACCCACGAAATTCAAATAAAATCCAAAAATTCAACAGAGGCCATAATTGGGTAGATTATGATTTTAGATGAATTTAGAAATTTGAATGGCTGGAATTGGAGTTAAAATGAGAAAGTTATGCTCATTTGAAAATCTCAGATTTGAATAAATCGAGAAATTCGGAAATTTCTGACAGGTGGGGCCCACTGGAATTTTTAATTTTTAAATCTTTATTTTAATCTGAGAGATTGACAGGTGGGGCCCACTGAACAGTAACCACTGGCGGTCACTGACATGTGGGACCCCTCTGTCAGTGACCCTATCTGCTTGGTCACTGACAGGTGGGACCCACTGGGGTCTGGACCCACTTGTCAGAGGCTGACGCAGACGGGTGGGGCCCAGGCGGCAGTGGCAGCGCAGACCGGCGGCCGCTGACGGGTGGGGCCCGCTTGTCAGTCGCGAAAATTAAACGAAAAACTCAACCCAGCGCGCGGAGCCGAGGGCTCGAACGCGCACCGGGGAGTTGAGAGAGAGCGCGGCTAACCAGAGGGGAGGGGGAGGCTTTGCCTACCCATATACGGCAATAAACTCTTTTGAGTTACCTGCCGGAGGGAGGTCGGGGAAGATGGTCGGAGGCGACGGCGCCGGCGGCGAGGATGGGCCGGAGAGGTTCAGGCGGTGCGTAGATTGTAGTCGGCGTGCGAAGGGGGTTCGGTTGGAGGAGTTGGTGAGGTCCGGGGATGAACGGAGACGGCCGGCGACGAGGAGGTGGCGGAGCTGGCTCGGGTCCTCCGGCGCGACGGCGCTCCGGCGGCGGGGAGAGGCAGCCGAGGTGACGGGGAGGTTCGCCTGGGCGTGAGGAAGCTCGGGGTGGCGGCGGCGGGCTCTGGTGATGACCGAGGCGGCGAGGAAAGCTCGCCGGAGTTGGGCGGAGCTCGAGGGGAGGAGTGGCACGGTGCTGGGGCGCTACGGGGCTCGGAAGCGAGAGCGGAGGGCCGAGGGAGGTGGTGCTGGAGGAGGCGAAGCCGAAGGGGGGTTTTTATAGGGCGGAGGAGGGGACACGGGCGCGGGATTGCTCGCCGGAGATCTTGGTGGCCGACGGGGAAAGTTTGGGGGAAAAAGGAAATAGGGGACCGGGAAGGGAAGGGAGGCGCGGGCGTTAGGGATCCGGTCGTGCGGGGAGCTCGGGGATTCCAAAATCGGGGAGAGGCAGGGAAGGAAGGGCCGGATCCGGCTCGGATGTGGTCGCCGGCGCAAAGAAGGAAAGCGGGGAGAGAAGAAAAGAAAGGGGGCGATTCCGCGGGGAAGACGGATCCGACAGGCGGGGCCGGGGTGGCAGCGAGAGCGGGACGCGTGCGGCTGACAGGCGGGGTCCGCGGGTCAGCGAGGCGAGAGAAAGGTGGGAGTGGGCGGCTGGATGGGCGAGTGCGGTGGCGTGGCGCGCATCCGGGCCGGCCACGCGTCGGGCGAAGAGATGGGGAAGGCGGGGCTGGCTGGGCCGGGCCCGCTGGCAGCGAGGGAGAGGGAGGTGCGGCCTGGATCAGGCCGAGCGGCGACGTGGGCGGTCCTGGGCCGTCCACGCGTCGGCTGGAGGGAGAGGGGAGATTTTTATTTTTCAGAATTTGATTTCTAATTTCAGAAAAGGCTAGAAAATTATTTAGGCCTCAGAAAAATATGAAAATACCTCCAAAAATTCCAGAAAAATTCACAGAAGCTCCTGGACATATTTTGGACTAAATAAAATTATTTCCAACTACTGTTGATATTTAATTTTCATATTTTGAATTACTTTTTAAGCTCTAAAAATAGTTTTTAAATTCCAGAAAATCCAGAAAGGCAAAATAAAAGCCAAGTAAAATCCAATTACCTTGAAATAATTAATTTGAATTTAGATTTTTCAAAAAGCCAAATTTTGGGATGTGACAAACCTACCCCCCTTAGAAAGAATCTCGACCCCGAGATTCGGATGGACTGGGAAAAAGGTCGGGGAACTCTTCTTTTAGATCCTCTTCACGCTCCCAAGTTGCTTCCGATTCTGAATGGTTGCTCCACTGCACTTTACAGAACTTGATAACCTTGCTGCGCGTACGGCGCTCTGCTTCCTCCAATACCTTGATTGGATACTCTGGATAGGTGAGGTCCTCCTTCACGTTTATTTCATCTAGAGGCATCTGCTCTTCTGGAACTCGGAGACACTTTCTTAGCTGAGACACATGGAAGACGTCATGCACCTTTGACAGTTGAGGGGGAAGCTCCAACTGGTAAGCCACTACTCCTCGTTTTGCTACAACAGGGAAGGGTCCGATGAATCTAGGAGCAAGTTTTCCACTGACTCCAAAACGTCTCATCCCTTTGAGAGGTGACACCTTCAAATAAACATGATCCCCAGGTACGAATTCTAAGCTTCTACGACGATTGTCCGCATAGCTCTTCTGTCTGGTTTGTGCTGTTTTTAATCTGTCTTGGATTAGACGAACCTGTTCTTCTGCTTGCTTCAGCACATCTGGTCCAAACACTTGTCCTTCTCCTGTTTCCTTCCAATACAATGGAGTCCTACACTTTCTGCCGTATAGGGCTTCGAAGGGAGACATTTGCAAACTGGATTGATAACTATTGTTGTAGGAGAACTCTGCATAGGGCAAACTCTGATCCCAATTACTCTTGTTTGCCAGTACACAAGCTCTCAACATGTCTTCCAGGATTTGATTTACTCTTTCTGTTTGACCATCTGTCTGTGGATGATAAGCTGTACTGAAGTTTAAGTTTGTGCCCAACAGTTCATGTAGCTTTTGCCAAAACCTTGAGGTGAATTGGGTTCCTCGATCTGACACAATCTTCTTTGGGACTCCATGTAAACTCACAATCCTTGACATATACAATTCTGCGAGTTTATCCCCCGAGTATGTGGTCTTTACTGGGATGAAATGGGCGACTTTTGTCAGACGATCCACGATAACCCAGATTGAATCATGTCCAGATTTGGTTCTCGGTAACCCAGTTATAAAATCCATACCAATTTCTTCCCACTTCCACTCAGGGATCTGCAATGGTTGCAAAAGTCCAGCAGGTCTCTGGTGTTCAGCTTTAATCCGTTGGCATACATCACATAAAGCTACATACTCAGCAATCTCTCTTTTCATGCCTGCCCACCAATATCTTTCTCTAAGATCTTGGTACATCTTGGTACTTCCAGGATGAATTGAGTACCTGGTTTCATGAGCTTCCTTCATGATCAACTCTTTTATCTCCTTCTTTTCAGGCACCACAATTCTTTTTCCATACCAAATGGTACCTTGTTCATCCTCGGAAAATTCTAATGCTTTCCCTTTCTTCATATTATCCTTGATCTCTTGGGCATACTTGTCCTCCTTTTGAGCTGCTCTGATTTGATCCTCTAAGGTTGGTTGAATCTCCAGAGTAGCGAGAAATCCTTTTCCCACTACTTCTAGATTAAGCTGCCGAAATTCTTCTTGAAGTGCAGGCATACTGTCCTTAATCCACAACTTGGTGCAATAACTCTTTCGGCTCAAGGCATCAGCTACCACATTAGCCTTTCCGGGATGATAATGTATTCCAATATCATAATCCTTTATTAACTCAAGCCATCTCCTTTGCCTCATATTGAGATCGGGTTGAGTAAATATGTACTTCAAACTTTTGTGATCCGTGTAGATCTCACAGCGGTTGCCGATCAGATAATGCCTCCATATTTTTAGAGCATGCACTACTGCCGCAAGCTCTAAATCATGGGTTGGGTAGTTCTCTTCATGGGGCCGCAATTGCCTTGAGGCATAAGCTACTACCTTTCTTTCTTGCATCAGAACACAGCCTAATCCTTGCCTGGACGCATCACAGAAGACTTCAAAATCTTTCCTGATATCCGGAAGCGTCAACACTGGTGCGGAAGTTAACCTTTTCTTTAGCTCTTGAAAACTATCCTCACATGATTTACTCCATTCAAACTTCTTTTCCTTCTTCAGCAACTGAGTGAGAGGTCTTGCGAGCTTGGAGAAGCCTTCAATAAAGCGACGATAGTAGCCAGCCAATCCCAGAAAACTTCTGATCTCTGTTACTGACTTGGGTTGCGCCCAGTTAAGCACATCATTTACCTTTTCAGGATCTACAGACACTCCTCCTGCGGAAATCACATGACCCAGGAAGGCTACTTTCTTCAACCAAAACTCACACTTGCTAAATTTGGCATACAACCGGTGCTCTCTGAGTTTTTCCAAAACTATCCTTAGATGTTCTGCATGCTCCTCCTCATTCTTGGAATATATCAAAATGTCATCAATGAATACCACCACAAATTTATCCAAATATTCCATGAACACCTTATTCATCAGGTTCATGAAATATGCGGGGGCATTGGTTAAGCCAAAAGACATCACTGTATACTCATACAATCCATACCGAGTGGCAAAGGCTGTCTTCGGTATATCTTCTGGTCTTATCTTCAGTTGGTGATAACCCGACCGAAGGTCAATCTTGGAGAAGACACATGAACCTTTCAATTGATCAAACAGGTCATCTATCCGGGGTAGAGGATATTTGTTTTTGATCGTCACATCGTTCAGAGATCGATAGTCCACACACATGCGAAGACTACCATCTTTCTTCTTTACTAGCAGTACTGGTGCTCCCCAAGGCGACGAGCTTGGCCTTACAAATCTTTTATCCTGCAGCTCTTCAATTTGTTTCTTAACTTCCGCCAAATCATTTGCAGACATCCGATAAGGTCTCTTGGAAATTGGAGCGGTTCCAGGTACTAGGTTGATGACAAACTCTATTTCCCTGTCTGGCGGCATTCCGGGCAAATCTTCAGGGAATACATCTGGGTACTCACTCACTATAGGTACTTTTTCCAGAGTCACTCCCTTTACACTGTTCAAACTACACCTGCTCTGGGTAGGGAAGTTCGACTTATACCTTACTTGAATCCCATCAGAGTTAGTGATTGTAACAGCTCGATCAGCACAATCTATCTGCCCTTTATACTTGGTTAACCAATCCATTCCAAGTATTACATCTAAACCCTTGGAGTCTATTATAATAAGATTTGCTAAGAACTTAACTCCATTTATATCCACAGTTGCGTCAAGGCAAACTGTGTTAGTCCTCATTTCCTTTCCAGGGGACTGGACTAGCATGGGGTTCTGTAGTTTACTCACATCCCAATTATACCTTTCAACCACATCTTTTGACACAAAAGAATGCGAAGCTCCAGAATCAAATAATGCTGATGCAATTACTGAGTTGACAAGAAACTTACCCAGAACTACGTCGGGTGCATCCTGGGCTGCTTCCGCGGTCACATGGTTGAGATGCCCTCTGCTCACCACTTGTGAAGTCCTTGGGGTTTGTGGTGCTCCACGGCCTTGACCTGCAGTCGGAGCTCTGGCTGGCGTAGTCCCCAGATTGAAACGAACTGGAGTCATTGCTGGGCGTTTCTGGGGGCAGTTGCTGGCATAGTGCCCCATGTTCTTGCAGTTAAAGCACTGCACTCCTGCTGCTGAAGTCTTGTTCTGCGGGGGTTGGCCACCATTGTTTGCCCGGGGAGTTTGTGGATTTGGGCGGGGTCCTGAAAAGGGAGTCCTCGGCACGCTTGACTCTGAGAGCTTGTGATAGTGAGGTGCGTTGGGGCGGAATCGAGAGCTGCTTGCTCCTTGCTGGGCTTGAAACTTCCTCTTCCGATTTTCGTACAGCTGGCGCTGAGCATCTTCTTGGACAAAGGCCTTGTTCACTAGGTGCTGGAAGGTTGGGAAGTCATTGGATACCAGCTGCACCTTGAGATTGGGGTCAAGTCCCTGCGTGAACCTCCAAATCTTGGTCGCCTCTGAGGTAACCTCTTCAGATGCATACCTGGACAGTTGGGTGAACTTGTTCAGGTATTCGGAAACACTGAGGTTTCCCTGTTGTAGTTGGTAGAATTCTCTCTTCTTCATTTCCATTATTCCCGTAGGAATATGGGCAGTGCGGAAAGCTTCGACAAACTCCTCCCAAGTGATGGCTTGTGCATTTTGATGGGCGGCGCGGTAGTTTTCCCACCAGTTGGCAGCCATTCCCTTGAGCTGGTGAGCAGCATACAGCACCTTTTCATTATCGTTGCACTGAGCTAGGACCAATTTTCTTTCCACATCCTTGATCCAATCATCCGCCTCCAAGGGATCCACGGATCCAGCAAAAGTGGGAGGCCTTGTCCTCATGAATTCCCCCAATCTAGACTGGGGTGCCTGGTTGGGTGCCTGCTGGGCTGGCTGCACTTGGTTCTGGGCAAGAGCTTGAAGTAACTGCAGCTGCATAGCCATCATTTGCTCCAAGTTGGGGGCCTGAGCGGGAGGTGGTGGAATGTTGTCCTCCGGCTGGTTGTTGGCGTCACGGCTGCTGCCAGGGTTGCTCCTCGTGTTCACCATCTGAAGCGGTTAGGTTAGCAGAAGGTAAGAGGGAAATAGCAAAGATAAGAGATTAGGGGGAACTAAACCACATCCCAAGCCAACACACAAGAAAGAACTAGCAACCACTTAGGGGAAACTTTTTATTAGAATCAAGATAACTCCAAGGATGGCTGTACCACAAGTGCACATAGGCCTGGTACAGTCCATCTAGCACACCAAAACATATTAAACGTTCTAAGGACGCGGACATTTTATTTGGGTACTACAGACTCATAAGACTACTAATCCTCTCCAAAGACGCGCTCCTCAGGGTCTTCTTCCGGGTCCTCTTCTGGATCCTCCTCCGGGTCTTCCTGGCGCTCTCTCACGTGGTGACGTGAACAGTCACACTCGGCCGAGACACGGTTACGACTGGAGGCAGTCGACCGAGAACGGGAAGGAGAAGGCTTGCGCTTCTTGAGAGTAATGACAGGTGGCGGACTGGGGCGTCGTACCTTCTTGCGTGCTGTCATCCTGACGCGGAGTCCCGAGAGTCGAGCTGGCGCTTGGTTGTTGGGGGCGGCAACTGGTACTGGGGAAGACGGCGTGTAGTCCGCGACGGGTGAAGACGGCGTGTAGTCGGCTGCGGCCCTGAGACGTCCCAGCTCAAACTCAGCTGCCTGGCTCTGGAGAAGCTGTGCGCGAAGTGTGTCCGAATGCTGGTAGCTGGAGGTGAGAAGCATCCGCAGTTGTCCAATCTCCTCCTGAGCTCTAGCATAAGTGACTGCCATCGCCTGGGTGAGCTGCACCTGATGTGACAGTCGAGGATCGTCAGCTGGAATATCAAAGGGATCTGGATACCTCTGTCCTGGGCGAGGGTTGATGAAGAAGCAAAAGGGGGACTGATGTACAGCATCTTTGTGCACGTGGCACAACTCGTCAATGGCGAGGCGTGCTGCGTCCTGGACAGCGTCGAAACAGCGGGACCGAGGGTACTTGATGGGGTAGGTGTGGGACTTGAATTCCTCTTCCCGTGCATACAGGAATACCTCCATCGTCCAAGAGTCTCGATCCAGGATCCGCGTCTTCCGACCCCTGAAGATGGGCGGCTGACGGTACTCCAGACACTGCATTAGCTGCCGGAGAAGGCTAGCGAATGCTCCAGCATCCTCTCCATGTGAGTAGTAGTCCCACGGGGCAGCGGAGGATGAACCAGCCATCTACAAAGTTGAGTAAAAGAAAAGATTAGCAAAAGTTTTAACAAATGGAGTTGGAGACAAGAACGAGATTCTAAGTAGGAAGAGAATAGAAGCAAAGAGGCTTATACATTTTTAATATACTCTTTTTATAAATATAAGTCCTTATGGTTTGCCATTCCTAACCTAGGTCACGTCCTACAGTCAAATTGGCTCTGATACCATCTCTGTCGGGACCCCGGATTTTCGAACCCGGACCCTCTGTGTATTACAGCACTAGTCCCAGATCAAAGCTAGTGCACACAGTCAAACAGAATGGAAAACATCACCATCGACGATTTATTACAATAAATAAGAGTACTGACCACCTGGTCTCATTAATACAAGGGAGGTTTAAGACCTCGCACAATCAAACACAGCGGAAGCAAATAAAACTCGAGGACGACCCATCAATTCGCCACAGGCAATTGACTGGGGAAACGCGACCTAGTCCTCCGGGAAGAATCCATCACAGCCACAAGCGAAGCAGTAGTCGTAGTCACATTCTTGAGCTTCAACTTCCTCTGAGATGTTATTTTTAAGTGTAGCATGTGAGTACATAAAGTACTCCGCAAGTCTTGGGAAAAATGCATAGATGCAAGGCTTAACAAAGGAAGGCCATATGGTTCTTTTGCACAAAGCAATATTTGAAAATTCAATTACTACTAATTATTTTCGAAGGCATTATTTTAATGAAGTAAATGTTTTAACAGAATTAACTTTCTAGCGAAGGTTCCAACTACCAACACTAGCTAACCAATTACCATTGGTCAAATTTTAAACTGCGGGTTCCATCCACCCTCTCTGGCTCCATCCGCCAGGATTCCCTTCCGAGAGTTCCCTCCCCCTCGGAATACAAAACTTTTGATTTTAAAACCAAAACCAGAAATCTACCATGTGAATGCATTCCTTGCCCGCCCTTGACCGTGGGCACGGCTATTCGAATAGTTTTACACTCTGCAGAGGTTGTACAACTTTACCCACAAGAGATAAATTATCCTAAAAGTCAACACGCTTCCTTTGGCATGAGACCCAGATAAAATATCACAAAGCCTTTCACCTACTCCAGTATAGCCAGATACCACCCGCTGAGGTTTCACCGCAGAAGGGTTAAATCCGCCCAATCTGAAGCCCCCTCTTGCGCCATATGAGTACAGTAACCCTGTCCCTCACTATGAGTAACCAGTACGCCCTGGCACTCAATACACCACTGGTGATATCTAAACTACACCTTTATAGGTTAGTTAGCTAGGTCGTACCCATATAGACTTGTGGTTGTACGGTTAATGCTCAGTTTGGACAAACACAAGCGTCGGTCCTTAATTGACTAGGGTGGAACATACACTTATCAAGTTCTCGTGCTTACTGCACCAACCCAAACAGCCATCCACCCTAATCTAAACCAACTTTCACATTTTTATTTTATTTTAAAATCACAGTGACAACTCCAATTGCCACTTCACTTTCAAACACAAGGATTTAATAATAAATCATAATTTCCCATTTTCAAGATTTTCCAAAGTTATTAGATAGCATGACTAAGCATTATCCTACCATACTAACATCAACAAGTAATTATAATATTCTCATTAATGAGACAAAGGAAATTCTATGGTGACAAGGGTACATGACAATCAATTCCAATGGAGGGCATAACAAGGTTGGATTAACTACTACCTTAAGATTTGAATTATCATTTTATGTAAATAGCAATGCATAACATTTAAAATACTTTAAAACATTTCGAAAGCATAGGCTCAAGATGATCAAAGGAGACTTGCCTTCTTGCAGGGTTTCTGGGTCTTCTTGCTGCTGTGAAGAGGGATCGTCGACAACGTTGGAATCTACGCGAGGAAAGACGAAGCAACAAAACAAATAAATACCCACGAAATTCAAATAAAATCCAAAAATTCAACAGAGGCCATAATTGGGTAGATTATGATTTTAGATGAATTTAGAAATTTGAATGGCTGGAATTGGAGTTAAAATGAGAAAGTTATGCTCATTTGAAAATCTCAGATTTGAATAAATCGAGAAATTCGGAAATTTCTGACAGGTGGGGCCCACTGGAATTTTTAATTTTTAAATCTTTATTTTAATCTGAGAGATTGACAGGTGGGGCCCACTGAACAGTAACCACTGGCGGTCACTGACATGTGGGACCCCTCTGTCAGTGACCCTATCTGCTTGGTCACTGACAGGTGGGACCCACTGGGGTCTGGACCCACTTGTCAGAGGCTGACGCAGACGGGTGGGGCCCAGGCGGCAGTGGCAGCGCAGACCGGCGGCCGCTGACGGGTGGGGCCCGCTTGTCAGTCGCGAAAATTAAACGAAAAACTCAACCCAGCGCGCGGAGCCGAGGGCTCGAACGCGCACCGGGGAGTTGAGAGAGAGCGCGGCTAACCAGAGGGGAGGGGGAGGCTTTGCCTACCCATATACGGCAATAAACTCTTTTGAGTTACCTGCCGGAGGGAGGTCGGGGAAGATGGTCGGAGGCGACGGCGCCGGCGGCGAGGATGGGCCGGAGAGGTTCAGGCGGTGCGTAGATTGTAGTCGGCGTGCGAAGGGGGTTCGGTTGGAGGAGTTGGTGAGGTCCGGGGATGAACGGAGACGGCCGGCGACGAGGAGGTGGCGGAGCTGGCTCGGGTCCTCCGGCGCGACGGCGCTCCGGCGGCGGGGAGAGGCAGCCGAGGTGACGGGGAGGTTCGCCTGGGCGTGAGGAAGCTCGGGGTGGCGGCGGCGGGCTCTGGTGATGACCGAGGCGGCGAGGAAAGCTCGCCGGAGTTGGGCGGAGCTCGAGGGGAGGAGTGGCACGGTGCTGGGGCGCTACGGGGCTCGGAAGCGAGAGCGGAGGGCCGAGGGAGGTGGTGCTGGAGGAGGCGAAGCCGAAGGGGGGTTTTTATAGGGCGGAGGAGGGGACACGGGCGCGGGATTGCTCGCCGGAGATCTTGGTGGCCGACGGGGAAAGTTTGGGGGAAAAAGGAAATAGGGGACCGGGAAGGGAAGGGAGGCGCGGGCGTTAGGGATCCGGTCGTGCGGGGAGCTCGGGGATTCCAAAATCGGGGAGAGGCAGGGAAGGAAGGGCCGGATCCGGCTCGGATGTGGTCGCCGGCGCAAAGAAGGAAAGCGGGGAGAGAAGAAAAGAAAGGGGGCGATTCCGCGGGGAAGACGGATCCGACAGGCGGGGCCGGGGTGGCAGCGAGAGCGGGACGCGTGCGGCTGACAGGCGGGGTCCGCGGGTCAGCGAGGCGAGAGAAAGGTGGGAGTGGGCGGCTGGATGGGCGAGTGCGGTGGCGTGGCGCGCATCCGGGCCGGCCACGCGTCGGGCGAAGAGATGGGGAAGGCGGGGCTGGCTGGGCCGGGCCCGCTGGCAGCGAGGGAGAGGGAGGTGCGGCCTGGATCAGGCCGAGCGGCGACGTGGGCGGTCCTGGGCCGTCCACGCGTCGGCTGGAGGGAGAGGGGAGATTTTTATTTTTCAGAATTTGATTTCTAATTTCAGAAAAGGCTAGAAAATTATTTAGGCCTCAGAAAAATATGAAAATACCTCCAAAAATTCCAGAAAAATTCACAGAAGCTCCTGGACATATTTTGGACTAAATAAAATTATTTCCAACTACTGTTGATATTTAATTTTCATATTTTGAATTACTTTTTAAGCTCTAAAAATAGTTTTTAAATTCCAGAAAATCCAGAAAGGCAAAATAAAAGCCAAGTAAAATCCAATTACCTTGAAATAATTAATTTGAATTTAGATTTTTCAAAAAGCCAAATTTTGGGATGTGACAAAGGTGCCGTCGGATTTTCTTTTAATCTAGCTAGTGGTAGGTGTGGTTTAGTAGCATCCCAGGGTAATGTGAACTTGGGGTGTTACACATCGAATCTATCCACAATAACAAATACCAAATTTCTCCCCCTCTTAATTCGAGGCAATTCCAGAATAAAATCCATACTAATGTCTTCCCAAGAAATTGTAGGAACTGGAAGAGGAGGATACAAACCATGTGGATTTAACTTCGATTTAGCTTTGTGACATATCATACACCGTTGTACATACCGTTCAACGTCACGTCTCATCTTTGGCTAATAGAAGTGATTGGCCATCATGCTCAATGTCTTCTTATGCTCGAAATGTCCCATCAATCCCCCGTAATTGTTAGCACAGCCCACAAATCAGATGTGCACACTCTGTGGTTGCAACACACATGAATAGTTTTGATCAACTCAAGACACACAAGAATTTGATGCTGCATAATGTCGTGCAGCTTTCTATTTTCTCCTCTTATTTATAGTCTCATGTTACAAGCAAATAAGCTAACAAAATGCTCGACACTTCCGGCCTCAATCCCCATGTACATGACATCCCACGTCTAGATAGAACATGGCCTACTCTTATGCTCACAACCCTTAAGAAACGCTCCACTAACTGACTACATGCAAGACTAGTGGATTTGAATACGACTGCTACTACTGTAATTGGTCATGCTACAGTAACCGGTGGAATACGTCTACTCGAACGCTCCAACTTCAATATGTACTCGGTCGCTCTGACTTCAACATGTACTTGAATGCTCTAACTTCAAGACGTACTCAGTCACCCTGACTTCAACACTACTCGAATGCTCCAACTTCTATACGTACTCGGATGCTCTGACTTCAACATGAGTACTCAACATATGACTACATAATACTCGAACACACGAGCACTCAACACATGACTACATAGTACTCGAATAGATGAGTACTCGACACTGACCACTATCAATAACAAGATTAGTTCCAACAATCCACCCCCTAATCTTGTTGTCATTATTTTTTAGTACATCCTCCCAAACTTCGAAGTAGCACCTATTCTTCATCTGCCATAGTGAGATGCCCCTCTTCCTTCCTCAGCTTGCGATACTCACTAGCAAAATGCCCACATATGCCACAGCTGTAGCATTTTACCTTCTTCTTGTTGAACTTGCGCTCACTCATGTTAGAGTTGTTGTTGTCCTCGTCGTCGTCATGGCCATCACTACGACCACCACCAGCTTTGACCTGACCATTATCGCGGTCATGGTTCTTCTTCGTGCCACTGCCTGACCCTTCTCCATATTCTTCTCTTTGGTGAGGGTCTCCCATTGCACATGTGTGAGTAACAAATGCTCACTCTCCTTTGCATCACCGCCAAAACTGATTCGAATGCGTTCGTCTTAGGCTTTATACCACCCGATGAGATCTTCGATGGTGAGAGTCTTCAAGTCCATGCGCTGCTCATTAGATGTGACGAGCAGCATGTAGCGCGCCGGGGCAGCACGAAGAAACCTGCGAACAATGGCAATTTCATCCACCGTGGTGTCACCTAATGCACGGATGCAGGTGACAACAGATATCACCCAACCAGTGAAGTCTTCAACGGTCTCCCTTTCCTCCATCTTCAGCCCCTCAAACTCCCTCTTGAGTGTCTACAGCTTGGCCTCGTGCACATGCTTGTGCCCCATGTGCGCCTTCTTGATTCCCTCCCATGCTGATTTCACTGTGTCTTTCCTAGAGAGGGAAGACATGATTTGCTCCGATATGGCCTAGTAGATGGCGAACAATGCCATTTGATCCTTCTGGTACTCCATGGTACCAAGCTCCACTGCTTCCCACAAGTTCTGAGCCTGAAGGGTGACACGCATCTTCATCGCCCAAATCGTGTAGTTTGTGTAGGTGAGCTACGGATACGACAACATCACCTTGCTCTCCCTCTTCACCACTTGCAAAGTGGATGAATCACCACACAGTAGGCCTCGCATTACTAATGAAGACACACTCCTTCCTTCCCTCAGCATCTTCCTCGACACACAGAAATCACCAAGTCTCTGACACCAAATGTTAGCACAACCCATGGATCAGACGCACACACTCTGTGGTCGCAACACATGCGAACACTTTCGATCAACTCAAGTCACATAAGAATTTGGTTCTACGTAATGCCATGCAGCTTTTCTATTTTCTCTTCTTATTTATAGTCTCAAGTTACAAGCAAATAGGCTAAAAATGCCTGACACTTCCGGCCACGATCCCCATGTACATGCCATCCCAGGTTTGGATAGAACGTGGCCTACTCTTATACTCACAACCCTTAAGAAATGCTCCACTAATCGACTACAGGCAAGACTAGTTGATTTGAATACAACTGCTGCTACAGAAACTGGTCATGCTACAGTACCCGATCGTGTACGACTTCAACAAGTACTCAGATGCTCTAACTTCAACATGTACTCAGTCGCTCTGACTTCAATACATAATCAGATGCTCCAACTTCAACATGTACTTGGACGCTCCGACTTCAACACGTACTCGGTCGCTCTGACTTTAATACATACTCAAACACTCCAACTTCAACACGATTACTCGACACACAACTACACAGTACTCAAACACACAAGTACTCAACACCAACCACACGAGTACTCAACACCAACCACTGTCAACAAGATTAGTTCCAACAGCAATGCGATTCTTGCACATGAAACAAATGAATAGATGAATCTAGAATTTAAAATTTGTTAGTGTGAAACAAGAACCCACCGTGAACATGAAATTTATATCATCCGTTCCCATGTGAACAGTGAGCAAAGGGTTCAGCGAAATCACAATTAGCAGCATATAACTCTTTCAAACTCTTTAAACCAAAGACATTAGTATCCAATTGAGTTAAAAGATTGCTCTTTCGAAACAAAGCATCAGCAACAACATTACCTTTGCCCTTCTTATACTTAACAATACATGGGAAACTTTCTACAAATTCCATCCACTTAGTATGTCTATGGTTCAACTTAGATTGGCTTTTCAGTGCTTGAGAGATTCATGCTCAGAATATATGACAAAAGTATTAGGCCATAAGTAATGTTACCAAGTTTCAAGTACACGTACCAATGCATAGAGCTCCTTATCATAAATAGGATATTTCAGCTGATCTCCATTCAATTTTTTAGAAACATAAGCAATTGGCTTATCTTTCTGCATAAGAACACCACCAATACATATTCTACTAGCATTGTATTCAATCTCAAAAGTTTTAGTGAAATCGGGTAGAGCAAGAAGTGGCGCCTCTGTGAGCTTTGTTTTCAGAGTATCAAAATTTCCTTGTTGTATGGTGCCCACATAAGAGGCACTCCTTCTTGTCAATTCATTTAATAGGACAACAACAATACTAAAATCTTTCACGAATCGATGATAAAAGCTAGCAAGACCATGGAAACTACGCACTTGACTCACATTAATAGGAACAGGCTATTTCTTAATTACATCAATTTTAGAGTCATCAACTGCAATTCCATGTCTAGAAACAATAATCCTAAGAAACACCACTTTATTAGTGCAAAACATGCATTTAGCAAAGTTAGCGAATAGCTTCTCAGTTTTAAGCACATCAAGCACTTGTTTCAAATGATCCAAGTGTTTAGTCATGGTTTTGCTATATATCAGAATGTCATCAAAATAGACTAGCACAAAGCGACCAATGAAAGCTCTTAAAACATGATTCATCAAATGCATGAAGGTACTAGGCGCATTAGTTAAACCAAAAGGCTTGACAAACTACTCATACATCCAAACTTTATTTTAAAAGCAGTTGTCCATTCATTTCCTATTTTTATGCGAATTTGGTGATATCCACTTTTTAGATCAATTTTTGAGAAAATGTGTGCTCCATTAAGCTCATCGAGCATATCATCAAGCCTAAGTATAGGGTGACAATATCTAACAGTGATATTATTAATAGCATGACAATCAACACGCATTCTTCATATACCATCTTTCTTAGAAATAAGAATAACAAGGACAACACAAGGAGAAAGGCTTTCACGTGTTTCCTTAGTCTTCGTTGGATTGGTGTGGTACGGTGGTCGATTCGGCAGTGAGTCACTCATCATGAAGTCGATATGGTGCTAAATCCCATGAAGTGGTGGAAGTCCAGGTGGCACCACCTTGGGAAAATGTCATCGTATGCCTGCAACAACAACTAGACAACACTAGGTAGATTGTTAAGATCATTAGTTGTAAGCACAACCTTAGTGTCCTTATAAGCAAGAAGAAAGTGCATAACACTAGGATCATTGTTTAGCTCTTTCAGATCTGTTTTCATTGTAATCAAGACCTTTTCAGTGCTTACCTTTGGCTTACCTTGCTGAACAACAACCTATGATTTCTCCTTTCGCTTCGATTCAACAGCTTGTTTTTTAGGAGTAACTGGTAGTAAAACCCTGTTCTTACCATCCCACTTGAAACTATAAGTATTGGCTCATCCATCATGTTGTACATTGCGATCAAACAACCATGGATGGCCCAGCAATAAATGACATAAAATCATAGGCACAAGATCACATAAAACCATATCCTCATACTTATTAACCTTGAAAGGACCTTCCACACGGTGCTGAATTTTAACTTTGCTTCCCTCACAAAACCATTGCACAAAATATGGATTAGGATGTTTAAGCAACTTTAGGTTAAGCTTTTCATACATCTCAACACTAGCAAGATTTTGGCACGAACCACTATCAATGATCATTTTGACATTAATATATTTCACCTTAGCACTATTCATGAACAAATTACAATGTTGAGATTGGTTGTCTTCTTTAACAAGTATTGATAAACATGGAGTAAAAACCAAAGTAAATTCACCTTCACCAGGGCATTGATCATCAAAATTAGATTCATTTTTAGTGTTATTACCATGACATGGAATAGGTTCAGTTTTCGAATCAGAAGCAGAATCATAACCAATCTTAGTGACAATCATAACCTTAGTATTAGGGCATTCACAAGCATAATGACCACTTCCTTGACAATGCCAACATTGAATTACACTTGTTTTAGTGTTAGAACCAGTAGAGGATTTTAATGATTTAGATGAACTAGTAGCTTTAACACTAGATGATTGAGCATATTTCACATTCGAAGCATTAGACACAGCATGGGATGGTGTATTGGAATGCAAAGGTTTGCTGAACATACCTTTGCTGATGTCTATCTTGGGCCTATCCCTAGGTGCGTAGGTCAAGGTAGATGGATGGCTCGGTCTAGAAGTGATAGTGATGTGCCTAGATTGCGATAAGGCCTCTTCCTTGAGCTCCCTTTTTTGTTTTGATTGCTAAGTGTTGCAATTCAGTCATAGTGGAATATGGCTGAAAGTTGATTAGCTTGAAAATATTGCAGTTTGGCCCATGCAAGAATTACACCATTATTTATTCATTGTCCTTTGGGACTTGGCTCTAATCAAGAGTTGATCCATCTGCTTGTAGTAGTCCTCTATGGATTGTACACCTTGCTTTAGCTCCTGCAATTTAGTAAGAACATCTTGACAAAAATGTACAAGAACAAAACGAGTATGCATCTCTCACTTCATTGCTTCCCACGTTATGATAGGAGGGTGACCGTTGTCCTTGCGGTCATTCTGAACTTTTTTCCACCACATCAGCGTATAGTCCTCAAATTCCAAGGAAGCATACAAAAGATCTTGTCCACGCACATCTCCTATTTTTTTTATATTCTTCCATATCTGCACCACCAACAAATTTAGGTATAATAATCTTTACTTTAGTGAGATGATCCTCCTCGCATGGTACCGGACATGTCCAGCATGACTGCGGCGGTGGCCGTGATCTATCGGTACCCAATTGGCATCGTAGTCCTCCTCAAAGGCATCAGCATAGTGCCAGTCATTGTCATTAGAGCTTGACCCATAGTGACCAAGTCCTCCTCCTAGGAAGCCTCTATGGGCGCCACCATGTGAAGCAGCTTGCCTACGTGTGGCTGCACCTCGTGCGGCTCCCAGTGAAACATGGCATACATCCTGAGGTGTGCGAGGTAGACATATGCTTGTCATTGTAGACATGTTTGCTCTTCATGCAGGTGTTGACAAGCAAAACGAGCATCTTCTTCACACTTGCGGACTACTTCTTCCTCTCGTTGAACTCAGGCAACCATCTCAGTGTCGGTCTCATCGATTTCGTGCTCCACCATTGTGTTGTCACCTATAACAGTGTTAGTAGCAGAATTGTTGCACCATTCTTTTAGTTCTTCTAAGTTAGCATGAATCTCCTCAAGCACTTCATTAAACCTCTCCACAATTTGCTTGACATCATCCATGTTAGCAAAGCGATCCCCTAGAGGACGCTCCTCAATTGATCTATCCCCTGGCATGGTTAGCATAGCAAGAAAATAACACAAATGATGTATACTACGTAAAAAGAACACCTAATACTACGACCGGCCATGTATATTGTCAATTCCTATGAATAACAATATAACTTACCTAGGCGGTGTGTAAACAAGCCAGAGGTGTCACTAGCTGAAAACCAGTCACAGGAGCTGTACTCACCATGTGTATGTGGAGCTGGAATGAGGTTAATGTATAATACTACCACAATTTAGATGCACAAGATGTTGTAAAGTTAGTGAATAGTCCACAAAGTTAACAAAATCCTAGTTGCAATGTCCAAGATATAAGTGATACACACACATGCAATGATTAATGTGACTTGATGCAAGCAAAGTAAGTTCTCACACCAAATACTAGGAGAGACACTAGCCAACTACTCAAACTTTTTATCTAGGGCATAAGATTGTTCACACAATGTAGGCGACACGACAACAGTGGTGAGATGGACTTGGTGCAGAGAAGGAATCTTGGGAGGAGATGATAGAGAAGATGAACAACGCATGGCACTGTTCATCTAACTAGCAGGCCCACCTGGTAGCGACAGTATGAGGGACGACATGGAAGGGCAACATGTGGTGAAGCTTACAAGGATCGGCAAACTAGGCCGACGGACTAGGCTGGCATGCGGGTGAAGGAAATGGGCCAAAGATTTCGGCCATCGGAGAAAAGAAATTGGTTGGAGACTTGGGTTTTGGCCAAAAAAAAAGGTTTCAAGGATTTTTCTAGGGCTTTTTATTTTCTATAAAGGAAATAAATTTAATTGAGCTCACACAAATAGCAAATAAACTCTAAAAAATCCAAGAAAATACAAAAAATTCCTTGTAATACAAGGAACTCAAATAAAATAGGTTTTGAGTTAATGCATGTTTATTTTATTCACACTAAATCTTTTTAATTTTTTGAACATTCAAATTAAGCTCTATTTAATACATGAAAAATTGAAATGATTATTTCTATTTTAAAAAATTCAAAAAAGACTCTAAAAACTAATTACAGTTCCTTGTGTAACCATTTGGATTTTTGTTGAAGTAATTAAAGCTTATTTGAATTTCCAAGAATAAAATATTTAATGTCATTAAAATAACTTCAATTAATTCAAAATCTATTTTGTTTGGGTTCCTTATGTTGCAAGGAATTTTTTATTTTCTTGGAATTTTTTGGATTTACTTTCTATTTTCTATAGGTAAATTTGATTTAATCCTTTTTCTGAATTCCAAAATATCAGAAAAATAAAAAAACCTTAGTGGACCCAAATCTCTTTCTATCTTTGTCTAGCCCAGTTCACCTTGTGTTGCCTCGACACATCTTTCTTTGTGTGCTCCAGCCCTTCCCACTAGTCCTAGTTCTTCTGACTGATCCTCACCAGCCATTGGGTTCACCCTATGGCCATGCGTCTACTGATCCTTGCCGGGTACCTCTTTCTTTCTTGGTCTCACTTCCATCATGGGCCCACTTGTCAGGCCTTTCTTCTTCACCATGGACTCCCTTTCAGTGTCGTCTCTTTTTCAAACTCATTGCTGTCGTAGCCCCGGACTCCCTCTCCGCATCTCCTCGTCCACACTATAAATCCACATTTCATGCCCCTAGATCGAAGTTGAACTGCTTTGTTCCATTTGCGCTTCGCTGCCATGGAAATCAAGATTGTGCCATCGTCGTGTTTGCCATCTCCATCGAGCAATTTCCTTCGTTCCGGCACTTCTTCACTGAAGCCAACTACCTCCCAAGGTTTGCCATTCTTCCCTTCGCCTTTTACCTACCTAGCCGAGGCTGGCACTTCACCGTGGTTCATGTTCACCGACACCGTGTGCCCATCTTTCCACCTCCAAAGCTCGCCATTGGTCATCTCAGTGGACAATTGGTTCGAATCCCACCTCTTTAGGTTCGCATTGCCGTGTGGAAGTTAACGCGTGCAAGCTGACTTGATCCAAGCTTCCCTCGCTAGAATTTCTTGCCTCCATTCTCGCTCGGCTGCCAATCTCATCAACGATCAGCTCGCCGACCACCCTAGCCCAATCTGAGCTGCTCATTGAGTTTTTCATGTTGAGAGCTTCCATCTGATGACCTTGCCAAAGTCCGGCGAGCTGTCGTTGCCGCCAAAGAAGATCACCGTAGACCGACTATGTCTTTTCGAGTCAGCATCACACGTGTACTCCATGTCAGTGCACCAAGCCCATGTGTCACCCACGCAAGCACCATGCAACACAAATGCCGCCAGCTCAGTGCCATGCCAGATCATGGCCATGTATCTGCCACGTGTTCATAACCTCATTGCTTTTTCTCGCGTGTCATCTCAGTCAGTGCCATATCATACACCATGTCAGCCCTAGCCTAACGCCTATTGCATCGAGTCTACCATGGACCCAGCCACCCTGTAGACATGGTCTATGGACCTGTGGCCCACTTGTCAACCTTTTTATTTAGCAAAATCAAAAAATCTATAGGGCCCACTTGTAAGTGACCCGAGCCAATTTCCTTCAGAAAAATAATTTGGCCAAAAAACTAAAAAACATGCTGATGTCATAAATCTGATTTTCCTTTGGGAAAAAATACAGATTCCGATTCAAGACCATCCTTCAAGAGCATGTTCTTCTCTGTACAAACTCCAATTGACCTGATTGTTCTTTGTAATTTCATCTAAAATTGAGCTCTATCTTTTGGTTTTGGTTTTGGTTTTTGTTTTGTTTTTTTGGATTTTATTCGAATTTATTGTGTTTTATTCGCTTTCTCTCTCGTTAGATAACGTCTTTGAAGGAGCAGAAGAAAGACCTGAAGTCCAAGAGTTAGTAATTGAGCAAAGCCAAGGCAAGTCATGACCTTAGATCATTTTAGACCTATTGTTTAAAATCTATTTGTTTATTATTTTTTTAATTATCATGCATTGTTAATACAAACCTTTGTACTTGGTTGTTATCAATAAATTTGATTAATTCCTCCTTGATGATTTCAATGCTATGATTTCCTTGTCATCATAGGATAGTTAATTATCTAGTAATGTAATACTAGTATCCACTTGGGTTATACGTTTGGTATGCTTAGTCATACTTACTGTTACGTTGGGCTCATCATCACATGTTGATCAAATAATTAATTTTGACTTAACGAGATATTGAATCGTGGTTGTAGCCACAATTATAAAATTTGTGTACCATGACATGGGTGTGTCATTGGTCTTAAGTTAAACCAAAATGGTTTTAACTTGGGCGAATGATTGTGTAGTAAAGTGGGTGCTATTAGCACATTGAGATATGGATTCTTCGTCTGGGTAATGATTTGAGGACTTAACTTTGTGCGCTATTGATCTGAACTTTATCATACAACCGCATGTCTAACATGGGATGGACCTGACTAATTAATTTATGATGTTTTAACCTTGGTTTCACCATTGATATGTTTTGTTAGCGCAAATGGGGGCTTTTACTGATTAGGCTATCAATCTACTCGGCAGCAAATCCTTAGTAGGCAAGATTAGTTGAGATTGAATATTGTAAAGGCCTTGTGATAATCACTTAGTCACACGCCCAAGGAAGCGAGTGTTGGCAGACATGATAAGTTGATTATCTCTTGTGGATAAAGATCTGTAACCTCTACAGAGTGTCAAACTATTCGAATAGCCATTCCCTGGTCATAAACAATGTTCAGTGATTTCACACAAGGGATAAAATTTCATAATTTTGTATTTGGTTGATTTGGATGTGAATGGATAGACTTGTGATTTACACAATTCCTTTGAATCAATTACTTAATAATCATTTTCAAATTGTGCATTCAATCTATTTATTATATTTACTCTAAATTATGGCTTTCTGCAAAATAACCACTCATCCTTCAATTTTTTAAGCATTACATATCTATTATTGCATCTTGTTACAACTGACTTGTTGAGTACTCTATGTACTCACGACTATATCTTTTGTACCACAGTTGCTGAAAGGTGAATCATATCAAACAAAGGTATTTGAGAAGTAGTTCTTCATCAACCTCACGGAGTAGGACTTCGCTCCCAATCAATTGCCCGTGGGTATGTGGAATGGCCACTTTGTTTCTCATTGTTTTCTACTGCCAAGTTCTTGTTAGGCCTTTCTGGCTATAATATGTAATCTTTACCATAAGAACACAACAATGATAATTAATAAAATTTGGAAGTCTTTCTTTATTAATCATGATCATTGTCGATATTTCATCTATGTTTCTATTGTGTGCTCTAGCGTGATCTTGGATTGGTGCAGAATACATAGAGAGATCTGGATTTGCATATTCAGGTTTTGATAAAGATGATATCTGAGGCATATCCACTATAGAATGAAGCCCTAGCTAGAATGGAAAAGCCTTAAGAACCTATAAAACTCATAAAAACTAAATAATAAAAATCTTAAGCTTCTTTGCTTCTTTCTATTCTCTCTTGGTATCTTGATTTTGCCTCTATCTGTATTGTCAAACTTTTGCTGACCTCTTCTTGTCTTAAAATTTTGTATATGCTGTTCAGCAATTCATTCACCAGTGATGAATGTGGTTTTCGTAAGAAGTTGTGGATCATGCTCCAAGACATGGGTTAGACTCACTGCCCTCAATTGCACGGTTTCACTACCTCTAGGAATGGTAGAGAGGTCTGGAGGGTCATAATCATCATTTTTTCTGAGAGTGGACAGAACAGGCACCCTCACCACTTCATAGTGGACTAAGAAACTTTCTAGCTTGGATGTCAAGAGCTGCCTGAGTTGCTCTCACACGCTTGAGTTTCACTCGTTGTCATCTGTTGGCCTGGTACTTACCGTTACTTTTCCTATCGCAAGAAGGGGAAGTCTTCAGCACATTCAGGAGTTTAGAAGAAGAGACAAATCCCACTATTGTTCACATGGTTTCTCTTATCAAGGCACAAGATGATGCCTACAACCACTTGGATCTGGAGTTGGACAGTACTTATGCAAAGCTAAGGGATGCTCAATCAGAGTTGTCGCAACTTATGGAATTGCATCAAGACTGGCAACAACTACGAGGATTGTATCAGGAGATGGTACGATAGCATGTGTTGAGCACTTGAAAGAGTATCAACCTCAGACACTGCAAGGGCAGTAGTAGTCACCGCTTTCTTCCATGGAGCTACCACCCCATGGACTTACTCTGGAAGCAACTACAGTTCATTACCATCATTCGAAGCTTAAGATTACTACACGTAAGAAGGTCTCACACCCTCATCATATGTACAACTTCATGCTTATGAAGGAGTATCATTCGATGTTCATAGTAGGGCCACTGCTAGTAGAGGAGGATGGCTCAGTGAAGCAGAACAACCAAAATAAGAGGAGGATCCCGAAGAGCATGTGAGTGCTGAGGATGTTAGCCAGGAGGAAGACTAGAGTAGTAGCATTAGAGTATTAGTAGTAGTAAGAGTCTACAGCATTCCAAATAAAGTGTGCATATTAGATCATTTTGTTCTTATTTGCAGTTGTGTGTGATGTGAGCTGCAGTTTTGCTTTCAGCATTATGTTGCAGTCATGTCAAGATCTTTATTTGAGTAATTTAATGCTTCTTCTATTAGCTTTTCATCCAAGTGTTTCTTTTAGTTTAGGATTGTCCCTATTCTATTGCCCTTAGACGAGTTTAATACTTACCTTTGCTATTCCCCCTTTCCTTCTGTTGGTCACCATTTGACTTGCTCAACTGCTGAAGGCCGTATTTGTGTATGTGGAGTTGGTAGAGATCAGAACCCCAGCAACTCTCAGAATCTCAAGTGCAACTAGAATAGCAAATGCATGCAATTTCTCTAGTGCTACTTCCACCTCAGCCCAATCACCAGCCAAGGTGCAGCTATGGGCTATGTAGTTGAAAGTATTGCAAGTATTGTTCAGAATGTTTTGGTTCATCTCTATTTGTACCAATGGCCGTAGCAATCAACATTAGGAAAGTTCATGAGAGCTTGGTCTCCTATGGTTTTTGGTTTAGTTGATTCCCTAGAAGTTGTTGTTGACCCATGGATGTTGGAAAAAATTTGCTTTGGCTCAGTGCAATGACCATAAGAAAGTGTTGTATATTTCTCACCAAAGGAACTACTGTTGGTTGGTATGAGAATTACTGTGTCACTCATCAGGCAGTATCTGATTGAGGGAATGAAGCTATCACCTCAATAATGTTAGATGGAATTGAAGTAAGATTTGAAGCTACTTTAGAGCAGCTTGGAGGATGTGCCTATCATCTATGTGTGATCCAATGTTTTCTAGGTTATTTCCTAGGACTGCTACCGGACAAAGATGTTGATTTTACAATGGAGTTAGTTCATGGTATCCTTTCTATTTTTTTAGAAGATCTTACATGATGCTTGCTAATGAGTTGGTGGAGTTGAAGCAAGTAAGTTTAGGAGTTGCAACACAAAGGTTGTATCAGACGTAATTCATCAACATGGAAAGCCCAAGTGTTGTTCAGCAAAAAGAATGATGGTAGCCAGTGTATGTGCGTGGACTACCATGCTCTCAATGAGTTCACTATCAAGAATAAGTATCATTTACCCAGAATTGATATTTCTTTTATCTCAGCCTAAGGGAGTTGGAGTGGTTTCTAAGATTGATTTGAGATCAAGATATCATCATTTGGAAATTTGCTTAGAGGATATACCCAAGACTGCGTTCTCTACTCGCTATAGTTTGTATGAGTTCACAATGATGTCATTTGGTTTTACCAATGCCCCTACCTATTTCATATACTTGATGAATAAGGTGTTCACGGAATATTGGACAAGTTTGTCGTTGTGTTCATCGATGACATTCTAATTTACTCCAAGGATGAAGAAGAGCATGAGGATCATGTGAGGTTAGTGTTGCAGAAGCTTAGAGATCATAAACTCTATGCCAAGTTTAGCAAATGTGAGTTTTTGATGAAGAAAGTTGTTTTCCATGGCCATGTTATGACAACAAAGGGTGTTGCAGTTGACCCTAAAAAAGTTAAAAAAGTACTAATTGAAAGTCGTCTATTTCAGTGCCTCAAGTCAGGAGTTTTTTTGGCATGGTAGGATATTATCGTCACTTCAATGAAGGATTTTTAGTGTAGCATGGCTAGTTATGTAGTTGTTGAAGAAAGAAAAGAGTTCGCTTGAACGCCAAAATATGAGAGGAGTTTTCATAAACTGAAGGAGTATTTGACAACTGGACCAGTGTTAGTTAGACAGATATCAACAAGGATTTTTAAGATTTACTATGATGCTTCATGTCAATTGAGACCCCATGAAGGGGATTATCCTACGCATGATTTGGAGTTAGCAGCTGCTGTGCAACTTTGATAATTTGTCATCATTACCTCATGGGTTATCATTGTGAGATCTATACATATCATGAGTTTAAAGTATATCTTCACTCACGACGATCTTAGTTTGAGGCAAAGAAGATGGTTGGAATTGATAAAGAATTATAATATTGGAATTTATTATCATCAAGTCATGGCCAATGTTGTAGCGGATGCCTTGACCAAAATAGTTATTGCAATACCGTGCTGACTAAAAGAAAAGTTAGCCAACTTTACACGAGGAATTTCAGAAGTTTATCTTGGAGTTGGTTAAGGAAGGATTTCTAACTACAATGGAGCTACAACTGACTTTGGATGCTCATACTCGCAAACCACAAGTGATTATGTGGGTATCGAGGATATCAAAATCAATATGAGAAAGGGTAAAGCCTTAGGTTTTGTAGAGGATGAGCGAGGCACCATAAACATCTGTGTGTACCCAACCAAAAAGAGTTTAAGGAATTGTTACTCAAGGAAAATCATGAGTCTTTGCATTCGATTCATTCTGACAGTACAAAGATATAATAGGATATCAAAGAAACATATTGGTGGCCAAGCATGGAGCGAGAGATTATAGAGTATGTTGCTTTTTGTGATGTGTGTCAGAGGAGTAAAGCAGAACATTAAAGGCCAGTAGGTTGGTTGCGACCATTGAAAATTCTCAAGTGGAAGTGGGAATAAATTGTATAGATTTTATCGTAGGATTACCTAAGATAAAGGAAGGATTTGACTTAATTTGGGTGATTGTGGATCATTTGATGAAAGTTGCTCCTTTTATTTCGATCAAGACAACCTATGCAGGTGATAAGTTGTCAAATTCATATGTGTCAAGAATTGTAAGTCTTCATAGAGTGCCTAAGAAGATAGTGTCAGATCGTGGATCACAATTTACGTCTCATTTTTTGGAGAGTTTCCATGAAGCAATGGGTACTTGTTGGAAATTTAACACAGCATATCATTTTCAGACAGATGGACAGACTAAGCATGTGAATCAAATTCTTCAGGACATGTTAAGAGGTTGTGTGTTAGACTATGGAATTAAATGAGATAAATGTTTGCCTTTTGCAGAGTTTTTCTACAACATCTATCAGTCTAGTTTGCAAATGTCACCAATTGAAGCTTTGTATGCAAGAAAGTGTAGAACCTCGCTCAATTGGAACAGACTAGGGTGAGTCAAGTTTTTGGGATAGAGTGTTTGAAAGAAGCTGAAGCAAAAGTTTGCCTCATTCTCGAATGTTGGAGAATAGCTCAATCTATATAGAAGAGTTATGTAGATAATCATCGTCGAGATTGAGTTTTGAGTCAGATGATTATGTGCATATCAGGATTATACCATTTAAAGGATTCAAAAGATTTCAGACGAAAGGAAAACTTGCACCAAGATATGTTGGACCATTTAGAAGTTTGAAACATAAAGGCGAGGTTGCTTATTAGTTAGAGTTGCATTCGTCTTTTAGTGGGATACCTGATGCCTTCCATGTGCCTCATTTAAAGAAGCATTTGCATGTGCCAGAGAAGCCAGTGCTAGTGAAAGCCATAGATCTTCAAGAGGATCTCACCTACAAGGAGCCCTATCAAATTTTTGGAAGTGTTTGAATGTGTGACTAGGAGTAGAGTCATCCATTTCTATAAGGTTTAGTAGAGCAATTGTACCAAGCAGGAAGCTACCTAGAAGTATGTGGAGGATCTCAAAGCAGAGTTTCAAACCCATTTCTTTAGTAAGTCCAATCTTAGGGTCAAGATTCTGTTTAAGGGGGAAGGTTTGTAACATCCTTGTTTCAGAGTCTTTTTGAAGCTTTTAAAATAAAAATAACCATTTGGATTTTTCTTGAATTAATTAAAGGATAATTTGAATTTTTAAAAATTAAAAAGATTTAGTGTGATTAAAATAAACTTCAATCAAATCAAAATCTATTTTATTTGGCTTTCTTGTACTGCAAGGAATTTTTCTATATTTTTTTGGAATTTTCCAGATTTATTTGCCATTTCTAGAGCTCAATTTGATTTAATCATTTTTCTGAATTCCAAAATCTTAGAAAAATCCCAAAAATAAAGTGGGCCCAAATCTCTTTCTCTCTTGGTCCGACCCGGGGCATTGCATTGCCTCGAGCCATCTTTCTTCACACGCACCAGCCCATCCCACTTAGCCTAGTTCTTTCGATCAATCCTCACCAGCCGTTGGATCCACCCCATGGCCATGCGTTGGCTGATCCTCACCAGCCACCTCTTTCTTCATTCTTATCTCACCGCCATCGTAGGACCACTTGTCAAGCCTTTCTTCCTCGCCGTGGACTCTCTTTCTGCGCCGTCTCCATTCCAAACTCATCGTCGTAGTACCTCGAACTCCCTCTCTGCATATCCACATCCATGCTATAAAAGCACACTCTATGTCCCCCAGATCGAAGCCAAAGCCCTTGTTCCATTTTCACTTCACTGCCACGAAAATCAAGATTGCACCACCGTCGTGTTTGCCATCTTTGATCAATTGCCTTCGTTCTGGTACATCTTCATCAAAGCTGGCCACCTCCCAAGGTTCACCATTCTTCCTTTCTTTGCCATTTCCCTACATCACTGAGGTAACACATCGTCGTGGTTCATGCTCATCATGTGCCCCATCTTTCCGCCACCCAAAGCTCATCTTGGGTCATCTCAATGGACCATTGGTTCCACGCCCACCTCTTTAGCTTTGTATTGCCTTCTGAAAGTTAGCACGTGCACGCCGACTCAATCCAAGCTTCCCTCGCTAGAATTTTTCACCATTGTTCTCGCTCCGCTACCCCTCTAATTGATGATCAGCTCATCGCCCCCTCCCCCATAGCCCAGTCTGAGCTGCTCATCGAGTTCACCGTGTTGAGAGCGTCGTTTTGGTGACCTTGCCATAGTTAGGCAAGCCGTCATTGCCATCGTTGGAGAAGATCACCATAGACCGTCGATCTCTATCCTAGACAACATCCCATGTGTACTCCATGTTAGTACGACGAGCCAATGTGTCACCCACATCGGTGCCACGCAACACAAAAGCCACTAGCTCAGTGCCTTACCATGTCACGGCCATTTCATCTGCTACATGTTCACAACCTCATTGCTTTTGCCCGTGTATCGTTTCAGTCAATGCCACATCATACACCACTTCAGCCCTAGCCTAACCCTATTGCACCAAGTGTACCATGGACCCAAGCCACCCTGTGGATATTGTCTATGGACCAGCGGCCCACTTGTCAACCTAATATCCTTTTTCCATAATTAATTTTCTTTTGGAAGATCCAAAATTCCCTAAAGCCATCCTGTCCGTGACTAGAGCCAATTTTCTTTAGAATAATAATTCAGTCGAAAACCAAAAACCATGTTAATGTCATAAATCTAATTTTCTTTTAGGAAAACAAATCTAGAAAAGCCAAATAGTGTTCTTTTTTCCTTTTTCTTAGAATTAAATCTACTGAGAGCCCATTATTCTCTGTACAAATTCCAATTGACCCAATTCTTCTGCTTAAGTTCATCTAAAATTGAGCTCCATCTTTTGGTTCTAGTGCTATTATTCTTAGATTTTATTTAAATTTATTTGTGTTTCATTTACTTTCTCACCCGTTAGATAACGTCCTCGAAGGAGTAGAAGCATGACCTGTAACTAAGTAAAGCCAAGACAAGTGACCTTTGATTATGTTGGACCAATTGTTTCAAATCTATGTACTTGTTATTTTGTTTTCAAATTATCACACATTGCTAATATAAACCTTTATACTTGGTAGTTATTAACTAATTTGATTAATTCCTCCTTGATAATTTGAATGCCATGATTCCATTATCATCGTAGGATGGGAAATTATCTAGTGATGTCATACTAGTATCCACTTGGGTTATACACTTGTGTTGGATCGAATACCACAATCAGAGGGAGTAAATGATTGTCGTAGCTTTTTAGAGTCTCCTAACGGTTGGTGAAGATTTCGACTGCTCGATTGACTCCTCGATGCTTAGCTACTCGCTGAATCACTCGGCTTCAATTTTCAACCAGATTGAATGTACTCAAAATTGTCAATCCAGGAGTAGAACTTCTAGATCACCTTTTGCACATAGTCGTATGCTTCAACCCACTCATAATTACCAGCAATCTTCAACAAATCACAAACCAGATTGATTCAAGATGATTTTCGTTGCTGGATTTCCATGGATTTACAAAGTTCCCTCACAAGCACCCATAAAAATCTTCTCGATGAAAGCCGTCAAATCTATTCTCTCAAAACCATCAAAACTGGTCACCAAAACCACGTACCTTAACCCATAGCCTCTCCCTGTGTAGGACTATATGGCGCTATCAGAGGGGGTGAATGATCGCCTTCACTTCTTCAGCTTTGCTCTTCTGAACGTGGTCGATAATGACCACTTGAACGACGTTCATTGCACTACTTTGCTTGTAGTCATCAACAACAAAAACTTGAATGCTTCGCTACGTGATCAAACTCACTCGCAGAACTAACCCGCTCGGTAACCTTCAACCGCTCGAACACTCATAGACTTTAGCCACGTATGTGGCCAAACTCGCTGAATGAGTACCAATCGAAGACAACTACATGCTCGATCGCACTCGGATGAGGTCTGTTAGCACGCCATCGATGATACAAGCAGAATGATGCTCAGAAAAACATCCTGCTGGTCCTCTGATAACGCAAGAAGAACGATGCTTAGAAAAACATCATGTTGGTCAACTTCTTTTGGAATAGATCTGATCTATTAATTCTGCACTAAGTTTTTGGCTACAAAGTGCCCTCGCAGCACCCCTAAATTTTCCTCGACGAAAGCCCTAAAGACTAGTTACATTAGCCTAAGCCTCTCCCTGCTTTTATAGGCCAACATCCTTAATCATGTTCAATTCAAACACGAACACTACACCTAATGTCTTCGTCAAATCAAGGGACTAAAAACCCTTTCCTAACATGGGTTTTATTCAAACTCTTCCTCTTCCAACTCACGGACTCTGTCCATAACAATCCAAACCCAACACATGACGAAGCCTCCAGGATATCCCCTCCCATAGCTCCATCTCACTTTCACCATCCTTGATCTCCACGTGCTCTAGCGTTAGCACGGCCACTTCGCGTGACATCCTCAACCGTCTGGACCTCAGATCTCACTATCCTAGTTCCGATCATCCTCGTCACCGACTGTGATTATCTCCATGCTCTCCTGCATATACAAAGACCAAAGAAACATTTTTCTCGGCACAAGCTCTTCCCAGCTTGACTATCATAAGCACAACAACTCACAACATCCTAGTTCATCCAAAGACCAGAACAAAACCATCCACGACCATCAACCTGGTCGTACACAACCAATCATCTCAACACAAACCAGAAAACAGTCTCAGATCACCGATTACGACTGCCAAAAACCATCGCTATCTGAAACTCATTCTTCTAACCACTCAGCACAAGCACCGAGCACAACAAGTACTCATAACTGACAAATGATCGTAAACCTTATGAGTATCGACATTATTCCATCAAGCACCAGCCAAACACCCCACTAGCCTAACACTAGTACTCAAAATACTCAAAGATCATAAAGAGTGAAGCACTCGTTTTGGTAATGAAGTTTATGAGTACCAACCAAGATGCATACAGCAACCGATCGTAAAGCCTTTGACTACCGAAGACAACGATAGCAAACTGCTTGGTCTACGACTATCGACAAGACTACAAAATATACTACTCTGCAAAATTTATGACCATCAACTACAAGTCACTGACCATCGACTAGTAAATCCTACGACTATTGAGTATGACTAGTAAAGTCCACGACTATCAAAAGCAATGAAGCTACGACCATGTAAAAGTACTGTAGCTATGATTACCTTTAGTGGTCGATCTGTTGTGGTCAAAGTCGTGTTGCCATGGTCGAAATCGCATTGATGTGGTCGTAGTCATGCTGCCATGTTCAAAGCCGTGTGTGGTCGTAAACAACAACCGTGGTTGCAATCATGTTGCTGTGGTCGAAGCCGTGCGTGGTCGTAAACAACAACCGTTGTTGTAAAGCCGTGACAGCCGTGGTTGTAAAGACATGCGTGGTCGTAAATGACTCGTGGACGAAGTTTGCTGTGGTTGAAGCCGGCCATGGTCATAAACTGGATGGGGTTGAACTACTCGAACTTGAACTCAATTAAAACCACTCAGAGCCAGTCGAAACACCATCAAAACCACTCGAAACTAGTCGAAACACTTGAACCCAAAATCTTCGACTGCGATCACCCAACAATTTTACAAACACAAATTCCAAAGCAATTCAAATATCAATTATTTATCATCATTTTTAATCATGACCATCCACATGGTCTAACAATCTCCCCCTTGATGAATACATCGACAACCTCAAAAAACACTCAAACGAAAGACTTTACAAGAAAGAAAAATAATTTGCAAGAAAGAATTTGTGATCCGAAACAACCGACCACGCAACCAAATGAGAACCGGGAACAACTTCTAGAGAAAATCTCCCTCTTTCTTCTACTTTTCTCCCCCTTTGGCAATGAAATCATTATGGGTTCAAAAGTGGGAATAATTCTAAAAGGAGTCGAGTGAATAAAGATCAGGAGGCTTTATAGACTATACAGGTCACTTTGCATTGATTAAAAAATTTGACCAAGCCAACTGTGTGAGCAGAGCTACCTAGATAATATAAAATCAGATATCATATAGCAAGATCAAAACTAATCTTAAGTCACAACAAAAAAGTCAAAGCCTAAAATTGAGGCAGACTTTAAGTCTAGGCGAGTTAGCCATCTCATGTAGCAACCTCTTATTTTATACTAGAGTCTTAGGCATGTAGCATGCCTGTAGCATACTTCTTTTCTTGATGTCATGCTTTGAAAATGGTGGCATGCTTGAAGCATACTTCTTCTCACTCGCATAGCTTTTGCGCCCTCTTTTTTTAACAAAAATTTGACCATGACATGCTTGCAACATACATCTTTTCATTTGTGCACTTTTTTGTGTTGTAACATGCTGACTTGAGTGATCATGAAAAGGTTGCGATATGAAACGTACCAACCTCATAGCCAAGATTTAAAATAAGACTCAAAATCATGCTAATACTTTTAGATGAACATCACAAAGTACTATCTATAATCAATCTAGTCAAAGTCTTATGCCATGTCATGTGTTAGTTCAAATATAGTAGATTAAATAAAACCAGTCATGATCAAAGCTACACAACATATGAGTGAACATGATATAGAGAGCTCCACTACTAATTTGATTTCAATGGCTTGATCTCAATGAATTATATGACAGGTATAATAAACAAAGCTCCTGACACCACGTCAAACAATAAGCTCTCCCTCAGAATAATCTCCAAAAAATGAACAGAACAAACTCACATCTCAACCGAACACAGAGAAAAGAATCAAACAGTTAAGAGAGAAAATAAGCAATCTAAGAAGGAACTCAAGGACCACATGAAAAAAGACCACTCGTAGGATAACATTACCTTCTCCACATGGTCTAACCTAAAGATGAAATCTCTTGGAAGCCCTCAAAGAATGTGAAAAACCATAATGTTCCAATCAAGCACTGAAGTAAAAGACTGGAACCTCATCAAGCACATGTTCTCCACCCTACGTTCACTAATCTTAAATCACAGAAGGTGTTGGTCTCACAGTACTGGGGTTAGTCAAATACACTTTAGGAATCTAGTACTGTAACACTCGACGAACATGACAGTAGTAGGCAATGATAAAGATTTAAGAGAAGATTTTTCCTCTTTTAAATTTTGACCTGACAGATAATGAGACACAGGCTCGACCACTCGGCGGTATGACCTCCTCAGCGAAGTTGATCTGACTGCTAACAGATCTAAGCGTACAGTAAAGTCTAGTCGAAACTCTGGTTCAACAATGGAACGGCTAACCATAAAGCGTCCGACCACAGGACATCTGTCGCCAGGGTGGTCTAACTGTTGCATGACCACGTGTGATCCCCGAGGCCGATCTGACCACATTAAAAGAGCTGGTCGAAAATAGCATGTCCAACTACGTTGAATGGGTCAGCCACTGACTGGTCTGAGCAAGTAGAGAATTGATTAGATGGAGCAGAGCCATGGTTTGGAGCTTGCATGGATTCCACTCAAGAACGCTTTCTTAACCTATCTTTCTTCTCCTTCTTGTTTTTTTGAAAACAAAATTGAACTAGATGACAATCTCTACCACAGTTAGTACACTTGAACTTGACTTGCTGAGAAGGCATATCTATTGATTTTATAGCACTCTGTTTGGTAGAGAAATTCTTTGCAATACCAGAAGATTTAAAAGTAATCTATTTTGGTTCAGATTCTACTACAGGTTTTCTAGGTTCCAAAAGTTTAACAACCTTAGGAAGATTATTCTTGGCATACTCAACAAAATTAAATCCTAGACCATATTTCTTCATGCTTGTTTTTGATTGATCTAGAATCATATTCAAATTCTTTTTGCCAAAAGAAAATCTCTCTAAAGTGTCTTTAAGATACTGATTCTCTTTAGCCAATGTGGGATAGGTTGTGCATTTAACATATTCATCACTAAGACTCTTAGAAGCACTAGACTGAGCCAGTGTTTTCTTTTTAGCAAAATCATTAAGTTGTCTAGTCAAAGCTTCTATTTCTATATTAAGCTTAGCATAGTTAGAGCAAGAGAGAGTCTCAAGATAAACTATCTATTGAATAGACTCCTGAGAAGAGTTAGGCCTAGCTTCAGCAAATCACATATAGAGCATGCTTTAGATGAGTTAGACTTAAGCTTTTCAATTTCATCATGTTCATGTTTTATCTTTTCATCACAAGAGCTGTGTGCCAGTTTTAACTCATCAAATATAGCAGATACATTACTAAATTGACACAAGGTTGATGCATTAATTTTTCTTGCAGACTCTAACTCAGAATGTAAAATTTGACAGGACTCCCAAGATTCATCGTTAGGAATTGAAGCTCTAAGTCTATCGATTTTAGAATTTAAATTATCAACAACAAGATTATGATTTTTTTTTATTTTATTTTTATATTTATTAAGCTCTTATCAATCTAAGCATAGCACGAGATAAATCTGTGTAAGAAGGTTTTACCTCATCTGGATCATTGTAGAGATTATCGTCGAGATCCTCACTCTTTGCCATAAAGCACATTCATGTGAAATCTGCCTCCTTGACCTTCTTGCCACTATCCTCATCACTTGTAGACAAGGAACCAATATAGGAATTAGAGGAGTCACCAGCTTGGTTAGTCACTAAACCCAGATAATTCGACTTGTTTATTCTGGCCAAAATATCAATCGCATGTGTTTTCATCTTTGAATAAAGATCATTTAGAGTGAGTGTTTCCATGCTAACAGAATGATTGATAGTGGTGACTAAAACATTCCAAATAGACATACCCAAATAATTTAGAATTTGACGAGCATTGTTAGAATCAGAATATGTAATATCAACAGATTGCAAATCACTAACAATCTTATTAAAGTGGTCAAAAAGAGCATCTACTGATTCTCCTGGTTTCATCTCAAATTTATAATACTCCTTTTGAATTGATTCTGACGCACACCCTTAACAGACTTTGAACCTTCATGGTAGTCAGCTAGAGTAGATCAGATTTTATTTGCAGATTTAAGATGTGCTATTCTAACAACTCGTTATGACTTAAACCTTGCAACAAAACATTTCTAGCTTTAGCATTTGCCTCTACATCAGCAGTGTTTTCTATGGTAATGACAGAAGGTACTTCAAACGAAGATTCAACTTTTCCCAAATCAGATTACCTTGTGCTTGTAGAAAGACTTCCATGCGAGTTTTCTAGTAGAGATAATTTGTGCCATCAAAGAATGGTGGATTACCAAAGAACCATTACTGATCTGACGCCATGCAACCTGCTCTTATACCACTTATAGGACCGTATGGTGCTATCAGAGGACGGTGAATGATCGCCTCCACTTCTTCCGCTTCGCTCTTCTGAATGTGGTTGATAACGACCGCTCGAGCGACGCTCGTCACACTACTTCGCTTGCAGTCATCAACAATGAAAACTCGATTGCTTCACTACATGGTCAAACTTGCTCACAGAACTCACCCGCTCGGTAATCTTTGACCACTCGAACGCTCGTAGACTTCAACTGCATATGTGGTCGAACTCGCTTGAATGAGTACCAGCTGAAGACAACTATGTGCTCAATCGCACTCGCACAAGGTCTATTAGCACGCCATCGATGACGCAAGAAGAATGATGTACAAAAAACATCATGCCAGTCCACTGATGATGCAAGAAGAACGATGCTCAGAAAAATATCCTGCCAGTCAACTTCTTTTGGAATAGATCTGATCTATTAATTTTGCAACAAGCTTTTAGCTACGAAGTGCCCTCACGGTACCTCTAAAAACTTCCTCAACAAAAGCCCTAAACAATAGTTATGTTACACTAAGCATTCCCTACTTTTATATGCCAACGTCACTAATCGTGTTTGATACAAACACAAACACAACACATAATCTCTTCCTCAAATCAAGGGACTCGAAACCCTTTCCTAACATGGGTTTTATTCAAACCCTACCTCTTCCAGCCTATGGACTCTATCTATAACAATCCAAACTCAACACGTGACGAAGCCTCTAGGATATCCCCTCCCATAGCTCTATCTCGCTTTCACCATCCTTGATCCCCACATGCTCCAGCGTTAGCCCAACCACCTCGCATGACATCCTCAAAAATCTGGACCTCAGATCTCCCTATCCTAGTCTGGTCATTCTCATCACCGACCGTGATCGTCTCCACACTCTCCTGCACATGCAAACACCAAAAAAACATTTTTCTCGGCACAAGCTCTTCCCAGCTTTACCGTTCCAAGCACAATAACACACAGCATCCTAGTTCATCCAGAGACAAGAACAAAACCATCCACGATCATCAACCTAGTCGTACACGACCAATCATCTCAACACAAACCAGAAAATAGTCTCAGATCATCGATTATGACTGCTAAAAACCATCACTATCCGAAAGTCATTCTTCCGACCACTTAGCACGACCACCTAACACAACAAGTACTCATAACCGATAACCGATCGCAAACCTTATGACTATCGCTCACCGACCATTGAGTACCAAGTCGCTCTAACTACCGAGTATCGACATCATTCCATCAAGTACTAGCCAAACACCCCACTGCCTAACACTAGTACTCAAAATACTGGAAGATCACAAAGAGTGAAGCACTTGTTTCAATAATGAAGTCTACAAGTACCAACCGAGATGCTTATGGTGACTGATCGTAAAGCCTTCGACTACTGAAGACAACAAAAGTAGACTGCTTGGTCTACGACTATCGACAAGACTGCAAAATATATGACTATGCAAAATCTACGACCATCAACTACAAAGTCACTAACTATCGACCAGTAAATCCTATGACTATGGAGTATGACCAGTAAAGTCTACGACTATCAAAAGTAATAAAGCTACGACCATCTAAAAGTACTATAGCTATGATTACCTTCAATGGTCGATCTGTCGTGCTCGAAGTCATGTTGTCGTGGTCAAATTCGCATTACCGTGGTCATAGTCGTGTTGTCGTGGTCGAAGCTATGCGTGGTTGTAAACAACAACCGTGGTCGTAATTATATTGCCGTGGTCAAAGCCATGCATGGTTGTAAACAACAACCGTGATCGTAAAGCCGTGACAGCCATGGTCGTAAAAGCCATGTGTGGTCGTAAATGACTCATGGACGAAGTTTGCCGTGGTCGTAAACTGGACGTGGTTGAAGCAAGCCGTGGTCGTAAACTGGATGGGGTTGAACTACTCGAACTCAAACTTGATTAAAACCACTCGGAGCCTGTCAAAAACACCATCAAAACCACTCGAAACTAGTCGAAACACTTGAACCCAAAATCTTCGACTGCTATCACCCGACAATTTTACTAATGCAAATTCCGAAGCAATTCAAATGTCAATTATTCATCATCATTTTTAATCACGACCATCCACATGGTCTAACAATCTCCCCCTTGATGAATATATTGACGACACGTCAAAAAACATAGCAGAAAGAGGTGTAGACCATAGCCAAAAGAGCATAGAGAGCATTGACCATAGCAGAAAGTGCCAGAAAGCTCAGAAAAGCTTAGAAAACTCAACTCCCCATCAACATCAGAGAGCAATTTTTCAATTTTTCCTTCTTTAACCTCTCAGCAAATTCTCAATTCTTTCCCAAATTCTCTCCCCCTTTCTTCCAATTTCTCCCCCTTTGACAATGAAATCATGAAGGGCTCCAGAGAGAGGATAATTCTAAAAAGGAGCAATGAGAATAAACATCTAAAAGCTTTGTAGATTATCCATGTCACTTTCTTTTGAGTTAAGAATGTACACAAGCCATTTTTTTAGTAGAGCTCCCGAGATCATATAAAATCATATACCATATAGCAAGTCTAAACAGGTCTTTAGCATGATTAAATAAGTTAGATTAATGACAGGCACCTTGACCACGACCAAACCAATCTATAAAGAGCACAAAGGGATATCACACCTAAAAAAGTAAGCCTAAAAGTGAAGCAAGCTTTAAATCTAGTTGAACTAGCAGTCTCATATAGCAACCTATTGCTCCACACTCTTTTTTTTAAGCATGTGACATACTTGTAGCATACATCTTTTCGTGATCCCATCTTTGTAGCAATCTTCTTTGAAATGGTGGTATACTTGAAGCATACTTCTTTTCGATCGAGCATGCTTTGTGCTTTTTCTTTTGTTTAACCATGGCATGCTTGAAACATACATCTTTTAAATCTTCTCTTTCTTATTTTTTATATTTATCATAACATGCCAACTCGAGTGAACATAAAATATTGCAATATGAAACATACGAGCCTCATGACCAAGATTTAACACAGGACTCACAATCAAGCTAATCATTTTATATGGACATCACAAGGTGCTATCTACAATAAGTCTAATCAAAGTCTTCAGCCATGTTATGTTTTACTTCAAGTATAGCACATTGATTACAACCTGTCACGATCAAATCTACAAAGTAAATGAGTAAATATGATAAAGATAGCTCTACTACTAATTTGATTTCAATGACTTGGGCTGATGAATTATTTGACAAGTATAATAAGCAAGGCTTTCGAAACAATTAAACACCAAGCTCGCCCTCAGAATAATCCCATAGGATGCAACACACCCAACTCACTTTGCAACTGAGCAAAATGAGAAGAATCAAGTGGTTTGATAAAAATAGCAGCAACTTGAGAATCAAAATCAATGAAATGCAAGACAACATCTCCCTTTTCCATATGGTCTTTAAGAAAGTGATAGCGAGTATCAATGTGTTTGGTTCTTAAGTGTTGCATAGGATTTTTAGCAATACTAAACGCACTAGTGTTATCATAGAGAAGTGGAACACTATCCAATTCTAAGCTAAAATCCTTAAGAGTAGCTATCATCCAAAGGAATTGAGAGCAACAAGAAGTGGTAGCTACATATTCAGTCTCAGCGGTGGAAAGTGCAACAGACACCTGTTTCCTAGAAACCCATGAAACAAGAGATATGCCTAAAAAGTGACATGTACTAGAAGTACTCTTCCTATCAATTCCATAACCCCCAAAATCCACATCTGAATAAGCTCTAAGTGTAAAACAAGAGGAAGAAGTGTACCATAAGCCAAATTTCAAAGTTGACTAAAGATACCTAAAATTTCACTTTACCGCTTGACGATGTGAAGCAAGCGTGCACACAAACACACAACAAAGGGTATGTCTTGTCTTGAAGCGGTGAGATACAAAAGAGAGCTAATTATGCTTCTGTGTTCCTTTTGATCTACAGGCTCTCCATCTTCATAAGGATCCAACACAGCAGTAGACCCCATGGGTGTGGAAATTGGTTAAACTGTCCCCAATCAAAGCAATGAAGTAGATCCTTGGTGTACTTAGCTTGATAAATAAAGTTACCTAACTTTGATTGTTTGATCTGAATGCCTGCTCTCATTTAACTCACCGATCATTTGTTCAGGGGATGACTTCATTGAATATGTAGAGGAGCCTATAAAGTGGTCATAGGAGTGGTCGTAGATATAGCCAAAGAGGTCATAGTGGCCTCTACCTCATGAGTGGTCATAGAAGTGGTTATAGAGGTGGACATAGGAGTGGTCATAGAGGTGGTCGTAGGTGTCATAGTGTGACTCGGGAACTCCTTGTTGTCATCACCGAAGTCATAGAAGATGTCCTTAAGTGCATCATAGACCTATATACCTGCATTGTTGGGTCTAGTTCTAGGACTAGCCTCATCAAAAGTGACCTCATAGGTCTCAATAATTTTGTTAGTTTCTAAGTTCAGTACACGATAACCTCGAGTGTGAACTGCATATCCAAGAAAGATGCCATCTGAGGATCTAGATTCAAATATATCAAGATTGCCATGTTTAAGTATGAAGCATCGATATCCAAACACCCTAAAGTAAGAAACATTAGGATAATGACCAAAGCGAAGCTCATAGGAGGTCTTATGCAGTTTAGCTCACAAGAATACTCTATTTCAAATGTAACAGGCAGTTATAGTAGCTTCAACCTAATATTTCCTAGGAGTAGCATAATTATTTAATATTGTTCTAACCATCTTGACCAAAGCTCTATTCTTACATTCGAACACAGCGTTCTGTTGAGGCACTCGAGCTGATGAAAATTAATGGTCTAAACCCTTCTCAGCATAAAAAGAAGCAAAAGATGTGCTCTTGAATTCATTTCCATTATCACTTCTAATTACTCTAAGGGCTCCTAGAAGTTCATTAGCAAGTCTAAGAGCTAGCTCTCAAAAGTGACCAAAAGCTTCATCCTTAGAGGCCATAAAATACATCCAAGAGTATCTAGAGTAATCATCTACAATAACAAGAACATGCCATTTACCTCCAACTGACTGAACCCTAGTAGGACCTACTATGTCCATATGCAACAATTGACCCAGAGAGTCAGTCATGACAAGAGAGAGTGGAGAATTTAATGATGAGACCATCTTACCATGTTGACAAGGTGAATAGATTAGATCCATTGACTTTTCAATCTTAAGATTATGAATTCCTCTAACTAGATTCATATTACTAAGCCAAGCATGATGATCAAAGCCAATATGACCTAATCTATGGTACCAGAAGACCAAATCTTTAGAGTCCGACGAAATTAGACATTAAGATCAAAAGATGCTGAATACAAAAAATCACCCTTAAATAAGCGACCAACTCGACTAATTTTGCATACAAAATCAAAAGATTGATCCAAAGTACAGCACGAATGCATTTTATAGTTCACCTCAAGATTATCGTCTGCCAACTGTGGAACTGAAAGCAAGTTGTAATTCAACTTACTAACAATAGCGACGCCCTTTAAGATGAACTTGTCGTTGACGCTCATGGTGCCTTTAGCAAGAACTCGTCCTTGAGAGTTGTCCCCAAAAGTGACACAAGTGAGGGAGGAGAACCATCAAGAGTCTCCGATCATGTGGCGAGAGTAACCGGAGTCAATGAACCATATGTTCTCCTTCCTCTTGCGACGAGCCTACAGAGCACAAGCAATCATTGGTACCTTAGTATTGGGGTTAGACAATAAAGATTTAGGTATCCAGTACTAAGAACCTTAGAATCACTAGCCTAAGCCTCTCTCTCTTTTAGCAAAGTCATTAAATTGTCTAGTCAATGCTTATATTTCAGCGCTAAGCTTAGGGCAATTTGAGTAAGAAAGAGTCTCATGATAAAGCATTTGTTGATTTGATTCCTGAGATGAATTAAGTATAGCTTGTAGCAAACCACACTTATAACATGCCCTAAAAGAATTAGACTTTAGCTTTTCAATTTTATCATAATCATGTTTAAGTTTTTCATCACAAGAATTATGTACAATACTTAGTTGGTCAAATCTATCAGTTGCATCTCTAAGTTGAACCAAGTTAGTTGCGTTACCTGATCTAATAGTTTCCAACTCATAATGCAATACTTGACAAGCTTCACAAGAATCATCTTTATGAATAAATACTCTAAGTATGTTAATATCAGAATTCACGCTTTCGACTACAAAATTGCTTTCTTTCAATTTCTTTTTAGTCTTTTTCAATTTAATAGCAAGTTTAACAAGTTTAATCAAGTCATCTTCAAGCTAATCATACAACAGTCTTACCTCATCGGGATCGCTGTAGTAATCATAGCTGTTGTTGCTTGCCATGAAGCACATACCCATGAAGCCATCGATGCTCTTCTTCTTGCCTTTGGCATCTTCATTATCGTTGTTGTTGTCATCACAGCTCTCAAAATCTCCATCACTCAAGTCGAGGTGCTTGATGGCTAATAGAATTTTTTAGCAACCTTGCGACGAAAATTTCCCCTCTTGATGTTATTCTTGGATGATCGACAATGATAATTCCGGTCTTCCATTACCACTTTTCCTTTGAGCTTGGGGCAATCCGTCTTCATGTGGCTTGGCTCGCCACACTCAAAATACCTAGTCAAACCTAGAGCTCCACCTTGCTTTTTCATCCTCAGATTGTTAAGAGCCTTGTATGCCTATGAGGATATTAAGATCAAGTCCTCTTCAAGGAGCTGCTCGAACTGATCTTCTAAAAAAGAGGACAACGTAGAAAAGGAAATAGAAGACAATACACTCGACGAAGCAGCCTACATGGGGTTAGTCACAAGTGCTAAATATGAGGAATTAACAATCTTAGATGGCAAAGTTTCCATCTCATAGGTTTTCAATATAGAGTACAGAGCATCTGTGGTTAGAGTATCTAGATCGATGGTTTAATTAATAGTCGTGACGACCATCAACCATTCTAAACTTAAAGACCTCAAAATTTTAGTTGTATTATCTCCATTAGTAGGAATAACACTAACTCCACACAAGTTACTCAAAATCTTCTCAAAACAAGCAAAACGATCATTTATAGATTCATCAGGTTTCATAGTAAAATCAGGGTACTCTTTTTTATAAAGATTCTTAGCACTTTCTTAATCTTAGTCGTTCCATCATGATAATCACAAGGAGTTTTCCATATTAAGTGGGCAGAAGCAATATGAGCTACACGATCAAATTATTTGCGAGAAATTCCTTGAAAAAGCAAGTTACAAGTAGTAACATCAGCAAGAACCACATAAGGATGAGAAACTTTTTTTTAGACATCACTACTTTGAGCCTCATTGTAAGCTTGCATACGATACATCCAAAAAGCAAAATCAGTACCATCTATCATGTGGGACGATTCACATACCTCCCTGATTCCATCACAACTGGCTCTGATACCACTTGTAGGATCGACTAACACAATCAGGGAGTGAAAGATTGTTATAGCTTCTTGGAGTCTCCTGATGGTCGGTGAATATTTCAACCGCTCAATCGACTGCTCGATGCTCAACTAATCGCTAATCACTCAGCTTTAATTTTCAACCAGATTGAATGTACTTGAAATCGTCAAACCAGGAGCAGAATTTCTCGATCACCTTTTGCATGTAGTCATATGCTTCAACCCAATCGTAATTACTAGCAATCTTCAACAAATCACAAACCAGATTGATTCATGATGATTTTTGTTACTGGATTTCTATGGATTTATAAAGTGCCCTCACAAGCACCCCTAAAAACCTTCTCGTCGAAAGCCCTCAAAACTATTCTCTCAAAACCTTCAAAACTAGTCACCAAAACACCGTACCTTAACTCATAGCCTCTCCATGATTTAATAGGCTAACATCCAAATCGTATTCACCTTAAACACGGACTCAAACATTTATCTCTTTTGAAAACCAAGGACCCGAAACCCTTTCAAACACAAGTTTTATTCAGACTCGAAATCTTCTCAGTTATGGACTCCATCCACAACTCCTAACTCACCACGTAATGAAGCCTCCAGGACCACACCTCCTGTATCTTCATCATGCACCATCAACCTCCGTGTCGAAGCCTCCTAGACTGCACCGCCCAAAGCTTCTCCATGAATTACCAACTTTGATCTCCACATGCTCCAACATGAGCCCGATCACCTCGCGTGACATCCTTGACCACCTAAACCTCAAATTTCCCCATCCTAGTCTCTGTTCTCCTCGTCACCAACCATGATCTTCTCCACGTCCACCTGCACATGTAAAGAACAAAGAAACATTTCCCTAGCACAAGTTCTTCACAGCTTGATCGACATTAGCCCACACACACAAAACACACCTTCAATCATCCATCAGTATCAACCAGGTCATCCATGACTAGAATATCCAACGCGCTCCAGAAAATCAACCTCAGATTACTCATTACAACCTCTATGACCGCCATGCACAGGCCAGTCGGGTCACTATCTCAATGAGTACTCAAAAATCAGAAGTACTCGGGAAATCAAAACACTCACAAATCACAAGCATTGTAGCACTCCTAGCCTACGACTACCACCATCAACCAATAACTGCACCATCGTCTATCGAGTACCGACTAGGTACTGTAACACAAACTATCATCAATGAATACTGTAGCACTAACCACCGAGTATCGATCGCAACGTCTAAAACATCAGATAGCTAAGTCGCCAACTACTAACCGTAGTCCATTGTATCTCATTCATTATGTCATACAACCGGTTCCCGTAGCTATGACCGGATCACTAATCATTATCGAAGCCAACCAATTACCTACCTTAGTCGACTACCTTGAGCGACTACTGTGTTCGACGTACCGTGATCATCTGTCGTGGTCGACTATTGCCTTGAAGACTTCCAACAACACAAGCGCATCGGCCAGAACTTTTACAAATGCAAATTTTAATGAACTCCAAATGTCAATTATTCATCATCATTAAATGCACGACCACCACATGGTCTAATAGTTTGGTATGCTTAGTCATGCTTACTGTTACGTTGGGCTCATCATCACATGTTAATCAAATAATTAATTTTGACTTAATGAGATATTGAATCATGGTTGTGGCCATAGTTATAAAATTTATGTACCATGACATGGGTGTGTCATTGGACTTGTTTAAACCAAAATGGTTTTCACTTGGGTGAATAATCATGTAGTAAAGTGGGTGTTGTTAGCATATTGGGATATGGATGCTTCATCTGGTTAATGTGTGAGGACTTAACTTTGTGTACCATTGATATGAGCCTTACCGTACAACCACATGTCTAGTATGGGATGGATTTTTGATGTTTCAACCTTGGTTTCACATTGAGATGTGTTGATGGTGCAAGAGGGGGCTTTTACTGATTAGGTTGTCAATCTAATCGGCAGTGAATCCTTAGCGGGCGAGATCAGTTTGAGATTGAGCATTGTAAAGACATCGTGATAATCACTTAGCCGCATGCCCAAGAAAGTGAGTATTTGGCCAACAAGATAAGTTGATTGTGTCTTGTGGGTAAACTTCAGCAACCTGATCTAAGGGTGTCAAACTATTCGAATAGTCATGTCCCCGGTCATGGATAATGCTCAATGATTTCACACGAGGGATAGAATTTCATAACATTTGTGTTTAATTGGTTGGGATGTGAATGGGCAGTTCACTTGTGGTTTACTAAATTCCTTTGAATTAATTACTTAATAATCATTTTCAAATTGTGCATTCAATCTATTTATTGTATTTGCTCTAAATTGTGGCTTTATGCAAAATAACCACTCATCCTTCAATATGTTCAGCTTTGGATATCTATTATTGCATATTATTACAAACAAGTTGATGAGTACTCTATGTACTCACGGATTTATTTTTTGTTTCTCAGTTGCTGAAGGTGAATCATATCAAACAAAGGTATTTGAGGAGTTCTTCGTCGACCTCATGGAGTAGAATTTCACTTCCCAATCGATTTCCTATGGGCATATCAAATGGCCACTTTGTTTCTCATTATTTTTTCGCTACCAAGTTCTTGTTAGGCCTTTCTGGCTATAATCTGTAAGCTTTCCATAAGGACACATCTATGATAATTAATAAAATTTGGAAATCATTCTTAGTTAATCATGATTATGGTCAATATTTCATTTATGTTTCCACTATGTGCACTAGCGTGATCCTGGACTACTACAGAATACACAGAGAGGTTCGAATTTGCATATTTGGGTCTCGACATTAACTAGAGAAATATATGAAGGATGATCCGATTGTGGTAAAACCAAGCAAGGAGATAGTATAGGCAACATTAACTATTGGAGGCCATCAATTTCAATTAGTTGTAGAAAACAATTAGCTATCTTTTTTTGAAAAATGGTACATATTTATTTTCCATGTAGGTAATTCTTATAGCCCTACCTGTTTCAAAACATTAAGAGCTTTCAGACAAAAATGACTAGTTTTCTCTGAATTTGCATGAACTAGACTAGCGGGTTGGATGATAACTAGAAAAGAAACACAAGGTAAAAGGTGATGGAAACTCCTAAAAAGATAACGCAGTTATGCCTTAAGATAAGCAATGAAGGGATAGTAGTAGGAGCTAACCCTATACTATAGTGAATTAAAATAACTAATGGAACCGAAACAAATACCCGAAAGCAATGCAAGATGATAGGCTACTAATGCCACCTTGTTGGACCTCGATTTAGCCAATCCAGAATCCTCTATAAAACTACTACACTATTCCCTAGATTAGTAGATAATACTCACAGATACATCATTGAATCATTTCATACATAACATGAACCATACCATACATTAATATTACAGATCAGAGTTTAAATTGACTGCATCGGGTCAAGTTTACAATAATGGCCGATCAGGCCAAATTGATAAGGTTCAACAAAGGTAGGCTTGGGTTCTTTTATTTGGTAAAGGCATTATTTGAAAACTATAATAAATAGATATTCCTATGACTTAGCATTTTGACTAAACCATGTTTTTATTAAAAAAAAAGTAAAAGTGTGCAATATTAATAGCAGTGCAGCTTCTAGCCACCTGTTACATGGTTCTATCCACCAATTAGAGATAATCAACTTGTTATATTTCACACATTTTTTTGGACATGTGAATCAAGAAGATCATCATAAGACCTTTACAATGTATCACCCAATGTAGGTTACACCCGCTAAGCTTTCATCTTAGTGATGTTACATCCAGCACACCAAGACCCCCTCTTGTGCCACATGATGGCTTAAATCTAGCGACATGACTCATGTCCACGACAGCTTAAAACCAGTGACATGGCTCGTGGGTCACTCCAATGGTGCAACCACACTGGTGGATGCAAATTCATTAACCAGGTCGTACTGTTTATAAACATGTGGTTGTACTATTTTACATTAGGAGGTCATCACAGGTTTCAGTTCTTAGAGTTATCTAGATGGTGCTACCACAACCACAATTTCTTGTGCTACATCTGCACCAACCTTCTTACCATCTGCCCAGATATGTATAGTAAGTTTTGGGGTTTTAAGAAGCATAAAACTTAGTTATCTCAATATACCAGCCATTTCTATCCAATGGCTGCCCAAAACTAGTTTCATGATTGAAATTGATGATAGGGTAATTTAATGCCCCAGTATATAAGCAAGACTAAGCATGACACTTAAATACAATATATAGCTAGCGTGGTTACCATTAAGTTTCTAGGGTGACAAGGAATATGTGATTCATATGTCCAAGGGGTGGTGTATAATAATACAATGTTGAATAGGCATATATCTATAACCTTAAGATGAACATAATTTTGCAAAACAAATAAAGACATGGAATTTGATAGTTTAAACTAATATACTTTGCATAAAAATATTGGTTCAATATGATCAAAGCATTGACTCGCCTAGCTCACAAGTAGCTTGATCTTGATAATCTTGACTCGACTCAAACCATGTCTCTTTCATGTCCTCATACTCTGCCCAGACAATCGCAATGGAAAGTAAATAAATATGCAAGCAAACAAATAAATTCAAATGAAAAATCAAACGGACTCCAATTGGTAGATGTCACTGCCATTAGATAGATCTTGAATTAGATGAATTTATAAACAAGTTTCATTAAATTTTGATTCTTACACAAGATACAATGACAAGAGATGAGTTCGATCAGGAATGGAACCAGAGAATATGAAATTGGCTCTCGACCCAGGCCTTGCTTTGTTTACCTATCCTATCATATCGAAAAAGGTTTCCTAGCCTAGCCCATCTCGGTGTCTGCTACCGAAACAGAGAATCGGTCTAAGGGTAGCTTAAAACTAGCCCAACCTGGCAATGAAAAATAATAGCAATAGTCGTCTCATAGGTATAGGTGCTGGTGAAAGAATAGCTTATGGGGCTGGAGTGAAAGGAGCTTTCATAGACATATAAATCATAATAGAAAGTGGCTAAACCTTTCACATCTAAGATGAGACTATTCTTACCAGTAGACTGCTAGACTGAATCATCTTGTATTTAGTGAACACCAATCCACCTTGGTAAATGATGTTACTTAAATACCATCTTACTCAAGGTTAAGCAATCCTCTTTATTTTATCAATCCCATGGTTAGGTGATATGATTGCATATCGAAGACCAAAATGCCCTAGATTTGCCCCCCTTCGCTTTCTTGTACCTCATCAACATCCTCCAACTCGCCTCTTCGTCTTGTAGAATGAAGTTGGAGTTAAAACGAGTGATAATGAGCTCTTCAAAGCTTAAATCAGGATTAAATTCCAAAATAAATAGAGGAGAGAGAGTACTATCTTACTGACAAGTGGGTCCACAAAATTTCATTTCATTTTCAATTTAATTCTTTACTGGAAAAGGTCGTAGAGGCTGATAGGTGGGGCCCTTGGGTTTTAAATTTATTTTTAAATTAATTTTCTAAAGGAAAAAAGCCAAGAGACTGACAGGTGGGGCCGAATACTATGCATGACATAGTAAATGGGGCCCACATATCAGTGGCTTAACTACTATTAACTATTTTAACATAATTTTTAAATAGCCTAGGCCCACATATCAGTGGGTTAATGACTAGCTTAATAAAGGGCCCACTAATCAGTGAAAAATTAACAAATATTAATGACAATCATAGCACTAATAAAGATTTAAACTAATCTAACAGGTGCTACAAGGTTGTCTTCCTCCCACCGAGCAACACACGGCTTGTCATTGGCGAGGGTAAAAATGGAACACCCTTGCCAAGCAGCACCTCTAGGCGAGGCAGTGCGGGCTAATTTGGTGCACGCGATGGCCGGTGGTGATGCTCGGGTGCACGGCACCATGGCAAACTATGGCAAGATAATCTAATTACACACTAGGAAAGTAACTAGGGACTGAGGGGGACTCACCGGAGGTGATGGCCAGGCGCGAAGTAGGCTAGCGACATGGACCACGGCAACGGAGAGGAGGACAACGAGGGCAGTTCACCGAAGGGGATAAAGAGGGTTAGCGAGGTCCGGGATGGCTCTAGGGCTTCCATGTGTGCTCCTGGTGGCTTGAATCGGGCGAAGGTGTGCTAAATGGAGATGGTGTCAACGGTGGCTTGGTTGGCTGGAGCCGAAGAAGAAAGGGGTGCAGGAAGAGCTTAGTGGCTAAGGGAGCAGTGGGAAGACAATTGGGGCCAAGGGGAGCCGCTTTGGGGGTTTTATAGCCGAGGGGAGGGGAAGATAGCCGTTAGACAGCTTTAAGGCGCGCGGAGGCCAAGGGCGGCGGCACTCCGCGCGGCATAGGGCAAGGGGGCGAAGCCGACGCACAGTGCGGAGCTATCAATGAGGAGGAGATGGCTCGGAGGGCAACGATTGGGAGCAAGGCGTAGACATGATGGGTGTGACGAGTGGCGCTAGAATGCGCACGGCGAAAGGGAGGGAAGAGGGAGAGGGAGAGGAGGGCAGAGCTAGGCAGGTTGGCGTGGAGCTAGGCAAGGTTGCTGGCACATAGGGATGCACAAGGGTGCACGGAGGAGATGGCTGTGCACTGCTGACGGAGCACAGGAGGAAGTGTGGCACATGTGTGCACAGAGTGCATCCAGAGCATGCCTGGTGCGAGGAGGGTTGGCTGGGCCAGGCCAAGGGAGGGGAGAAAATTGGGCTTGGCTCAGCCCACTGGGGTTTGGATGCTCTGGTTTAAAATTGGGTTCGAAATTTCGAATTGAATTTGAATTAAAATTTTATTTAAGCACTTAGACTTTCCCAAAATGGGATGTTACACACCTCATCACTCCTATCGAATCTCCTGTGCTTATTATAACCTGCAGATTACACATGTAGATTTCACTCGGTAAAAAAGTGGATTAAAGTCATATCCATAAAGAAAAATCAGTTCGATACGCTCACCGTGTATGCAACCATAGGAATACATACCCTTACCCAAACTAGTAATCCAAAGCCAAAATAATGTTCTTTGAAAATGAAAGCAAGAGTGCCAAATCCCTGAAATTTTGTTCCCGGATGCTCAGCAATTTCCAATGCTTATATGTCTTTGTAGCATGGTCCTTGCTAGATCATCCCCAATATAATGCAAATCTTTTCGATAGTTTTCGCTCCTTAATTAATGTGCTACAATGTTTCCTTTTGATTATTTTAGGTGCCTAGGGGGGAATGTACTCTCAAATGTAGCTTGTGCCGAAAGATTTGGGGCAAATTATACAAATGAATCAGATTCAGGCCCTAAATATAGAAATGCAAAAGCTAACTCGCTTTAGGGTTGAAACAACTACAGCAAAATGGGTGTCGCTTTTGTCCGTACGAGCGTGAATCTTGTTTTATGAGGTGGGAAAATTTCAGGCGTGCCAGCTTAGTTTGCCGTGTTTAATTTTATTAGATAGGTAGTGTCCTAACATCATTGTGATTGCTTGGTTACCTATGTGTTGCCTCCGTTTCACTGTATCTGTCTATGACTTTGGGAGTATCTGATTCGAAATATATATTAAGACAATCAAGAGTATAGTTATTATAATATTTTTACTCTCTACCGATAGTTAAATGTTTCAAAAGTTAAGTGGTTATAGTTTGTCAATTAATAGATGTATATGTGATCATTTCTCATTTATTTTTATTAGATTTAGTGTTTTCTTAGTATGTGCGTTCGGTGGGCTATGGACAAATTTGACAAAATGAAGGGAGTATTAATCTTGCTTTTAAGTGTGATCGTTAACCATTCATTATTGTGTTGCATTGTTGGTTCCAAAATCCTAATACTTGCCAAATGCAGCCTGCATGCAGTGGAGCTATTGGCACAAATAGGAGGTTAGTCAAGCTCGAATATTCTGCAATGCAACATTGCAACTCGATCAAAATACATACAAGTGCAATCCCTAATGTTCATCTTATGGCACACCCTCCTTTGAGACACGTAGAGCCTCGTTGGATATATATATAGGAGGGATTTGGATCCGAATATGGCACACCCACCATTGACACGTCACACACATATGATACCGTCTTTTAGGTTGTAGTTTATAGTTTTTGAATTTGAGATGTTCATGAGAGAAAATACAAAGAGAGACAATCACTTGTGATTTTAGCCGGTATAGCTGAAATTGATACAGTATATACTATATATCGACTAGTAAACCCCGTACTCCGCCTTGAAAAATCGCGTCGTTAAAAAACTAGTTACTGTAGTAAAGGATAAAAGCCAAAAGTGGAAGTCGATTCGAACCTAGCCATAGTGCCTAGTTGGATATATAGAAGGGATTTGGATCCGAATCCTTAGAATTTAGTTGAATAACTAAATCCTATATTAAGAAATCTTTCTCATCCAAACACCCATTCGATGGAAACACAAACTTTTTGAATTTGATAATTTGCATGATTAAAGAGTCCTAAGACAAGTGCGAGTTTACAAATGAGCGAAAAATATATCAACAGCATAGAAATTTTTAGTATGTCATCTGTACATACATAATTTCAGTTTGAAATTAAAGCAAGAAAGCTTTCAATTCATTAATATTTTTTTAACTCTTGTGAAAGAGGTAAGTTACAGGCTTCCTACAGGTTCAACTGCAAGGACATTATGCAATTTCAACAATATCATGCAGCTTCAAGTGCAAGAATATTATTTCAACAATGTAGTTCGTATGAGTCTTACCGGTGCGACTAGACTTTTAGAATCACGTGGACCTCCAAATATAGCCTTTGCCTTTATTCTAGGCAATGGTTGAAGTTTAGAACATCATGTGCAAGGCAACTTACTCTTTGCATGGAAATTAAATCTCCCTCAAAAGCTTTATTTCATTGGATTGCTGACTCTTTGCCAACATTGTGAGGATGATTTGAGATCTTTAATAGGCCATTATACTCAGAAAGCTGAAAGCAAAACATAGAAAAATACAAAAGAGAGATGTAAACCAGGGCTCCAATGGGCTGGCATGCTTGGGGACATGCTTTATGTCGACTCAACCTTTGTTCTTCTGGCTGTCTCAATAAACAAATCGGCCCATCATCCCTGTCAACTCTTCAGGGTCATCCAATTCTTAAGCTCATTATACATCAAGTCGTTTGACCTCAGTAATCAATATTAATTAAATCTTTCCACACAAAGTACTTTCGTCGAGAAAAAGGAGAGCTCTCCATCGCTGTCATCATGCCTGCACCAATGGCCTTTAATCCTTTTCCTCCCCTTTCGATCAAATTAAACTCTACGGCTACAAGAGGATGGTCCAACAGCATGTAAATACATGTATTAATTTGCTCTTTTTGCAAGGGATTTGCTTGATTGTTAAGTTGTGTACTTTCTTGGACATTGGGGTGCTGAGTTTATGCATGCCCGCATTCTATTCTAAAGGTAACTACCACCTACTTAGGAAAAGCATGAACTAATTTTGTAGATGTTTGCTGATGACTAGAAGAAGTCTTGATGAGGCGATGGAGTCCCGATCTTCCGATAGGATGATAACTATCGATTTTGGCGGAGGCGACCCTTGCGATCCGACTACAACCGAACGACGTCGCTTGCGCCTTAGCAATCGCTGAACCACACTCCAAGTTGTTATCAACCGTGCCAAGAACGCGGTTGACCTGACCACGAAGGTCTATTCCTGCATGCAACCGAAGAACACGCAAGAACAAGATAACAAGCAATCTGAAATTGCAAATATTGATATGAAGATCAAAAGGTGGGATTCCGAAGGCTGTCTTGACAGGTGGTCGTCCGACACAACTGAAGAACATAAGTTTGCATAATAGCTAAACCTAAACTCAACAAAATCCAAGTCTTAGCAATGGAGGCGGCGGCTCCTTTATAGGGAGAACAACCAGGAGGGGCGTCCAAAGTGCATGCTCTAGGGTTACAAGGCCCATGGGCCCAATTGGTGGTGGCGCAGCACCCTTTTGACTCGGACTCAAAAACCAACGTGGATTGTTTTTATGATTGCAGCCGGCTCAGATGGAATTTGAAGATGAGGTTTGATCCGTTGGAAAGTAGACTTCATAAGCTTTCCATGAAGTCCAAGAACGTCCCAAACGGAGTCCGTATGAGAAAGTTACGTCCGTTTAAACTTGCGTCATTGCAGCAGTCCGAGTCTGATTCCAAAACGTGTCCAACTCGAATTCGTGCTTGACTTGGTCCCAAAGTGACGTGATGACCTCCATTATTCCTTCCATGCATGTCCAGGACTCCATGTCCCTTTCCTTCATCCTTTCCCAAATTCCTAAGCACAATTAAATCACTTGCATTAGGTAGCGGTCTATTCTCAGTAACATATGAAGGCTGAAGAAACGAATTCACCTTTAGTTCGATCTTGATATTGGGCGCGATTGTCGTATGTGTTTGTGGCGTGGTCACATCATCCTCCCCTTCTTGATAGAAAACCGTCCTCGGTTTTAGCATATGTGTAGCCTCACGTATTGCATGATCTTCATCATAAATCTCGGTACATAATAACAAACGCAACAAACTCTCATTATGTAATATCATACGTTCTTTATCACGCAAAGTAAAACCTTTTTGAAACGAGCTCACCTTATAATTTAAGTGATGCGTAGGAGCTCTTGTAATTGGAACAACAAGCATAGCAAATATGGTTGTATCCATAGGGGTCATGTCCTCATCATCCTCTCCTTCTTGAAAACAAAGCCGTCCTCGGCTTTTGATAAACTGAAAGTATGGTAACAAAGAAGCCAAGGTGTATGCATGGTATATGTATATGTCATCCGTTTTAACAGTTCTTCGTTGTTGCACAATTAATGTTATAACACAGCAGCAATCATAAAAGCTCATTGTATTATTAACCCAAAAGTAATCATATATGTTAATGATCAAATCAAAATTTCTCACACAGTAATTATCGCAACTTGTTTTGCAAATGTAAGTGAAGCATTTATGAAATTTAAATCTTTGAAGTTGTAAACTTGTTGTGGTGGCACATATAGACAAAGCTACAACTTTTGGAATCAAACAAAGTTTATCCATATAATCATATTTCAATTGAGCAATAGCAAATTCATCTAGTAAGGGTGAAAATATTTGCAAGTTCTTCCATACATCAATTTCATTATTCAGATTGTCAATGTTAGATGGTTCAATAAGAGAAGAACACATAGGCATTGAATGATCACTAAATTTTATTTTTCTTTCATAATGAACAAGATTGAGTATACAAGAGTTGTTGGTCAAAACAACAAGCTGCAATTCATCCATGTGGTCGCAAGTTATGCATATTCGATATACAAGAAATTGATTTCCTACACCATAATCTCCAATCAAATTAAACTTATACCCAGGGGTGTAGGCACTAAACAAGAATTTTGAACATGTAAGTTCAGAAACTTTCTCCAAAGCATGTGACAATTTCATAGGAAGATCCAACATGATGTAACACAATGAATTGGCAGGAGGAATTCTAGTTAAAACTTCTTTATGTCTAACCAAAGCCACATGATCATTGTATGTGATTAATTCATCACGTGAATCACTCAAAACAGCAGGCAATTCAATTATTTTTTGACAAGGTGCACTCAACGTATTCTCAACACTCAAATCAATGCAGTGTGAATTCTCTACTTGAAATATGGGCATGTCAGAATTGTTTTCCACTAAGTTTTGCTCTAAAATAGCATGAACGGTGCATAATTGTTGTTCTTCACAAGCATACTCACCGTGAGTGATGATAGCACCATGATCTTTACCTTTTTGGCTCCCCTCAGATGATGTAGGTGCATCCATCTCCTCATCTTCGTTCTCAACGAATGGAATCGATGGTTCAATCAACTCATGCTCCTTTTTGACATGGTTCTCAACTGCCTGCAAGTTGTTAGTCACAGAAAAAGGCACAAACATGGGTTTGTTCTCATGTTTCTTATCATCAAGCACTCTCAATTTCTTCTCAATCTGACGTTCAACATTACATGCAAGTATAAACAAATGAGGGAGAGAATTATATTCTTTGTGAATGAGAAGGTCCTGAATTTCTTTATTAAGGCCACGTAAGAATCTATTCTCTGTAGCTTCAGCATGTTCCTCTAAGCCACAACGCAACAAAAGAGCTTTCAATTCTTCATAGTATTCACTTACAGTTCTCCTACCTTGTTCTAAACGTTGCAATCTGTTTAACAAGTCACGTGAATAATATGAAGGAACAAATGTAGATCTCATCACTCGTTTCAAAACATTCCAAGTTTTAGGTACATGTGGTAGTCTACATTGTTTCCTCCACCAAAATAATGCGAAATCAGTGAATTCACTAGTAGCAGCCCTAACTCTTTCATCATCAGGAAAATCATAGCATGCAAAATTTCCATCTAATTGTATTTCCCAATCAAGATAAGCTTCAGGGTCATATCTACCAGCAAATGGCGGAATTGTAAACTTGGCATCATCATCACATACCTCTCTTGTTAACCTACCTGTGCCTTGTTGATTTTGTCGAAGTCGACAACGGTCGTGATCATTGGATCCCTCAATTCTGTTGTTGATGGTGGTGAGGGTCTTATTAATACGATCCAACAAGTTGTTGGTCTCACAAAAATTGCTACAATGTGATCTTGAACCTGTCATGGTTAGTAGAAAACAAGGAAATACACTAGAATTATGTAAGTCCCTATAAACTACTAGGAGGTGGAGCTTCGCAAGTCACACATCTCTCGAACTCTTACCAAGCTCTTACAAGTTCTTACCAATGCAAAACAGGTGGTGCAACTGGTGGCTGGTTCGTGATAGCTTAACTCAAGTGATGAGTATAGCGATTGCAAGGTACATCGAGACCTGTTCGGTTGTAGAAAAGTGGAGCTTGGATAGGCTATGTATTTTGTAGCAAAGGAAAACAATCAATTAATTTCAGAAATTGCACAGAATTGAATTATAGTTCGTATCTAGCACTTAGCCTATGTTGCTGATCAACCAAAGATGGAAGAAGGCTAAAATAAGTGTATGGCAATGTATGGGACTGGTAAATACAAGATAATTCGATCGAATGCAATCTGGAATTGAAGAACACAAGGATTGTTCCAAAACTTGGAAACTGAAGATTTCTGTCCACTGGACAGCGCGTCGGTATTTCGGCCGTAACTTTTTGTCAGTTGCCTTTTTTTCAATGATTCTTTTTTTCTCCGTTTTCTAACGGCTTTTTCTACAACTTTTGTTTTTGGGCCAAGGTCTGGAAACCGACCTAAAAATTCGCACAAAATTCACAAGTGCCGACTGTTGCAGATTCAATCTGGAATTTTGGGTCAACTTCCACCGCAGATATCTCTTAACTGCCTTGCTGGAATGACGTGAAATTTTATAGATAGATGGATGATAAATGTTTGAATCTAATGGCGGTGGTCTCACTCAAAAATAATCTCGGAATCAAAAGATATGGCGTTTTTGGTGGCGGCTGCAGAGAAAGGACAGATCAGCCGAAATTGGAATTAGGGTTTGGGGTGGGGGAATTTTTTTTTTATTTGGATTTTTCTTGGAACAAAGATATGACCAGCAACTAGACAAAGCTAAAACGGACACAAATTCAATTTAGCAAACCAAAACTAACAGATTGAAAAGCACAACGGGGTTTGGACAGCGGAAATTAACTCTTTTTGTGGGGCAATTTTTCTGGACTATGGGAAATAAAAATCAATCTACTAACTAAGGATACAAGAAATTCCTACCGGTCAACTGAAGCTCTGATACCACTTGATGAGGCGATGGAGTCCCGATCTTCCGATAGGATGATAACTATCGATTTTGGCGGAGGCGACCCTTGCGATCCGACTACAACCGAACGACGTCGCTTGCGCCTTAGCAATCGCTGAACCACACTCCAAGTTGTTATCAACCGTGCCAAGAACGCGGTTGACCTGACCACGAAGGTCTATTCCTGCATGCAACCGAAGAACACGCAAGAACAAGATAACAAGCAATCTGAAATTGCAAATATTGATATGAAGATCAAAAGGTGGGATTCCGAAGGCTGTCTTGACAGGTGGTCGTCCGACACAACTGAAGAACATAAGTTTGCATAATAGCTAAACCTAAACTCAACAAAATCCAAGTCTTAGCAATGGAGGCGGCGGCTCCTTTATAGGGAGAACAACCAGGAGGGGCGTCCAAAGTGCATGCTCTAGGGTTACAAGGCCCATGGGCCCAATTGGTGGTGGCGCAGCACCCTTTTGACTCGGACTCAAAAACCAACGTGGATTGTTTTTATGATTGCAACCGGCTCAGATGGAATTTGAAGATGAGGTTTGATCCGTTGGAAAGTAGACTTCATAAGCTTTCCATGAAGTACAAGAACGTCCCAAACGGAGTCCGTATGAGAAAGTTACATTCGTTTCAACTTGCACCATTGCAGCAGTCCGAATCTGATTCCAGTACGTGACCAACACGGACTCTTTTGATGATTGCGGCTGTCTCGGATAGAATTGGAAGATGGGGTTGAATCCTTTAGAAAGTAGACTTGATAAGCTTTCCATCAAGTCCAAGAACGTCCCAAACGGAGTCCGTATGAGAAAGTTACGTCCGTTTAAACTTGCGCCATTGCAGCAGTCCGAGTCTGATTCCAAAACGTGTCCAACTCGAATTCGTGCTTGACTTGGTCCCAAAGTGACGTGATGACCTCCATTATTCCTTCCATGCATGTCCAGGACTCCATGTCCCTTTCCTTCATCCTTTCCCAAATTCCTAAGCACAATTAAATCACTTGCATTAGGTAGCGGTCTATTCTCAGTAACATATGAAGGCTGAAGAAACGAATTCACCTTTAGTTCGATCTTGATATTGGGCGCGATTGTCGTATGTGTTTGTGGCGTGGTCACATCATCCTCCCCTTCTTGATAGAAAACCGTCCTCGGTTTTAGCATATGTGTAGCCTCACGTATTGCATGATCTTCATCATAAATCTCGGTACATAATAACAAACGCAACAAACTCTCATTATGTAATATCATACGTTCTTTATCACGCAAAGTAAAACCTTTTTGAAACGAGCTCACCTTATAATTTAAGTGATGCGTAGGAGCTCTTGTAATTGGAACAACAAGCATAGCAAATATGGTTGTATCCATAGGGGTCATGTCCTCATCAAGTCTTGGAACATGAGATGTCTCATCTGTCATGATTGTGATTCTCTCTCACTACTGGATATTAGAGTAGTTAGGGCTTCTTTGGAAACATTATGATACGACTCAAACCATTTAGATGAACAGGGAATTTGAACTAAAATCCCATCTAATCCAAAAGGATTAGGTCTAGTTCGTCCCATTCCAAACAAGCCCTTAGGAAGATAATGTGCAGTATCCTACAATTTTGTAATAATCAATTTCTAAATAGGGGTACGCGGTAAAAGAGCAGTCGCCCTACGACTTGACTCTTAAGCAGCAATGAAGTTCTCAAGGCATTAACAGCCTTTCAAGCCGACTATCTATTTACTGATGACAAAAAAAATATGCATTATATAATGTGATGAATATAAATCAAGGAAAATCAAAATTATATATGTCAGTTGTGAGTTGACACCGATACCAGCCGATGGTGCTTTCAGGCTTTCTAAGGTTGGATGTGATCAAAGGCATTTCCCTATATTATACGGGAGGAGTACAAGCATTCAAATAACACTTATTTTACACATGCTCTGCCGATGTAAGCTGTCTAAACTGTGCCTGGGGCATAGTAACAAAAAAGGGTTCACCAGGAGAAATCTAGCTTTACCACGGAGTGTTGCTTACAATTTTGTTAGTTGATACCTTCCTGAGATTGCAGTGAGTATGTTCAGCATGACGACTTCATCGCCATCTCTGACTTGGTGGCCAGTATGGTTGCACACTTGCGCAGCAATGACCTCAGCGAAGAACATGTCTCTGTGTCGAAGGGAGTGTCCACGGCAATGCAGAGTGCAAACCACCACAGGCAGTCATTCCTGGATAGTGTATCCAAGCTTTGAATCACATCGATGTAGTTCCGCAGTGTTGCAGCTGTTGAAACTGCATTCATGTTGTGAATCATTGTCAGTGTCGGGTCAGTCTGCGGCTCGGAGCTGCTAGCAGATTTTGAGGAATTTTTCATTCCTCCAGACAAAGATGGTCTGTCAGAGCTGTCAAGCTAGGAGAATGCCTGCGGTATCCATACATCATTAATTCAGACGTGATTGTGAACAAGCAGCTAATTATAAGAAAAAGATGATACGTTAAGGAATTCCACTTGTACCAGATTCAAGTTCAGGTCATCACTAACAGTGTCCACACACTTGTGAGAGTCAAAAATAGAGCAGCAAGATAGTTGACATGATGTTCTCCTTTAGTCCTTTTTTAACTTGCAAAGCATTGTATATTTCTTTTTTTTTGAAATATACAGCAGGGGAGGCCCCCACTGTGAAGCATTGTATATTTCTTGAAATAGGAATTTTAACAGGTGGCAGTGCTTTCACCTCAACACCAAGATATCTATCTCAATTCAGGTTTATCGATGAGTTTGGGCAGCTGACACTAGTCACACTACATGCTATAACATTGTTGTAAATGATTTTGCTCCAGTGTGGCTGTGTGCAGCTAATACGACATGCTAAAACTAATGCACCTGACACTCAAAAGTTTCAGGCATAACAAGTGCGATGGTACCAGTCACTACCTGCTAACGTCACTTAAATCCTACTGGTAGTAATGTGTCTGGCTTTAAGGGTTTTGTATTACTCAATCATGTTGCATGGACACAGGTTAAGAGTGGAGCAAATGCTCCCTTGCTGCAGGGTATGAAAAGCAAGCCAACCTTAAAATCATACTTCAAAACAGATAAAGACCACGATCGTATTGGCTTCTGCTTTTGACTTTTGCTTATAAAAGCCAAAAGCCAATGGGAACACCTGACTTCTCGAAGCGACTTCTCCACTCTCGCTACCATCTCGCTTCAGGAATAAGGCAGAGGGTCACGGGTGCTTCACCCACCCTACTCCTCTCGCTCCTGTCACGCGCATATATCTCTCCCTCACTTTTCGCACCGCTCGCCCTCTCTTTCTAAAAGCCACTTTTTTCATCCACAACTATTTATTTTCAGTTAAAAATCATAAGCTACGGCCAAAAATCATCAGCAAAAGTCAATACGAACGCCCCCCTAATACTATGGCCAGTATTGCAAGGTAGATTGTCAGTACCATAATGATACCAAGGACCAAGGTTATAGCAAAGCAGAAAGGTGCACATTGCTATCTGAAATATGTTTGCAGCTGTCTTGGGCATGTGCCATTAGGATTTGAGGGCATAAAACAGTAAAATATATGTAACTTTCAAAGACACCAACATAACTAAGTAAATAGAAATATTTTTCTTCAAATAGCAGCTAAGAGACACATGGAACGCTGTCTTTATGAAGATAATTATTAAAAAAGTTAATATATGGTTAGGCATGGTTGCATTTTAAAATGGCAATATAAAAGTATTTGATAACATAAGTAGCACAATATAGCTTACCAGCCTTGTCTCTGAAAAATAAGTAATAAATGTGTCCTCCCACTCCTTTGATGCACACAAATCAGGCGAGAGCATGTAACTGTCTGCTCTTCTAGATGTACCCCAATCTATATTGGCCACCTTCACTCTACGAATTTAGTTAGCTTCTCACCTGTAAAATTAAGTTATTAGGGTCAATTTCAAAGTAATAGTAGTTTTGCATTGAAAGGGCACATTTACCCGTAATAGTATAAAAAACACTTTTAAAAGGCGGCTGCCTAGCCCGCCTAGGCACTAGGCACCACCCTTCCACCTCAACAGCCACGCCTAGTTTTCCTGCCTAGGCACCTGGCCCAACTAATCGGCAACTAGGCACTAGGCACCACCCTGCCACCCGCCTAGCGCCTGTTATGAATATTTTGTATATATTCATAAGGTCCAAAGGGCAATATATACAGCGAGTACAAGGGGATATACAGTAGAATATACCATATACAGATATGGAAACTAAGGCACATAAGGAAACGAATAACAATCCTAATCTATCCTTAACATCCCCCTCAAACTCATGGTGCATCACACATACTGAGTTTGGAGAGAAAATACAAATGTTGTACTCTAGTTTGGGACTTCGTGAAGAAGTTAGCAAGCTGTAACTCTAATGGCACAAACTGTAGAGCAAGTACTCCCTCTTGCATATGTGAACGAGTGCATAAAGCATCCACTCCAATGTACTTAGTAAGCTTATGCTTCACTAGATCACAAGTAATACTGATAGCACCTGTACTGTCAGACATAAGTGTCGTAGGTCCCCTCACGGGTACAACGAAGTCTGAAAGTAGCCACCTCAACCAAGTAATCTCTGTTGTCACTGCTGCCATAGCTATCAACTCAGCCTCTGCATTCGAACGGGAAATTGTAGTCTGCTTATTTGTCTTCCAGGCAATCAAGGAGGAGCCAAAAAAAAACAGAGTAAGCAGAAAGAGAACAACAATCAGAAGAATCACTAGCCCAGGTCACATCAGAATATGCCTAAAGCTGTAGTGAGGTGGAGCTAAGGAAAAACAAGCAACAAGAGATTGTCCCACGCAAGTAGCGAAGAACACGAAGAGGTGACTGTAGTGAAGATGAGTAGGACTAGCCATGAACTGACTCGAGATATGAACAACATAAGCAATATCAGGGCGAGTGCTCACAAGATATACCAGACTCCCGACAAGATGGTAATAACGAATAGGATCCTCAAGAAGATCACCATCAGTAGCACAAAGCTGAAGGGAGAGCTCCATAGGAGTCTCAGCAGTGTGAGTGACAGTCAAACTAGACCAATCAAGAAGATCGTGTACATACTTCTGCTGGGAGAGGTAGTAACCCTCAGGCGTGGAAGAAACCTCAATCCCAAGGAAGTACGTAAGCAAACCAAGATCAGTCATCAGAAACTGCTCACTGAGATGCTTCTTCATGTATGTGATGGGGAATTGTCACCAGTAATGAGCATATCATCCACATATAGAAGTAGTGTCCTACCTCGAGGCGAGACATGAACAAAAAGAGCAGGATCGTGGGCACTGATAGTGAAACCGGCAACGGTAATCACTGAGGTGAAACGCGCAAACCAGGCACGAGGGGCCGTTTGAGGCCATAAAGAGCACGACGAAGACGACAAACATGGCGATCTGGAACAGAATACCCAGGTGGTGGCTGCATGTAAACCTCCTCATGCAAAACACTATTAAAAAAGGCATTCTTAACATCCAACTAGGAGATAGACCACCGGTGAACAGAAGCAACCGCAACAAAAGTGCGAACAGTGGTCATAGGGCAACAGGGGCAAACGTCTCATCGTAATTGCAACCAAACTCCTGTTGGAAGCCACGAGCCACAAGACGAGTCTTGTAGCATTCAATAGTACCATCAAACCTGATCTTAATCTTGTACACCGACTTGCACGTGATAGGACAAGTATGCACAGGTGTTGATACAATATCCCAAGTCTCCGTTCGTCTAAGAGCATCAAGTTCCTTACCATAGCGAGCTGCCCCTCAGAATGAGAAGCAACCTCACGATAAGAGCTGGGCTCAATGACAAAACGAGCATGAGCGGTCGAAGTAAAACCAAGACGATCAGGTCGAAGGGATGTCCGGTCACGAAGGGCGTAACGAGGATCATCATCAGAGGAATCAGACGTTGGTGTCGGCAAAATACCAGAAGATAAGTCTGGTGAAAGACGAGGACGTCTGGAATAGTGCACCCCAGAAAAACAAGACGGTGGTGCTGCAGGAGCAAGAAGCGGTGCAGCAGAAGGCAACACAAGTTAAGGTACAGAAGGAACCACTGGAGACAGGCTCGAGGAAGGTTGTGAAAGAGGAGAAATGGGTGAAGAGTTAGGGAGAGCCAACCAGGAGATCGTCTCGATGGTAGAAACAGGACGAGGATCTAAATCTCGATAGAAGAAAGGTCGAGATTCATCAAAAACATCTGGTGAGATCCTAATCCGTCGAGCATAAGGATCATAGCAGCGATAACCCTTATGCTCAGAACTGTACCCAAGGAACACACACTCAACTGACTGGGCTGACAATTTGGTGCGCTCACGAGGCTGCAGGAGGACAAAACAGGTGTAGCCAAAAACACAAAGATGACTGTACGGGGGGCTCTGGAGTAGAGACGCTCTATAGGACTGACATCCTTAAGAGCAATGGAAGACTACATATTGATGAGATAGGCAGCCATAGAAACAGCCTCCGCCCAGAACTGTGGTGGAACGTGAGAAGAAGAGTGCGAGCAATCTCAAGCAAATGATGATGCTTGCGTTCAGCAACCTCATTCTGAGCATGGGCACCAGGACAAGAAAACTGGTAAAGAATGCCCTGCTTAGAAAGGAATTGTCTGAAAGCACCGGAACAGTACTCTCCAGCAGAATCACAGCGAAAAGTACGAATAGAGAACTCAAACTGAGTACGAACCATCGTGGCAAAGCTACGACAGATCGCAAGAAACTAACCACGATTAGACATAGGAAAAGGCCAAGTGAAACGGAAATAATCATCAATGAAAATTACATAGAATTTATGCCCGCCTTTTAAGATAATATACGCAGGTCCCCATACATCTGAATGAACTAAATCAAAAGGACGAGAAGACATGGACTCACTAGAATGATAAGTTGTAGCTGCTTGCCCAGCTTACAACCTTGACAAAACATTAACGTGTCAACAGTAACACGTCCAAGAACACCCTGACGAGCTAATGAAGACGAGACCCACACAGGTGTCCTAAATGATGATGCCACTGCGCAAAAGCTTTAGAGGTGGTGGCAGTAGTGGCGGTAGAGGCAGACATAGCAAGAGCAACTGAAGTGGATGGAAGGTGGAGGCGGTCGAGAATGTAGAGATCCTGACAATCCCTACAGTGCCGGCCAGTCCCAAGTACCGTCCCTGTCTGTCGATCCTGGACAAAACAGGTGTAAGAATCAAAAATAACCCTACAACCAAGATCAATGAGCTGTCCCACCGAAAAAAGGTGCATGGTAAGCTGGGCAACATGAGAAACAGCTAGAACAGAAAAGTCAGTGGACAAAAGGAATGCTCTGACAGCTGACAGACAAGAAAGTACCGTCAGCTGTCTGAACAGAGATAGGAAAATGAGGTCCTACTGAAGTGAGAGATGTGGAATCCGGTATCATGTGAAAGGAGGCACCAGAATCTAGAACCCAAGAGGTACCTGGAGGAGACGTCTAAGTTAGACTAATAGAACCTACTAAGCTGTGAGAATTGCTAAAGTAGAGCCTGGCAGAGCTGTTGAATAGTCACCTTTCTTAGCAGAAACTGATGAGTTGGTCTGTCCTCTTGTGAAGGAAGGGCCTCCCTGCCCCTCCTTTGGTCGCCCACCCCCATGTGCCTTGTTCTGCTTTTTCTGCACCGCATAACTCTGATAGTCGTGCCCGAAATTCTTGCAGTAGTTGCACTGAACTCCAGTTGGTGCGAGACCAGGAGCGAAGATAGGCAACTGGCGAGAGGCCATAGTCGAAGCAGATATCAGTGTCGTAGTCGAAGGGGCAACAAGCACAATCAGAACAGACTGTGCTGCTAACCCGAGACGAAGCTCTTCAACCCGAAGCGTCGAAAGGGCCTCTGTAACGGCCGGCCATGCAGAGTGGCTTAGCAGCTGAGCTCTGACAGGCTCAAACTCTGAGCGAAGGAGGCAGATGAAGTCATAAAGGAGAAAGCGATCATGATCCACCTTTTGCACTTTGCGACACTCCTGACAAAGTGGAGGCCAGCTCATCTATCTGGCGCCAGAGACTTGCCAGGGCCCGAAAGAAGTCGTCAACAGAAAAATCTCCTTGGCGAAGCGTGTCCAACTCACGCCGAAGCGAAAAGAACTGAGCATCATTGTTCTGCTGGTATCGCTCACACAAGTACTCCCAGATTTGTCGAGTAGACAGTAGACCAACAATGTCTGGCTGGATGGAGTCATCGAGTTGACCACCAGGATGGCACGAACACGGGCCTCGTCAGCACACCAGCTCTTGAAAGCGTCAATGGCATACTGAAAAGCCTCATCAGCAGCGTCAGCAGCAACCTTTGCCTCCTTGGCAACCTCATCTAATGCAGGAGGTGTAGTAGACTGTCTAGGAGGCTGAACCGGCGGTGGCGAAGAAGGGCGTGCACCGGTGACATATCCCCAAAGGTGGATACCATCAAGCGTGATCTCCATGAGAGAAGACCATAACTTGTAGTTTGTTCCATGGAGCTTTGTTCCCGAGAATGGGAACGCAGCAAATGGAATGGAAGCCATCGGTAGGAGGCGCTGGACGGCGCGGCGACCAAGACAACGAAGTCTAAGAGGCAGAGCTGGACGGCGCGGCGATTAGATCAATATTACATATTTTTTCTTTTTTTCCTTTTTTTCTTTTTTTAGAAACTACAAAATATTCGGCTATCACTTCGCTTCTTCGCTTCAGCCGAAGCAGACGTCCACCCAGTCGTCGCTGGGCGGACAGCGGAGCGACAGCTGACAGAGCCGCGGCTGGTGGAGCGACGGCCGGCGGAGTGTCGACCGGCGGCTCAACGTGGCGATCGGGCGAATCAGATGAAGACGACGGCGACAGCCCGGGCGACGGCAACGATGAATCGGCCGGATCAGGCGAGCAGGGTCAGATCGAGCGAGATAGCGCCGAATCTGGCGACGGCTCAGGCGGTGGCGGCGGCTCGGGCAGATGTGGCCTGGGCGGCGACTGAACCGGCCCGGGCGAAGGTGGCCCGGGGTAACTCGGGCGGAGGTGGCCCGGGCGGCGGCGGCCTGAGCAGCGGCTGCTCGGGTGGATACAGCCCGGGCGGCGACGGCGGCTCGAGCGGAGACGACCCGGGCGGCGACGACGACGGCCTGAGCAGCTGCTGCTCGGGTGGAGATGGCCCGAGTGGTGGCGGCTCAGGCGGCAACAAAGGCAGTGGAAGAACAAGGTCAGAGCCCTAACTCTGATACCATGTTATGAATATTATGTGTATATTCATGAGGCCCAAAGGGCATTATATATAGGGAGTACAAAGGGATATTCAAAGGAATATGCCATATACAGATAAGGAAATCAAGGCATATAAGGAAACGAATAACAATCATATTCTATCCTTAACAATGCCTAGCATTTTTTAGAACACTTATGAAAAATAATAATACCATTCATTTATTTTGGTGCCAAGCGATCCCACAGATAAATAAATATTTTGATTATGAAATCAAATCACACCCTCGACATGTAATTTTATTTTATTTTTGCCAGTGATCAAGAAGATGGCCTGGACGGCCACCAAGGCCTGGCTCCGCCGCGCCTCGAGTGGTAGTTGCCTGGCTAGGCAGCGAGGCGGTCCAAGACGATCAAAGGCTGCGATAGGCAAGCTCAGCGCGTTAGTTGGCTTGGCAGATGCGACAGCCAGTCAGCGCCGAGGCGGTGTAGTCGGCCGAGAAGGTGGCAGCCAGGTAGAGCATCGCCACGCCCAGCCCCGCCGTAAGCACCTTGAACACCAACTCCCCCACTACCATCTCCACCGCGCCGCTTCTCTCCTCTCTTCGCTTCCTCGCGCCCAAGGCACAAAAACCCTCGTCGCCTGTGCGTGTGTGTTGTGTTCGGTCTTCGTCCCAATGGAGGTGGGCTTCCAGAGCTAGAGGCCGCACTGGTTGTTTGCTGGGACGATAAGTGGCATGGCCCAGTAAAGCCATGCCCATGCCTGCTCATGCTTCACTTTTTGGAGAAATTACCATCCAAGGGAAATTCAACTTTGTTTCTCCCTCTAGAGTAATGCAGTTATGTTTCTTCTATTGAAAATGTGCTTGTTCTTTTTTTTTTACCACATTTTGTCAACAGATTGGTTGGAAAATGCCACTTAGTCTAGTGTTTTAAGGTTTACCAAAGAATGGCAAAACAAAAGCTGTGTGCACTCAAGGCAACCATCGCTTGCACAGGTTTCATCATCGATCACTGACATCACATAGCATGATCTGCGCCGTCTAAAAACATTGCCCAAACATCAAGCACAAACTGCATTCTGGACACGAAGACAAATGTACAATAGTTATTCAATACCAAAACACTCCTACATTGCTTCATGTGCAGGTTTTACAACTTTACTTCAAGTATTTACATCAAAAATGTATATCAATGAATGGAGAGCTATCATTATTGTTGCTCAAGGTAATAATTTTCTTCATCTAAACATCAAATATATATATTCATGATTGTTTATCTTCACCCTGTTGTCCTCATTTTTAATTCAGCCACCTAAGCCCCCTAGGCGCTAGGCCCCACCTCGTAGCCCGCCTAGCACCTTCTTGAACATTGATTTTTGCAAGAAAAAACACGAGTAGAACTTCACAATAAGGATAAAAATATCGGCGATAATTGGCCGGTTACTGACCATACCAGCCCGGAGCCCCGGACCAGTAAAAAAAATCGGACCAAAAAATTCTAATTTAAAATTTTGAATTTGAATTGATGAATAGTAATTCCAGGCAATAACCGGCCAAATTCAAATTTTGAGTTTAAATTTGATATCTAAAACCGTCCGGTAGAAAACCGGTCACCACTAGTACTGGCTAGGGTCCGATATTTTTTCCTTTACCAGTTTTTGAATCCTTGCTTCATCGTGGACAGAGGATGCAAGTTTTTGTTAGGTGCAGGCCATGCTCTCGATGCTAAGTCATGCAGATACATGATTATGCCCTAAATAATCAGGTCATCAGAACAGTTATGTCTAACAAGAACACTAGCAAATTTGATGAAATGCCACCTAATTAAGATAACCATATACAGTGTTCGCTAGTAAGGACATAATTCTCTAACTAATACACATCACAACCTGTGTTCCAACTTCAAAGGAAGTGAGATGAGCTATAATCACAAGCAAACTTGTATGTATCCGAGTTCTAAACTACAAGGTATGACAGTCAATAATGTACATTTATTCTTGTTTTATTTCAACAAAAGCCTCCAGTATATCAAAAGAAATTCTGGTTCGTCACGAAACAAATTCCAATCGCAACAGGACCTGTGTAACAACTTCGCTGACAACATATCTTAATTGCCAAAAAAGAAAGCACAAAAATCTAAGCTATTAGAACTTCACAAATAATGGGCCCATTGGGACCAAGTATGCTAATAATAAAGGGAAATAAAAATTACCAAAAGAACAAAGCTCAGGATGTCACCACAACCTAGCAATACTGAGGACTGCTTATGTTGTTGGCAAATATAACTTAATTATAAAAAAAGCCATATATTTCAAGGAAAAAAGGCACTGGGTTTACTTGGAAAAATTGCGTACTGCAATAGCAACTACAAATTTTAACTTGAAAACGATATTATCCATTGGCTGTTTTTACTGTGCTCAACATGAGTAATGCAGGTCTCAATCAAATTAATTAGGTTAATCAAATATTTTACAGCATAGATCTTAAAGGCTATCAAACCAGAGGACAATATCTAGGTTGTTCAGCCAAATACTCCTAATTAGAGAATAATATGTACCTCAGCCATATAACAAGACATCATCAACATAGGAATGACTCATAAAACCCTAAAAGAAATAGCAGCTTAACACAATGTGCTTACCAGTTCCAGACAACAGTTATGGTACACCATCAAATACTGGATGTTATCAGTGTTCTAAATCGTGGCTGTTATAGTTCATAACGGGTAAACACCACCAAGAAGATGGCCGGATGGCGTCGGCGTAGGGAGAGAGGAGAGACTATAGACTAGGAAGACTTTGTTATTACTCTCGTTGATTCCAATAACATGCGGTAGCCCTCTTATATAGATGGCTCCCCCCTAACAGATGTAATCTAACTCCAATCATATCTCTAACTATATCTCTAATACAAGGAAACCAATCTCTAATTCAAATAGAAACCAATCTCTAATTCCTAATAATAACCCGGGTGGGCCCAAGGCCCACGCCTATAACACTACACCCCTCCCAGACATGCAGCTCGTCCTCGAGCTGCTAGACGGCAGCCAATGGAAGACCTTCGACGCCGATGTAGAGGACGAACGGTAGTAGGGTGCTGCAGCGGATGGAGACGGGCGGTCAGATCCACGCGGAACAAGGCTAGACGGAGTGTAACGCCTTCGAAAATATAATGCCTGCAAAATAAGCTTTTCTTCTTTTTATTATTATTATTATTATTATTATTATTATTATTATTATTATTTATTTGGATTTTTTTTTGATTTTTTTTTTACTAACCGGTTGGTCAACCGGTTACAAAAACCATCAACTGAACAGGCCATCGTGAGTTCGGTCGGTCTAACCGACGTTGGCGACCGAGCTACAAGCGGAGGTGGCCGGCGGAAACTGAAGCAGGAGCGTTGCCGGCGGTGGCGGTCGGCAGGGCGACTCCGGCGGCCTCGGGAGCTCGGCGACCGGAGCGACGACGTCGGCAGCGACCTGCGTCAATCCGGCAGCGGCGGCGGTTCTCGGCCGGATGCGGCCCGGGTGGCGGCGGCGGCTCGGCGGAGCGGGCCGGGTGGCCCGAGCGGTGGCGGCGGAGGCTGCAGATGGAGGCGGCCCACCGACAGCGGCTGCGCGGGCGGAGACGGCCCGAGCGGAGGCGGAGGCGGACCGACCGGCGGCCCGAGCAGGCGGAAGAGGCCCGGACGGCGGCTCGGGCGGAGACGTCCCGGCCGGCGGATGGCATCTCGCGACCGAGGACGACGACCCCGACAGCGACGGTCGTGGATCCAGCAGCGAATCAAGGGCGCACGCGGTTGGCGCCGCTGGTGAGGGCGGCCTGCGCGAGGAGGCTGGGGCGGCGGCCGACAACGGAGGGTTGCCGGCGGCAACGGCGACGGCTGGCGGCGATGCTGGGCCGTCACTTGTAGGCGCCGATCTGACCGGATCTGGCGGCGGCTCGGGCGATGGCGACCCCGGCGGCAGCGGATCTGGCGACAGCTTGCAACCACGAGCAGTGGTGAGTCGGGTGACCCGAGTGGTGGCGGCGGAGGCTGCAATCCGGGCGACGATGACGACCGGCGACCGGAAACAGCGACGGCAACGGCTGGAGGCAAACGGCCATGGTGCATAGACCTTGCCGACGCGGGCGGAGACGCCGGAGGAGGCACCGGCTTTGGCAGCGATGGGGGTGGATCTGCGGCAACGGACGGTGACGCAGGTGGAGACGGTGCGGACGGTGGAGAAAACGCTGCGGGCGATGCTGTGATCGAGGGAGGAGCGACGTGGTGGGATGGCGGTAGTTCTTCTTGTAGTTGTTGAAGATCAGATGTTGGATGATGACGTGCCTTCATTATCTCTTATAGCTTCTTCATTGCATTCTCATTCGATTCCTTGATTTCCTTCAACTGCTTGCTGATCTCCTTGCAGAGCGCGATCGCGTCGCTCCAGTCGTTAGCCATGGTAGCAGAAGTCGTGGGAGGGGATCGACTGCTCTGATACCAAGTTGTTATGAACCTTAGTTCATAACGGGTAAACACCACCAAGAAGATGGCCGGATGGCGTCGGCGTAGGGAGAGAGGAGAGACTATAGACTAGGAAGACTTTGTTATTATTCTCGTTGATTCCAATAACATGCGGTAGCCCTCTTATATAGATGGCTCCCCCCTAACATATGTAATCTAACTCCAATCATATCTCTAACTATATCTGTAATACAAGGAAATCAATCTCTAATTCAAATAGAAACCAATCTGTAATTCCTAATAATAACCCGGCTGGGCCCAAGGCCCACGCCTATAACAGTGGCTGATCAGATTGCTTATGCACCTGTGTGAGCATTAGTGGTAGGTCAACCACTCTGGTATGACACTTAAACACATATGGGCCTGTTTCAATTCGAGGGTCAGCAAAAGGAATTTTGGAGGATTTGTTTTGTTTCTGGTAAATGGTAAATTTCCTTTGTTCCAAACAGGCCCTGTTATTGGCCATGTTGGGAATATGACACAGATCGCATGCTCTATTGCTAAGTTGGTAGTTGAGCAGTGAGCACTTGTCTTTTTATTGTTTTAGTGCATATAGCATTTACATTTAGCAGATAGGGTTGGTATACAGGGAAAAGGGAGCTTAGCGTACAAATAGGGGGAAGCGCAATCCATGTGAATTGGACTGGAAGCCCCCCATTCTGAACATCCAAACGAAGCTTTACCAGCTCACGTCCCCACCCTGCAACCAGGTTGTACCCTCTAGAGAGCCATCCATTCTGCAACATTAATACCTCCAGTGCCAGCCTCATGGCAAAGGTTGCAGCACGTACCTATCCACATCTACTGTACCACCACAATTATTAACTGTGCTGTGGCAAAGAATGACTGCAGGGACCAAGGTCAATGCCGAGGATGCACTTGCTTGAAGTTAACAATTCGTCAAAAAATGGTATGGTAAAAGTTTAATCGTGTTACTTTGTGTGTGGATTGCATTACGAGATGATACGATTTTTAATAAATTTTGGTGCACTAGATGCTTGCAATCTGCAAAGATTTTCTCAGTCATTTGGAGTAACCGAAGAGGAACCAGCAACAGCAATATTTTTTTCCAATTTCCTACTGCTCAAGCGAATATTCTAGAAGCTTTTGCCTATTGATCTGGTGGGTAATATAAAGTTTGCACCTCAAACTTTGCGCTACATACCAAACCCTTAGCATATATGCCAAGCCATTGCATGTATACATATATGCCTATCCTTTTAAAAACTAAAACATGTGTAAGTGTGCAACTGTGCATAACAAAGAACTGCTAAGCAATAGTGTGGCCGCTCACTTACTGCTATTTATAATTAGACCATTATCTGGTTGATGCATCTATTCTATCAGTCAAGGTTGTCACGGTGCTCCGGCAAGTCGCGGCGAGCCCAGAGCGATTAGACACCTAGTCGACTAGATGCCCGCCATGGCGATAGTTAGACGATAGTAGTTAGACGGTAGTAATAAATACAAGTAATACCTTATACGATAGAAAATTAAATAACCATGTAACATAATAGCACAAATTAGTAGGTTGGTATATTACATACCATTTGTAAAAATATGAGGTCCAAGCTATATATGTTAAATCTGTCAGAAAAGTTTAGCTGCCAGCCTGTCAATGAAAAAAAATGCTGCATTAGCTCAAGCAATTATCTTGATTCGAACAATTATATTAGAGAACTGAGTCAACTAACATAAAATAAAACACTTGATAACAAGGTCCATAATAGCAAATAGCCAAATAGCATTAACATAACAAGGTCCATACTCCATAAGTAGACATCCACAATCCATACATGACAAAACATAAGAGACATAAAATATGATAGTAGCATGAGTGCATCATATGACAACAAAATAACTCAAAAGTTTTCTACTTTTATCGTAGTCTTTCATTCATCATCCAACTGTAGCTCATTCCCATGCACAAGCTCAATTTGAGCATGTTCTTCACCACTCATGAGAAGGTAGTGGTTGTCCAAACTCATCTTCAACATCTTCATCATCACACACCATCATATCTTCTTTCTCGTGATCACGAATAGATGGAGATACACGTTAACTATAAACTTGAACATCCACACAAGCTCTCCTAGGAAAATTGCGCCTACGAAGCGAGAATATTGCATTGACAGCCTCATCAACATGTGACCATAGTAGATCATCCTCACCGGCATGCACTTGTTCAGCTGATGCGGCATCCTTGTCGACCAACTCATTATCCCATTGGAACTCTTCTAGAAACAAAGAGTTGGATTTGTTACATTGTTCACTAAGCCTTTGAAATCTAGATGCAATCTTTTTGTTATATGAGATATCAACCAAATCATTCAATCTTTTAAATTCCAACCGGTTCCTCTTCTTGGTATGGAGTTACAAAATGGAAACAAAAATAGCCTATAATGAAAGTATGAATCATAAATAGCTCATAATTAAAAAACACAGCACATAATTACTGAACTTTTCTTTTCTTTGCTTTACTTAATACTTACAAACTCAAATGTACTCCAATTGCGTTCACAACCAAATAAGGAATAACAAAGACCAACAATACGCTTCGTAACTTTTTGTAATGGGATAGCTAGGCCACCATTTGATTTCCACCAATCCACTATAAGTATGAAATATAAAGCTCCATATTAGAAAGATTAAGAATGGAGTAGAGAACTAATTAAACCATAAACTATTAAAGTTTGAGGACTCACAAGGATTGTTCTTTCTCCTTTGCATCTTGGCAAGTGTGGTATCGAAGCTAGCACTGCTCATAGTCATCAACTAGAACATCAATTTTGGAGAGCAATTGTTCATCACCACTAAACATCTTCATCATCATGCGATTAAAAGTATTCCTTATGATTGTTGCACGATCACTATCACTTTCCAAGATATCAAAAAACCTTTGTGGATTCAAAAACAATGCAGCCCCATGCAAGTTTTGCTCCATTTGATCCTCCCATCGACGGTCAACAATATCCATGATCTTTTCCAACAATCTCTCTGTCCTAGTGAAATTCTCCTTGAGCTTCTCCTTACATATATCCATATCAACTAAAAGCTCTGTCATTGCGGGCTTCTCATCACCAAAAAACCTCAACAAAATAAGAATGGGGTGTGTTGCTCTTATGCAATCTTCCACAACATTCCAGAATGTTGTGGGAGAACACAACATCGGACACATTCTTCCATGTTTGTGTTTTCCCCACTTTAGATCTACACCAATCCTCCGTAACAAAGAGCTTTCTCAAAGAATCTCTATGCTTACACACTTTGCAAAGTGTAGAAAGAGGTCGCAAATCGAGTAGCAGCAGGCCTCACAAGAACAAGATCTCTGTCAACTCTCTCAGTGCATTGAGAAGCCTCAAATGCCTATAGATGAATGTTATCACATGCTTTGCTTTGGATATCCAACCCTTGAACTCTACCATACCTCCAATGTCCTCAAGCATAAGATTCAAACAATGGGCAACACATGGGGTCCAATAAAGACTTGGGAATCTCTCCATTAAAATCCTTCCCGCTGCCTTGTAGTTAGCCCCATTGTCAGTGACTACTTGAACAACATTCTCAGCACCAATCTCATTGATTTGTTTCGCAAGTAAATTGGCCAAATAGTTAGCATCATGAACCTCATGTGATGCATTCACTGACCCCAAGAAGAAAGTCTCGTCTGGACTATTGACAAGAAAATTGATCAAGTGTCTTCCCTTCTTATCTAACCATGCTTAACCCTCAATTGGCTAACTTCCATCTTTTCCTCCTCTAGCAAATAGAACCCTCAACTCATGATAACTAGTTGACTTCAAACCATGCCTATACTGCCCAATTGCTTCAACCATCTCCTCATAGCTCCACGAGTTTGCGGCATTGAATGGAATGCCGTTCTCATACAAGAACTTAGCGATGTACTTGATCACCGTATGTCTTTCTTCCTTACTCTTCCCGCTCCTATACATGCTGAGTTGGTTAACCCCTGTGGTATGCCTTAGTCTTACTACTTCTATAGAGGGCTTCAATAGCATTACAGGGATTTTAGCTTGCTTCGGTGGCGCTAGCTTCTTGAACAAGGCAGCAGATGCAGCCTTCCTTTTGGAGGCTGTCCCGAAGCTTGGATTCACCGTTGTCACTGCCGGAGATGGACATGAGGCCTTGGAGGATGCCTCCTCTTGCTGCACCTCCTGGACTTCATCCTCACTATCCTCTTCCCCTCTGCTTTCTTCTTCAATGGTGATTGGAACCTTTCGAGTGGTCTTACTCATCCATGCTTGCATTTCTCTCATTATCTCAGTACTGGTTTCCAGGCACTTCATAATATCCCCAAAACCACCAATGAGATGTTGCTTTAGGCTCTTGATGCCCGAATGAATCTGCTTCCCACAAAGCAAACATTGAACCAAATCCTTATCTTCGGTCAGCCAAAATGCATACTTCCATCCTGGGTCATTTGACTTGGCCTTCCTCTTTAGATCCTTGGATGGATCATATCTGTCACTACCGCCACCGCTCACCGGAGCTTGCCCTGACATCCTACAACTAGCAACCAACATTGATACTAAGCAGTAGTAAGCACAAATCTTTGCATTTAGACATTGCAACATTGCACTTGAAAGTTCAAATCTCACACATGATTTGGGAAAGCTAAGGACGATCATGATATTATAACACTATATAGCACAATATTGTTGACCTAAGTACCTAAGCAAATATGCAGGAATAGCCAAATAGGATAGTCAAACCTTATAACACAGAAGAAAATGCTAGCAGTGCAGTAAGCAACTAAGCATTGAGCCATAGATGTTCAAGACTTCAAGGTATATATTGCAATTACTTCATCAAAATCTTACTGGCTAGGTTGAAGTAGTCGCCAGACTCACCACTGCTATAAAGCATTGAGGCACAGAGAAGAAAAACAGAGCAAGCCGCTTACCTTGCTTCGTGTAGGGGGGGCAGAGACGTGCGTCGGCGGCGGTCGAAGCCTGGAAGGCAACACACAAGGTAGGGGGAGGCGGCGAGCGGTGGCCATGAGGGGGGAGGAAGACGCAGAGGAGGGGGAGAGAGGTGGCAGGCGGCGGCCGTGAGGGGGAGGAAGATGCAGAGGAGGGAGAGAGAGGCAGCGAGCGGCGGCTGTGAGAGGGGAGGAAGACACAAAGGTGGAGAGAGGTGGCGGGCGGCGACCGTGAGGACAGGGAGGAAGACGCAGATTGGGAGAGAGGCAGCGGCCAGATCTGGAAGACGTAGAGGAGGGGGAGTAAAGCGAAGGAGTAGGGTTTGGAGTGGGTCGTGACTGTATTATTCACATACCTCAAGCGCCAAGCCTACACCTTGAGCATCCGGACGTCCTGGCGACGCCATGTCGTCCCTGGTGAGCGCCTAACTCCAAATTTCTGGGCGGGAGACCACGGCGACGATCTCCGGGCAACAGGACGCCTAGTCGTCGACAAGTCGATGGCTAGGCGACGTCATAACTATGCTATCAATGAAGAAACCATAATACCAAATATATAACACATGTTCCGTCCCTCTAGTCCCCTAACCATTAGTTAGTTCTGGCTTTCTGCTTAAGCTTCAACAAGATGAACTGCTAATATTCAATTTTGTTTCTAATTAATAAATTTGGGAAGATCCTAGTTATCGATAGTAATGCTTGTTAAGCGTATTAGAGGTATTTCCTATTGTACTAGGATTTAGTCTTGTATCCCCTTTGTACCTTATATATATTGCTCATTAGGCCTCTTGAACACATACATAATATTCATAACATGGTATCAAACCCTAGGTTTTCCGGTTGTAAACCCTAGCCGCCACCCACGTCTTCTGTGCCGCTGCCCCCGAGGTTCAATCTCCACTCCCAGGGGCGGCTATCTCGCCACCGATCGTCGTCATTGTCAAGCAGCTTCTAGCACCAGCAAGCAGCCTCTTCACCAGCCGTCGGCTGCCCGAGCCCAATCCCGTGTGCTCTCCCACTGCACCCACCGCCAGATCCGGCGTCATCAGTCACCGACTACGCCTCCTTAGCCGTCGCCGTCTTCACGCATCCAACCGCCTTCTTCGCATCTGATGTGGCCAGCCCTCTCTTGGCCGTCCGTTGCCGCCGCGCACTTGCGAGCCCCGCACCGCCCGAGGCTCTGCCACCACCGCTACCCCAGCCGCCCAAGCCGAATCTATGCAACTCATGTCAACGCCCGGCTGACGCACCGTGCCGCGTAGCTCTACGCCTCCGACGGCCGCCGCCCGACTTCCTTCCGGCCAGATCCGGCTTGACACCGCCCCGGCGAGCCTTCTCCCAACCACGGTCGCCTGTGCCCTCGGTCTCCTAGCACCACCTCCCTGCCACCTTCACCGCATCATTGTCGCCTCCCCCGGTCGGTGGAGAGACGGGAGGTGACAAGAGGGAGTGAACGATAGAGTGAATGTAGTCTCCTCTGGTGTATACTTGGTTTATTAGGAGAGCCTTTAGATGGACTTTTGGCCATTGGATCGATCCAAGTGCTTTCTATCTTCAGTTTTTTTTTTCTTGAGTCTTTCGTTTGCGTCCATCAAGTCCTTAACTTTATCTTTGAGTTCGTCTAAGCCATGCGAGTCCATAAATTTATTCAGTCATAGAAGCATAGGAATTTTCTTTTTGCATGGTAGTAACTGCCGCTCTTCTCTCTTCTGCACTGCGCTTCCAGCATCCTGCCACCACTCAAAGGCATGCAACTCAGACTGGTAGAGCTCCAGAGCCTCCTCCAGTGCAACATTGGCCTCGTCCAGAGCCGCCTGATCCGCACCAGCAGGAAGAGCAAGCTGGGTAAGCGGTGTGGGACGAGGCAGATAGGGGTATTCGCCAATGAGATGACCCAGAGATGCTGGCTATTAAGATGAATCCTCAGGTGCACAACCAACTCACGGAAGTTCGTCCTGTCGAAATGAACCGAGGGGAGCGAGATGGCGAAGGAGCCGCCGACGGTAGCCATATGGAGCAAATCAGGCCAAAATTGGAGCGAGATGCAGAGAAATGGCCACGGCCGGCAGCAGGAACTGGCTGAGGTGGCACAGGCGTGGCCAGGGCGGCTGGCGGTGGGAGTCGGCTGAGGCGGCTATGGCACTGACCGGGGCGTCTCCGACTGCTACTGGTGCGGCCGGCGGCGGGAGGCAGCCAGGGCGGACTAGACGACGGGAGGCGGCGGCCGGGGCATACTGGGCGGCGTCGGTGCTGACTGGGGAGGGCTGGGGCAGCAACAGCGTCGACCAGTGCGAGCTGGGCCATAGGCGGCAGCGGAGCAGGGGAGAAGGTGGGGTCGGGGCGAGCCGAGCGGCGACGGCGGTGACCGGATCCGGGCTGGCAGCAGCCGGATCCGGATGGGCGATGGCCGGATCCGAGAGGGCGACGACTGGGGCAGAGGACATGATGGGAAGAGAGAAGCAGAGCATGCACGGGACAGAGAGAAGGGAGCAGTAGGCAGGCAAAATAAACTAAACAAATCATGAAAGTAAACCAAATCTTGGTACAATTGTAATGTTCATTATTGTCAGGCCACAGTTGTCAACAAAATTCAATATGGCCTAACACCTTTTTCCCGTGAGAAACACTCCGCCATGTATGCTGCTTCAACTTTTTTTCCGTGCGCAACACTCATCCATGATAGCAATGCATGCACAAATCACCAACATACATAAATAGTACATATTTGGTCATAACTCTACTGATATAAAATTTTAAATTTGGCAACATGAGATGGTATAGAGAAAAATTATCCACTATGTATCATAAATAAGCAAAATGTCATCCTTTGACTAGTCATCAAGAACTAGCAATTGTCGTTACAAGCTCATCATGAAATCTATCAATTAACTTATCATTTAAATGTGATATTGATGCATTGCATGTATTTGCAAAAATGGCATGTTTTTATATCTTGATGGTATGGTTTGCACATAATTAGGATGTTGATCACAGCTACGAAAATGCATGTCTATTGTGCCATAATCACATATAAAGTTGTGTAGTGCCATGTCTGCTGCAAAAATCATCTTTACTTATTCATTGGGTAACTTGACATCTTGAGCAAAATCTACCACTTCATTTTCCACACACCGAATGAGCACTCACTTACATCATGCAAACGTGAGTGTAGTGGAATATCTCTTTAACACCATGTGGTTCAACACCTCTTTGAAAATCAGGAACATGATACATTTCTCCCTTATATGTTGCCAAGTAGCCCGGCCGGTTAGGACATCTAGCATCAGCAAGATAAAATTTGCCTACAATAGGATCCATAATTTAATGACATTTGAGGAGTCCAAGTAAAGAAAGAAATTTTTACATGATAGCAATAGTGAATTACCCATGAAGGATGTGGAAAGACAACTCTATCCACATCCAACGCATGATATAGCACATTAGTACCATGCATAGTCCAGGTTTACCCATAGATACATATGTGAAGTGCATATCAAAATCATAAACTAACATCACATTTTGAGTTGAACTTCCCGATCTACAAACATATTTAACTTCATCTTCTAGTGGAATGGATCCACGAATATGAGAACCATCAATATCACCAATGCAATATTTCAAGTGCGGCCATAACCTGAAATCTATACTTCTACTATGAATAGTAGCAAGATTAGAATCCTTGAGGCGCACATAATCTACAAACATCTTGATCACACATCGTAAAAATTGATCAAACAACCTATTGATTGCTTCACCTGAATGTTTGTACCAATTATGTGCTTGCCTATTAGATTAACATAAGTGCTTCTATTGTACTCACGTTAGTAGTTGGGGTCAAGTTGTACCTGCTAACTAGGATACCCCGATACGCGATACGGGTACGGCGATACGATATTTTGCAGAAACAAGGATACGACGATATGGCAAGTATATATATATATATATATATATATATATATATATATATATATATATATATATATATATATATATATATATATATATATATATATATATATATACTCACGTTAGTAGTTGGGGTCAAGTTGTACCTGCTAACTAGGATACCCCGATACGCGATACGGGTACGGCGATACGATATTTTGCAGAAACAAGGATACGACGATATGGCAAGTATATATATATATATATATATATATATATATATATATATATATATATATATATATATATATATATATATATATATATATTCCTATATAGGAAGCCTCTTTTCTACTCCCGGGTGTAATTACACCCTATGTGGTATCTCACAATACAGGGAGTATCTCGCGTAACGAGGAGTATGTACATATAGTATATGAGTATTTAAGACTATATAGGTAGTATGAACAATTTTTCAGAGGTGGTATGTACATTTTTTTCAACATACTCCTTTTTATGTACGTATATAAAGATATTTACAAAATACGCTAAAAACTATAGACTCCCTTGTAATTTGTTCATGTGGTTCACATTAGAATATCTTATAATTAGTATATGAGTATACCTAAAGTGATAAAGGAGTATTTCAAATTTATTTAGGTGGTATATTAGAGGTGGGTGTAATTACACCCGGGAGTAAAAGGGATTTTTCATATATATATATATATATATATAATATAGACAGGCAAGTCAAAGTCTTCTTACCGTTCCAGCGTTCCCTATGGTTGTCCTGCGAGTCAAAGTGGGCCGTTCGTCTTCGTCTTCAGCTCTACATTTGTAATGTAAAGTGGGTCATTCCTCTTCGTCTTCAGCTCCACATTTGTAATGAAGTTTCTATTTAATTCAGTGAAGGATATTTAAGATAATGTAAGAGATGGAATATTGTCAGGTCAGGTACACACCTTGGAAATGTTTGTTGACTTTGTTCAGCTCAACTTAAAAACCTTCTGAGATGAACATGATGCTGCATCAGTTTGACTGTTTCTGCTAGATGAGACTATGAGATAAAAATGAAATTAGCAATATGAAAGCATATCACACACACAACATCATACAGATGAAAGCAAACACAGTTATCGGACTATCAACATATATCTTACCTGACATTGTTGGAATATTGTCAGGTCAGGTACACACCTTGGAAATGTTTGTTGACTTTGTTCAGCTCAACTTAAAAACCTTCTGAGATGAACATGATGCTGCATCAGTTTGACTGTTTCTGCTAGATGAGACTATGAGATAAAAATGAAATTAGCAATATGAAAGCATATCACACACACAACATCATACAGATGAAAGCAAACACAGTTATCGGACTATCAACATATATCTTACCTGACATTGTTTTAAGTCCATGTTCAGAGATTTGATCACAGTAATTGCATGCCAAACTTTGCATATTTGTGCAATCCTAAAGAAGACTCAATCCATTATCGGTCACATCAGAAAAGGAGATGTCGACAGATAGCCAGGATTGCCCTTGAGAGGCCACTACTTCCATCCAAGCATCCTTCACTCCAAGGTACTCGCCCAGACAAATATCCTGATAGAGAATAGCATGGAAGGTCAATTGGTAGTTTTTTTTCCTTTCAGAGGGGAAAATTACTCCTTTATTCAAATAAACCTTGGGCCCAACACTCGCACAAAAGCATGTTAAATTCATCAACAATAGTTATGGTTTGTGATTATAAAAATTCTGACCAAAACTAACAAAATAGCTTTAGAACCCTATTTCCTGGTAAACTATCAATTGCAAGTCTGCAAGATGAACTTTTATCGTAATTGGAATATTCAGGGCAAACGGGTGTGCACTATGAGTAAGCACAACGTTATCTAACTATATTCAAAAAGTCCAAGATGATACTGAGTGACTGTCACTAAAATTGGAAGGCAATAAAAAACATACAGTCCCATTGAAGTATATGCAGTTTCACTAACCTGCATACAAGAATTGTCAAAAGGATAAAGACATCATTAGGGCGTGCCATGGAGAAATCTATCAAGGCTGGCATTGATGCCTTGTGGGCTCGTTTCCAGGAGAACGCAAAATGTGAAAAGGCCAAAAGAGAGCAGATGCAGCAGATGGCTACTCATGTCACAAGCTCAACAAGCAAGGACCTTGCTGCTATGTTGAAGAAGTCAGTTTACGATTCCATTCCCCACCCCCACTGAAGCACTCCCGTAGGCCGTAACCAACCAGATCTAAGCTCGTGCACTAGAATACTGGATCCCGGCCACTGCACAGAGGAATCAAGTAGAGGAAGCGTGAGATCAGGAGGGCAGCGGGTTTGAGGAAATGGGACTTATAGTGGAGATTGTTCATGGCGGCGGCGAGTATCTTAAACTCCAATACTAACAAAAGACACCCTTGGCAGATAGATTGGTATGAATATCTAATTATCCTAAGAGTCATGCTAACCTACCCATTAACGAACAAAGTGATACTAAGATAAATTGATCAGGCCATAGTAAAGACAATCCACTAACACACCAGTAGATAGGAATGCATAAACCTAATAAAGAATTGCAATTTCCTAGATACGTTTAAACCCTAGGAAGGTTCAAGAGTCGAGAATCAATGGTGAATAATAATTAAAGCTAACCAATAAAAAGGGATAATTGGATAAATAATCCCCTGCTTAAATAAAATATGGGGCCGATCATTCAAACTAATAAATTCAACTCACTAATAATTAAATCACCATCAAATACACATCCTGAGTTTACCAGAATTATGAACCCTAAGATCTATTCAATAAAGTAAAAATGTATACATTAGGTATAGCACTTCTGCCCTGACTCTTAAAAGAAAATACTGATAAAATAATGTTCAATACCCTGACTAAAATCGCACATCTGTCTATACGTCTAACCTAACTCATGAAACTTCTTTCATAAATGTAAGAGTAATAAAAGAAGTTATTAATAAACAGATCGAGTCGTGTCCTACCATCGGCTATGTCTAGCCATCCTTGAGTCCTAAGCGGAAATATTCCTATGAATATTCCTATATCCTGAACCCTCCTTGAAATCCGTCCCGACGGATTTCCCTGTTGTCATTTCCTTGCTTCGCTCAAGCTCTGTTTGACTCCATCAATACTCCGTGCCTAATCAACCCAACCTCAAATCACCCGTTTAATCATAATAAAAACTAATCAAGTTCAATTGGATTTAATTGAATCTTTTTGAGTTATTTGCATTTATTTGGATTTAGTTGTTTAGCACGTAATTAGAAATTGGAGTCCTGAAAAATCAAGGGATCAAGCGTGATCAGAGCAAAGTGAAGATAAAGACCAGAAGCTCAGGAAAAAGCATTGTGCGAGCTCAAGACCGCGGTAAACCACGCAAAGCGAGTCAATACATTGATCATATTGAACCTACATTCTCTACAAATTATTTCTGATTTAAATTATCAAATTGCATGCTATTATTTCATATGCAAATTATGTTGCTTTATAAATTCTAGTTACATGCCCATTAATTTGCTTGTTAATATTACACTCTGTTGGAACATTTGAGTATTTGAGCCTTCTCACCCTAGCAAAAAAAATTTATGACGATAAAACTTTCAAAAATAAGTCGTTAAATATATGTCATGCTTAGTACTGCTTAGATATTCGGGGGTACCAAAATGCCCCAATTATCACTTGTAATCATGAGAAACTGATTTGGGCAGTCATGGTGGAAATGACTGGTATATTTTGACATAATTATTTTATGCCCCCAAAAATCTCAAATTGCTTAACTATCTGGGTAGATGGTTCGGGGGTGTGTGTGGTGCAGTGGAAGCACAAAATGGGTAGTAGTAGAACCGCCCAGATACCACTAAGGACTGAATCTTGTCATGACCTCCTATGTAAAACAATACAACCATAAGTCTGCAAAGTGCAACTTGACTAAGTAAATTTATCGAAACCCCCAAACCCATCTCACCGATAGTGGAAAGTGGATACGTAAGGGCAAGGGAAGGCCTAAAGGGACACCGAGTGGAGGGTGAAGTTTCCAACCGTGCTAGCGTTGTGGGGAGTGGAGCCCGAATGCGCTAGTAGACATGGTTACATCCCGTGCATAGTATAGGACCCACCGCAAGTGGGAACAGCCTATAGAGTGAGATGACAAAACGGGCTAGATACTTTGAAAAGTCATTATGATGATCTACTCAACCACATGACTAAGGAATCATGTAAGACAACGAGCGGATTGTCTCTTGTGGTGAAAGTGTAGAAACTCTGTAAAGTCAAAAACTATTCAAATAGCCGTGCCCACGGTCATAGGCGAATATGGGAACTTAACCAGATATAGTTCTATTTCAAAAACAACTTTGTGGGTGGAATTGAAAAAGTGAGGGCAGTGGAAAGTCCTGATTTGAGTTGTCCTAGGTATCGTCCCAGTGGTAATGTAAGCGGTTATAACGCTGAAAAGTTAGCATATGGTGCAGAAACCATGTAACAGTGGACGGAATCTGGATCGATATTACTACTATTGCATTCTTTCACACATTATGTTTTAGTTCAAACTATTAGGTCACAGGAAATTTCTAGGCATCTTATTTCCAAAAGCAATTTATCGCAAATAAAATAACCCGAGCCTTTCCTTGATAAATCATGCATATTATTTGTCTGCATCCTGTGTATTGGTTCACGGAGCACGGTGGTTTGTGCTTACCCACGCTTTCATAATTAATCCAGAATCAGAAGTTAGACTACTACACTCCAGCAATAATCTTGGGTTTAATGACAAAGAAGATGAAGATGTTAAGGACTAGGTCGCGAACCCCTATTTGGCTGCCTGTGGGCACGTCCTGAGGGTCCCACCTGTGTGCTTCATTTCCGCTGCTGCATTTTATTGATTTCGGCCTAATCGACCCATGAGTAAGTCTACTATTATATTTACGCTTCCGCATGATATGAATTTTGATATTCAGTACTGTATCTGTGAACACTATCTATTGATCCAGAGAATAGTGCGGTGGAATTACAGAAAATTCTGGATGGTAAAATCTGGGTCTGACACCTCCTCCCTCTGGCCCTCGCCTCCCCCTGCGCAAATCCACCCATGTCCGTCGCCTTCTCCCTCTGGCCCTCGCCTCCCTCTGCTGACTTGCTGAGTTGAGTCCGCTCTGGAGTTGTATTTGCTAGATGCTAGTAAGTGGAGGGACTGAGGGAGTGGTTTTTGCTAGTTTATCCAGCTTGTTCACATAGATTGTCCACTTACTAATTGTTAGTTTATCAACAATCTGGACTAAGGCCTAAGGGAGTGGTATCTGCTCCGGAGTACTGGTCTGGAGTGCTATTTGCTAGTTGCAACTAGCAAATAGCAATGAGCCAGTGATGCATGGATGCTAGCAAATAGCAAGTGCCAAACAAGCAAATAGCAAATATCAGTGCTATAATTGAGGAAGAAAATAGCAATTTTGTTTGGCCGCCTAGGTGCCCTAGGCGCTAGGCGGCCGCCCGACTAGCGCCTAGGTGAACACTGGCTTCTGGGCTCTAGTTTTTAGGATCCAGCTCTACTTTTGGAGTTGATCCTTAGAGAAGCTGGAGCAGGGCCAAACAGGACCTAAGGGCTGCTCCACTCCTTTCATGCTCCAACTATCTGATTCTGCGAAGCTAGTGGTGTTTGGCCCAGCTCCACCCTCTCTAGATGAGCCGGGCCAAACAGGCCCTACATACTGGCTAACTAAGCACATTAAAAGTTCAACACAAATAGACTAATAAAAATACAAATAGTGTAAAGACAATATAAACCACAGACAGAAAAAATAAATTAGCCACTAGCAAACAGAAAAAATACAAATCTTGGTGGCAAATTGAGTCATTAGACTGCTGCTCTTGTATAGTCATACTTTGAAGCTTAACGATAAACTAAATCAATCAGAAATCCTAATCAATGATGATATGATTTGACTCTGGAAATACAATATTCAAACACCAGACGAAAACTCTTAGTGACCACCAAAATTATGAGACAAAAACATGAAAACAGGTAAAGGAAGCTGGCACCTGCACCTCCAATTACCAGTGATCTAGGGTAACATAGCAGGCAAGTACAGGCTTCTAGAAATTGTCAGGGACTCAGGGTAACCATTCACCACAGAATGACAACAAAAAGTGCGCTTAAGTGCAGACATCCATAAGCATTGCACATCCTTATAACAAATCTAACACAGCATGTTAAGGTCCTGCTAGAATTAACCAACCAAAACGGTGAGCAAAAGCATACCTGACACGCCAAAGATACTCAAAACCATCAACGCTAGCCAGACTCAAAATCAGGGTCCCCATCAACCACAAAGGCAGGCTTCAGAATGCCGTCGTAATCATCATCACTGTAATCGTCATACTCCATACTTTCACACTGATCAAACGGCTCTCCAATCACTTGATGCACTCCGCTAGGATCATGAACAGCCTCCACGAAGTGCTCATGGTGAACCCCCCAAATCTCCATTTCTCCACGCACCCAAATGTGTCACTTCTACAAGAGCGCAAGCAAAACAAAACAAAAAAGACAAAAACAATCGCTATCTAAATAAATAAAGCTAAAAAGATCGAATTTGCGGCTAATTTCACAACGGGCAAGAAGAGCCGTACCCAAGAACCGGGGCGCCGCCGCTTCGGGATTCCTCCTCCCACCCACGGCAAATCCTCCGCGGGATGACTTCTTTCCCTTCTTGCCCTTCCTATTCATTGGCTCTTAGGCGGCGAGGAGCCCGTCGTACTGGCCGGAGAAGCCGGCGGCCGCGAGGGCAGCGTACACCTCGGCCCACCGCCGCGCCTGCGCCTCCTCCGACGGGGCGCCCCTGAGCGCCTCAAGCTCCGCCCTCGCATACCTCATCCGGATGGCGAAGCCTTCGATGGCGGCGGCCATGGGGCGACGCCGCGAGGAAGGTTCGAGAAGGTTCGGGGCTCGCGAGGGCAAATCGTAAGGGGTTTCCACTTTTCTAATTTTCTACTTTTCCGCAGGCGGTATTTGATCGTATTTACATTTTTGGTAGGGGTGTAAATGTAAAGGTGTCGTTAGGGTTGTTTATACAACCGTTTGATGGGTAACTAACGGTCGGCATTCGTGCAGAGCGGAGCGGCGCGTGTCCTGGTGGTTAATGGGCTGGCAGTTGGCCCAATTGAATGGATGTTTCTTTGGAACAGATGGTCCCCACTTAGTGGCCGAGGACGGGAATAAGCCGGGCAAATAAAATGGACCTCATCTTTCGAGCACACTCAAGCCAGGCCTTGAGCCCACCCATGTTCGGATAAATTCTGGTTGGGCCATTTCGCCCCTCGTTCTCCGCTTTGAAAAAAATTTTGGACAAAGTGCGCTTTTTCAACCCATAACTTCAAAACCATTCATTAGTGAACAATCTTAAACTCTTAAAACCATTTAAAACACGCTCCTCGAGCCAATCCAAGGTGAGTTCTTTTGGATTGTGGATTATGAGTTTTAGTTTATGGCTTTTGAATTCTGACTATTCACGAAAGATATTACGAAGAGGGAGACAATCGCATGCGATTTTGACCGATACAACTGAAGTTGGTACATTGTGTACTACAATTAACTTATAGAACATGCCTTGAAAAGATGTATCATTTAAAAACACCGTTCATAAGCCAAAAGCCTAAGTCGAATCGAACCCACCCACAACTGTTGTGTTGAGATGGCGTCCAATTTGGTAATATCACAACATTAGAAAATTCAAAATTTTCTTAATTTCTCTCCTTCCTCTTACCTCTCCTCTCTCTCTTTACCCCAAGCCCCCAATAAAGTCAGGTTTCCCTAACGGCCACAGGGCTCACCACCAGTGACCACTGCTACCGCTGTCCAGCTGCTCTTGTGTGGGCCACAGCCCATGGCTACTACCCTACACGTTGTGCCGCCCATGCTAACAGAGTGTCGATGTTGTGCGCTACTCATATGGGACAGGGGCCTTCGAAGGTGTCAGTTCAAGATGACGGAGGGGCTCCAGTGACGGTCCAAGGTGGCATGGAATCGGTGGTGGCGGAATTTTGAGGTGGGCACCTATCGACGATCCACTGATGGCCCGAGGAGGTTGCCAGGGCAAAAACCACCGATTCCAACACACCGACCCTTGCGCCACCACGTCGGCGTTGGCCAGCTCCTTGGCGACCAACTCGTGCATATGCCCCTAGCACGCCTCTTCCATGTGCGAGCAGATGTGCCCACCAAACATTCTTTAGAAGTCATACACTGCCCTAGCTAACCCCCTTCCCCTTCTTCCCCATCACCGGTGTGACTAACGCCTCCCGGACGAACACGGCGTCCTCCATCTCCTTCCTTGGCCCAGCGACCGACTGTACCCTACGCTTCCATGGCTGCACTTACACGGAGCTTCCATGTGGCTACGGCCTCATCCCCCACCTGCCCTTTCCACGGCTGCACTTACACGGAGCTTCCATGTGGCTACGGCCTCATCCCCCAGCTGGCACCTCCACGACCTTCCACGCCTCCTAGTGTTCCCCAAGCGACAGCGCCGCTCATGCGTGCTCGCTTCATGCGCTGCCTCCACCCGCAACAACCACCGCTATCGAGGCTAAGTCACAGCACACCTACGCCATCGACATCAAACACCACTACCGTTACAGCAAGAACACATAAGAATAAGAGAGTAGGAAAGGAATTCCTCATATGCAAGAACAATACACAAGAATGAGAACAGCCATGGGCAAGAAGGCTGAGAGAGAGACTACAAGCAGAGTGTGTTTTAGAACAAGTGACATGGATGCAAGTGAGAATTTATTTATTTATTTTGCTAAGTTGGTTGTCGATGTGAAAAAAATGGTAACATGGCTGCCAGTGTGGCAAACCACCTCTCTTCGTCGGTGCCACGTCATCCAAAATCACCTTGGTTTTAGTCAAAAGGGTAAAGTGGCAGTGCTAGAGCCATAGTAATTCATGGGGATACAGTTGCACCTCCAATATTTTTGCACAAAAATCTGGTATACACCCCTTTAATACACAAAAGCATACACTACATACTAATATAATCCTTTAAGGCTTCAATTGCAGTCCATAGCTCGCAGCCCATTAGGCTCAACAAGTCAAGCCCAACAACACAACAACCACAATACAACTCAGTAGCTCACAGCGCCATCCTCTAGAGAGAATCAATCGATCCCCTTATCTCAACCAGCCACCAAAATTGGCAAATTCCCCAATCGGCCAAATCCCCATCTTCTGGCTTCACTCTTCAAGCTTCTTCTCTAGCTACGCCCATTTTTCTCCCTGGCCATGGCCGCCTCGCCCAGTCACCATCACTCCCTCATGCTCGCCCCCTGCCACACTGTGTGACTACATCACTATCGAACCGGCGAACATGACAACCTAAGCCCAACAACCCCGTGCTATGCGGCGTGAGCACATGCGTTGTGTCACTGTTGTGGAGATGGCTCAACCCCCATGACTTGGCCTTGCAACATGCCCAATACTATATAAAAGAATGTACCACCACCTTTTGTAATTATTAAGGGGTAGGATGGATATTCCCCACCATATCCCATTCATCTAAATGAACCCTAAGAGGGGTATGAGATGTCCAGATCCACTCATTTTACACTAGCTCTCTCTCTATATATATATATCGTTTGGCTTTAGCTCCCTTAGTTTCATATCCCCCAAGAGGAAAATGGGTACCTTGTACCCACTGTTGTGCTCATACTACAACAGTTGGCGTCGTCCGTGGGAAATGCACAAGAAGCTACACGAGGAAGAGTCACCACCATGAGGGAGATCCGTTGGATTTCGACCGGCTGGAAGGAAAGCACAACAAAGGTAAGAAGATAGAGAAACTTCAAATTGGTTGTGCAGTATGCATACATAATATTTGGCACTTATTAGCTTTAGCATTCCACTATGTCGCTATTTGATCGGAATTGTCCTCAATCATATGGTGGACTCGTGCCCTAGTATACTCTACGGGGTATAAATAAATCACACAGTGGCCTCGCACCCCGGTATACTCTGTGGAATATAAAGCGTCGAGAACTTAGCCGTCCTGGGCAACTCTACAGAGTATAAAATAAATCACACGGTGGCTTCAACATCGGCGTACTCTGCGGAGTACAAAATGCCAAGAACATAGATATCCCAGGCAACTCTATGGATTATAAAATAAATCACATGGTGGCTTCGGCTCTGGCAAACTCTACAGAGTATAAAGCATCGAGAATTTATCATCCCGGGCAACTCTACGGAGCATAAAATAAATCGAACGGTGGCTTCGACCCTAGTGTACTCTACAAAGTATAAAGCGCCAGGAACCTCGTGTGTCCCATGCCACTCAACAGAGTATAAAATAAATTGCACAGTACAGGGATGGAACGTTTGTGGCTACGCACGTTTCCCACTAGGGAGTCCCCTTCACCATTGATCACCCCGGTGAGCCTCGCATGCTTTAGGCACCCCACCAAGGAGTTTGCTGTGCTAACGGCATCGAACAATAGTTCCATCCCTGAGCAAGAACTGTATTCGACTGCCCACGACAGTGTCATGTTTGACTTGGTTGTGCGGCATTCTACTACCGCCTCGTGGTCTCGTGCATCGCTAAACTCTGCAGAGTATAAATGCCCATGAGGAATCCACAGCCTCTGCATGAACTCTACGGAGCATAAATACCCTCCGCGTGGAGTCCATATCCTCCACATGAACTCCATGGAGTATAAATACCCATGCAAAGTTCACAACCTCCGCGTGAACTCCATTGAGTATAAATACCCACGTGGAGTCCACAGCCCCCACGCGGAGTCCACAGCATCCATGCCAACTCTACGGAGTATAAATACATCGTGTGGTGTGGGGATGGAGCACTCATGGCTACGCGTGCTTCTCACCAGGGAGTCCCTAGCACCATCGATCACCCAAATGAGCCTCACACACTTTAGGTGCCCCACCAGGGAGTTCGCCATGCTAACGACATCAAACTACAGTTCCACCCCTGAGCGAGAACTGCGTTCGACCGCCTATGACCATGTCATGATCGACATAGTTGTGAGGCATTCTATAACTACCTTGTGGTCGCTACTTTGTCGATGCTAGATCGAAGCATGGGGGACAGAGCACATGCTTTAAGTCTTTGTCCCACCATCAATTTCATCGATTTCCATGACCACATGGTAGTGAGGCATTCCCCGACCACCTCATTGTTGAGACTGCGTAGAATTTCGTCGACACCTCATGGTTGGGACTTCATCGACACCCGTCCGACACCTCATGGTTGCCACTTCATCGATGCCCATGATAATGTCATAATCGACGTAGTCGTGAAGCATATACGACCACCTTGTGGTCATCACTTCATCGACACTCATCCGACACCTCATGGTCAGGACTTCGTCGACACTCGTCTGACACCTCGTGGTCGGGACTTCATTGATGCTCATTAGACACCTCGTGGTCGGGACTACGTTGACACCCGTGACAATATCATAATCGACATAGTCGTGAGGCATTTTACGACCACCTCGTAGTCGCTACTTCATCGACGCTTATCTTACACCTCGTGGTCGAGGATTCATCGATGCTCATCCGACACCTTGTGGTCAGCACTTCGTTGATGCCCACGCCACGTCATGATCGACGTAGTCATGAGGCACTCTACGACCACCTTGTGGTCGCCATTTCGTCGACGCTCATGACCACATCATGATCGATGTAGTCATGAGGCATTCTACGACCACCTTGTGGTCGCCACTTCGTCGATGCTCATCCAACACCTTGTGGTTGGGACTTCATCGACGCCCATGACAACGTCACAATCGATGTAGTCATGAGGCATTTTATGGTTGCTTATCCAACACCTCATGGTTGAGACTTCGTCGACACTCATCCGACACCTTGTGGTCGGGACTTCGTCGAAACCCATGATCACGTCATGATCGACATAGTCGTGAAGCATTCTACGATCACCTTGTGGTCGCCACTTTGTCGACGTCCACAACCACATCATGATCGATGTAATCGTGAGGCATTCTATGACCACCTTATGGTCGCCACTTCGTCAACGCCCACGACCACGTCATAAACAAAGTCATGAGGCATTTTACGACACCTTATGGTTGCAAATTCATCGACACTAGTTCGAATTGTGGGGACAGAGCGTGCGCACTTCAAGTTTCATCCCACCGCCAACATCATCAATGCCCATGACCATGTCATGATCGATGTAGTCGTGAATCATTCTACGACCTTCTGATGGCTACCATTCATCGACACCCACAACCATGTCATGATCGACGTAGTCATGAGGTATTGTACGACCACCTTGTGGTTGCCACTTTATCGATGCCCACGACAACGTCATCATCGACGTAGTTGTGAGGCATTTTATGAACACCTTGTGGTCTCTACTTCATTGACACTTATCTTACACCTCATGGTTGGGACTTCATCAATGCTCAACCGACACCTCATGGTCAGCACTTCGTCAACGCCCCCGACCATGTCATGATCGACGTAGTCATAAGGCATTCTATGACCATATTGTGGTTGCCACTTCGTCGATGCTCATGACCACATCATGGTCGACATAGTCATAAGGCATTTTACGACCACATTGTGGTCACCACTTCGTCGACACTCGTCTGACACCTTGTGGTTAGGACTTCATTAATGCCCATGACAACGTCATAATCAATGTAGTTGTGAGGCATTTTACGGATGCCTTGTGGTCGCTACTTCGTTGATGCTCATCCGACACCTCATGGTCGAAACTTCGTCGATGCTCGTCCGACACCTTGTGGTCAGGACTTCGTCGACACCTATGACCACGTCATGATCAACATAGTCATGAGGCATTCTACGACCACCTTATGATCGCCACTTCGCTAACGCCCATGACCACGTCATGATCGACAAAGTCGTGAAGCATTTTACGACACCTTATAGTCGCCACTTCATTGGCACTATTCCGAAGTGTGGGGACAGGGCATGCGCACTTAAAGTATTCATCCCGCCGCCAACATCATCGACGCCCATGACCATGTCATAATCGACGTAGTCATGAGGTATTGTACGACCACCTAGCGGTCACCAACATCATCATCGACACCCACGACAATGTCATCATCGACGTAGTTATGAGACATTTTATAACCACCTTGTGGTCACCACTTCGTCGACGCCAATCCAAAGAGTGGGGACTTCATCGATGCCACCTTGTGGTCACCACTTCATCCCGCCGCTGACTTCATCGATGCACATGACACATAATGATTGACGTAGTCATGAGGCATTCTACGACCACCTTATGGTTGCCACTTTATTGACGCCTGTCCGAGCGGTAGGGAACGGAGCATGTGTTTCAAGTCTTTGTCCTGCTACCGACTTCCTCAACACCAGTCCAAAGGGTAAGGGACGGAGTGCACGCTTCAAATCTTCGTCCCTGCCACTCACTTCATTGATGCCCACGACCACGTGGTCATGAGGCATTCTCTAACACCTCGTAGTTAGGACTTCATGGACACTCGTCCGACAACTCATGGTCAAGACTTCGTCAATGCTCGTCCGATACCTCATGGTCAAGACTTCATTGATGTCCACGACCACGTCATGATCGAAGTAGTCGTTAGGCATTCTATAACTACCTTGTGGCCACCACTTTGTCGACGCCAATCTGAAGCGTGGAGGACAAAAAACGCTCTTCAAGTCTTCGTCCCGCCATTGACTTCACTAACACCCACGACCACGTGGTCGTAGGGCATTCTCCGACCACCTCATCGTCGGGACTTCACCGATGCTCGTCCAACACCTCGTGGTTGGGACTTCGTCGACACTTGTCCGACACCTCATGGTCAAGACTTCATCGACGCCCACAACAACATCATAATCAACACAGTCGTGAGGCATTTTACGACCACCTTGTGGTCACCACTTCATCGACGCCAGTTTGAAGTGTAGGAACAGAGTGCACACGCTTCAAGTCTTCATCCCACCATGGACTTCATTGATGCCCATGACCATGTCATGATCAACGTAGTTGCAAGACATTCTATGACCACCTTGTGGTCACCACTTCATCGGCGCCTATCCGAGCGGTGGGGGGACAGAATGCATGTTTCGAGTCTTCGTCCCGTCGCCGATTTCATCGACACTAGTCAGAAGGGTGGAGGACGGAGTACGCGCTTCAAGTCTTCGTCCCATTATCGACTTCGTCGATGCCCATGACCACATGGTCATGAGGCATTCTCTGATACCTCGTGGCGATGCTCGTCCAACACATCGTGGTTGGGGCTTCATCGATGCTCGTCCGACACATCGTAGTTAGGGCTTCATTGACGCTAGTCTGACACCTCATGGTTGCCACTTCATCGATGCTCGTCTGACACCTCATGGTCGGGACTTTGTTGATGCTTGCCCAACACCTCGTGGTTGGGACTTCATCGACGCACACGACCATGTCATGATCGATGTAGTCATGAGGCATAATATGACCACCTTGTAGTCACCACTTCATCGATGCCAATCCGAAGCATAGGGGATGGAGTGCATACTTCAAGTTTTCGTCTCACCACCGACTTCATCAATGCCCACAGTCGAGACTTTGTCGATGCTCATCCGACACCTCGTGGTTGGGACTTTTGTCGATGCCCACGCCAACGTCATAATCAATGTAGTCGTGATTTTTGTTATGACCACCTTGTGGTCACCACTTCGTCCACGCCATTCAAAGCATGGGAATGGAGCGCGCGCTTCAAGTCTTTGTCCCACCGCTGACTTCATCGGAGCCCACAACAATGTAATGATTGACGTAGTCATGAGGCATTCTACGACCACCTTGTGGTCGCGACTTCATCGACACCCATGACCACGTCATGATCGGCGTAGTCGTGAGATATTCTATAACTACCTTGTGGTCGCCACTTCGTTGACGCCCACGATAACATCATAACTGACATAGTCTTCATTTCGCTGCCAACTTTGTCGACGCCCATGACAACGTCATGATCGATGTAGTCCTGAGGCATTCTACGACCACCTCGTAGTACAAATTTCGTCGACGCTCGACCACCTTGTGGTAGCGACTTTGTTGACACTCGTCCAACCACCTCGGGGTCAGGACTTTGTTGATGCTCGACCATCTCATGGTTGCAACTTCGTCGACACTTGTCCGACCGCCTTGGGGTCAAGACTTCATCGACGCACAACCACCTCGTGCTCACGACTTCGTCAACACTCATCTGACCGCCTCGGGGTCTAGACTTTGTCAACACTCATCCGACCGCCTCGGGGTTGTGACTTCATCGATGCCCATGGCCACGTCATGATCAACGTAGTCATAAGTCATTCTACGACCATCTCGCGGTTGTGACTTCGACGACACTCATCCGACCACTGCGTGGTTGGGACCTCGTCGACGCCCACGACCATGTCATGATCAACGTAGTCGTGAGGGACTATACGACCACCTCGTGGTCGAGACTTCATCGACACCCATGACCAATTGTCAGGCAGTCTATGACCACCTCGGGGTCATGACTTTTTGACACCCGCTCGATCGCCTCGTGGTTTGGACTTTGTCGACGCCTGTCTGAGTGGTGGGGGACGGCGCGCGTGCAGGTCTTCATTCCACCGTCGATTTCATCGGCGCCAGTCTGGAGGGTGGGGACGGATCGTGTGCTTCAAGTCTTCATCCCATCGCCGACTTTATCAATGCTCACGACCACTGTCGGGGGACTTCGCCACCATCCTCGTAGGCATTTCCTCAGAGGGGTGGCCTCGCCCTGGCTCCGCCTCCATGCTCTGTCAGGGGGACCCTGCGACTACGTTATGATTAGTAAAAGAAGAACCCTGTTCCGAGAGATTTAGAGCATTCAGGCCCTTGGGGGCTGGAAGCTAACAATTGCATTAGCTCGCCCCTCGAGACCTTCGTACTTGCTATCGGGGGATGGGGGCTAGGGCAATTAGCCACGTTAGCTCGCCCCTCGGGTCTTCCACGCTTGCTGTTGAGGGAGTATTGTTGTGGGGATGGCTCAGCCATCTATAACTGGGCCTTGCAACAAGCCCAATATTGTATAATAGAATGTTCCAATGTACCCTTACCTTTTGTAATTATTAAGGTGTAGGATGTTAATTCCCCACCCTATCCCATTCATGTATATAAACCCCCAAGAGGGGTATGAGATGGTCAGATCCACTTATTTTACACTAGCTCTCTCTCTCTCTCTATCGGTTGGCTTTAGCTCCCTTAGGGCCTGTTCTTTTTGGCTGCGACTTATGGCTTTTGGCTGAAATTTTTGAATTTTGGCTGTTTATGGTACAGATTACGGAGAGATCGATACTCACTTACGATTTTAGCTGGTACAGATGTTGGGCTTTTAACGTGTACTACGTTTAACTTGTAGACCCTATCTTGAGAAAATACTCCGTTTAAAAGTTAGGTACTGTAGTGGCTGCGAAAAGCCGGCCGGCTTGTTGCCTGCCGAACAAGCCCTTAGTTTCATACCCCCCAAGTGGAAAAGTTCTTATTTTGTTATATATTGTAAGTTTTACTTGTTCTATACTTCTACTTATTGTTCTATTTTGTAAGTTCTAATCTAGTTATTCACCACTGAGAATTTCTATTTATTGTTCAATCTAGTTAGTCACCATTGAGAATTTCTATTTGTTGTTCTGATCTAAAAATATTTTATGATATTGGCTGTAGTACAAACATGTAATTTGTCATATTTGAACTTCTGTATTAAGTCAGTTGAACTTGTGTTAGAATGGATGATGTGTCTTAAGTTCACCATTTCTATCATCAAAATTCTGGCTCTGCCACGATAAAGTGGACACAATTTCATTAGTATGAGGTTCCAATATAAATGGTTTCAGAGTTCAGAGTTGAAAAATAAACTGATATCGGAGCTCAAGATTGAAAAGTGCAATTTTTCCAAAAATAAATGCCCTTCTTTCACATCAAGCCACATGATGTTGCCGCTCGACACCGTCGTTTGTTCACCCTTGCTATTTGGTGCCACTATCACCCAAACACAATTGGAGGTGGCGACAACCAACCAAATCGAGGGCAAACGACGCTGTTTAATTGCGTGGTGATGACGTGGACTGAGGGGCGCCCATTCTCAGGGAGGAGTTTGTGGAGCCTCGTTAGAGAGTGATAAGTGATGGTGGAGCTCCAAGAGACGGTAGAGCTCTCTGAGGGCAGTTCCCGTGCTCCACGTAGGATAGTGTCTATGACATTAATTAGATTTCCATGTAGGAGTTTTAGATGATGTGGCGCTATATTAAATAAGAGAGAGAAGAAAAAGAGGAAGAAACTGGGTCTAATGCAAGACCTAGTTTCTATGAGAAAACCAATGCAATAGACACTACCAAATTTTGCATTGGAGAGATGGTGGTATCTTCATGATAGATAGAGAAAAATTATGATTGGTGCAGAGGAGAGAGAGATTTTGATGCTTAATTAATTGCTTGGGTTATAAATAGACATGGTGCATTGGAGACAATAGTGTCTAAAGTAGTGTCTATATGATATGGCATAGATAGAAACTACTTAAGTGGTTTCTGCACTAGGACTGCCCTGAGGCCTCTCGCGTGTGGTAAAACAACTTTGGATTATAGCTCCCACAGGAGCCGCCCGTTGGAGTTAAGGGTGTGGCCGGTCGAGCAGCTCCGGCTTCTGCCCAAAAGCGTGAAGGGGAGACCAGCCAAAAATGTCCTAAGATATGCCATAATGGCTTTTGATATGCACTAATCTCATAAATATTAGCATAATTGTATACCGGCTCGTTTACTAGGGTCCAATTGTATAAACACTTTATCTAAATAAAAACTCATTAATGACAGCCTGGTCCACAAAGCCTATTAGTGTAATTCAATAACATATGAGGTGGTGATCGGTTCGGCTGAAAGCCTCATGGCTTATGGCTGAAAACACTGTAGCTGGCTGAAAAAAGCACTGTAGCTGACAGAGGCTTATTTAGCATAATTAAATTTAAAAATATTTAAAAATATAAAAGATATGTTAGCCCATTACGTATAATACAAACAAATACGGGAAAAAAAAAGAACCGGCAAAAAAGCTCAACAAAAAGCCAAAAGTTCAGAAAAAGACGAAACTTATGAATAGTGAAAAATAAGCCAGAAGTCAGAAGCCGAAGCCGAGTTGATCAAGGTTTATTCTATCACACACTCCACCTCTCCCTATATAAAGTGGGGCAGGAGCTATATATTGTGTACATCACAACTACAGGCAAAAGGGCAACAAATTAAGTTAAGAGAAAACTTGAAATTTTATTTTGTGTCTTCTATTCTAGTTTTATATTTTCTGTGAGTTGAGTGCTTGATGACACATATTAAATTCTTATAAGAAAGGAGATAGCTACTTTTAGGCCCCGTTTGGCACGGCTCCACTTCACAAGTGGAGCTGTTTTTTTTTACTTCACAAGTGGAGCTGGGTGAAGCTACTTTTTTCAGCTCCACCCAAGGAGCTACTTTTGTCTCAGCAGGTTTTAAGGGACTCCTTGGGTGGAGCTATTTTGTTGTACCCCGTTTGGTACAAAACAGCTCCAAACAGCTCCAGGAACCGGTGGTGGAGCTGTGCCAAACAGGACCTTAGTTACTTCGATACTAAATTAACGCGAAAGACCAATAAATGCATCGATTGAATGCGTCCGTTACAACCTTTCCTGAGCATATACATGGACAATCTCACCACCAGATAGGATCGCACCGCCTTCGATCGATTGCTTTTGTCAACAACAAGCAGCAATAAATCAATCAATCATTCAATCAATCTGAGATTTGCAACAAATGCAAAGCTATTTCACTTAGCTCGTCCAGTTAGTTAGTTACATAAAGCGCCGAATGCGTTTTGCCGAAGCAAGTAATATTGCCGTAGACCCGCAGGACCTCTTGCTTTTCAATCGATCGGGTTGTTAGTGAGCTAACCGCAGCTCAATGATTGCCGTCGATCGCCAAATGGATTCTGCGCAGGCCGGCCCCGCGCGCCATCAGCTCGATCAAATCAATTAAGACGGAATTAAATTAAAGAAGAAGATAGGCCTAGCTAGCTAGATAAAAATTTATCCATAGGACCTGACGGATGTGGATGACAGATCGATGCTGAAAGGTACGCGCGTGACACGACGCCGTTTGTTGGAATGCCACACCTGCCATTAGCCTTGTTCTTTTTTGTTTTTAATGACTTTTGGCTTCTTTAGACACAGTCTAAAGAACGCATATTATTGTTCGTTAAGCTGGTCTCTCGATGCTGCATCCTTACTCCTCCCGGCAACCTTTACGTCTGCGCTCTGAATCATTTCCTCAACGCGATCTTGTCGAAACTAAAGAGAAAAAAAAGGCTGTATATATCCTTATTAAAAGCACCATGCACTCGAAAAGATCCTCTGCATTACATGTAAAGGTAAATCGTGCTTTTCCTCCCATAAACATTGGTTTTGAAGCAATGTTTCGAGCTAGCGATTGCTTGCTTCAGTTGCTTTGTTACTTCTTACAGGTGATGCAGTATTATCAGTACTGTAGCAACCAGCCGGGAACATCGGGTTTTCATTGGACGGACTGGAGACGTGCATATATGGCACCATTCGCAGTTCACGCTCCCTCACTAGTCACCAGAAAACAGCGTGTATGATGGATGACAGGACTCGATCGAGGTTAGAATGGATTTCGAAGCGTCGGATTTCGATCGGACGGACAGCACAACACTTTTTGTACATCCCAACCTTATGGCATCTCTCGTCCCTACCCATGCATGCATGCAGGCTAGCATCTATGATCCGTGACAGGACTCGAGGTGGTTAGAATGGATTTCATGAAACGATCGCGAGAGGCTACCTGCTGCACGGGACTGCAAGCACGAACAGAAGGTGAACGACTATGTCTAGTTTATTTCGTTTTCAGCTTCTAGTTTTTAATTTATTTTTTTATTATTTATAAATTTTATTTTTTCTACTTTTTGTTTTTTAGCCTTTTTGCCGGTTCTTTTTCCTGTATTTGTTTATATAATAATAAATTTTACTTTTTCTACTTTTGGTTTTTTTAGCCTTTTTACCGGTTCTTTTTTCTGTATTTTATTTGTATTGTCCGTGATGAGATAACATATTTTTCTATTTTTATTTTTTTTTTTAAATTTAGTTACGCCAAATAAACTACCATCAGTTACAGTGTAATTTTAGTCTACTACAATGTAATTTCAACTATAAACCATATTTTTCAGCCCAAATGAGCGGGCTCTATGTAAGAATGTTCTAGTTTATGATGAATAATTACAATTTAGGATATTTAGAAGTGTTATTGGTCAGTCAGAGGAAGACCAGTCTGACCTATTGATGTAGTTGTCTAACCGCCCGAGGGTTGGTGGTCTAACTGACTAAAGATTATCTAGATATGGACTTTCGGTCAGAATTCATATTTGTGAATTTTAAATTGAGGAAGGGGTTTTGGTAAATATGGTCAGTGGTTTTATGTTGCATGAGTTATGTTACGACTAACGTGGGTCAAGTTATGAAGAACTTGTACCTAAAAATGATTTCTTTGTCTTTGGATGTGCAGAGTCGTTTGGAGTCAACCGTAGTCAACAGCGAGGATCAGGGCTAGGCTCATGGAGGAGTTGAGGTCCAGAACGATCGAGAATGCCTAGTAAAACGGTGAGCTTAAATATGGCACAAGAAATGCGGGAAATGTTGAAGGCAAGTTCGAACAGTGAGATGGCTCCATGTGGCTTGCACGGATCAAGTAAGTCGTGGTTCAGTGAAATTGGGATAGGAGAGACTTCGCGATGTGTAACAAGTTGGTGATGTCCCTACACGTGGCAAGCATGGTGATTGCTTATAGTGGTTGGACAGACAGGGTCATCCAGGGGTATTTTGGTAGTTTGACCAAAATACCGGAAACCATTTTGGATCAAAACTGCGGCGCATGGGCGATGCGTTGGAGAGTGATTTAGGTCAAGGTGGAGCTGATTGGATCAAGATTAAGGATTTAGCGGATGCACACTTATACGCTTTGAAAAGCGTGCATAAGTGAACTTGTGAGAGTATAACCTGTGTATGAGGCTAACGGGTTTCCCCACTATAATAGTGGATAGGATCCATTAAAGGGTGTAGGTGGCTGGTTGCCCGCCTATAAAAGGGGTTTAGATGGAGACATGTGAGGTTAACCATCCAACCCATCTCTTGTGCTCTCTTCTCCAAGTTTAGGGTTAGGGTTTGAGAGTGAGTATCTTGAGTGCTCTTTATCCTCTAAAGTGGAATGGCTGTAAAATCTACCTTCTCCAGTAAGCAATATATCAATCTTTGTGCAACTTTTGAGTTTCTCTTGTTTTGATTGATATGCTTGACTTTTAGTTGGTTTTGATCTCTCTTCTTTCCTTCTTGTGATCTTGTTGTGCCAAGAATGTGTAAGAGATGGAGATAATCCTTGATAATATATATCCACCCATCTAGACATTTTGATAGTAAGATTCATGAGAAAATCCAATTTTGCTTAACTTTAGCCTCTTTTGTCCATCTCTTGGTCATCATCTACCCACGAGCAAGTTATATTCACCGTTTGAGGTTTTGGTTCAGTTTTGGTATAACCTTCCTACAAACTAAAAAAGATATCAACTTTAGCCATAGTTTTCATAATCGTTTATTGGAATAGGTTCAGAATCCCCTAGAGAATATCCCTGCAAAATGTCATATCATTTGCATTTACGGATCAAAAGTTTTTTTTATTTTGATTTTTGAAATCAAGCTGAAAACACTATTTATTTGCCTCATTTTACTGTAGTAGTGTCAGACCGCCATTGAAGTAGTGGTCACACCGCCCGGGACCGGTTAGACCGCTATTTATATGCCGGTTAGACCGCCGAGAAGTGATTACTTTAAGGTCTTGAGTTTTTGAACCATTTGTCTTGAGTTTTTAAATGAAAACTTCATTTTCTGCAACTCTATAGTTGTATGAGAGTAGAATCTTGAATACTTAAAGAAAATTCAAGTTAACATCATTTATCCGCTCTATTGCCGTATGGTCCAACAGAAGGATAACACTGTCGAAGACGTGTGCACAGCCTCGCTTCACGCGTTACCATCGTCTGATCTGCATGCATCAAAGGGGAGTTGTAACGCCGCGGCATGGCACGGAAAGAAACCCTGCATCTGCTGGAGCGGTTGCATGGGAACGAACCGGTGCTTTTCACCAATTAGTTGCACCAGACATATAGTATGTATAAAGGTGTATATATGTACGAACGTACAAGCTCTAGCTCTTCACATGCTACATACGTACATCCAGCTAGCCGTCCTGCCAGCTGCTACAGGAAAATGATGAAAAGATGCTGCTGGTAGGCCATTGCTACAACCTTGCTGGTAGGTTTTACATAAATACACACACACGTTGCATGTCTATACGTTGCAACGGAAAATAAGTACCATATAGATATTACATCTTTGATAACCATAATCTAATCATTGGTGTCGCAAGGGAAAGTAAAATCAGTTTAAGTCATATTGCTTTTATTATGTTTGGCTAATGCACGAAATTTCCTTGATTGATAAGAACTTTGCTTTGGGTTTATGTCAAACTTACTTTTCCAGTTATCAAATGGTTCATAGGATTATAGCTCTCGAATTGACAGGATTGAAATGTGAATATGAGGACATAAGGTAGTTGATTCACAATGTGAATTTTGAAATGCACAGAATAACTTGTCGTAGAAGCTCAAATGAAATGCTTAGAAATGTCAACAGTTGAAGCAAAATTCTTATAGATCCAACTGTCGTGTAGTCATCTTTATTGGCAAACTTACACATGTGATACATACTATCAAATGCGATCTTAAACTGAACATTGAACATCAATTTTATCTTACGCCATCATGTATCAAGCAAAGTATATATATTCACACTCGTAAATAAATCAAATTAAAACATAAAACAGAACACTAAACTTTACATAAATAACAATATTTCCCTTTAACACATATAGCGAATCAACCAATTAAAATATGGTGATACATACATACACACACAAGCATCATATATATCTACAAGCATCACATTAGTGAAGTATGATAGAACAAGCACCACATACGATAACTATGTACAAAAATGGTAGTAAACAATATTTTTCCGTAGTATACTTAATTCATAAATAACTGTCAAATCATCTTGGAGAATAACAAACGACAACTATGTACAAAAATGGTCGTAAGTCGGAAGCCGTCGACTATTGCGCATGACATCGGTCGGGAGTGGGCGACCATCGCTAGTCGTCATAAGTATTCAGCGGTCAACCATTGATCGTGGTCCTAAATCGGAAGCTTTCGACCAGGGCTCATGATCGTACGTCGGAAGACCTCGACCACACCTCATGACTGTAAGTCAGAAGCCATCGAGGACACCTCGTGGTCATAAGTCGGAACACCTCAACCAGCGCTTGTGGTCGTAAGTCGGAAGACATTGACCACACCTCGTGGTCGTAAGTTGGAAGACATTGATCACACCTTGTGGTCATTAATCGAAAGCCGTCAATTACACCTCGTGGTCGTAAGTCAGAAGCCATTGACCATCACCCATGATTGTAGGTTGGGAGCAGTCGACCATTGATCGTGGTCCTAAGTCGAGAGCCTTCGACCAGGGCTCATGGTTGTAAGTCGGAATATCTCGACCACACCTCGTGGTCGTAAGTCGGAAGACAACGAGGACACTTTCTGGCCGAAAGTCGGAAGATATTGATCACACTTGGTGGTCGTATGTCGGAAGCCATCAATCACACCTTGTGGTTGTACATCAGAATACATCGACCATCGCTCGTGATCATAAGTCGGAAGCCGTCGACCACACCTCGTGGTCGTAAGTTGGAATACATCAACCATTGCTCGTGGTCGTAAGTTGGAAGACATCGACCATACCTCATGGTCGTAAGTCAGAAGTTGTCAATCACACCTCGTGGTTGTAGGTCAAAAGCCGTCAATCGCACCTCGTGGTCGTAGGTCGGAAACCGCCGACCATCGTGCGTGATCGTAGGTCGGGAGTGGTCGACCATTGCTAATATTCAGCGGGCGACCATTGCTAGTATTCAGTGGTCGACCATCGATCATGGTCGTATGTCAGCAGACATCGACCACACCTCGTGGTCGTAGGTCGAGAGCCCTCGAGAACACCTCGTCGTCGTATGTCGGAAGCTATCGAGGACACCTTGTGGTCCTATGTCGGAATACATCGACAATCGCTCGTGGTCGTAAGTCGGAATACATCGACCATCACTCGTGATTGTTAGTCGGAAGCCCTCGACCACACCTCGTGGTCATAAGTCAGAATACATCGACCATCACTCGTGGTCATAAGTCGGAAGACATCAACAACACCTCATGGTCGTAAGTCGAAAGCGGTCGTAAGTTGAAAGATATCGAGGACCTCATGATCGTAAGTCAGAAGACATCGACCATACCTCGTGGTCATAAGTCGGAAGACGTCGACCATCACGCGTGATCATACATCGGGAGCTGTTGACCATCACGCGTGATCGTAGGTCAAGAGCCGTCGACTATAACCACTACAACCACGACCATGGGCGCTACAACTACGACCATAACTACTATGACCACGTCCACGGGTGCTACAACTACGACCATGACCGCTACGACCATGGCCACGTATCAAGGGACACCTATACTGACTCTTACACATATATGCTTACAGACTCTTACACACTTTGGCTCGTAAGATCGAGTCTTTATTTAGAATACATAGATAAGTATACACATATATGCTTACAGACTTACACACTCTGACTTGTAAGATCGAGTCTTTATTTTGGATGCATAGATACACACATAATTATACAAGACACACATATACTTACTGACTCTTACATATTCTGACTTGTAAGAGTTAGATACTACTTATGTACAGTACATCGTGGAGTGATAGTGAAGGGACTTTGACGGAACTACGACTATGGCCACGGGCACTACTACTACGACCATGACTTCTACAACCACGGCTACTACTGGTTGTAACGACTACACACAAACTGCGGCTGCTCCGACAAAACACACAAGTCGTAACGACTTAACACACACTAGTCGTAGCGATTGCACACACAAACTAGTCATAACGACCACGACGCATCAACTCGAAGCTTTGACTACAGCGCATCTAATCAACTTGAAGTTTCGACCATGGCTCATCATCTCGATGTTTCGAACATGGCTTCTCACTTATTCGGAGTGTTCGACTACGACTACCGCAGCTTCGACTGGTGCTACAACCATGGCTTTGGGGACTGCTTTGACCACGCCTTTGAGTGTGGCTTCAACCATGGCTTCGAGGACTGCTTCGACCATGCCTTCCAGTGTGGTTTTGACCACTTAAAAATCATCAAGATTAACAAAAACTTCACCTTGCAAACACACATAGAGCACAAAGGATCATCAGCACCATCGCAACAAAGTTGCAAGGCATATGCACCGAGTAGCTTGCTGATCGAGAGAGGGAAAAACCTGTGGGTCTCTCCAAGCAGAGCAACGACTAGCTTGGGAGACCAAAATCGCCAAACAGCGCAACTGGCTCCGAGCAAAGAGCAAGAGGAGGTAGAGAGGCTCACTAGGCGAGCGACCATTGGGCGGCGGCGGCAAGGGGAGAGCCACGTGGGCAGGCACATGAAGTGGGTGGGCACTGTATTTCAATTTAGTTTTAAATTTAGTTAATACCTGTTTATTATTACCTCCTTTGATATTGAAAATCCTCACACTTTGTCACCCTAGAATAAAGCTCTAGTTAGTACACTAATATGGCTAGAGAGTTTTACATCAAATGCTTAGACCTGCTTAGACATAATATTTGTTTTGGGATACCTTTTCACATAAAATGATAAGCTTTTCAAATATATTCTTGACTTTGGTGAGTCAAGAAGGATTATGAAATATTTTGAAATAAAATATAAACCCTAGTTTGGACTTAGGCTAATGGTTAGGTGGTGGGTGCAGGCATGCACTGTTGTTCGAAGACACAGTGTTGATTGTCGGGCACAGGGGGCATGTGGTTGAGCCTAAGTCAGTTAAGGACCGATCTGTGAGCTACTGTTACAAAGCCCTATCGTACTACCACAAGGCTGGTATGGGATAGTCCTGGCTGAATAATTTGTGTGTCCCAACCTGGGTCATGTCATATGTTGAAAGTGAGCATGGCTTAGGCCATGAGAAGTCTCACTCGGCTCAAGAGGGGGTCTCGGTCTGGTGGATTCCTTACTGGGGTGAAACCTTAGTGTTGGCTTGGCTAGGTTGAAGGCTTTGCATTGTAAAGGCCTTGTCGTGATCTCCTCGCCGCACACCTAAGGAAGTGTGTAACCCACGTGGCAGTATAGGATGATCATGTCTTGTGGGTAAAGTTGTACAACCTCTGCAGAGTGTATAATCTATCCTGGATAGCCATGCCCACGGTCATGTGCATGCTGAGTAAAGTTTTCATGGATTAGATTTTGTTTTTTTAAATTATTTATGCAAACAGTATAGATGGAGTCCATATGATGTCTTCTGGAAAAGATGGTCCGGGTGGGATGCCCATGGATAGGTTAGTGTCTGGTCAGAGCCTGCACTAACGATATTAATTTCAATTACAGTTACTATTTTTTACTTATTGTATTAAATTTCGCAGTTTCAATCTATTTATTGTATTTCCTTAAATGTTGTTTTATGCACAACTAACCCTATATGCCTTCCTTTGTTGCCTTAATCATTATAATGTATTTTTTGTGTGACTTGTGGAGTACAAGTTTGTACTCATCCTTGCTATCTCATCACAGAGGAGGACTACGTCGATTACGGTGAGGACCAGGACGAGTAGGCCACGTCTTGCCGTCGTTCGCCTATGGGCAGACTTGGGCTTCATCTTTTTCAGCTTGCTTTCGTAGTTTCTTTTGTAGCCATTATTTATTTGCCAATGTGCGGTGATATAAACGTTGGCTACAAGGCCGTACTTTTTAAGTTAATAACATTGTCATTATGCTTGATAGTTATCTTTGTTATCCACTATGTGCACTAAATGATCCTAGACTAGTGCGATTTACACAGAGGATCCTGGAGTTGCCGCTCCGGGTTCCGACAAATAACCACCTATTATCTCTGACGCTATAAATTAGACAGTTCAGAAACCATCTCTAATGAGGGTTTCAAACCATCTATGATGACCTTCTCTATAGAGTGCATGCATGTGGGCACATTTACACTTTCTGTTAATTTAGATGTCACACTATTACAAAAAGACTAATAATAGACGCTTCATCATAGACGGTTAACCAAAACGATCAGTATTAAATACAATCACAGATGGTTTTGGTTTAGAAACCGTTTGTGTTGCTGCCAGGGCTAAAAACCATCTATGAAGATGTAATATTATAGACGGTTCATGGTAAAAACTATCTGTGAATTATCATAGACGGTTATTAACAAGAACCGTCTGTGATATTACCAAATATCATATACAATTTTTTATTTGAGCCGTTTGTGATACTTCATAGATGGTTTGTATTAAAAATCATCTGTGATAATTAATCATCATAGATGGTTTGTATTAAAAAACCGTCTGTGATATTTTGCCGCCCCCTATTCAAACTTTCAAATTGAAGCGGCGTGTCCGAGTAGGATTCCGTTCCAAGACACTTTTAGTAAAATGGGCATAACTTTTGCATACGGTGTCCGTTTTCGACATTCTTGTACTCGTTGGAAAGCTAACGATGATACCGATCCAAAACAAATGATTAGCTTTAACTATTCACCCAAAGACCCCAAAAATTGGCCATATTTAGTCTTAATTTGCATTGTAGGTTTTTGGTTTCTATTTTTGCCAAAATTTTCGATCTTTCCTTCCGAATTTGGGGTTTGCCTCGGTTGCAAAGTTGTAGATCTCATCAAAATCTTTCAAACAAGCATATATAAGCTATAAATGTTTACATTGCATCAATATATATATATATATATATATACATATATATTATTGTCTTTGATAATTATATATCACAGACGGTTTGTGGTTCAAACCGTCTGTGATAATTATGTCCCTGACTACTGGGCCCATCGATCCTCCCCAACCCAATCCCAGCCAATAGAAACCCACCAACCCCCACCCCACGAATCGTAGCTCCACCTCTCCGTCCCCGTGCCAAAAAAGTTTCAAATCCCGCTTCTTCCTCCCCTATAAATATTCACCTGAACCAATCCCCTACCTACAGTATGCGCTCAAAATATCTCCAACCTCCTCACCGTCCTCCTCCTCGACCTCGACCCCGGTGGCCCTTACGAAGTAGACAGCACGCAAGTCTACGGGTGGCAAGGCACCGCAGAAGCAGCTAACTACCAAGATAGAGCTCAAGTCGGTGCCTGCAACGGTGGGCGTCAAGGACATCCAGCTCACGCGTTGCATCAGGGGCGAGAGGGCCTAGGCATAGAGGCCTCGTTGGTATGGTTGAGCTTCTACTGTTCGCTAGCCATGTTTAAGAGTTGGGTTCATAGGATTAGAAGATGTATTCTTACTATGTTCTTGTTGTGTTAATGGGTAACCTGCTGTTATCTTGTGATGTGTAATAGTGGATTCTAATCTTAATGGAAATAGAATGTGCTGCTATGTTTGCTATTGTATTTGCTTGTTCTCAAAGGGCATCGCTAACATTTCTTGAGGCTAGCCGAAAAATAGAAAAAATTTGAAGTATAGAATAAACTATCGCAGATGGTTTTGTGGTATAAACTGTCTGTGAAAGACTAGCATAGACGGCTCGAACCAAAAATCGTCTGTGATACTCGCACATTACAGACGGTTCTAGCTTAGAACCATCTGTAATGTGCGAGTATCATAGACGGTTTTTTGTTAGAGCAGTTTGTATTAAGAATTGTCTGTATGTGGCTTATCACAGACGATTTGAAAACCATCAGTGATAATTTGATGTTATTACTGACCCATAAATTCAGACAGCTCACAAAGTCTGTGATGACGTTTTTAAACAGTCTGTGATGACATTTTCTGTAGTAGTGTCAGACTCTAACTAATAGCTACTACATAGAAATCAGTCTATATATACTTACAAATGTGCTAAAAGGTCTATATATGAAAAAAAAAATCTCAACTAACCATTCTATTATGTACGGTGTTGGCGTCTTCTTTAGATTAACCTCTGTGTCATTGGCATATATCTCACTTTCTGACATTAAATAATTAATCTACTGCATGAAAACTGCTCAAACTGTCGTTAATGCTAGCATTTCATTTGCAAAAGAAACCTCTCAATGACATCTTCCGTGAATCCTCAAAAGTCTTGGAATGTCTATTGGAAAATTTCCAACATCGATGTGGGTTGCTTCGGGAACTCTTTTTATATTTTCTTTAAAAATACACCTACAACATTTGGAAATTAAGCTTCGGGAGAATTTGTGGGTTAGTTAGGAGTGGCCTTTACTTAGTAATTGGTAGCTAGTTTACATACCCAATGTCATATATATGAAGTATCAAAATTGGTTTTTGACTTGATTGTTAATTTTGTAAATTTGTCATACGTAAGATTTACTGTAGGTAGGATTAAATAATGAAGTCCTCCTTGAGAGTACTCTAGCTAGGTCGGATAGAGAAGAGAGGGAGATGCATGTGGTGCTAGCTATCTCTTGTGTTTGTAGCCTAGGCGTTCTCGGCTGAAATGCACTACTCTAATCAACTAATTTTTTTTATTCAGCCAATCAATCGATACTATTGCCGAATAAGCACTCAAAACTTGCTGTAACATATTTGAGTAAATTTCATAAAACTGTATACACAAGTATTTTAATATAATTATCTAGAAACTATACTTATATACCTAAGAATCAGTTTCATAAAGCTACATATTCGATCCCTACGTTAAGCTACCCCTTTCAGAAGCTGTTTAACACAAGCCTATGACCACCTACTAGCCTCATATAACCTTATATTCATCAAATTAGCTAAAAATGATCGTAGGTAGCTTCTAATATTCTCGTATGTTCATGCATCAAAGTGCAGAAATGAAAAATTCAAATCCATAGTAACCACGCACAAATTAGTTATGCAGGTAGCCAGTCGAACTCTTACCGCTTCTTGAACACTTTAATGGAAGAAGATTGAGTGCATTTAGTACAAAATGCTTAAGCACCACAACTTGTGATAAACAACTTTTTTATGTACATTGTGAATCATTCTTATACATAAACAATTTGTTAAAATTAATCCAAATTTGTACCGTATCTGTGTAAGATATTTAATCTTCTCATGCCAGACGTGGCATGATAGGTGTATGCACAGGTTGTATCAGACGTGATGTCAATCTGTAGCAACCGACTCTGATTCGGTTTCCTCTCCGTGTGGGACTCTTTTTCCCTCGCACTATATATGTACCCCAGTAGTTCATAGGAAGAAGTGTGCTCAAGAGCAAGCGCTCTATTGTAAACTCTGCACATTATAGTGATTTGCCTTCGAGCGTTCGTGGTTTTTTCCCGCAAGGGTTTTCCACGTAAAAATTCGTCTCTCTTGTCTCTATTTTTCTATCATTATTTGTAACAAGTGGTATCAGAGCACAGGAGATCAGAGCAAGGAGAAAAAAAATTGTCTCGGTGTTCTTCCACCGAATCCATCACGCGGTGCCGTCTCCGAAGCATCGCACGTCTTCGCTCCCTCGGTCTGCACGTTGTCCATGGCAGGCGAGCACAATCGAGCGAAAGCAACAGCAGAGATCAGAGCTTAGGGTTCAAGATCCTAACCGCTGCCCCCAGGAGGAGATGACTCTCAGTGGCGGCACCTGCACAGCAACAAGCGACGGTGTTCGTGCGGCATCAAGTCAACTTCCGCGTCTCTTTCAATAGCTTCTAGTCACAGCACGCCTGCTACATCAACCAGCGCAAGCTGTACGGTCAAGCTCTCTGATCGGCGCGAAATCAAGCTAGCAAAGCGACAGAGATCAAAAGCAAAAGAGATCTGCCAGGAGAGAGAAGATCACCTCGATCCACGTCGCTCATCAGTCGAAGGCGCAGCAACGCGCCTCGCACGTTCTCTTCATCCTCAGCACGCAAAAAGTGTACAGTGCAACAACGTCTCCTTCTGCACGCAACCACAAGCCGACACCCTGCTGTTGTCAACGTCAGGAGTAGTCAATAGGACCGATCAGTTGGTGTAGCTCGCAAGAGATTAAAGAAAAAATAATGTTAGTTGTGAGAACAACTGAATTTGGTGTTTTATTCACCGTTTGATAACACCCTGATGGCAGCTAGCATAATACTCTATGGAGTTTTGCTGTTTGAAAGTGAATGTTTTGCTCCAATTTCAGTTTGAGATAAAGGATTTAAATGCAAGGAGTTTTATTTTTGCGTGGATACTACAACGCCTTCCAATTGTCACAGCTCGAAATAAGGGGTCTATCGCAGTTTATTCTCTATTGGCGGCACAAGAGTTCCTTTCATCCAAACAATTTTACAGGAGTAGTTTCAACCATATTATAGAATTTAATTACTTTTGAAGTCAGCAGTTTGGCATACATGATTGCTACACGTGCAATAAGACTGTTTCAGTCTTTTCTTATTGAAGAGTTGCTCTTACAATGAGTGTTGCTTGCCGAGTCTTGTGTTCCAGGTGGAGCATACCAGATTTCATGATATGAGTTCTTCACTATGTATCCAGCGTCATAGGTGATGTTTTGGTTTATGCCATTTGACGATTGAACATTTGTTCCAGGAGGTCAGTTGCACAGACTTAGACTTTGTTGGGGTTATGAATTGTTGAAAACCTAGATTTATTCGTCTGCTTTATTGATAGCTGTGTATTCAGACCTGTTGGTGGTTTGCTTAATTTTATTTCACAAAAAGCGTTTCAACAAGGTTGTTCCAGTCTTTCTACTTGAAGATTAGTCCGTGGACTTTCGGCGCACAAGGTGTTCATGCTAATTTTAATTGAAGGAGTTTATCATATTCTTCGACTACTGGAGGAAATTCGGCTCAAGGTGGAGATTGTTAAAGTTGATCTGAATTCATACTGTGTCCGTGTAGGACACTTCATTGCCTCATGCTAGACGTGGCATGATAGGTGTATGCACATGTTATATCAGACATGGTGTCAATCTGTAGCAACTGGCTGTAATTCGGTTTCCTCTCCGTGTGAGACTCTTTTCCCTCGCACTATATATGTACCCCAGTAGTTCATACGAAGAAGTGTGCTCAAGAGCAAGCGCTCCATTGTAAACTCTACTCGTTATAGTGATTTACCTTTGAGCGTCCGTGATTTTTCCCGTAAGAGTTTTCGACGTAAAAATTCGTATCTCTTGTCTATATTTTTCTATGCATTATTTGTAACACAATAGATTTCTTTTTTTCTACAAGGAACAATTTGTAGCAATTCAAGATATTATCCAAAAGCAAAACCAAAATTATTTAGACATAAATCATGCAAGCAACCTAAGGATAATTTGTAAAGAAAACTCAGTATAAATTTTTAAATTAAATCAGGTGTGAATGTGATGAAAAAATATGATAAAATGGGAAAGAGGAAGCGCTTGGAGAGACGAACATGATTGGAGATATAGAGAAGATTAGAATGGGGAAGTAGTCTGTGTAAATAGGGGAAAGGCAAAATGAAGAGGAATGGAAAAGCATGCTGTGTAGAGAGGAGAAAGGCAAAGTGAAGAGAAATAGAAAAACATGATGTTAGAGAGGGGAAAGGCAAAGTGAAGAGGAAGAGGAGATGAGAGGCCCATGACTGCTAATTTTTTTTTATCTTATCGCTCCCTGCAGCAACAGCACGTGATGAGATCAACTATGAATCCGACTGTGCGTGTGCCATGCATTCAACCACAACATTGGACGCACGCACAAGCAGCAATATGCTTTTCCGATATATGATCCATATATATAGTAGGTCCAATTCTTGAACACTTTAATGGAAGAAGATTTAGTCATTTAGTACAAGAATCTTAGCATGCCACAACTACTAGGTGAATTAATCAATTTCACACAAAGAAAAACAAAATTACTCACAAGGGACATGTGGCGCACTCCTATTGGCCAACAGCGCCTATTTAAGCATACTCCCTCAACACGTTCGCTTCTCACGCCCCTTCCTCCCCCCTCTCCATCCTCGTCGAAGTCGCCATGGGCGCCTTCTACTACCACACTGCCGGCATGATGGTACTGATGGTGATGATGCCGGCATTGCTGCGCGTGGCAGTGGCAGGCAACCCGCCGTTCTCGTGCGGGCCGGCGGCGGCGCAGGGGTACGCGTTCTGCGACGCGCGGCTGCCGGTGGAGCGGCGCGCGGCGGACCTGGTGGCGAGGCTGACGCTTGCGGAAAAGGTGTCGCAGCTGGGCGACCAGGCTGCCGGGGTGCCGCGGCTGGGCGTGCCGGCGTACAAGTGGTGGTCGGAGGGGCTGCACGGGCTCGCCTTCTGGGGCCGCGGCATGCACTTCAACGGCACCGTGCGCGGCATCACCAGCTTCCCGCAGGTGCTGCTCACTGCCGCCACCTTCGACGACAGCCTCTGGTACCGCATCGGCCAGGTACGTAATATATCTACGTATGTATATGTACGTATGCGTTGCATGCATTCGGAATTGAACGTGGGAGACCCCGGGAGGTGTACGTACCTATACGGCCGGCTATGTGTACGTACTGGGATGAACAGAACAGAAGAACGCACGTACTCTTTGCAGTTGCACGTGAAGTACACATGCATGAACATTTGCATATACATCCATTGGTTAGTGGAATCATAGAAAAGACTAAATTACGACTTTGTATATATGTAACTAAAACGAAAGAAGGGACCTCGCCGAAATTTTGCGTAATAAATGGAATCCACTGGAAAATTCTATAAATACAGCCACTGTACATGGGGTTTCGTGCTGCAATTAATGTAGGATTATCTCTGATCTCTTATGGCATGTTGTGCTGGACCTTCCTTTAGGGTAGGTTGATTTAGGCTGTTGTTTATGGTTTATGACTTAAATTTTTAAATTTCGATTATTTATGAGAGACAGTATGTAGAGAAAATAGTTATATGTGATTTTAGCTGGTACAACCAAACTCAGTACACGTTTTACTACAATCTTTCTGTTGACATCGTCTTAAAAAACACATCTTTTGAAAGCTAGTTACTAGTATAAACTATAAGCCATAAGCCATAAGTGGGAAAAAAAACTTAGCCTAATTAGTCTACTTGTTAGATATTTCTGCACACAACTTTAAAATCAACACTACTACAAAAAGAGTCATCACAGACGGTTCGAAACTGTCATCACAGACGGTTTTCTAAACCGTCTGAATTTATGTGTCAATGGTAATCGAAGATCATCATAAACGATTTGTGAGCCATCTGTGATAAATACAACACAGACAATTTGTAATTAGAATCGTTTGTAAAGAACACTATCGCAGATGGCAACCGTCTGTGATACTTTTTCTTCACAGATGGTTGGTAGATAGAACTGTCTGTGATGTGCGAGTATCATAGATGGTTTTTAGTTCGAACCGCCTGTGACAGTCCTTTATAGATGGTTTATACCACAAAGCTGTTTGTAATAGTTCATTCTGTACCTAATTTTTTTTCTATTTTTTTGTTAGCCTCAAGAAATATTAGCTATACCCTTTGAAAACAAGCAAATACAGCAGCAAACACAATAGCACATTCCATTTCCATTTAGATTAGAATCCACCATTATAGCATAACAAGATAATGAGTAGGTTACCCATCTAACACAGCAATAACATGGCAAGAACGCATATCCTAATCATACGAACCAACTCTTAAACATAGCAAGAACATAGAAGAAGCAGAGATTCTAGTAGACGGTAGAAGCTCAACTGCGCCGACGAGGCCTCTATCCTAGGCCCTCTCGCCCCTGATGTAGTGTGAAAGCTGGATGTCCTTGACGTCTGCCGTCGCACGGCGCCAACTTGAGCGCTGTCTTGGTAGCTAGTTGCTTCCACGGCGCCTTGCTGCTCATAGACTTGCGTGCAATCTACTTTGTAAGGGCCATCAGGGTCGGGGTCGAGGAGAAGGACGGTGACGAGGCTGGAGAGATTTTGAGCACGATGGAGGATGGGTTTGGGTGAGTATGTATACGAGAGGGAGAGGCAGAAGTGGAAAAATTTTGGCGGAATAGGCACGGGGACGAAGAGGTAGAGCTATAATCCGTGGGGTAGGGGTTGGTGGATTTCTATTGACTGGGATTGGGTTGGGGAGGATCGACGGGACCAGCGATCAGGGGTACATAATTATCATAGATGGTTTGAATCACAAACCATCTGCGATACATAATTATCAAAGACAATATATGTATAAACCGTGTAATATAAACAACAAGTCTCAAAAGATAAAATAGAAAAGCTCTATATGGTTTATATATGCTCGTTTGAAAGGTTTCGACGAGATCTACAACTTTGTAGTTGAGGCGAACCCCAAATTCCGAAGGGAAGATCGAAAATTTTGGCAAAAACAGAAACTAAAAACTTGCGATACAAATTCAGGGCTAAAGATAGCCGATTTTAGGGGGTTTTAGAGGGTGACTAGTGCAAGCGAGTCGTTTTTTTATCGGGCTCATCGTTAGCTTTCCAACGAGTACAAGAACGCCGAAAATGGACACCGTATACAAAAAGTTATGTTTGTTTTACTAAAGGTGTCCCAGAACGAAATCCTACTCAACTTCAGGCGGGAGATTATAAAATTTTCGGGGATTACAACACAGAAAACATATCACAGATGATTTTTAATACAAACCGTCTGTGATAACTTTATTATCACAGATAGTTTGTAATACAAACCGTCTGTGAAGTATCACAGACGGTTTAAATAAAAAATCATCTATGATATTACCAAATATCAGAGATGATTCTTGATAAGAATCATCTGTGATACTTTATAGATGGTGCTCACTATGAATCATCTATGATATTATCTCTTCACATACGGTTTTTAGTGCTAGCAGCAACATAGATGGTCTCCAAACCTAAACCATTTGTTATTGTATTTAACATTGGCGATTTTGATGAACAGTCTATAATGAGATGGTTATAAGTCTTTTTTAGCAGTGCAAGACCGTGCATATAGTACTTTAGATATTGACAAATATATATATGTTGGCCAACTGAAAGTTTTAACAAATTGTGTACCGCATGAGGCTGACGGCAAATCCAGTGTATATATCTTTCCCTAATCTAATTTGCGGACTTGTCCGGATCCACACCCATATATATCCTTTGTATTTTATGAATATATGTTTGTGTTTATATATCCGTCACCCACTATATCAATCTATAGGGATAAGTCTTAAGGAGTATCCTTTTAAAAAAAGTCTTAAGGAAAACGGTGCAAATAGTGCCAAAACGAGAACATAATTTAGAAATGCAAATTAATTTTGGTTATAATTAACACCAAGGAGTTCCATAGAAAATAGTAACGCTATATGTATGACGATGTAAATGGAATAAAGGTTCACGCATCATAAGGGTCAAATTAAACGATTGTTCCTTCCAACCTCATAGGACCCAAAAAAAACACTGTTAATTTGCAGCTAAAACACATATCAGGACAGAATAATCACGATCTGCCCTGTGGAAAAAGTCCAGTAAACAGTCCAGATCGAGGACAAGATCTAGCTAGGTAGTGCGAGCATGTGATTGATTGATTAGTTCAGAATTGCAGGGTAGTAGTAGGAGTAGCAGTATAGAATGTCTGGTTGTTGGAATGCTATCCTGAGGCGGCGTCAACTGCTACTACTAATGGATATGAATGAATGAATGGATGAATGACCATGTAGATGGATGAGGCTACTAGCTAATAAGCTTTTTTGCGCCTGACTAACGACCTGTGCTGATTGCTGTCTGCCATGTCTTGTGTACAGCCTGTGCTTCCGTGCTGGTAGGCGGCATCTCCCCGTGACTTCGCTTTTGGCTAGCTCCGGCAATTAATGATGCTATAGTTGCTTAATCTGAGAGCGTGCACTGGCCAGAGAGTGATCAGCCAGTGGCCTTTGGATCCAGATCTTGTTAGGTCGATCAAATGTCTTACTCGTTGATCAGGATGTTAGTTATGGATGTCTGTCGGTGCTAACTCCTTTTTTTCTCCAGAAATAGTCGTTGTTTAACCTCAAATTAAATACGAGAGAAAATAGCGGAAGAAAATCGTGTTTACTTTCTCCAAACAACCCCAAATGTGAGTTTTATATAAACAGTTGTGAACTCTTTATATATATATATATATATATATATATATATATATATATATATATATATATATATATATATATATATATATATATATATATATATATATATATATTCTACAAAAAACTTTATATATCAGTTTCGACATCCTAAAAAAAACTGGATTAGTCCTGCGACAGTGCGACTACCTTGCGAAATTCGATCAAACTTAGTAAAAAAATATCAAATTTGCAGAAGTGCAAATTGACGAATAACGTATGTCAAATTTTGTCCTTTTCGTATCTTGCAACCTAAATCTATCTTAGATTGAAATATATAAAATTGAGCCAGCAGGCAGATTTGCACGCATCTTCAAGATTTCGTGAATTCATTATCCCACCAGGCACCAGCTACCGAGCGATCATTGCATGTAGTTCGTTGAAGCCGCACATGCCTGTCTTTGTCATTTGTAACTGTGCGGCCTCCATGATCGATGGACCAAAACCGGCGTAGATTAAAGAGAACAGTACAACTCATACTAGGGTTAGGTACTCTGCAAAAGTGATCCACCATGTGGTCAGTTGGCCACCAAACGAGCGTGTATCCGAAGCATGTCCCATCAGTTGGTAGCCTTTGTTCCTTTGTTCTTCACTTCACTCGATCTAGCTTGCCTGCCATGCAATTGAAATACTCATCTGTGGTATTAACTATTGATACGACGCATGTACGTATGTGCGTGCAATGTAGGCGATCGGCACGGAGGCTAGGGCGCTGTACAACCTCGGGCAGGCGGAGGGGCTCACCATCTGGTCCCCCAACGTGAACATCTTCAGGGACCCGCGGTGGGGCCGCGGTCAGGAGACCCCCGGCGAGGACCCCACCACGGCGAGCAAGTACGCCGCCGCCTTCGTCAAGGGCCTGCAGGGGACGTCGCCGACGACGCTGCAGGCCTCGGCGTGCTGCAAGCACGCCACGGCGTACGATCTGGAGGACTGGAACGGGGTCGCACGGTACAGCTTCAACGCAAAGGTGAGCTTGTGTTATCGAAATTAGTCAGTCATAGAAAAAGAGTTTGGTATGCCATAACTGAGAAACGGCCGGGCATCATTGTATTTTCCTGTAGGTGACGGCACAGGATATGGAGGACACGTTCAACCCGCCGTTCAAGAGCTGCGTGGTGGACGGGAAGGCGACCTGCATCATGTGCGCCTACACCGGCATCAACGGCGTCCCGGCCTGCGCCAACTCCAACCTCCTCACCAAAACCTTCAGGGGAGACTGGGGACTAAACGGGTAAGATGTATCTTCACTTCGAGGCCTCGTTTAGAAAGGATGAACAAACATGGACGTGATCCCAGCCCGTACGTCCAAAAATGGTCTTGCCGACCAACTCAGTTCCCCTTCTCACTAATGCTTCCAAGCTTAGCGTCTGTTCTTGCGGCTTCTAAAAAGTAGCTTTTAGTTTTTGTTATAGTATCTAACTTTTAAATGAGTATTTTCTCAAGACAGAGTTTACAAGTTAATTATAGTACATGTTAAAAGCTCAACATCTGTACCAGCCAAAATCACATGCGAGTATCTCTTTCCATAATCTCTATCATGAACAGCTTAAAGTTCAAAAATTTTAACCAAAATTCATAGGTCACAATCAAAAGTCAAAAAAAGAATATGTCCTTAAATTGTTTTTTTTTTGCCTCCACGTATGCAGGTATGTTTCTTCAGACTGTGATGCAGTGGCGATCATGCGTGATGGGCAGCGATATACGCCAACACCAGAGGATACGGTTGCAGTTGCCCTCAAGGCTGGTAAGTATGGCCTCTGCTCTCGTGGTCACTTTTTAGTTATGCAAGTGATTGTTGCTGCACAAAAGAGAACGCAGAATCACTGCACAGGTGAAAATAGAGGTCAAGCAGATCCCTGTTTGACTGGTAGGATGGTTAAACATTAACACAACACCTTAGGTGATGTACAAAGGTTCCACGTTGGTCGTCCATAATAAAGCAGATGACTTCGATGCGTGAACTAAGGCACGATCAGACGACTTCGACGCCGTTGTATGGAGCTCGTCTGCTCCACACACGGTTTGTGGGCTTGGGTGACCCAGACGACGACCAGGATGGCGACGGCGACCACTGCAGCCCGGTGAAGAAAGCAGTGTTGAGCTAGATCTAGCCACGTCTGGCTTGCAACGTGCTGGATCTCATCGGATCTGGATGCAAGCCGGCAAGATTTGGCCGCGTGTGGCCGCCGACGTGCTGGATCTCACTGGAGGGGCAAGAGGGAAGTTGGAGGTCGGCGACAAAGGGGCAAGAAGGAAGTCGGAGGCTGACGGCGGAGTGAGGCGCGAGAGATGGCGAGCGATGGCGTAAACTTGAGGAGATGGTGGGAGACAGTCGAGCTCGAGGATATGGTGGCTTGTAGCGTGTCATCGGTGGGGAGGGAGAGAGGAGGAGATGACGCCGGCGGCGCGAGCTGGAGGAGGGTGTTGAGAGGAGTCAGTGGGGACTAGGGAGGGAGGAGACGCTGGGATCGCGAGAGTTTATTATAAGAACTGACCTGTGGGACTAAGGCAAAGAAATTATAAAAAAATAATATCGAGAAGTATGCCAGATGTGGACAGAATTATTGCCGGCTCAATAGATGAATTATTCTACATGTCTTTACTAAGTTGCATTAAAAATTGAATAGTTTTTGAGTTAGTACATCGAGAGGTACCACCGGGTACCGCTACGTGTCAGTTTATTTCTGAACTACTCAATCAGAGAGGAAAGCAATTTGATGATGTTAGAGCAACTCCAGTAGGGCCCCTACTTGAGCCCTCAAACCTCATATTTGAGGGCTTGAGGCAAAAATAGAGGTCCAGCAGGGCCCCTACTAGAGCCCTCAAATTTGAGGAGCCCCTCAAATCCCCCCTTCAGCCCTCATTCCGGGGGCTCTGGACCAAGCCCTCAAATTTCTGTTGGTTCCCCGCCGCCTCTTTCCCCATCGCCTCCCTCCCCGCCTGCCTCTTTCCCCGCCGCCCTCCCTCCCCGCCCGCCTCCCTTCCCGCGCGCCTCCCTCCCCGCCCGCCCGCCTCCCTCGCCGACGCCTCGCCCGTCGCCGACGCCGTCACCTCCACCTCGCCCGTTACGCTCACCCCCGCCTCCCTCGCCGCCGCCTCGCCCGTCGCCGACGCCGTCACCGCCACCTCGCCCGTTCCGCTCACCCCCGCCTCGCCCGCCTCCCTCGCCGCCGCCTCCCTCCCCGCCCGCCTCCTCCGCTTCCCCGCCCGCCCGCCTCCCTCGCCGACGCCTCCGCCCGTCGCCGTCGCCTCGCCCGTCGCCGACGCCTCCGCCCATCGCCGTCGCATGTGTCAGGGGTGGATTTGTCAGAGGTGGGTCCCATGTGTCAGTGGGTAGTGGAATGGATTTGAGGGCTTAGATTTGAGGGGTGCTGTTGGAGTAGAAACAAAAAAATTGGACCCTCAAAAATAGGGGGAGCCCTCAAATGAAAAGTAGGGGCTTAGATTTGAGGGTTACTGCTGGAGTTGCTCTTAGGGAACACCTGAGTGTTCAGCCCATGATACTTCGTCCAGTCGTAATTGAGAACTAATAAGCATAAAAATGAGCTGAACAAGACTACTGCAAACAAGGAATTTTTTTGGGATTGAGAACATGACATGTATTTGACACGAAATTTGTTAATTTCAGGGTTGGACTTGAATTGCGGCACCTATACACAGGAGCACGCCATGGCCGCGCTCCAGCAGAGGAAGATGACAGAGCAGGACGTCGACAAGGCCCTCAAGAACCTCTTCGCCGTCCGCATGCGGCTCGGACACTTCGACGGCGACCCCCGGAGCAGCGCGTCCTACGGCAAGCTCGGCGCTGCGGACGTGTGCTCGCCGGCGCACAAGAACCTCGCCCTCGAGGCGGCGCAGGACGGCATTGTCCTGCTTAAGAACGACGCCGGCACCATCCCGCTCGACCGATCGGCGGTCGCGTCCGCCGCCGTCATCGGGCACAACGCCAACGACCCCGGCGCGCTCAACGGAAACTATTTCGGCCCGCCGTGCGAGACCACGACGCCGCTCCAGGGGCTCCAAGGGTACGTGAAGAACGTCAGGTTCCTGGCCGGGTGCAACTCGGCGGCGTGCAGCTTCGCTGCGACTGGCCAGGCGGTCGCGCTGGCGAGCTCGTCGGACCATGTGATCCTGTTCATGGGTCTGAGCCAGGAACAGGAGAAGGAAGGCCTCGACAGGACAAGCTTGCTGCTCCCCGGAAAGCAGCAGAGCCTCATCACCGCCGTCGCCAGCGCGGCCAAGCGACCAGTGATCTTGGTGCTCCTCACCGGCGGGCCGGTGGACGTGACGTTCGCGCAGTCCAATCCGAAGATCGGCGCCATCCTGTGGGCCGGCTACCCCGGCCAGGCCGGCGGGCTCGCCATCGCCAGAGTCCTCTTTGGCGATCACAATCCAAGCGGCAGACTGCCAGTGACGTGGTACCCGGAGGAGTTCACCAGGGTGCCCATGACGGACATGCGGATGCGCGCCGACCCGGTCACCGGCTACCCCGGCCGGAGCTACCGCTTCTACAAGGGCAAGACCGTCTACAAGTTCGGCTACGGCCTCAGCTACTCCAAATTCTCCCACCGGCTAGTCTCCGTCACCAGTAACCCAGCTCCCAACACGAACCTACTCGCCGGCCTGATCGCAAAGCCAACCGCGGACGGCGGCGCGAGCTACCACGTGGAGGAGATCGGTGCCGAGGGGTGCGAACAGCTTAAGTTCCCGGCAGTGGTCGAGGTGCGGAACCACGGGCCCATGGACGGCAAGCACTCGGTGCTGATGTTCCTCCGGTGGCCCAACGCGACCGGCGGGCGGCCGGCGAGCCAGCTGATCGGGTTCAGGAGCCAGCATCTCAAGGCGGGGGAGAACGCGAGCCTGAGGTTCGACGTCAGCCCGTGCGAGCACTTCAGCAGGGCGAGGGAGGACGGCAAGAAGGTGATCGATCAAGGGTCTCATTTCCTCATGGTTGCCGAGGCCGAGGACGAGTGGGAGATCAGCTTCCAGCCCTGAGTTCGATTTATTTTAGGACACAAAACGCAAGTACAGGTGCAATTATTTATAATTTGTTGCATAATCTACCACGTAATTTATATAATTCAGCCGCCTCGGAATTAGGATTGAGGCAATTAGCACAAATTTATCCAGCAATAAGCGTGTTTACCTGTCCATTGTAGCTAATTTATCCAGCAATATGCATATTTACCTGTCCATTGTAGCTAATTTATCCTGTTTCAACAAAGGTGGTATATCTTCTGATGTCAAGCGACGTTGCACTTGCTTTGTTCTGACACCATGTGTAGATGTTGTGCTCGGATGCACATCCTCTGCCTCGCCTCAGTGAAGGCAGAGCACTACAGTACACCACAGCGAAAAGCGTAGAGAAAATAACGAGTCCCGTTGATAAGTAAGCTATTCATGTACTGCACCGGAGCACTGTTTTGAACTGTAGCACATAGCTGTACTGACAGATTTGTCCTTTTTTTTATCGGATCCATTGGCCTTTGCTCCATCAAAGGCAGGGATACACATTTGTCGGGCTTGAATCCATTTGACATTCAAGATTCTAAGTGAACAATATATCCCTATCAAGTCCATGAGTAATAAACATGTTGAACTTATTTGGGGTGTCTTCTTTTGGGTTTATACTTAGCTTTTGGTTTTTATTTCTACAGTAACTCATCGTTAAACGTATGTTTTTTAAGGCAGTGTCTACAGGTAAATTGTAGTACAAACTATACTGAGTTTAGTTGTATTGGCCAAAATCGTATGTAACTATTTCTTTCTGCGTACTGCCTCTCATAAACAGGCTAAAATTCAAAAATCACAACTATAAATCATAAGTCTCAGCCCAAAAAAATTCATCCTTTATCTTTCTCGCTGGAGACACGATTGTTGCAATAACATCATTATTGCAAATGATCGTGGTAGCAGGATGTATATTGTCGATAATCGGCGGTACCCCACCTTCTTTAGCCCAACATTTGGTGATGAGAATGAAGGAGATGATCCTGGGGGTGTACTGAGAAGACAAGCGAAGGCAAGAGGATGGGAGGGTACTAAGGAGGAAGTGTTTGTGGCCATGTAAGGAAGAGGATGAAGAAAGAAGACGGAGGTGAGGGGAAGTGGCGGCTGTCCTTGGACTGGGAGTGGGAGGGGGTGGTGGTGACGTCTAGGACAAGGCTGAGATAGAGTGAGAGTTTCGATATGATGGTACAGAATGGATGGTTCAAAGAAGACTAAAAGTTTTGAGGTTTTTTTTTCTATTAGCATTTGGCGGCAAAATGAGAAGTCCAAAATTTATCATGGTCTAAAATAATTATTTCATCAAAAATTAGGGGCACAAATAAAATTAAGCAAACTATATGCTAATAATTATTCCGTATGCTAATAGTTTAAAGTATCTAGTAACTATTAAATACATTTAGAGCCTAAATTTACTGCCACAAATAAATTATTTATATTTTATACTTGCGATTAATTTTTTCCACAATTGATAGAGGTGAATTTTTACACGGTGAAGTTTCACCTAAAATGCTTGATTCGTATTTCATATGCAATTTTTCATTTTCCTTAAGAAATAACATTAATCTTATGATACTTTAAAGAGTCAACAAGAGTTGTATCTCATGACGCTTCGAAAAGGAGCCACTCTAGGTGTCACAGTGGGTACAAATATCATGACACTTCACTCATGTGTCACTGAAAGGGTCACAAAACACCAACCTAAAAATTCTCGGTGACACTTCAGTGAGGTGACACCATGAAAGGGTCAGTAAACAACCTTTTTTTTTTCTTGTAGTGATTCCTCCAAAGCAGCGTTGTTCATCCGAGTAAAATGAGAGATGTATTTGTGTTGTAGAATAGTTCATGTGTGGATATTTCCCTAAATTGGCCATTTAAGGACAAAAGGCCCATAAGGTCCGTTAGCATCTTTTAGTGCCATATTGTTTATTCGGCTTTCTAGGCAGACCTCCTCGCCCTGTAGACATAAGGTAGGGGCTAGCTTGTATATCCAATCTACAAATATCAAAAAAGGGAGATGGCGGCGGCGGCAGTGATTTGTGTCAACTTCTTCTGATTTTGCTAATCCCTATTCTCATCACAAATTCTCAATTTTCTAGATGATCTGGGATCCGTAGATTTTCCGGGATGTTACAAAAGCCTGATATATGGTGATTGCTGTACAGTGAACATTCACTAGTTAGCAACCTAGTCAAAAACATTTTTTTTATAGTATTAATGACCTGGGAGTTGGAAATTTCAACTTGGAAGTTACAATCTTCAAGTTACAAGTTTTTAAAAAAATCCTTGCCGAGATCTCAAAATTGAAGTTAAAAGTTCAAATTTATTAGTCGGAAGTTTCACTACGTAGGTGGTGTGTCGCTCAAATTACTAAGTTTGAAACTTGGAAATTTTGAGTTCAATGTTAGAAAATTTAAATTAACAGTTTGGATCTTCAAGGTGAAACTTTCAAATTCGTGTTGAAAGCTCAAATTTTTAAGTTGAAAGTTGACTTTTCGAGTTAAAAGTTTCACTGGCTAGTGTTAACTAGTTAGTTAACAAGATGCTCCCTTATTTATAGCCCGAGGCCGGAGAGGATTTTATCAAAATAATCCGTGAGGTACTAATATTTTCTATCCTTGCGCACGGAAGAAACGTGGCAAGTCAAGTTGCCATCGCGCACAAGAGCCTTGCTATTCCTTTTTACTTGGGCCACGCCTATGTGCATTGGCACTAAGTTAAGGAAGATAGAATAGCACGGAATAATTGGACAAGAAAGATAAAATAGCACAGAATATTTACATTGTATTGCATGAGTCTCAGAGGACAAATTTATAGAGTGTAAGGTGATATGGAAGTAACCATATCACATATAAATCCTAACTAATTCTATTCTATCTCTAAAGAACTTGACATACAAGATATGTACTCTAACACTCCACCACAGTCGTAGCAGAGGTGTTATGGACGCTTAGGCTAGAGAAGAAGCCCATGAGGACGATCGGGTTGGAGTAGAAGCCAATAAGAAGTTCTAGGCGAGTCATTGAAGTTGTTTGTAACAACCCAATATTTTTAAAATTTATCATACTATATGTTTTAAAACTCACATGTGGTAAAAATTTTTAGAATATGCATACAAACATGTTCTAAAAGTTTTAAAATCTGTCAAGTAAGTCGAAAGCTGTCGATCACACTTCATGGTCATAAGTCGGAAGACATCGACCACACCTCATGGTCGTAGGTCGGGAGCCCTCGAGCACACCTCGTCGTCGAAAGTCGGAAGCCGTCGACCATCACACGTTATCGTAGGTCGGGAGCGGTCGACCATCACTGATGGTTGTGAGTTGGCAGTGGTCGATGATCGATCGTGATCCTAAATCGGGAGCCTTTGCCAATGGCTCATGGTCGTACATCGGAAGCCGACGACTATCATTCGTGGTCATAAGTCAGAAGCCATCGAGGACACCTTGTGGTCGTAAGTTGGAACACATTGACCAGCGCTCGTAGTTGTTTGTCGGAAGACATTGACCACACCTCGTGGTCGTAAGTTGAAACACATCGACCAGTGCTCATGGTCGTAAATTAGAAGCCGTTGATCATACCTCGTGGTCGTAAGCTAGAAGCCGTCGACCATCGCACGTGATCGTAGGTCGGGAGCGATCGACTATCGCTGGTGGTTGTACATTGGCAGGGGTCCAGTGCGCTTGTGCCCTATCACCCGACTGTCGGCATTAGCTTGCTCGGCCCCGACTTCGACCACGGCCTCGATTTTGACCACTGCCCCCTTCGACTTCGACCACTACCCTCTTCAACCACTGTCCCCTTCGACCACGACCCTTCAACGTTGGCCACTTCTCCCTTCCACCACGGCCCCCTTCGACCATGGCACCGAGGAGGAGGAGGGGCGACATGAGGGTTCAGGGGAGAAGGAGGCAGCGGTTGCAGGAGGTGGTGGTGGGGAGGCGGCGGTGGGCAAATAGGGAAAGGAAGCGGCGGGCAAATGCGTTGGGGAGGCGGCGATGAGGGGATGCGACGCTACTAGGGGAAGTTGGTGGACTGCGACCAGATGCTATCATATGAGGAAGGAATTAGTGGTGGCGCTGACGAGGAGGTGGCGCGACACAAGGGTTCGGCGGAGAGAAGGAGGCGGTGGTTGCGGGAAGTGGAGTGTTTGCGAGAGGCGGAGGATGTGGAGGAAGAGAAGAGGAGGAGCGTGGCCCATGCATCGGCCCAACCTTTTCTACGAGGAGCGAAAGAACTACCTACATACGGATCTGGACGGCTGATCTTTGATTGGATGACTGAAAAGAGAGGAGGGAGAATGGACCAATGACCACCAACTCACATTTTTATAATAGTAAAGATCTGTTATTTATGTTTAAATTATTAATTTATGCATTTTTGAGCTTTTCTCTGCATTTTGGCCATGTATAAAAATCTTTCTAGAATAAGAATCAGGAATATTTGAATTTTCAAGAACATTTAAAAGTTTGTAAAATTTGGAAATAATTTTACTGAATACTAGTTGGTATCAAGGACCTCTCCAAAAACTTTCATAATTTTGGAGCTGGTTTACTAATTTCAAAAATTATATCTTGATTTATGGAATTAATTAAATTAGATAATAGTAAAACTCTAGTTTCCCTTCTTGGGTTGACTCCTTCCTTGTCGGCCTGGCCCGCTATTGTTTTGGCCAATTTTCAGCCAGCACACCATCCCCCGACTGAAGCCGCCTCCCTCCTCTGCTCTTTCTGTTTCCTTCGCGCGAAAGTGCATTATCTCATTTATGCTTTCTCTCTTGGCACCTGTCTCTCTCACCGACTGCTGGGCCTGGGAACCACTTGTTGGGAGCCTTTGTCCACCTCAAGGTGCCTGTTCGCCATGCGCTCGCATGCCTATGAAGAGAGGCGCTTCACTTAGCCATTGTCATTCCTTGTTGATGCCTAGCGGACCCGATCGTCGCCACCTCAGCCTACCACCATCCATCGCCACCAATCCACTTGCGAGTAAGCATCTTGCTATGTCACCATCAACTGTCCCGACCAAGTGGCTCTATTTGGACTGAGTTAACCGCAAGCATGAGCTCCTAGTTGTCTTGTCGTCCTGTCCCATCGCCGTGCTCTATATCTCTCCTTTTTGTCCCTTCTGCTTGTCGCATGTACGGGAGGAAATGAGAGATGCACCACTCTGATTGCTTTGTCTCACCGACTCAAGAAATCATGACTTCCCCCACTCTTCTCCTTGCTTCTTAAGCCAAATCATTCGCGTTATCACCTCTAGCTCGCCATTTCCAGCATTCCTTCCAAGAACTAAGAGTTCTTGCATCTTGGTTTGCTGGGAATGGTGTCATCTTCCTCGACACTGGTGAGCATGTTGCAGTGCCATTCCTTCTTTGGTGAGCCTCCTTGCTCCATGCACACATCACTTCTCATTTGGAGCTTCGCTTGTGCCATTCTTGTGCTTGTTTCCCTCTCCGCATCGATGGCACAGTTGGAGCCATGGGGAGTTGAGTCCGCATCGTCTTTCCCTCTCCAGCAAGCACGCCTATTCCAAGCCATCATGTTCCTGCTACTGCAGCGAGTTCCTTGCAATGCCCTTATGTAGCATCGTGTCTTTTTGTCTTCCATCCAAACCCCTCAAGTTGTTGCATGTCTAATACAGTATGTCCTCAGGTTCGAGCCATTGTCTTCATTCCTGGTAGGCACCACCATTCTGCCGATTCTCATAGTCCGATGAGCCTCCATGCCTTTTCCTTCTGTTTGAACCATCTACTGCGTGCATGCAATCTAACACGCACCATCTTGTAGCCTCTCCCTCGCTGTAGCTCGCTGCCACTGTGAAGCCTATCACCATCAAGCCTACCCACTATCGCCTGGCCACATCCAAGGTCCCCTTCCATGACTGACATGACCACCATCATCCTAGTGAGCTCCTGATGCTTATGTGCTACTTGTCGAGGCTTTTAGTTGCCTTTAGCACTTTCGTCACTGTGGCCGTGCCTAGAACTATTGCTTATGCTCGACTTTCTTCCTATTCTGATGACCATAGGTCCTCGTGCTGTATTTTCCCTTTCTTTTTCTGGATTTTTCTTTCTCTAAACGAATTCAAACACTAATAATTTTTTTTATATAAACTCCAAATTGAGTGATTTTTGTCTATATTTTTTTTTCTAAAATAATGTCTATAAATTTTTCTAGAATCATGACCTTTCACAATCTATAAAAAATATTTGATTTTTTCTCTATTTAAATTTATTTGGCTCTTATTTGTGTTACTTTGCTTTTAATAGCTAGATAACAACATTTTTGAAATCCTTGAAGTTGTTCCCAAGCAAGACGAAGAGTTTAACAAGAAAGACAAGTAGCTTCTTTGACCATATTTGATCCCTTATTTTCACTATTTTGTATGTTGTGCTTCAAAAATTATTATGCAAGCGTATAATTTTAGTAAACTCGCAACGTAGGTATTGTTGGTAGTTATACCCAATTGTTGCCTTAATCCAACCTTGATAAATTGCTAACCTCACTATTTTCACTATAGTAATGCTATCCACTGTTGGTACAATTAATTATGGAATTTAGATTGCACAAAGTAGTCAATGCTTAGCCATGTTTATCGTACTTGTTTTGCTAGGTTGGAACAACTTTATAAATTGCTCAATTGTGGGAAACACTTGTGTATATGTACAAAAGAGATTCCTCTGTTAATTTTGTTTAGCAAATGAAAACTTAAAACTTATTTTTGGCTTGGGCGAGTGTATGTTGAGATTGGTGCTTGTGCACGAGACTTTGGCTTGGCGAGAGCCGACGAGCATCAATGGGGGTCGGAGGAGGACTAGGGGAGCGACGGCGAGAGCTTACACTAAGTCGTCCCGCTGTCCTTTTTGAGCTTCGATGTCGGGACCCCGGATTACAAACCCGGACCCTCTGTGTATTACTGCACTAGTCCCAGATCACAGCTAGTGCACACAGTTAAACAGAAATGATTCATGACCAACAACGTATTTATTACAATTATAAAGAGTACTGATCACCAGGTCTCATTATTACAATTGAGGTTTCAAAACCTCGCACACACGAAACACAGCGGAAGCAAAAGATAAACTCGGTGAAGACCCATCAATACGCCACAGGCAATTGACTGGGGAAGCGCGACCTAGAACTCCTGGAATCCTTCGTCGAAGCCACCGGCGAAGTAGTCGTAGTCTCCCTCTTGAGCTTCATATTCCTCTGAGAATTATTTTTGAGTGCAACGCGTGAGTACATAAAGTACTCCGCAAGTCTTGGGAAAAATGCATAGATGCAAGGCTTGACAAAGGAAGGCTATATGGTTCTTTTGCACAAAGCAATATTTTAAAATTTCAAATTCTACTAATTATTTTCAAAGGCATCAAGTTAACAAATAAATGTTTTAACAGAACTAACATTATCTCTATAGTGAAGGCTCCTTCCACCAACACTATCTTAAACATTTTGAACAAGTTTAATACTGCGGGTTACATCCACCCTCTCTGGCTCCAACTGCCAGGATACCCTTCCGAGAGTTCCCTCCACTCTCGGAATTCCAAAACTTTTGATTTTAAAACCAAAACCAGAAATCTACCATGTGAATGCATTCCTTGCCCGCCCTTGACCGTGGGCACGGCTATTCGAATAGTTTTACACTCTGCAGAGGTTGTACAACTTTACCCACAAGAGATAAATTATCCTAAAAGTCAACACGCTTCCTTTGGCATGAGACCCAGATAAAATATCACAAAGCCTTTACCTTACTCTAATCTAGCTAGATACCACCCGCTGAGGTTTCACCGCAGGTAGGCTAACCGCCCGAACCGAAGCCCCCTCTTGCGCCATATGAGTACAGTAAATCCCTGTCCCTCACTGTGAATAACCAGTCCATCCCTGGCACCCACTTTCCACTGGTGGCACCTAAACTAGACTATCATAAGTTAGTCAGCTAGGTCGTACCCATATAGACTTGTGGTTGTACGGTTAATGCTCAGTCTGGACAAACACAAGCGTCGGTCCTTAATTGACTAGGGTGGAACATACACTTTACAAGATCTCGTGCTAACTGCACCAAGCCAAACTAACCATCCACCCTAATCTAAATCAACTTTGACATTTTTATTTTATTTTAAAGGAAACAGTGGTAACTCCAATCACCACTAACTTTGTAAACACAAGGGTTTCAACAATAAATCATAATTTCCCATTTGCAAGATTTATGAGGTATTCAATAGCATGGCTAAGCATTGTTCTACCATTTTAATACCAACAATTTAATATATTACTCTCATTAGTGAGTCAAAGGAATTTCTAGGGTTGCAAAGGTACATGGCATTCGAATTCAAATGGGGGCATAACAAGATTGGATATAACTAATGCCTTAAGATTTGAACTAATATTTTATATAAATAGCAATGCACATAATTTGAAATAATTAAAACATTTCAAAATCATAGGTTCGAAATGATCAAAGGAGACTTGCCTTCTTGGACGCTGGTTGGGTCTTCTTGCTGCGACTCGACGAGTTCCTCGGCGACGGCGGAATCTACGCGCGAAAAGACGGACAAACAAAACAAATAAATTCAACCAAAATTCAAATAAAATTCAAAAATTCAAAAAGAGTGCATATTTAGATAGTTTATGATTTTATAAAAATTTAGAAATTTGAACGGCTCAAATCGGAGTTAAAATGAGAAAGTTATGGCTTCCGGAAGATTAAATGGGAGGGAAAAAGGAAAATGCCGATTTCGGGAATTATTTTTGTACTGGAAAATGCCATTTATGACGTCATCAAATTTCGAATTTGCTGAGCGGGAAAATGTATTTGAATGACGGGTGGGTCCGGTCTACCGTGGACCGAACCCACGGACCTCGGGCCTTGCCGACGTGGCGCACCGGCCACATGGCGCCACGCGGCAGTGAGGTGGCGGCCACGCGGACAAGCCGGCCGACGTGGCGGCCACGCGGGCGCGCGCGCATGGCCGGCTCGGGAGTTGGCCGGCCGGTGGCCTTGCCGTGGCCGGCGGCCGGCGGGAGGGCGGCGGACGGCGGCGGCGGGTGAGGGGAGGCGGCGGCGCTTACCGGCGGCGGCGACGGGGTGTGGGCGGCCGGCGGCGGCGCTTGGAGGCGACGGCGGTGAGAGGCGGCGGCTGTGAGAGGCGGCGGCGGGTTTTGGGTGGCCGGCGGTGGGGCACCGGGAGGCGGCCGAGAAGAGGAGGAGGGGCAGCGGGGAGAGACGGTGCGGAAGAGCTCCCCCAAGGGGGCTTTTATAGGAGGGGAGAGGAGGGGAGGCCGGCCGGTTTTTGGAGCTCCCCGGCGTGATTTGCGGCCGCGATTAGGGGGAGTAAACGGGATGAAACGGCCGGCAATTAGTGGAGGGGTGATTAGGGCTTTTATTGCGTAATCAATCGGGGATTTATAGCGAAGGAAACGGCCGAAATTGAAGCTTTGGTTTCGGCATCAATGGAGGAGAGAGAGAAGGGCTAGAGGAGGAAGAAAGGAAGGTAGAAGAAAGAGTTGACGGGTGGGGCCCACCCGTCGGTGAGAAAAAGAGAGTGAAGGGGTAAGTTGTGGTGGAGGGCTGAGATTAGATCGGGAAGGAGATGGATTTAATCCGGGCGTGACACGTGGCGGCCTAAAATTAATTGGATTTTTATTTTCGGATTAAATTTCAGAAATTACTAGAAACTTCATAAATACTTCGAAAATTAATATTTAATGCCTAAAAATTCCAGAAAAATCATAGAATATTCCTGGAAGTATTTTAGACTTACTAAAAATATTTTTAATTTCAGATTTGAATTTTATAATTTTATAAAATTCTTTTTAACTTTGAAAATTGATTTTAAATTCCAGAAAATTCTCTAAAATTACTTAAAAATTTAGGGAAGGCTAGGAAAAATAAAATAAACTCTTTTTGGTTTTTAATAAAATATTTTAAATACATTTTCTTGCTTTAAAATTTTAATTAAACTCCAAATAAATCCGAATAAATCCAGATAAATCCAAATAAAATCCGAATACATTAAAATAATTAATTTAAAATTAAAATTTTCAGAAAGCGAATTTTTGGGATGTGACAAACCTACCCCCCTTAGAAAGAATCTCGACCCCGAGATTCGGACGGACTGGGAAAAAGATTAGGGAACTCTGCTCTTAGATCTTCTTCACGCTCCCAAGTTGCTTCCGATTCCGAGTGATTGCTCCACTGTACTTTACAGAACTTGATAACCTTGTTTCTGGTTCGACGCTCTGCTTCATCCAAAATTTTGACTGGATACTCTGGATAAGTTAAATCCTCTTTAATCTCAACCTCATCTAGGGACATCTGCTCTTCTGGCACTCTGAGATACTTCCTTAACTGAGACACGTGGAAGACGTCGTGCACTTTTGTCAACTGGGGTGGAAGCTTCAGCTGATAAGCAACTTCTCCCCTTTTAGCTAAAACAGGGAATGGTCCGATGAATCTAGGAGCAAGCTTGCCACTGACTCCAAAACGTCGCATTCCTTTGAGAGGCGAAACCTTCAGATATACATGATCTCCAGGTACAAATTCTAACGCTCTTTTGCGATTATCCGCATAGCTCTTCTGTCTTGTTTGGGCTGTTTTTAACCTGTCCTGAATCAGACGAACTTGCTCTTCTGCTTGCTTCAATACATCTGGTCCAAACACTTGTCCTTCTCCGGTTTCTTTCCAATACAATGGTGTCCTGCATTTTCTACCATACAATGCTTCAAAAGGAGACATTTGCAAGCTGGATTGATAACTATTATTATATGAAAATTCTGCATAAGGCAAACTTCGATCCCAACTGGTCTTATTAGCCAAGGCACATGCTCTCAACATGTCTTCCAATATTTGATTTACTCTCTCAGTTTGACCATCTGTCTGGGGATGATAAGCCGTACTGAAATTTAAATTGGTACCCAATAGCCCATGTAGCTTTTGCCAAAATCTTGAAGTGAATTGAGTTCCACGATCTGACACAATCTTCTTTGGAACTCCATGCAAACACACAATTCTTGACATATACAGCTCAGCGAGTCTGTCTCCGGAATAGGTCGTCTTTACCGGAATGAAATGAGCGACTTTTGTCAGACGGTCCACAATAACCCAAATTGAATCATACCCTGATTTTGTTCTCGGCAATCCAGTTATAAAATCCATACCAATTTCTTCCCATTTCCACTCGGGTATCTGCAAAGGTTGTAATAGTCCGGCAGGTCTCTGATGTTCCGCTTTGATCCGCTGGCACACATCACACAAAGCGACATATTCAGCAATCTCCCTTTTCATACTCGACCACCAATACCTTTCTTTGAGATCTTGGTACATCTTTGTACTTCCTGGGTGAATTGAATATCTAGATTCATGAGCCTCTTTCAAAATTAACTCTTTTATTTCTTTCTTTTCAGGTACAATAATTCTTTTCCCGAACCAAATGATACCCTCTTCATCCTCTGAAAATTCTGGTGCTTTCCCTTTCTTCATATTTTCTTTGATTTCCTTGACATACTTGTCTTCTCCTTGAGCTGCTTTGATCATCTCTACTAGAGTTGGTTGAACCTCCAAGGTAGCCAAGAATCCTCCCTCTACTACTTCCAAGTTGAGCCGCTGGAATTCTTCCTGTAGTGCGGGCATACTGTCCTTGATCCACAGCTTATTGCAGTAACTCTTTCTGCTCAATGCATCAGCTACCACATTGGCCTTGCCTGGATGATAATGTATCCCAATATCATAATCCTTTATTAGCTCAAGCCATCTCCTTTGCCTCATATTGAGATCAGGTTGGGTAAATATATACTTTAGACTTTTGTGATCCGTGTAAATCTCACAGCGGTTACCGATCAAATAATGCCTCCATATTTTTAAAGCATGCACTACGGCAGCTAGCTCTAAATCATGAGTGGGATAATTCTCCTCATGGGGTCGCAATTGCCTTGAAGCATAGGCTACTACCTTTCTTTCTTGCATCAAAACACAGCCTAATCCTTGCCTTGACGCATCACAGAAGACTTCAAAGTCTTTTCTAATATCCGGGAGTGTTAGCACTGGTGCAGAAGTTAGCCTTTTCTTTAACTCTTGAAAACTATCCTCACATGCTTTACTCCATTCAAACTTCTTTTCTTTCTTTAGCAACTGAGTAAGAGGTCTTGCAAGCTTGGAGAATCCTTCAATAAAACGACGATAGTAACCAGCCAAGCCCAAAAAGCTTCTGATCTCAGATACTGACTTAGGTTGTGTCCAATTGAGCACATCATTAACTTTATCAGGGTCTACGGACACTCCTCCTGCAGAAATTACATGACCCAGGAAGGCCACTTTCTTCAACCAAAACTCACATTTGCTAAACTTGGCATACAACTGGTGTTCTCTGAGCTTTTCCAAAACTATCCTCAAATGTTCTGCATGCTCTTCCTCATTCTTGGAATATATCAAAATGTCATCAATGAAAACCACCACAAATTTATCCAAATATTCCATGAACACCTTATTCATCAGATTCATGAAATATGCAGGAGCATTGGTTAAGCCAAAAGACATCACCGTATACTCATACAATCCATAGCGAGTAGCAAAAGCTGTCTTTGGTATATCTTCGGGTCTTATCTTCAATTGGTGATAACCTGATCGAAGATCGATCTTTGAGAAGACACATGAACCTTTCAATTGATCAAATAAATCATCTATCCTCGGCAAAGGATACTTGTTCTTAATTGTCACATCATTCAAAGATCTATAGTCCACACACATGCGAAGACTGCCATCTTTCTTCTTCACTAGTAGTACTGGTGCTCCCCAAGGTGAAGAACTTGGTCTAACAAAACCTTTCTCTAGCAACTCTTGAATCTGTTTCTTAACCTCAGCCAGGTCATTTGCGGACATACGATAGGGTCTCTTGGAAATCGGAGCTGTACCAGGTACTAAATTAATAACAAATTCAATTTCTCTGTCCGGCGGCATTCCTGGTAAATCCTCAGGGAATACATCTGGGTACTCATTTACTATAGGCACCTTTTCCAAAGTTATTCCCTTCAAACTGTTCAATCCACACCTATTCTGGGAAGATGTGTTTGACTTATACCTTACTTGGATTCCTTCCGAATTGGTAAGGGTAATGGCACGATCAGCACAATCTATCTGCCCTTTATACTTGGTTAACCAATCCATGCCAAATATTACATCTAGGCTCTTGGAATCTATTATAATAAGATTCGCTAGAAATTTCACTCCATTTATATCTACAGTGGCTCTAGGGCAAACTGTGTTAGTCATCATTTCCTTTCCAGGTGATTGGACTAGCATAGGGTTCTTTAGTAAATTCACATCCCAATTATATCTTTCAACAAAATCTTTTGACACAAAAGAATGTGAAGCTCCAGAATCAAATAATGCTGTTGCAGGAATTGAATTGACAAGAAACTTACCCAGAACTACGTCGGGTGCATCCTGAGCTGCCTCCGCAGTGACATGGTTAAGATGTCCTCTGCTCATCGCCTGCGGAGTCTTTGGAGTTTGAGGCGTTCCCCGGCCTTGACCTGCAGTTGGAGCTCTTGCTGGCGTGGTCCCTAGGTTGAAGCGAACGGGAGTCACAGCTGAGCGCTTCTGGGGACAGTTGCTGGCATAATGCCCCATATTCTTGCAGTTGAAACACTGCACTCCTGCTGCTGAAGTCCTGTTCTGTTGTGGTTGCCCACCATTGCCCGATCGGGGAGCTTGAGGATTGGGACGAGGGGCAGCAAATGGAGTCCTTGGCACACTTGGTTCTGGGGTTCTGTGGAACTGAGGTGGACTGGGGCGAATTCGAGAACTGCTCGCGCCCTGCTGTGCTTGAAACTTCCTCTTCCGGCTCTCATACAGCTGACGTTGAGCATCTTCCTGGACAAAAGCCTTGTTCACCATGTGCTGGAAAGTCGGAAAATCATTCGACACCAGCTGCACTTTGAGGTTGGGGTCGAGTCCCTGCATGAACCTCCAGGTCTTGGTTGACTCCGAGGTGATCTCTTCAGCTGCATACCTATACAGCTGAGTAAACTTGTTCAGGTATTCGGAAACGCTGAGGTTTCCTTGCTGCAGTTGATAGAATTCCCTTTTCTTCATTTCCATTATTCCCGTAGGAATATGCGCAGTGCGAAAAGCCTCTACGAATTCATCCCATGTGATAGCTTGCGCGTTTTGATGGGCGGCGTGGAAATTTTCCCACCAGTTAGCGGCGATTCCCTTGAGTTGGTGAGCCGCATACAGCACTTTCTCATTGTCATTGCACTGGGCTAAGACCAACTTCCTTTCCACATCCTTAATCCAGTCGTCTGCTTCCATCGGATCCACCGAACCAGCAAAAGTAGGGGGCCTTGTCCTCATGAACTCTCCCAGCTTAGACTGGGATGCCTGGTTTTGTGCCTGAGGGGCTTGCTGTACTTGGTTCTGAGCCAAGGCTTGTAGAAGCTGCAGTTGCATTGCCATCATCTGCTCTAAATTGGGTGCTTGAGCAGGAGGTGGTGGAATATTGTCCTCTGGTTGTGCGTTGGGGTTACGGCTGCTGCCAGGGTTGCTCCTTGTGTTCACCATCTGAAGCGGTTTCCAAGATTAGCAAAAGATAAGAGGGAAATAGCATAGGTAAGAGAGTAGGGGAAAACTAAACAACATCCCGAACCAACACACAAGAGAGAAACAAGCAACAGCTGAGAAGAAACTTATTCTTGAAATCAAAATAGTTTTAAGAATGGCTGCACCACAAGTGCACAAAGGCTTGGTACAGTCCATCTAACACACCAAAACATAACATAAAGCGTTCTAATAACGTAAACATTTTATTTGGGTGCTACGGACTAAAAACAAAACTACTAATCCTCTCCAAAGACACGCTCCTCAGGGTCCTCCTCGGGGTCCTCCTCCGGATCCTCCTCTGGCTCCTCCTCCGGATCCTCCTCGCGTTCGTTCACATGATGCCGGGAACAATCGCAAGCAGCTGAAGCACGAGGACGGTTACGACTGGAGGCAGTCGAACGCGAAAGAGAACGAGAAGGCTTGCGCTTCTTGAGGGTAATGACTGGTGGCGGACTGGGGCGTCGCACCTTCTTGCGTGCTGTCATCCTGATGCGGAGTCCCGAAAGTCGAGCTGGTGCCGGGTTGTTGGGAGCGACGGCTGGTACTGGTGAAGACGGCGTGTAATCAGCGGTGGGTGAAGACGGCGTGTAGTCAGCTGCGGCCCTGAGACGTCTCAGCTCAAACTCAGCTGCCTGGCTCTGGAGAAGCTGTGCGCGAAGTGTGTCCGAATGCTGGTAGCTGGAAGTGAGTAGCATCCGCAACTGTCCGATCTCCTCTAAAGCTCTGGAGTAAGTGACTGCCATCGCCTGAGTCAGCTGCACCTGATGCGACAGTCGAGGATCGTCTGCTGGAATCTCGAAGGGATCTGGATACCTCTGTCCTGCCCGGGGGTTGATGAAGAAGCAGAAGGGAGACTGGTGCACAGCATCCTTGTGCAGATGGCACAACTCATCTATAGCAAGGCGTGCTGCGTCCTGGACTGCGTCATAACAGCGGGACCGAGGGTGCTTGATGGGGTATGTTTGGGATTTGAATTCCCCTTCCCGTGCGTACAGGAATACCTCCATCGTCCATGAGTCACGGTCCAGAATCCGCGTCTTCCGCCCCCTGAAAATGGGCGGCTGACGGTACTCCAAGCACTGCATCAGCTGCCGAAGGAGGCTAGCAAACCCTCCAGCATCCTCTCCATGAGAGTAATAGTCCCACGGGGCAACGGATGACGAACCGGCCATCTACAAAGTTTGAAATAAAAGAGAAGATTAGTAAAAAGAATTAGAGAATGAATATAAAGACAAGAACGAGATACTAAGTAAGAGAAGGATAGAAGCAAAGAAGCTTATATATTTTTAATATACTCTTTTTAAGAAAATATGAGTCCTTAAAGTTTTACCATTTCTATTCTAGGCCACGTCCTACAGTCAAATTGGCTCTGATACCACCTCTGTCGGGACCCCGGATTACAAACCCGGACCCTCTGTGTATTACTGCACTAGTCCCAGATCACAGCTAGTGCACACAGTTAAACAGAAATGATTCATGACCAACAACGTATTTATTACAATTATAAAGAGTACTGATCACCAGGTCTCATTATTACAATTGAGGTTTCAAAACCTCGCACACACGAAACACAGCGGAAGCAAAAGATAAACTCGGTGAAGACCCATCAATACGCCACAGGCAATTGACTGGGGAAGCGCGACCTAGAACTCCTGGAATCCTTCGTCGAAGCCACCGGCGAAGTAGTCGTAGTCTCCCTCTTGAGCTTCATATTCCTCTGAGAATTATTTTTGAGTGCAACGCGTGAGTACATAAAGTACTCCGCAAGTCTTGGGAAAAATGCATAGATGCAAGGCTTGACAAAGGAAGGCTATATGGTTCTTTTGCACAAAGCAATATTTTAAAATTTCAAATTCTACTAATTATTTTCAAAGGCATCAAGTTAACAAATAAATGTTTTAACAGAACTAACATTATCTCTATAGTGAAGGCTCCTTCCACCAACACTATCTTAAACATTTTGAACAAGTTTAATACTGCGGGTTACATCCACCCTCTCTGGCTCCAACTGCCAGGATACCCTTCCGAGAGTTCCCTCCACTCTCGGAATTCCAAAACTTTTGATTTTAAAACCAAAACCAGAAATCTACCATGTGAATGCATTCCTTGCCCGCCCTTGACCGTGGGCACGGCTATTCGAATAGTTTTACACTCTGCAGAGGTTGTACAACTTTACCCACAAGAGATAAATTATCCTAAAAGTCAACACGCTTCCTTTGGCATGAGACCCAGATAAAATATCACAAAGCCTTTACCTTACTCTAATCTAGCTAGATACCACCCGCTGAGGTTTCACCGCAGGTAGGCTAACCGCCCGAACCGAAGCCCCCTCTTGCGCCATATGAGTACAGTAAATCCCTGTCCCTCACTGTGAATAACCAGTCCATCCCTGGCACCCACTTTCCACTGGTGGCACCTAAACTAGACTATCATAAGTTAGTCAGCTAGGTCGTACCCATATAGACTTGTGGTTGTACGGTTAATGCTCAGTCTGGACAAACACAAGCGTCGGTCCTTAATTGACTAGGGTGGAACATACACTTTACAAGATCTCGTGCTAACTGCACCAAGCCAAACTAACCATCCACCCTAATCTAAATCAACTTTGACATTTTTATTTTATTTTAAAGGAAACAGTGGTAACTCCAATCACCACTAACTTTGTAAACACAAGGGTTTCAACAATAAATCATAATTTCCCATTTGCAAGATTTATGAGGTATTCAATAGCATGGCTAAGCATTGTTCTACCATTCTAATACCAACAATTTAATATATTACTCTCATTAGTGAGTCAAAGGAATTTCTAGGGTTGCAAAGGTACATGGCATTCGAATTCAAATGAGGGCATAACAAGATTGGATATAACTAATGCCTTAAGATTTGAACTAATATTTTATATAAATAGCAATGCACATAATTTGAAATAATTAAAACATTTCAAAATCATAGGTTCGAAATGATCAAAGGAGACTTGCCTTCTTGGACGCTGGTTGGGTCTTCTTGCTGCGACTCGACGAGTTCCTCGGCGACGGCGGAATCTACGCGCGAAAAGACGGACAAACAAAACAAATAAATTCAACCAAAATTCAAATAAAATTCAAAAATTCAAAAAGAGTGCATATTTAGATAGTTTATGATTTTATAAAAATTTAGAAATTTGAACGGCTCAAATCGGAGTTAAAATGAGAAAGTTATGGCTTCCGGAAGATTAAATGGGAGGGAAAAAGGAAAATGCCGATTTCGGGAATTATTTTTGTACTGGAAAATGCCATTTATGACGTCATCAAATTTCGAATTTGCTGAGCGGGAAAATGTATTTGAATGACGGGTGGGTCCGGTCTACCGTGGACCGAACCCACGGACCTCGGGCCTTGCCGACGTGGCGCACCGGCCACATGGCGCCACGCGGCAGTGAGGTGGCGGCCACGCGGACAAGCCGGCCGACGTGGCGGCCACGCGGGCGCGCGCGCATGGCCGGCTCGGGAGTTGGCCGGCCGGTGGCCTTGCCGTGGCCGGCGGCCGGCGGGAGGGCGGCGGACGGCGGCGGCGGGTGAGGGGAGGCGGCGGCGCTTACCGGCGGCGGCGACGGGGTGTGGGCGGCCGGCGGCGGCGCTTGGAGGCGGCGGCGGTGAGAGGCGGCGGCTGTGAGAGGCGGCGGCGGGTTTTGGGTGGCCGGCGGTGGGGCACCGGGAGGCGGCCGAGAAGAGGAGGAGGGGCAGCGGGGAGAGACGGTGCGGAAGAGCTCCCCCAAGGGGGCTTTTATAGGAGGGGAGAGGAGGGGAGGCCGGCCGGTTTTTGGAGCTCCCCGGCGTGATTTGCGGCCGCGATTAGGGGGAGTAAACGGGATGAAACGGCCGGCAATTAGTGGAGGGGTGATTAGGGCTTTTATTGCGTAATCAATCGGGGATTTATAGCGAAGGAAACGGCCGAAATTGAAGCTTTGGTTTCGGCATCAATGGAGGAGAGAGAGAAGGGCTAGAGGAGGAAGAAAGGAAGGTAGAAGAAAGAGTTGACGGGTGGGGCCCACCCGTCGGTGAGAAAAAGAGAGTGAAGGGGTAAGTTGTGGTGGAGGGCTGAGATTAGATCGGGAAGGAGATGGATTTAATCCGGGCGTGACACGTGGCGGCCTAAAATTAATTGGATTTTTATTTTCGGATTAAATTTCAGAAATTACTAGAAACTTCATAAATACTTCGAAAATTAATATTTAATGCCTAAAAATTCCAGAAAAATCATAGAATATTCCTGGAAGTATTTTAGACTTACTAAAAATATTTTTAATTTCAGATTTGAATTTTATAATTTTATAAAATTCTTTTTAACTTTGAAAATTGATTTTAAATTCCAGAAAATTCTCTAAAATTACTTAAAAATTTAGGGAAGGCTAGGAAAAATAAAATAAACTCTTTTTGGTTTTTAATAAAATATTTTAAATACATTTTCTTGCTTTAAAATTTTAATTAAACTCCAAATAAATCCGAATAAATCCAGATAAATCCAAATAAAATCCGAATACATTAAAATAATTAATTTAAAATTAAAATTTTCAGAAAGCGAATTTTTGGGATGTGACAAACCTACCCCCCTTAGAAAGAATCTCGACCCCGAGATTCGGACGGACTGGGAAAAAGATTAGGGAACTCTGCTCTTAGATCTTCTTCACGCTCCCAAGTTGCTTCCGATTCCGAGTGATTGCTCCACTGTACTTTACAGAACTTGATAACCTTGTTTCTGGTTCGACGCTCTGCTTCATCCAAAATTTTGACTGGATACTCTGGATAAGTTAAATCCTCTTTAATCTCAACCTCATCTAGGGACATCTGCTCTTCTGGCACTCTGAGATACTTCCTTAACTGAGACACGTGGAAGACGTCGTGCACTTTTGTCAACTGGGGTGGAAGCTTCAGCTGATAAGCAACTTCTCCCCTTTTAGCTAAAACAGGGAATGGTCCGATGAATCTAGGAGCAAGCTTGCCACTGACTCCAAAACGTCGCATTCCTTTGAGAGGCGAAACCTTCAGATATACATGATCTCCAGGTACAAATTCTAACGCTCTTTTGCGATTATCCGCATAGCTCTTCTGTCTTGTTTGGGCTGTTTTTAACCTGTCCTGAATCAGACGAACTTGCTCTTCTGCTTGCTTCAATACATCTGGTCCAAACACTTGTCCTTCTCCGGTTTCTTTCCAATACAATGGTGTCCTGCATTTTCTACCATACAATGCTTCAAAAGGAGACATTTGCAAGCTGGATTGATAACTATTATTATATGAAAATTCTGCATAAGGCAAACTTCGATCCCAACTGGTCTTATTAGCCAAGGCACATGCTCTCAACATGTCTTCCAATATTTGATTTACTCTCTCAGTTTGACCATCTGTCTGGGGATGATAAGCCGTACTGAAATTTAAATTGGTACCCAATAGCCCATGTAGCTTTTGCCAAAATCTTGAAGTGAATTGAGTTCCACGATCTGACACAATCTTCTTTGGAACTCCATGCAAACACACAATTCTTGACATATACAGCTCAGCGAGTCTGTCTCCGGAATAGGTCGTCTTTACCGGAATGAAATGAGCGACTTTTGTCAGACGGTCCACAATAACCCAAATTGAATCATACCCTGATTTTGTTCTCGGCAATCCAGTTATAAAATCCATACCAATTTCTTCCCATTTCCACTCGGGTATCTGCAAAGGTTGTAATAGTCCGGCAGGTCTCTGATGTTCCGCTTTGATCCGCTGGCACACATCACACAAAGCGACATATTCAGCAATCTCCCTTTTCATACTCGACCACCAATACCTTTCTTTGAGATCTTGGTACATCTTTGTACTTCCTGGGTGAATTGAATATCTAGATTCATGAGCCTCTTTCAAAATTAACTCTTTTATTTCTTTCTTTTCAGGTACAATAATTCTTTTCCCGAACCAAATGATACCCTCTTCATCCTCTGAAAATTCTGGTGCTTTCCCTTTCTTCATATTTTCTTTGATTTCCTTGACATACTTGTCTTCTCCTTGAGCTGCTTTGATCATCTCTACTAGAGTTGGTTGAACCTCCAAGGTAGCCAAGAATCCTCCCTCTACTACTTCCAAGTTGAGCCGCTGGAATTCTTCCTGTAGTGCGGGCATACTGTCCTTGATCCACAGCTTATTGCAGTAACTCTTTCTGCTCAATGCATCAGCTACCACATTGGCCTTGCCTGGATGATAATGTATCCCAATATCATAATCCTTTATTAGCTCAAGCCATCTCCTTTGCCTCATATTGAGATCAGGTTGGGTAAATATATACTTTAGACTTTTGTGATCCGTGTAAATCTCACAGCGGTTACCGATCAAATAATGCCTCCATATTTTTAAAGCATGCACTACGGCAGCTAGCTCTAAATCATGAGTGGGATAATTCTCCTCATGGGGTCGCAATTGCCTTGAAGCATAGGCTACTACCTTTCTTTCTTGCATCAAAACACAGCCTAATCCTTGCCTTGACGCATCACAGAAGACTTCAAAGTCTTTTCTAATATCCGGGAGTGTTAGCACTGGTGCAGAAGTTAGCCTTTTCTTTAACTCTTGAAAACTATCCTCACATGCTTTACTCCATTCAAACTTCTTTTCTTTCTTTAGCAACTGAGTAAGAGGTCTTGCAAGCTTGGAGAATCCTTCAATAAAACGACGATAGTAACCAGCCAAGCCCAAAAAGCTTCTGATCTCAGATACTGACTTAGGTTGTGTCCAATTGAGCACATCATTAACTTTATCAGGGTCTACGGACACTCCTCCTGCAGAAATTACATGACCCAGGAAGGCCACTTTCTTCAACCAAAACTCACATTTGCTAAACTTGGCATACAACTGGTGTTCTCTGAGCTTTTCCAAAACTATCCTCAAATGTTCTGCATGCTCTTCCTCATTCTTGGAATATATCAAAATGTCATCAATGAAAACCACCACAAATTTATCCAAATATTCCATGAACACCTTATTCATCAGATTCATGAAATATGCAGGAGCATTGGTTAAGCCAAAAGACATCACCGTATACTCATACAATCCATAGCGAGTAGCAAAAGCTGTCTTTGGTATATCTTCGGGTCTTATCTTCAATTGGTGATAACCTGATCGAAGATCGATCTTTGAGAAGACACATGAACCTTTCAATTGATCAAATAAATCATCTATCCTCGGCAAAGGATACTTGTTCTTAATTGTCACATCATTCAAAGATCTATAGTCCACACACATGCGAAGACTGCCATCTTTCTTCTTCACTAGTAGTACTGGTGCTCCCCAAGGTGAAGAACTTGGTCTAACAAAACCTTTCTCTAGCAACTCTTGAATCTGTTTCTTAACCTCAGCCAGGTCATTTGCGGACATACGATAGGGTCTCTTGGAAATCGGAGCTGTACCAGGTACTAAATTAATAACAAATTCAATTTCTCTGTCCGGCGGCATTCCTGGTAAATCCTCAGGGAATACATCTGGGTACTCATTTACTATAGGCACCTTTTCCAAAGTTATTCCCTTCAAACTGTTCAATCCACACCTATTCTGGGAAGATGTGTTTGACTTATACCTTACTTGGATTCCTTCCGAATTGGTAAGGGTAATGGCACGATCAGCACAATCTATCTGCCCTTTATACTTGGTTAACCAATCCATGCCAAATATTACATCTAGGCTCTTGGAATCTATTATAATAAGATTCGCTAGAAATTTCACTCCATTTATATCTACAGTGGCTCTAGGGCAAACTGTGTTAGTCATCATTTCCTTTCCAGGTGATTGGACTAGCATAGGGTTCTTTAGTAAATTCACATCCCAATTATATCTTTCAACAAAATCTTTTGACACAAAAGAATGTGAAGCTCCAGAATCAAATAATGCTGTTGCAGGAATTGAATTGACAAGAAACTTACCCAGAACTACGTCGGGTGCATCCTGAGCTGCCTCCGCAGTGACATGGTTAAGATGTCCTCTGCTCATCGCCTGCGGAGTCTTTGGAGTTTGAGGCGTTCCCCGGCCTTGACCTGCAGTTGGAGCTCTTGCTGGCGTGGTCCCTAGGTTGAAGCGAACGGGAGTCACAGCTGAGCGCTTCTGGGGACAGTTGCTGGCATAATGCCCCATATTCTTGCAGTTGAAACACTGCACTCCTGCTGCTGAAGTCCTGTTCTGTTGTGGTTGCCCACCATTGCCCGATCGGGGAGCTTGAGGATTGGGACGAGGGGCAGCAAATGGAGTCCTTGGCACACTTGGTTCTGGGGTTCTGTGGAACTGAGGTGGACTGGGGCGAATTCGAGAACTGCTCGCGCCCTGCTGTGCTTGAAACTTCCTCTTCCGGCTCTCATACAGCTGACGTTGAGCATCTTCCTGGACAAAAGCCTTGTTCACCATGTGCTGGAAAGTCGGAAAATCATTCGACACCAGCTGCACTTTGAGGTTGGGGTCGAGTCCCTGCATGAACCTCCAGGTCTTGGTTGACTCCGAGGTGATCTCTTCAGCTGCATACCTATACAGCTGAGTAAACTTGTTCAGGTATTCGGAAACGCTGAGGTTTCCTTGCTGCAGTTGATAGAATTCCCTTTTCTTCATTTCCATTATTCCCGTAGGAATATGCGCAGTGCGAAAAGCCTCTACGAATTCATCCCATGTGATAGCTTGCGCGTTTTGATGGGCGGCGTGGAAATTTTCCCACCAGTTAGCGGCGATTCCCTTGAGTTGGTGAGCCGCATACAGCACTTTCTCATTGTCATTGCACTGGGCTAAGACCAACTTCCTTTCCACATCCTTAATCCAGTCGTCTGCTTCCATCGGATCCACCGAACCAGCAAAAGTAGGGGGCCTTGTCCTCATGAACTCTCCCAGCTTAGACTGGGATGCCTGGTTTTGTGCCTGAGGGGCTTGCTGTACTTGGTTCTGAGCCAAGGCTTGTAGAAGCTGCAGTTGCATTGCCATCATCTGCTCTAAATTGGGTGCTTGAGCAGGAGGTGGTGGAATATTGTCCTCTGGTTGTGCGTTGGGGTTACGGCTGCTGCCAGGGTTGCTCCTTGTGTTCACCATCTGAAGCGGTTTCCAAGATTAGCAAAAGATAAGAGGGAAATAGCATAGGTAAGAGAGTAGGGGAAAACTAAACAACATCCCGAACCAACACACAAGAGAGAAACAAGCAACAGCTGAGAAGAAACTTATTCTTGAAATCAAAATAGTTTTAAGAATGGCTGCACCACAAGTGCACAAAGGCTTGGTACAGTCCATCTAACACACCAAAACATAACATAAAGCGTTCTAATAACGTAAACATTTTATTTGGGTGCTACGGACTAAAAACAAAACTACTAATCCTCTCCAAAGACACGCTCCTCAGGGTCCTCCTCGGGGTCCTCCTCCGGATCCTCCTCTGGCTCCTCCTCCGGATCCTCCTCGCGTTCGTTCACATGATGCCGGGAACAATCGCAAGCAGCTGAAGCACGAGGACGGTTACGACTGGAGGCAGTCGAACGCGAAAGAGAACGAGAAGGCTTGCGCTTCTTGAGGGTAATGACTGGTGGCGGACTGGGGCGTCGCACCTTCTTGCGTGCTGTCATCCTGATGCGGAGTCCCGAAAGTCGAGCTGGTGCCGGGTTGTTGGGAGCGACGGCTGGTACTGGTGAAGACGGCGTGTAATCAGCGGTGGGTGAAGACGGCGTGTAGTCAGCTGCGGCCCTGAGACGTCTCAGCTCAAACTCAGCTGCCTGGCTCTGGAGAAGCTGTGCGCGAAGTGTGTCCGAATGCTGGTAGCTGGAAGTGAGTAGCATCCGCAACTGTCCGATCTCCTCTAAAGCTCTGGAGTAAGTGACTGCCATCGCCTGAGTCAGCTGCACCTGATGCGACAGTCGAGGATCGTCTGCTGGAATCTCGAAGGGATCTGGATACCTCTGTCCTGCCCGGGGGTTGATGAAGAAGCAGAAGGGAGACTGGTGCACAGCATCCTTGTGCAGATGGCACAACTCATCTATAGCAAGGCGTGCTGCGTCCTGGACTGCGTCATAACAGCGGGACCGAGGGTGCTTGATGGGGTATGTTTGGGATTTGAATTCCCCTTCCCGTGCGTACAGGAATACCTCCATCGTCCATGAGTCACGGTCCAGAATCCGCGTCTTCCGCCCCCTGAAAATGGGCGGCTGACGGTACTCCAAGCACTGCATCAGCTGCCGAAGGAGGCTAGCAAACCCTCCAGCATCCTCTCCATGAGAGTAATAGTCCCACGGGGCAACGGATGACGAACCGGCCATCTACAAAGTTTGAAATAAAAGAGAAGATTAGTAAAAAGAATTAGAGAATGAATATAAAGACAAGAACGAGATACTAAGTAAGAGAAGGATAGAAGCAAAGAAGCTTATATATTTTTAATATACTCTTTTTAAGAAAATATGAGTCCTTAAAGTTTTACCATTTCTATTCTAGGCCACGTCCTACAGTCAAATTGGCTCTGATACCACCTCTGTCGGGACCCCGGATTACAAACCCGGACCCTCTGTGTATTACTGCACTAGTCCCAGATCACAGCTAGTGCACACAGTTAAACAGAAATGATTCATGACCAACAACGTATTTATTACAATTATAAAGAGTACTGATCACCAGGTCTCATTATTACAATTGAGGTTTCAAAACCTCGCACACACGAAACACAGCGGAAGCAAAAGATAAACTCGGTGAAGACCCATCAATACGCCACAGGCAATTGACTGGGGAAGCGCGACCTAGAACTCCTGGAATCCTTCGTCGAAGCCACCGGCGAAGTAGTCGTAGTCTCCCTCTTGAGCTTCATATTCCTCTGAGAATTATTTTTGAGTGCAACGCGTGAGTACATAAAGTACTCCGCAAGTCTTGGGAAAAATGCATAGATGCAAGGCTTGACAAAGGAAGGCTATATGGTTCTTTTGCACAAAGCAATATTTTAAAATTTCAAATTCTACTAATTATTTTCAAAGGCATCAAGTTAACAAATAAATGTTTTAACAGAACTAACATTATCTCTATAGTGAAGGCTCCTTCCACCAACACTATCTTAAACATTTTGAACAAGTTTAATACTGCGGGTTACATCCACCCTCTCTGGCTCCAACTGCCAGGATACCCTTCCGAGAGTTCCCTCCACTCTCGGAATTCCAAAACTTTTGATTTTAAAACCAAAACCAGAAATCTACCATGTGAATGCATTCCTTGCCCGCCCTTGACCGTGGGCACGGCTATTCGAATAGTTTTACACTCTGCAGAGGTTGTACAACTTTACCCACAAGAGATAAATTATCCTAAAAGTCAACACGCTTCCTTTGGCATGAGACCCAGATAAAATATCACAAAGCCTTTACCTTACTCTAATCTAGCTAGATACCACCCGCTGAGGTTTCACCGCAGGTAGGCTAACCGCCCGAACCGAAGCCCCCTCTTGCGCCATATGAGTACAGTAAATCCCTGTCCCTCACTGTGAATAACCAGTCCATCCCTGGCACCCACTTTCCACTGGTGGCACCTAAACTAGACTATCATAAGTTAGTCAGCTAGGTCGTACCCATATAGACTTGTGGTTGTACGGTTAATGCTCAGTCTGGACAAACACAAGCGTCGGTCCTTAATTGACTAGGGTGGAACATACACTTTACAAGATCTCGTGCTAACTGCACCAAGCCAAACTAACCATCCACCCTAATCTAAATCAACTTTGACATTTTTATTTTATTTTAAAGGAAACAGTGGTAACTCCAATCACCACTAACTTTGTAAACACAAGGGTTTCAACAATAAATCATAATTTCCCATTTGCAAGATTTATGAGGTATTCAATAGCATGGCTAAGCATTGTTCTACCATTCTAATACCAACAATTTAATATATTACTCTCATTAGTGAGTCAAAGGAATTTCTAGGGTTGCAAAGGTACATGGCATTCGAATTCAAATGAGGGCATAACAAGATTGGATATAACTAATGCCTTAAGATTTGAACTAATATTTTATATAAATAGCAATGCACATAATTTGAAATAATTAAAACATTTCAAAATCATAGGTTCGAAATGATCAAAGGAGACTTGCCTTCTTGGACGCTGGTTGGGTCTTCTTGCTGCGACTCGACGAGTTCCTCGGCGACGGCGGAATCTACGCGCGAAAAGACGGACAAACAAAACAAATAAATTCAACCAAAATTCAAATAAAATTCAAAAATTCAAAAAGAGTGCATATTTAGATAGTTTATGATTTTATAAAAATTTAGAAATTTGAACGGCTCAAATCGGAGTTAAAATGAGAAAGTTATGGCTTCCGGAAGATTAAATGGGAGGGAAAAAGGAAAATGCCGATTTCGGGAATTATTTTTGTACTGGAAAATGCCATTTATGACGTCATCAAATTTCGAATTTGCTGAGCGGGAAAATGTATTTGAATGACGGGTGGGTCCGGTCTACCGTGGACCGAACCCACGGACCTCGGGCCTTGCCGACGTGGCGCACCGGCCACATGGCGCCACGCGGCAGTGAGGTGGCGGCCACGCGGACAAGCCGGCCGACGTGGCGGCCACGCGGGCGCGCGCGCATGGCCGGCTCGGGAGTTGGCCGGCCGGTGGCCTTGCCGTGGCCGGCGGCCGGCGGGAGGGCGGCGGACGGCGGCGGCGGGTGAGGGGAGGCGGCGGCGCTTACCGGCGGCGGCGACGGGGTGTGGGCGGCCGGCGGCGGCGCTTGGAGGCGACGGCGGTGAGAGGCGGCGGCTGTGAGAGGCGGCGGCGGGTTTTGGGTGGCCGGCGGTGGGGCACCGGGAGGCGGCCGAGAAGAGGAGGAGGGGCAGCGGGGAGAGACGGTGCGGAAGAGCTCCCCCAAGGGGGCTTTTATAGGAGGGGAGAGGAGGGGAGGCCGGCCGGTTTTTGGAGCTCCCCGGCGTGATTTGCGGCCGCGATTAGGGGGAGTAAACGGGATGAAACGGCCGGCAATTAGTGGAGGGGTGATTAGGGCTTTTATTGCGTAATCAATCGGGGATTTATAGCGAAGGAAACGGCCGAAATTGAAGCTTTGGTTTCGGCATCAATGGAGGAGAGAGAGAAGGGCTAGAGGAGGAAGAAAGGAAGGTAGAAGAAAGAGTTGACGGGTGGGGCCCACCCGTCGGTGAGAAAAAGAGAGTGAAGGGGTAAGTTGTGGTGGAGGGCTGAGATTAGATCGGGAAGGAGATGGATTTAATCCGGGCGTGACACGTGGCGGCCTAAAATTAATTGGATTTTTATTTTCGGATTAAATTTCAGAAATTACTAGAAACTTCATAAATACTTCGAAAATTAATATTTAATGCCTAAAAATTCCAGAAAAATCATAGAATATTCCTGGAAGTATTTTAGACTTACTAAAAATATTTTTAATTTCAGATTTGAATTTTATAATTTTATAAAATTCTTTTTAACTTTGAAAATTGATTTTAAATTCCAGAAAATTCTCTAAAATTACTTAAAAATTTAGGGAAGGCTAGGAAAAATAAAATAAACTCTTTTTGGTTTTTAATAAAATATTTTAAATACATTTTCTTGCTTTAAATTTTAATTAAACTCCAAATAAATTCGAATAAATCCAGATAAATCCAAATAAAATCCGAATACATTAAAATAATTAATTTAAAATTAAAATTTTCAGAAAGCGAATTTTTGGGATGTGACATTCGATTTCTCTGCATACTGCTTGATTGCTCCCTGGTACTGCAGCTTCTTGGTAACATGGTGATTAATTAATAAATAAGAACTATAAATACAATAAATGTGCTTGTGAAATTAGAAGTAACAAATAAATAAATAAAGAGTACAAATGTAGAAAATATAGGAAATAAACTTGTGAAATGAGAAGAAATAAATAAGAAGCTCGGTGAAGAAATGTGAAGCAGAGTGAAGAAATGGAGCTTGTTAATCTGTGATGCTGGGAAGAAACTGCAGAGCGGAGGGAGTGAAGAAATGGAGCTTGTGAATCTATGATTCTGGAAAGAAACTGCAGAGCGGGGAAAATTTATTTATTTGCCACCCTTACGACTCGGGTGGCAACAGATTTGCCACCCGGGCCCATTGTCAGTGACTCAGGTGACCCCACATGTAAGTGACAGAGTCTCGGTGTCAATCTTAAGAGTGGCAAAAAATTGAATCTCCCGCAGAGCGGAGGGAGTGAATTTATCAGCATAAAATCCGAACGTTATCTTCTGAACGTTGATTTTCTAAACGTTGCATTCAAACGTTAGTGACCGTTCTCAGAACAAAAAATCCCACACTCTTTTTTCTGTGAAGAATCTTTCATTTTATCATCTTTTTTCACATCCATCTCTCTCTTTTCCCGTTAGGCCCCCCTCCTCCATCTTTTTTCCCACCGGCCAACCTTTCCCACGCCGCCACATCGTAGCTCCCTCTGTCCTCCACTCCTCCCTCTACCCGTCTGCCGTGCACTGCATTTGGCCATTTGCCAACTCGGTCAAAACTCAAAAGCTCCCTCTGTCCTCCCACTCCGGCTGTCCGGTCTCCGGCACTCCCTCCCTCCCTCCCACGCGCGGTCGGGCGCTCCCCCACCGCCCCTCCCTCCGTCGGCCAGTCGGCCTCCCCCACCGCCGCCTCCCCCTCCCCGGGACCCCAGCTCCCCCTCCCCGCTGCCCCATCCCCACCGTCCCCTACCTCCCTCAGCCTCCCCCGCCGCCCCATCCCCACCGCCCCCTCCCTCCCCCGGCCTCCCCCACGGCCCCTCCCCCGCCGCCGCCCCCTCCCGCGCCGCTTCCCCCTCCGCCCCTCCCCGATTCCGCCTCCCCCGTCGGCTCCCCCTCCCCGCCACCCCCTCCCCCGCCCCCTCCCCCTCCCCCTCCGCCCCCTCCCCGGCTCCCCCTCCCTCGCCGCTCCCCCCACCGCCCCTCCCCCGCCGCCCCCTCCACCGCTGCCTCCGCCCCTCCCCCGGCGCCTCCGCCCCCTCCCCCGCTGCCCCCTCCCAGCTCCTTCGGCGCCCGATGCCCAGCTCGGTGGCTCCTTCGGTGCCCGACACCCATCCGTGCTCGCCGTGCCACCGTGCCGCCCGAGCCCGCCGTGCCGTGCCGACCCGAGCATGGCACGATCTGCCGTGTCGTGCTGTGCCACCCACCGTGTCGGATTTTGAGGCCCAGCCCGGCCCACCGTTCGTGCCGGGCCAGCACGGCCCACCACGTGTTGGGCCGGGCCGTGTTTGGGCCGTGCCGTGCCGGCCGTGCTTCGGGCTGGCCCAAAATAGCCCGGCCCAAGTCCCAGCTCTAGCCACAGGAGAGCATGCTTGGAGAGGTGTGTCGTGTGGAATGCCAGTAGCTAGATCGCATCATGTCGGAGACGCGTAGCCATGTGAGGGGAAGGTGGCGGCATGTTAGGGCCGGATTACTTGGATCTAATCTCTTTGTATATTATAATACTGGTTTCGATTAAAATCAGTGCATGTAGTTGAATAATAATAAATATATAACCAAGTAACATTTTATTACAATAATAAAGAGCATCAACCTTATGGCCACTTATTACAACTAAGATTATAAGATCTCACAGACTTATAAAACATAGCAGATGCAAAACAAATAAACTCCTAAGTTCACCCATCAATACACCACAAACAATTGACCAGAGAAACACAACCTAACACTCTGGACATCCTTTATCGAAGCCACATGTGAAGTAGTCATAGTCTCCTTCTGCATCTTCATAATCCTCTAAGATTTATGTGAGTGTAGCATGTGGGTACATAGAGTGCTCTGTAATTCTTCGAAAAATTCAATCATTTAGATGCAAGATTTAACAAAATAGACTTATTAGGGTTCTTTTACGTAAAGCAATAGTTCACAATAGTTCACATTTTTACAAAGCATTCATTTGACAAAAGTATTCATTTTAATTTAAACAAAATAATATTGAAGTGAAGGTTCCAACCAGCTAACACTAGTAAATAGGCTCTACGTTCAAGAATATAGGTTCCATCCACCCGCACTTGCTCCATCCGCTAGAACACAACCTGAGAGTTTCATCCACTCCCGAGTTTCCAAAAGTTTATTTTAAAATAAAATCAAAGATCTACCATGTGAAAATACACCTTGCCCACCCTTAATTGTGGGCACAGCTATTTAAATAGTTTTACACTTTACATAATTTATACAGCTTACCCACAAGAGATAATCAATATATGTTGTCGGCTAATACACGCTTTTTTAGGATGCAACTAAGTAATTATCATAAGGTCTTTACAATGCGCCAACCCAACTCGACTCTGTTTGCTAAGGTTTTACCGCTAAAGGGCCCTATCCACCCAGTCAGAAGACACCTCTTGCTCCATGTGGGACAACTGTCTCCATCCAACACCCACTTAGCACTATGGCAGAATCTAAGCTAGCTCATTGTGAATTAATTAGCCAGGTCATACCCATTTAGACTTGTGGTTGTACGATAGTGCTCAATTTGAATAGTCACAAGTGTCGGTCCTTAATTAACCCGGGTGGTACTTTTACAATACAAAATCTCGTGTTCCATCTGCACCAATCCAATCTTATCATCTGCCCAAGTTTAAAATAGTTTTTACCATTTTATTTTATTTTATAAACCAATGGCAATACCTATTTGCCAAACATTTGATAAAATGACCTTTAAGAACATTTGTATTTAATTTTCCACCCAAGGAATGATACTGACCAAATAGCTTGCGTAAGTAAATATACCATTCTAAACTAACCACAATACTATACTCATTATCAATGATAATCTGTAGTTGGATAACAAAGGGACATAGATTTCAAATATCAATGAAAATCATTTCAAGTAGGATTTTTTTGGATCGAAATCGGCAACAGAGGGGGGGGGTGAATGTTGCTTCTTTAAAAAATATCCCCCAAAGTATCCACTCAATTTCTCTATTCTACGACAGCTATGTAAGCTATGAAGAAATAGACTCTGTGCTCATTGGAGAAAAGAAAAATCAAACCAACTTAGAAAACTGCGCAAACTGGAATTGTCGAGAAACTAAACAAATCAAAAAAATTAGAGCTGCAAGGAAATGCTAAAAAGGACTTTGCTGCCATCTGCAAAAGAAATAAAAAAAGAAGACTAAAAAGAGGGCAACCAAAAGCTGAGCAAAGCTGTCTATTAGCTCAACAAAAAATAGTAAAAGAAGGCAGCCGAACAAGCAATAAAAGAGGACAGCCGAACAGGATTTTCAGCAAGCTGCAGGAAGCAAAAACTTGAGAGCAGCCGATTGCAAAGAGGGACTGCTTGCTGGCTGAAAATTGAAAAGGACACCCTCAAGTGCAAAAATAGCACACCCGCAAGTGCACGGGCTGCCACTGAAATAGCGGCGAGTGTCGTGTTCTCCACAGGGACTAGATTGAGGCTATCGGTGCTCGGCTAAAGCTAGGTCAAACAAAACGGGGGAGAACTAAACCTAAAACAGCTAATAAAAAGACCGAACGAACTCTAACTCGCACAGACAAAACGAGGAACGACTAAACAAACGAACGAACAAAGGGCGATGGGACGAACGACCGTACGAATGAATGTCGTACGACCGAACGAACTACTCAATGACTGACTACGCGAACGACACAAACGACTACACGAACGAACGCCACGATTACCGACCGACAACCTAACTAACTACCGACCGCGAGACTGAAGAAGGAAGTCGAGAAGCACCAGGGGAGTCTAGAAGTAAAGAGGGAGTCGAGAGAGAACAAGGAGAGGAAACGTGGGAGTCTAGAAGCAAGGGGGCGTCAAGACAGCAAGAGGAGAGGTCGCCGGCTAGCTAATACGCGCAAGACAACACACAAACACAGACATGTACTAACACTGACAACAGGACAAGCACAGGACACTAACACTAGACACTAAATACAGACAAAGACACTAACCACTGACACTAGAATAATTGACAAATTAACTCCTAATCACAATAACATCTCAGTAGCACAAGCATACATCATAGTGAGACATCAACCACATTCACATGGATCACAAATCATAATCCACAGAATAATAAGCACTGTTCATAAAGCATCGAGCCACAGAGAATTGACAGCAATTTATTTGAATGTTAATTGAGAACAGCAGAGAAAGTAAAAGAGAGGAAATGAAATTTAACCGAGGAATAGAGTAGAGGAAGCAGAGAAGAATATGGGGCCGTCGGTGGAATGAGCCGAGGAAGGAGGGGTCGGTGAGATGCCGGCGGTGAGGGGGCACTGATGGTGGTCGGCGGTGGAGATCGGCTGGGGCGGTGAAGAGGTTGAAGACGTCGCAGAGGGTGCGGCTGTCGGCGCTGATGTCGGTGGAGACGCCGGCGGTGAAGAGGAAGAAGTCAGGGCGGCGACGCTGTCGGTGGAGATGTCGGCGGTGCCGTGGAGTAGCAGGGGGCGGCGCAAGATCTGGAGCGGCGGCCAGAGGAGGGCACAGGAGGAGGCGCGACAGTGGAGAAAGAGGGGGGAGAAGGAAGGGCGGCCGGATGCGGGGAAGTGAGGCGGCGAGGTATGGGGAGGCGCTGGGAAATGGAGGAGGGAGTAGAGGAGGCGCAGTAGGAGGCGAGGAGAGGCGTCGGCGCGGGTGGAGAAGAGGGCGGCGCCGAGATGGGAGAGGGGCTAAGGCGGCGGCGGGCGCACCGGATGGAGGGAGGTGCGGAGAGGTAGGGGCGGCGGTAGAGATAGGCGGAGAAGATGAGGGAGAGGCGGCGGGGTGTACCGGAGTGGAGGTGATGGTGGCGACGAGGTGGTCGCCAGCGAGTTTGGCCCGGCCTCGCCGGCGCCGGAGCAGAAGAAGGGGGGAGGAAGCAAAAAGGAGGCTAGGGAAGAGTAGAACCGGGCTCAAGCCAAATCTGGGCGGCGGCTAGGGTTTTTAGTGGATTGGGGATTTCAGCATTTTTGCGGTTTGGTCCTCCCAATTGCTGAAATTTACAATGAAGTCCTTCCCTCATTTGATTTCTTCTGTTCGGGCCCTTGGAAACTCCGATTTTATCGCGGTTTGATCCTACGCATCCGTGACGACGCGTACATCTGTACGGAGCAGTCCCGAAAGTCCAAAATTGTCATTTATGCGCCTCGATCGCGCCGGCCTGCGGAAAAAGCACAAAAAATGTAAAAATGGTCCAATTTGAGCAATTAAATATAGAAAAACGTGTAAATGATGATAAATAGTCCCAAAATATGAAAAATATGAGGGTAAAATGGCAGCTAAATATATGCAAAAAATGACGCATGTCAGCACTGCATGCTGCAGCCGAAAGCAGTAAAAAGAATTAAATACTTGCTGCATACTTGCTATCCGCCATGCCAAAGAAACATAGAGAAGCTACCTGAGAAATAATACTGCAGTGAAGACTCAAAGAGGCAGGACATACAACCAAGACAAAGAAAATATCTGCCGACCAAAACTGATCACAAAAGGTGCAAACCGAATAAAGACTCTTTGCTGTCGGCCAAGTGATGTACTACTACCATAAACAAGTAGCCGCAAGAACTCAGATTGAGCAGCAAAGAATAGATAAGCAGAGCTGGCCGAATGCTCACAAATTAGAGAAAAATGAAGAGGAAAACAGAGCATTCAAAGTGGAACAGGGAACATAGTCAAGACACAGAGAATAAGGAACAAGAACAAGTAGGAATAAAACTTGAAGCCATAGCATCTCACACGAGGATTTCACACTTGAGACAAAGAGAGATGAATGATTAAACAAGAGGAATGATTACATCAGTTCACCCCATCTCACAACTCAAGAGGAACACCCAAAATAAAACACAAGTGCTGCCCTAAAAACCTTTACAACTCTTGTATGGAGAGAACCAAATAAAACCCTAACTCTTCAAGTCATCTCTCAAAATCATTCTCTCATTTTTTTCATGAAAGCTACTAGATAACACCCTCTCTATTTATAGCCTCCACTAATAGGTTTACAACACACTTTATCCATTAGCTCTCAACAACTCATGGCGCTTTATCCACAATTCAGTTCCTTTAGTGCAGCTTTGCGTATTCACCAAAATGCCCCTCGTTCACCTTCTAGGAAGCTTCCTCATTCCTTGCCCTCCAAGCCTCGCAGCAACCTCGAGCCTTCGCCATCTTTGGCATATCCCAACCGCTCCGACCTCAGCACCGCCTATGCCTAGTCAGGTCATCCGTGCCTCGCCACGACCTCGCCTCAAAGTTCTGCTGCCATCACAGACAACAAACAAATCACATAGCACCGCTCGAAATATTGTAACCATACAATAATATCAGAAGAAATACTCAAAGCCTAAACCGATCGAAACGAAAAATAAACGACTTAAGCACGTTCGACCTAGTTCGACAAGGTCCGACCGAAGCCGACTACACCACGCAACGACATGGCTCGAACCACTCAAACCACACTCAAACTTTCCCGAACACGCGTCAATTACTCATCACAAACATGGGGTCACAACCACATGGTCTCTTAATCTCCCCCTTGATGAGTATATTGACAAACCCAGAAAAAAACATAAACTTGAGTTTGAAAATAAAAGAGAGTCAAACATGGTCCAAATGAAATCAAAGAAGCTTATGACCATATCGACAATCGGAGCAAAAGAAATGGCAAGTTTTCCTCAAAGCTCCAAGATCTCCTTGAAAATGGCTTTTTCTCCGCTATTCTCCCCCCTTTTGGCAATAAAATCATTAAGGTGCAAGGAAGAGAATCAAACATGAGTATGGATGAAATGGCTGAATATCATTCATTTTAAGCATGATAAGCCATGAAGATTATCCAAAATGACCTTACAGTATTACACCAAGCCATAACATAAGAATGCTATCAAGATCGTGACAATACATGTATAGACAAGCTAAGCCAAATAAGTCATAATCTGAAAATTAGTCGAATTGCTTAACATGTCAAGTCAACTATGATTATAGTCTAGCTAAAGGTATCCAAACATGATGCATGCCATGTCAATAATCTAAGTGGAACCAAGAAGCTAGTATTGAGTCAATTTAGAGTGTCACAAGTTCAAGAATGAAACACTTGTTCAAGTACTTGTTCTTTTTGTGTAATTAAGCAAATTGAGCACATTTGACATGATTTTTCTTTGAAAGCTCATAATTGTTTCCAACCAACATTTGTAGTCATGTGCTAGATCTCAAGCCTTATGCGACTACTCCAAGCTAGAAGCTTAAGAAGATAGTCTTGATCATCCAAAACTCCCCCTGAGTTCATGCCTAGTGCAATGGCAAGCAGTCTCATGAGAAAAATTTGGTGACATCAGTTTTTTCGCACAAAAGAGATCTTTTTGCTTACTTAAAAATTGTACCAACTCATGCTTCATCAAGAAACTATCATAGCTCAATCTAAAACTCAACAAAGATTCAAGACTCAAGTTAGCCCATTTAACATGGCATGAATCATAAGAGGATAACTAAGGTCAGACTAGTCTCAAAAGCTAACATGGCATGAATTAATTCAAGTTGAGCATTTTAATTAACCTATCATGGCAAAGACTAGACTACACATATAAAATCATGATATATCTAACAAGTAATCTCAGATCACGGCAAGATGTAATTCATTGGAAACATGTCATAACAGGATAATAATCAAGGCTCCATGTAGTTATATTACAATGCAGAATGACATGCAAGAAAATCCAGCTCCCCCTCAACATGTGATGCAGCTTTTAGTTCAAGTTGAGTTATGGCAATATTAAGATCTAGAAGCTCCCAAATGAACTCCCCCTGAACCAAAGCAATAAATACGAGAAGCTGGCAATGAAAACAGAAAAGGCAGTCCTTAAAGCATATATAAGATATAGAGGATACTATGGCTCAGACTGACTCTCATCTACCCCATATGACTCTAGGACTATCAACTGATCATCTAACACACTAAGGAGCAAACACGTACCCTGTCTACCCAAGGGTGGCCCAACCCTTGCTAGAACCTATAAGAAGTGAGTGAGCTCAACCTAGTGAGAAGAGAAATAATTAATAAGCAGCATCCTAGAATCACAAGATGAGAGGAAGAAGTCTAAACAACTAGACGTGAGAAACACTCTAATCTATGCTAGGAGGACTAAACCCATGCACCCGTATGCAATGCAACAGAAAGGAGTAAGAGCATAATAAACATGATAAAGCGTGAAGCACTAAACTCCCCCTCACAACAGTCCACAAGGACAAACCATCCTAAGCTCTCCCCGTAGAGCTGAAAATCTAGAGCTATCCAAAGGCTTGGTAAAGATATCAGCCAACTGGTGGTCACTCTCCACAAACTGGAGCACTATGTCACCCTTCTCCACATAGTCTTGAAGGAAGTGATATCTGATATCAATATGCTTGGTCCGAGAATGCTGCACTGGGTTCTTAGCAATGTTAATCGCAGAAGTGTTATTGCAAAAGAGTGGAACACTGTCGATAACTAACCCAAAGTCCTGTAGGGTCGAGACCATCCAAAGTACCTGGCTGCAACAACTGGCGGCAGCAACGTACTCGGCCTCTGCAGCGGACTGTGCAACACCGGACTGCTTCCTAGAAGACCAAGAAACTAGAGAAGTGCCAATGAATTAGCAGGTGCCAGAAGTGCTTTTCCTATCTATCCTACAGCCAGCAAAGTCTGCGTCCGAGTAGGCTCTAAGGGAAAGACAGGAAGAGGAAGAGTACCAGATACCATAGTCAATGATAGCTCGGAGGTACCGAAGGATGCGTTTCACCGCCTGGCAGTGAGACACGCGAGGAGAAGCCTGAAACCGAGCACAAAGACACACAACAAAGTGTATGTCCGGTCTCGAGGCAGTGAGGTACAAGAGGGAGCCAATCATGCCGCGATACTCCTTCTGATCAACTGGCTCGCCGTCCTCATCTGGGTCAAGTGAAGCTATGGATGCCATGGGAGTTGACACAGGCTTACCATCACTCATGTCAAAATGTCTCAGGAGATCACGAGTGTACTTGCCCTGATGCAAGAAGGTACCCTCCTGAGTCTGCTTGATCTGGAAGCCAAGGAAGAAGGTCAACTCGCCCATCATGCTCATCTCAAACTCGGTGCTCATGACATCCGAGAACTGTGAAACGAGAGCATGGGAAGAGCCGCCAAAGATGATGTCATCCATATAAATCTGGACGAGCAGAAGGTCAGTGCCATGTCAGCGAATGAACAAAGTCTTATCTACCTTACCCATCTCAAAACCATGACTCAACAAATAGGACTTAAGTCTCTCATACCAAGCTCTAGGGGCCTGCTTAAGTCCATACAAGGCTTTGGAAAGCTTGTAGACATGGTTTGGGTATTTGGGGTTCTCGAAACCTGGAGGCTGTCTCACATAGACCTCTTCCTCAATAAAGCCATTGAGGAAGGCACTCTTGACATCCATCTGGTAAAGCTTGAAACCCTTAGAAGCTGCAAAGGCAAGCAGGATTCTAATGGCCTCAAGTCTAGCTACAGGGGCAAAGGTCTCCTTAAAATCTAGACCCTCAACCCGAGAGAAGCCCTGAGCTACCAGTCTAGCCTTGTTCCGAATGACAACCCCATCCTCACTCTGCTTGTTCTTGAACACCCACTTAGTCCTAATGATATTGTGACCTCGAGGGGGCTCAACAAGCGACCAGACCTTGTTTCTTTCGAAATTCTCTAACTCCTCATGCATGGCATTGACCCAAGACTCATCAGAAAGAGCATGACAAACATCCTTGGGCTCAAAGGAGGCAACAAAGGCAGAATGGAGACAGAAATATGACATGCCAGACTTTGAGCGTGTGATACGCTCAAAGAGGTCTCCAATCATCTGCTCGGAAGGATGATCTTTCTGGATATGTCGGGGAGGCCCTGGATGAGAAGAAGAAGTGGCCTCTACCTCATGAGCTGACGAGGTAGGAACAGAGCCACTAGCTCCAGAGGAAGCAGAAGGCATGGGCTGATCACCTGGAGGTGCAGTGGAGGAAGGCACCTCAAGGGGTGGATGAGGGACTAGATCAGGTAAACAACCCTCATCTCCATCCTCCTCATCATCCATAAAGATGGTCTCGGACTGCTCTAAAGAACCTGAGATATCGGGCCTAGTCCCCGGACTGGCCTCGTCGAAAGTCACCTCACAGGTCTCTACCAACTTACTAGACTCGCAGTTCTAGACCCTATATGCCCGCGAAAAAGCCGAGTAACCTAGAAAGATACCATCACAAGAACGTGACTCGAACTTATCTAGGTTCCCAGACTTCAGAATGAAACACTTGCAACCAAACACACGAAAATGAGAGACACTAGGCTTTCGCCTGTATCTCAGCTCATAGGAAGTGCGATGCAAGTGTGCCCGAAGAAAAACTCTGTTCGAAACATGGCATGCGGTCGCAATAGCCTCAGCCCAAAACTTCCTAGGTGTAGAATACTCATCAAGCATCGTCTTGGCCATCTCGACCAAGGTACGGTTCTTCCTCTCCACGACGCTATTCTGCTGTGAGACGTGCGGAGAAGAGAACTGGTACTCTACACCTGTCTCATCGCAAAACCTTTCAAAGTAGGAATTCTTGAACTCCGTGCCATTGTCACTGCGGATCGCTCGTAAGGCACCCGGGAGCTCAACAGAAAGCCTACTGAAAAGACCTCAGAAATGTGTAAACGTCTCATCCTTCGAGGCTAAGAAAAACACCCAAGAGAATCTCGAGAAGTCATCGACCACGACAAGAACATATCACTTCCCTCCTGCTGATTGCACTCGAGCTGGTCCAACTGTGTCCATGTGAAGCAGCTGTCCCGATGCATCGGTCATAGTCACTGTGACCGGAGGATGAAAAGCAGCAACCATCTTGCTGTGCCGGCATGGAGCGCAAACAAGATCTTTGACCATCTTGAGTTTCAGCAAACCACGAATGAGATCGTGGCCGCTAACTCGGGTCAAATGGTCAAATCTAATATGACCAAGTCTCCTATGCCAGAAGGTAAGGTCATGGCACTCAGAAGCAACTAAACACCGGAGAGGATCACCAGAAGACTCAGAAAAATCAGCACGAAAGATCCTCCCATAACGAGAAATCCCGCAAACCGGACTACTCGAAGAGTCAAGAATTTTGCAAGCGTTTTTCTTAAAGCTCACCTCAAAACCGTCATCGGTAAGCTGAGAGACTGAAAGTAAATTATACTGCAGCTTACTAACCAAGGCAACATCTTTTAAAATGAAAGACTCAATAACGCACACTGTACCTTTGGCGATGACGCGCCCAGACGAAGCGTCTCCGAAGGTGATCGTCTCATCACCTGCAGCACAGGCTAGGGAAGAGAACCAACGAGAATCTCCGGTCATGTGTCGAGAACACCCGGAGTCAACAAGCCAAACCTCTCTCTTCCCTGCCCGGTGAACCTGAGTCAACGGGAGAGTAAAGTCTCAGTACTGGGGTAAAACAAGAGTGATTTTGATACCTAATACTGAGTAACACGTTGAGTAGAAGTAGCCACACACGACTGACCTCTAGCTACCCTACGCTCTCCGTCGCTCAACAAGTCCGAAGGTCCATGAGCAGACCTGAAGCTGTTGTTGGGTCCGACTGTTATGGAGAGCGAGTCGGAGCACCAGCAACATGCTGATCACGCCGCGGGTAGCCATCTCGATGGGGGAAACGAGATCTACCCTCAGAACGACGGAAGTCATGACCAAAGGGAGCATAAGGACGAAAACCAGAAAACTCAGAAAAACCAAGTCCTCGATGCTGGCCAAACCCACCAGCTGAAGCAAACCTAGACCTCGTGTTTGTCCTAGGTGCACTCAAGGTCTGGGGCTGACCCTGAATACACCCAAGAGCTGCAACACGGTCTCTCTACGCGATCTTGGTGCGCCTGGAGCATCGCTTGATCAAGTGTTCATCCTTCTGACAGAAGGTGCAACGATACTTCACCTTCTGAGAGGTAGAAGTAGCATGATGAGGCTTCGCCTTCTGAGAGGCCGAAGCAACAGGTGGACTCACCTTGTTGTCAGAAATCCCTTGGACAAAGCCCGCTGACTTGAATTGAACTTTCTCAGTCCGGGGCTTGACCTCGATCACACCTGCGGCTATGGGTCTAAGCACGGCAGGTGGATGCTTCCTAACATTCTCAAGAAAATCATGTCCTAGACCTTAATTAAATTTGCAAATCTTGGACTGGTCTAGAATAAGATTTAGCTTCTTCTTACCTCCTACAAACCTCTCGAGAGTGTTCATAAGGTACTGACACTCCCGAAAGAGAGAGGTGCAAGAACAGCAGGGGGAAGGAGAGACAGCAGAAGGTAAGGGAGTAGAAGGAGAACCAATAGCAGAAGATTGAATGGCTTGTGCATGCACAACCGACTCAGAAGGGACAGTCCTACTGCTAGCCATTTGGTTCGCGTCGCTAAGCGTCTCTGCCTTACTCTTGTGCTTCTCCCCCACATCGGCACACACATTACAAGCAACTGATGATGGCTTCTCTAGAAGGTCCTTAGTTAGCTTCACACATTTTTCATCCAAAGCAATCAAGTCAGATTTTAGTTTATCACAATTTTTGCATGGTGAGCTAACAGGGTCCTTAGAAGCATACTGAGCCAATTTCTTATTTTAGTCAATCATTTCTTGAAACTGTTTTGAGACAGATTCAAGTTCAGCAGTTAATTTAGGACAGTTCAAACATGAAGCAATAGGCTCAAGTAATGAAGCTTGTAGTTCAGCAATTTTATGATATGCCCTTTTTAGATTCATCTTCAGATTATTACAATTTTCACAAGACTCGGGCAGATCAAGGAGCATGGTATAAAGACCTCTAAAAGCATTGTCCTTATCCTCACATGAGGTGCAAGATGTAGTGTCAACAACAGTAGATGAAGGAATAACAATCCTACTCATCTCTAGTTCAGCCAAAAGATTAACATTCTTCACCTTAAGCATGTCAAGCTCAGAAGATAAACTATCATGAGAGGTCCTTAATTTCTCATGTCACCAAGCAAAGCAGTACATACATCACAATCATCACGGGAGGGAGCAGATCTAACTGAAGTAAGCTCCCGTGACAAGCTTTCTACTTCCTTCTCCAACTCGCTAACCCTAGCTCTAGATCTAGCATGGAATTTCCCTAGCTTAAGAAAATCATCATTAAGTTGGTCGTAGGAAGGATATACCTCATCGGAGTCGGAATAGAGCTCACTGTCGCTGATCTCGCCCTCAAGGGCCATGAAGCACATACCGGAGAAGTCGTCGTCGCCCTTGGGGTCTTGCTCGTCCGTCCCATCGTCATCGCTCCACCCCTCCACCTCGCTGAGGTTGAGGTCGTCGAAGACGGTGAGGACGCGGTGGAAGAGCTTCTTGGCTTTGCAAAGGTCACAGAACTTCTTCTTGCCTTGAGCATGAGCTGAGGGCTTCTTGTTGCGGTTCTTGTCGATGTAGTCGTTCTTGCTCACACCGCCGTAGTCGCCCTTGCCTTTCTCCAGCTTAGGGCAGTTTGCCCGAATGTGGTTGGGGCCACCACACTCGAAGCAGATTACGAGTCCTCCTCTCTTTCTGTCCCTCCTTCTCTTGTAAGCATGAGAAGATTTTTTGGCTAGGAGGGCCAACTGGTCATCTGCAAGCTGCTCTAACTGATCATCAGTTACATCACAGAGAGCAGCTAGAGAGAATCCACAAAGTGACTCAGAAGAAGATCTTGAAGCTGAAGTGGGATCGGTGACTAAGGCCATCGACTGCGACTTCGAATTATGAGAAACAATGTCAATCTCGTGAGTCTTGAGGCGTGAGTACAACGCGTCAAGAGTCAAAGTCGAAAGATCGGTGGTGTCCTTGATGGTAGCCACCTTCATATCCCAAACACGCAAGTCAAGAGCAGATAGCATCTGTCGAGCATTATCCGAGTCGGGGTATGTGAGACCGACCGCTCGGAGATTGTTCAGAATCTTGTGAAAATGCGCAAAGCACTCATCTAAAGACTCACCAGTGAGCATTTCAAACTTGTTGTAATCTCACTTGAACTGGTCCTGTCGAACCGTCTTAATCTGTGTGGTGCCCTCATGGTATGCATCGAGGGTCTCCCAGATGTTGAAGGCCGACGACAGATGAGAGATGCGATCGAACTCGCTTCTCCTCAAACCCTGGATTATGATGTTTCTTGCCTTTGCATTCGCCTCAACATCAGCCATGTTTCCGGCATTAATGTTCTCATCGGCAGGAACAACATATCGTACCTTGACCTTACGCCAGATGGCGTAGCCCTGAGCCTGGATGTAGGTATCCATTCGACTCTTCCAAAAGGGATTGTCGATCCCATCGAAGATCGGGGGCTTGGTCGAGTACTTGTCTATTGCCATGGCTCACAGACCGGTTAAGATCTATAGACAAGAGCTAACCGGCTCTGATACCAATTGTTGGATCAAAATCGGCAACAGGGGGGTGAATGTTGTTTCTTTAAAAAATATCCCCAAAGTATCCACTCAATTTCTCTATTCTCCGACATCTATGTAAGCTATGAAGAAATAGACTCTATGCTCACTGGAGAAAAGAAAATCAAACCAACTTAGAAAACTGCGCAAACTGGAATTGCCGAGAAACTAAACAAATCAAAAGATTTAGAGCTGCAAGGAAATGCTAAAAAGGACTTTGCTGCCATCTGCAAAAGAAATAAAAAAGAAGACTAAAAAGAGGGCAACCAAAAGCTGAGCAAAGCTGTCTATTAGCTCAACAAAAAACAGTAAAAGAAGGCAGCCGAACAAGAAATAAAAGAGGACAACCGAACAGGATTTTCAGCAAGCTGCAGGAAGCAAAAACTTGAGAGCAGCCGATTGCAAAGAGGGACTGCTTGCTGGCTGAAAATTGAAAAGGACTAAATGTTTTTCATTGCTAGCCGAGAGTAGAGGCATAAATGCCAGCCGAAAAGCATAGCAAGTGATGAAAACCTAGCCGAAACAAACACTGCATGCTGCAGCTGAAAGCAGTAAAAAGAATTAAATACTTGTTGCATACTTGCTGTCCGCCATGCCAAAGAAACATAGAGAAGCTACCTGAGAAATAATACTGCAGTGAAGACTCAAAGAGGCATGACATAGAACCAAGACAAAGAAAATATCTACCGACCAAAACTGATCACAAAAGGTCAAAACCGAATAAAGACTCTTTGCTGTCGGCCAAGTGATGTACTACTACTATAAACAAGTAGCCGCAAGAACTCAGATTGAGCAGCAAAGAATAGATAAGCAGAGCTGGCCGAATGCTCACAAATCAGAGAAAAATGAAGAGGAAAACAGAGCATTCAAAGAGGAACAGGGAACACAGTCAAGACACAGAGAATAAGGAACAAGAACATGTAGGAATAAAACTTGAAGCCATAGCATCTCACACAAGGATTTCACAACTTGAGACAAAGAGAGATGAATGATTAAACAAGGAGAATGATTACATCAGTTCATCCCATCTCACAACTCAAGAGGAACACCCAAAATAAAACACAAGTGCTGCCCTAAAAACCTTTACAACTCTTGTATGGAGAGAACCAAATAAAACCCTAACTCTTCAAGTTATCTCTCAAAATCATTCTCTCATTTTTTTCATGAAAGCTACTAGAGAACAACCTCTCTATTTATAGCCTCCACTAATGGGTTTACAACACACTTTATCCATTAGCTCTCAACAACTCATGGCGCTTTATCCACAATCCACTTCCTTTAGTGCAGCTTTGCGTATTCACCAAAACGCCCCTCGTGCACCTTCCAGGAAGCTTCCTCATTCCTTGCCTTCTAAGGCTCGCAGCTACCTCGAGCTTTCGCCGTCTTTGGCACATCCCGACCGCTCCGACCTCAGCACCGCCTGTGCCTAGTCCGGTCATCCGTGCCTCGCCACGACCTCGCCTCAAAGTCCTGCAGCTATCGCAGACAAGAAACAAATATTGGAACCATACAATAATATCAGAAGAAATACTCAAAGCCTAAACCGATCGAAACGAAAAATAAACGACTTAAGCACGTTCGACCTAGTTCGACAAGGTCCGACCGAAGTCGACTACACCACGCAACGACATGGCTCGAACCACTCAAACCACACTCAAACTTTCCCGAACACGCGTCAATTACTCATCACAAACATGGGGTCACAACCAATGGTCTCTCAGATTTAATTAATTCCTAATTCTTGAATTAACATTAAATAAAAATAGCAATGTATAATAGTTTTTGAAAGATATAAAAACAAATTTTATAAGTAATAAGATCAAAATAGTAAAGGAAGACTTGCCTTCGTTGATGTGAACTAGTGCTTCTTCTTCCTAGTTCGAGTGCTCTTCAATAGTGTCAATATCTATACACACAAAACAATAACAAAACGAATAACCAATAAATACAAATAAAATCTAGAAATTATAAAAAATAGATACTGAGAGATAGATTATATATTTAGATAAATTTAGAAACTTGAATCACTCGATTCAGAGTTCGGACGGTAGAGAACATGCTCTCGGAACAATTGTCAAAAAAAGGAGATGCTGGAAATTGAGAGAGAAGGGAATATTCTTTGGAATATTCCTTTGGATTTAAAATTAATTAGCAAAATCAGGCATTGACATGCGGGGCCCATCTGACAAAGACTAAGAGAGAGAGAGGGAACGAGAGATAGAAGGAGAAAAAAAGGGAGGGCACATGCGGCTCGGGTGGGCAGTGGATATAGCGAACGACGACACGTGAGTGTGATCAAGGACCAAAATGGGTCGACCTGACCTCAAGGAAGCCATGGGAGGAGGCGTCGTGGGCAATGGAGCTTAGTGGCTGGCGGGCGACGAGCATGGTAGCGACTGAGGCACGAGGGACAATGGCGGTGGTGGTCCAATGGTGTTCCATGGGGAATGGAGTGTGCATGAGCACGGAGACTACTAGGAGAGTCCTCTGGTGGGGTTGGCATGGTCGGGGGCGGTCAGAGATGGTCTGGCGATTGGTAGCGAAGAAGGTTGCAGCAGTGGCAGCATTTCATGGCAAACCAATGGCAAATTGGTTAGGGGAGAGGGTAGAGGGGATGATGAGTATGCCACGGATGCAAGGAATTGTGAAGAGGCTCACTTTGGATGATGAGATCAACTGCGGCAGCTAGACTGACAATGGGGGAAGACGATGAAATTTGGTGACGATCTGCAAAAGAAGCTAAAATTGATTAAGGGGAAATACCCATGGTGTCTAGGAGCACGATATGATGCAAACAACATAGCAATGAGATCATTGAATAAGGAGATCGATGTGGTGTAGTGGTGGTTGGCTCCGACAAAGACGACGCTCGCGGCAACGATGAAGGAATCGATGACAAAGAGGGTTTGAGGAGAGTGTGAAGGTGTGTGACTAGGGATGAAAACGGTCGGAAAACTCCTCAACCATTTTCTACTTCTACATTTGAATACGAAAACGAAAGCAAAAGCGGTAAAGCCGGACACGAAAACGAACGCGAACTTACGGAATATCGAGAATTTCGAAAACGAACCAATTCGAGCGGAATTATGTCGAACACGGTCGGTATACGAAAATTCAATACGGAATACCGACCTGTAGGACCAAGATAAAATTTGTTGATCTGCAATATATAATATTTGACGGCGACGAGCGTGTTGTAAAGGCCTTACGACCTCCCAGGACTTTTTTACGACCGTTTCCAATCAATTACGACTGGTTCCGACCACTTCTGTTGCCGTACGACCACTTAGGTAGCCGTTCGACCACTCATAGGTTGTCAATTGAGCAGGTACCAAAAAAGATGAACCTTGGGTACTACAACTATAAGTCTATAACATTTCCTAGCCACAATTAGCCAATCTGGTTCAAGCGTAGATTATTAGGATAATAATGAATAGAGCAAATACATTAAAAAGGAAAAAACTAAGACACACAGTACTCACTTGCATAGAGCACACCCTCCAAGGTCATCAGAGATTGGGACAATTCTTATAGCTCTTTTCACTTGCATGAGAACAACATATTGTTCATGCATCTTTTTGCAATATATAGAATTTTTTCAAGCAAGAACAGGAAACCACCGCTTTGTATATTGAAACCAAATAGATAAGAGTTCACTGCATAATTGCAACATATACATATATTTTGCATACCATATTCCATGTTTCTTTCCCTGTCTGAACATCCCACTGCCGAACAGAATGATCCCAAGATGCTGAATGTATTGTTTGCTGCTCAGGCCAGACAACAGCAGAAACACATTGTGTATGTCCGAGAAGTGTTGAAGTGGCTGAACCCTGGAGTACAACAGGATCAAAACTGTGAGATCAGCAGGATTTATCATAAGATAAAAAATAACATGAACTTCATAATAACAGAAACTATCAGCCTTCTTCCATCCGCCTGAAAATCATGGTAGTCCGTCTCAATTTGCCATCTATTTCGTCACTTGGGTTCAATTCTGAATGCCATTATCCCTCAGTATTCCTTCCTAATCACAACTCATGCCCTGCTGCTACAATAGAAGCCAATGTCCACGTACTCTTGATAGGTATATATCAAAACAACTGTTGACTATATTTTCCAGAGAGCTATGTATGCCATCACATTTCCCGTATCCAACGCTTGGGAACGCAATGTGCTGCTTAAGTGTTCACAAACCCTGATAGCACAAAGACGACCCCATCCTGCCCAAACAATCACCTCAGTTATACATACAAACAGAACAATATACATCCAATTGTAGGCAGAGGGCTCTAGATAAGTACCAAAAATTTGGAGAAATAGGGCCCTTTCTGGGTCTTCTCGTGGGTCTCCGTATGCTTCTTCTTGCCTGAATTGTCCTCGCCATATTTAGACCCCATCCAAGAAGGGAGGTTCCTCTTGGATGACTTACTGCCCTGTTATTAGACTTCTTAGGCCTTTGTCACAAGAGAGCATCGCCTGCACCATAGCCGGCAAGCCCCCCAACTGCACACGCGTACAGAGACAAAACAGATCCGAAACCATCAGATTGAGACTGCCCAGCCACAAACCCTAGAAGACCAATCAGATCGGGGACGAACGAGCGAGAGAGTAAGTAGGGGATCAAACCTTCTGCTGCAGCATGGAGGAGTGGGGCCCGCCACCGCGCTTCTTCAGCAGGCTCTCCTCGCGAAGGCTCTTGCGGATCTCCACCATGTTGTCCTCGCGCCGGCGGCGGCCTTCCTCCGCGTCCACCGCGACCTTGTAGCGGCTGCGTCGCACCTCCGTCCGCTTGCTCGGCCGCAGCGACATCGTCGCCCTCGCGGAGGCGGCCTCCTCGAAACCCTAGCGGCTTGCACAGCGCGTGGGGGCCTAGGGGTGTGGGCGATTCACGCATGCACGATTCCCAGCGATGATAAGGAAAAAGAGCGGTGGTGCCAGGGAGACGACGGGGAATGGGGAGGAGGAGGTGGCGGTGTAGCGGAGGAGCGGGGGAGGAGGCGGCGGTGGAGCGAAGGAGTGGGGGGAGGAGGAGGCGGCGGTGGCGCGGGGTGGGGACGAGGAGGCGAGGGGCAGAGCGGAGGGTGGGCGGCGGAGCTGCCGGGGTGGGACGCGAGCGGCCGTCGGGATGGCACGCGGGCGGCCGGGGGGGGGGGGGCGCTGCTGGAGTCGCGCACCGCGTCGCGTGCGGGGTGCCGGCGTGCGGCGGAACTGGGCGTCGCGTGCGGGGTGCGGGCGTCGCGTGCTAGGGGTAAGGGGATTAGGGTTAGGGATTTCATTTAGGGGAGGAGACAGCCAGCCAGCCAGGCCCAGGAGCCAGCGCAGGCGTGCGGCGGAACTGGGCTGGGGGCGCTGGGCGCCTGGGCTTTTAGACTAGTGGGCCAAATACGGTTTAAACCGTATTTACAATACGGTATATTCCGAATAAAATGTAGAAAAGTAGAAAACGGTCGGAAAACGTCTAAACCGTTTCCGCTCCGTTTTCGAATTTGGTATTCCGTATTTCGAACCGAATTCGAATTTGTCCGAAAATACGAATTCGATCGGGTCAAATGTAGAAAACGATGCGGTTCGGTACGGGATATTTCCGTTCCGTTTTCATCCCTATGTGTGACACAGTCTTGGGACTCCAATTTATAGGCCCAGGTGATGAGTGAAGCGGACGTGGGCTCGATGGGATCGTGCAATGGTTTTGGAATACGATTTGATTTCGTATTAAAGTGGAATGGAACGGCTGGGCATAAATGCGCATGGTGATGGCGAACTTGAGTGCGGCAGCTTCCAAGCAAAGGGACGTGCGACGACTTGGCTCAAGCGTTGGCATGGCACAAGAATGGGTGCTCGGGTGGCTCGGCACAACGATAGGCAAACAGAGCATGGCAGAGGCAGAGAGAGGGAGAGCTGGGCCAGCTAGCTAGAGTGGGCTCGGCCTAGAGAAAAAAGAGAAAGAAAATAGAATTCGGCCTATGAAAGGAAATTTGAAAAATCAGATTTGGATTTGAGATCTGTATTTGAATTTGTGATTTGAACATTTGGGAACTCACATACAACCAAATAAAATTCAAATGCTTTGAAATAACAAATTTTAAAGAAAACAGAAAATTGGGATGTTACACGGCGGCCAGAGAGAGGCCATCGGGATAGGCAGCTAGAGAAGAGGAGGAGCTCAACGTTGAGGCGAAGTTGGTAGCAGCAAGAGGTCGACGGTGGTTGCGGCAAGAGAAGCAAAAGAGAAGCATCGATGGGAATAGAGTGGCGAGATGTGCAAACAAGATGGTAGGAAACCACGTCATAGAAGACGACCAACATCATCGGCAAAGGAGGCATGCATGTGCAATAGATGGGATGATTGGGAAAGAAAAAGCAAGGAAGAAGTAGCAGATCGACAAGAATCGAGGACAGGATATGCATGCATGTGGAATGTAGAGGGGCAGGTATAATATCATGCATGTATTCGACCAAGAGAGAGTCGACTTGGACGGAGCAAAGAACTTTCTTGCGCTACTAGCAGGATCCGTGGATCGCACAGGAGGGAATAAATAGAAACAAGGAGAAGGCTCAAGATCGGCCAACGAGCAGCACGATTGCAGCAAGAAAGAAGAAGCGGCAGCAAGAATAACACCGCATGCATGCATCCGTGAGAAACGGACGATCGCAAGAACAGGACATCTGGCAGCAATCAAACACCATGGCGAGGTGCGCGGCAGGGTCACATGGAGGAAGACAACAGAAGGCTTGGGAGAAGGCACCATAGATACGATCAACTGAGTGGTGAAAAAGAACCGATCTATTTATCAGAGAAAAGAAAGGAAGCATCAGACTACAGAGGTTTAGCGCAGCTTCCGGAGATTGATTTTTTTTAAAATAATCTATTTTTTGTTCTGAAATATAGTAATATACTTGTGTCTTTTATTTTATACTAATAATCATCTCTTGCTTCACTGTTGAGCGACTTAGGGTAGTCACCCAATGGTTATGTGTCAAGTGTCCAAATCGCCTACCGGCACTCAACCATTGAGCGACTTAGCCTTAGTCGCTTAACCATTGAGCGACTAGGGGGCTATTACCTGTGCACGCGTTGGCCGAACGCCCTCTCGCCATTTCGCATCGGAGCACGGCAACAGAAGGGAGGAAGGGAAAGGGGAGAAGAGAGGAAAGGAGAAGAGCGGGAGAGAAAGTGAGGAGAGGGAGGGGAAGAGTGGAAAGAAGAAGAGGGGGAGAGAAAGAGAGGAGAGGGAGGGGAAGAGAGGAGAGATTTGCGCATTAACGACGGTGAGTTCTCTACACTTCTTTGTAGAATTACTTTTAAAACCATGGTAGGTTAGTAACTAAAATCATTAGATGTGGAGTTGTATCGGGTCTTCCTTATATATTTACTTCCAGCTAAAATTATTAGATGTGTAGTTGTGTCTGATACGTCGTATATTGTTAATAGTTGTAAATAGTGTAGTCATAGAACTAACATCAATTTAGTTATTAATAGTTATACATTCAAAACCATGGTAGGTTAGCAACTAAAATCATTATACGTGTAGTTGTGTCGATTACGTCGCATATTTTTAGTAGTTGTAAATAGTGTAGTCATACAATTAACACCAATTTAGTTGTTAATAGTTGTAATGCCGCTATGGCTATACCCTAACCCTAACCTCTTAACACCATACCCTAACCGTAACCCTTAACCTTAACCCCCTAAACCCTAAACCCTAATACCAAAATGCAGCAATGGCTATATATGTTGAGGAATATGTGGTTTACACAATAATGCAGCTAATTTTTTAGAATTTTCAGAGCTATGCTATAAATAATTAAATCACTAATTATGTCCTAATTACTAACTTCAAATTAATTTCTAGGTATGGCTACTCATATTACCAAAAGAATTTATTCCATCTGTACTCAATCCAAACTTTATATTCCTCGATTCCACACCAAAGTCTACAAATATCCTATTGAGGTTCCTCCACTAGGTAGAATCAGCAGAGTATCTTAGCATTTTATCTTTTTTACGCTCCTCCGAGTGCCACCGTAGCTATGTTACCTTCTTTCAGTTCGCAAATAAATGCTTCAAATGGAGAATTACAGGCATATACCATAGAATCTTAGTAGGAGATTTTTGCTTCACCTCAATGCCCTCACCATCAATGAAATGATTCTTATGCTTGTATCGGGATGTTTTGCACACCAGATATATGTGCATGTTTGCATACTTTTTATGATATAGGATACAGTCTTTCAAATATACATGTATTCTTTCTACTTCCATTCCCAAGGGACAGAGAACCTTCTTGGTTTGGTACGTGGTTTTGGGCAATATGATTCCTTCCGGAAGCATGTTCACTAAGAGACCCAATAATGCTGTTAAACTCTTGTTAGACCAACCATTGCTTGCCTTCAGTTTCAGCAGTTCAACCACGTATGTCAACCTTATGTATTTCGGCTTCAACACGTGAGATGGATGAGGTGTGATGAAGATATAGGAGGTGCGGTTTTGGAGGCTTCGTCACATGATGAGATTGGAGACATTATGGAAGGACTCTGTAATAGGAAGGTTTAGATATTTGGTAAAACCCGTGCTTGAAAGGGTTTCAGGTCTCTTGATTTTTAGAAGAGATATGATTGCGTGTCCAGTTTGGTAAGGACATGATTTAGGGCTCTAGCTTATAAAAATAGAGGAGAGGCTAAGGCTTTAGTTGTGGCTTTGCAAGGCCTTTTGTGCTAGAGTTTTAGGGGTGCCGTTGTAATACCCTGAACATCGTTTCGGCGTCAGCTTTAAATTAATCACGGAGTTGCCGGTTTTTCGGTAAATCGCGGGAAGGGAAAAATAAAAATTGTGGAATAGTATAAAATAAATAAATAAATAAAACCTCTAAGTGGGCTGCTTGGAGAGTGGGCCGACCACCTTAGGCCTTTCGGCCCAAGGGGTGGCCGCACCCCCTCCCCCTTCCCCCTAAAAACCCAAGCCGCCTCCCCTCTCCCCCCCTTGGCCGCCACCCCCTCTTTTCCCACCCCCTGGCCGCACCCCCCCCTCCCAGGTTGCGCGTCCAACACCCCTCCACAGCTGCTGTCCATTGGAGTAAAGGAGGAAGAGAAGGAAGAAGAAGAGAAGGAGGAAAGAAGAGGGGTGATCCCAAGGGATCCTCTAGGTAATTTTTCCCAATCCCGAACCCTTATTTTTTAGAGTAATTAGAGTTCATGGCACGGGATTAGAAGGGGATTAGCAGATTGATTACCCGATTAGAGATTTCCTGCTGTCTGCCTGAAGATCAATCCGCGCAGCGCGTCTGTTTGCGCAGTTTAGACCTACGAAACGATTTTTCCTGCGGATCTTCCCAAGAAGACAAATTGTATAGGACAACGAAACCAACCTACTGTAATTGTTTTAGAATTTTTGGCCGCGGGATTTGGGCGTAGCAGGGTCGGAAACTTCGCTGTCCGACAGGGGTACAGATTGGGGCAGATTGCTGTTCAAAGGTGATTTAGGGGTAGAAGATGATTTTTACGATTTTGGTAGAAATGGAGAAAAATGTAGGGAATTCAGTAATCTAAATTTTATATAAAAATTATAATTTTTAGAGCCTTACACTGTGGTTGGGACGCGTTAGAATCTGGCTGCCCAGATTGCCAGAACAGAGAACGTCCTCTGTTTTGCGCATTAAGTTACACCTTGCTGGGATCGAAATAAAAATATGTGATCTACATGAAAAGTGAAGGTATTTAAGTGAGGAATCCAGAAATATAACATTTGCTGTAAATGACTTATTATTATTAAAGATACAAAAATATTAAGCAGCGCTACTGCAGTGGTTAGATTGAAGAATCGTTAAGCGGAGAGGATTATGTGTGGGTTCGGGGGTTCTAGCGACGTCTTTACTTCTTAAGACGCATTTTCATTGCTGTTGCGTTGTGCTGAGAAGTACTTTTGGACAGGTGGTTTTGCTCCTGAACGCACATGTTTTGTTTCGCTTCGTCGGTAGAGGCAAGTAAACGTAGCGGATGTGCTACCGTTTAACTCATTATTCTTACTACTTGCAATTTACATGATTCTCGTAACTTGATATGTTATGCCTTAATTGTATGATTTCTAAATGAGTTTGTGGTAGCAATTATTGATCAATTGACATGCTTTGGATGAATTGCTCATAGTCATGTGGTAATCTGTTTAATGTGCTAATTGCGGAATATGAAAAATAAATACATGGTGGATATATGGTTGTGGATATGTTGATGAGCATGTTGATGCCCCTTTGAGGTCAGAATTCATGTGGTTTATAATTATCATATCATTCATATCATGTCATGACATTTGCATATGTGGATGTCGCCGCACTTAGCCGCGACCGTACCGGTACAGCATCGTATATTGCCGTAATACGATGCACACTCTTATCCTGTGTGGTGAGTGTGGTGAGTATACAGCATCGTATATTGCCGTAATACAGCACGTATCAGATGCTTTGAGTGTGGTGAGCCAGGCCACATTAAGATAGATTGCCCCAAGCTCCAAGGGAAGGTGATCGAGGAAGACAAGAATTATCATCGTCAGCCGTCCGAGAACTATAACACCAAGGGTGACAGTTTCCATCACAAGATTGCTGAATAGATCATATCGGCCCTTGAGCGTCTTGATTTGAGTGATGTAGCATATGAGAGTTACGGCGATGTTGACCCCAACGATGATGATATTAAAGGTAAGAAAAAGAAGAACATCGGCTTCACAGGCATGTGCTTCATGGTAAGGAGTGATGATGACTACAGTGATCCCGATAAGGTAAGACCATCATATGGTGAGCTTCAAGATGATTTGATTAAACTTGCTATTTAATTGAAAAAGACCAAAAAATAATTGAAGGAAAATAATCTTGTTGTGGAAATTTTAATTCAAAAATTGCTAGGCAAAGAGCTTTAGTTCCAGAGAATGATTCATGTTCTTCATGCACTAACTTGTTAATTGAGCTTGATAATGTTAGACCTATTCATACAAGTTACATGGATAAATTTGATTCTCTTAATATTGAACATGAGAAACTGTATGCTTGCTTTGCTCTTAATACAACTGTCCATGCTTATATTTTTAATGATTTGCTTGTTAGCAATAAGAATTTGAAAAAGATGAAAGCTGCTGTTGTCACTAGATTGCTAGTTCAATCTTTCTTTGCTAAGAACGTCTAGTGAACCCTCTCAATGTAAAAGATGTGTATTACTTGAAGCTAGACTTAATCCATCGTAGGAATCAATTCAACAAATGTTTTATCATGAGACACTTTCCTACTCTAACTGTCCTAAGCATAACACGGAAGTAGAAGCATTGACTAGACAATTTAATGATTTTGTTCAAAAAGAAAGATTGGCTCAGTTTAGTACTTCTAAGAATTTAGTAAATGAACTTGATAAATAGACAGCTTGTCCTGCTTTGGTTAAAGAAAATGATTATCTTAAGAACACTTTAGAGAGATTTTCTTTTGGTAAGAAAAATTTATACACGATTCTAGATCAATCAAAAATAAGTGTGAAAAAATATGGCCTTGGATTTAATTTTATTGAACATGCCAAGAGTAACCATACTAAGGTTGTTAAGCTTCTTGAACCATGAAAGATTGAAGTAAACTCTGAGCCAAAATCAATTGTGTTTAAATTGGCTAGTATAGCAAAGGACCCCTCTACCAAAGTGGGTGTTGTGAAGTCAACAGATACGACTTCTCATCAAGTCAGGTATAAATACACTCATTGTGCTAGATATGGTCATGTGGTTCAATTTTTCTTTCAAAAAGCTAAAAAAGAAAGGAGAGATAGGTTAAGAAAGTGTTCTCAAGTAGAGACTGTGCGAGCTCCCAACTACCGCTTTACTCCCTCTAACTGATCGTATGTAGGTCCTTGCTTTACTCTCTCTCTCTCTCTCTCTAATCAATCGTCTGCAGCCTATCGCTTTTCCCCTCCAATCAATCGCCTGTAGGTTCGGTAGTTTTTGCCATAGGACTAGTCAGACCAGCTTTCTCCCATGGTCGGAACAGTGTGCTCGGATCAATGTTTCAACTAGCATTACAAAGGTGCTCAGATTGATTTCAACTGGTGCTTACTACTTGGTTAGATCGATCGATGGTTAGACCAGTCAGACCAGCTTTACGCAGGAAGTCTAATTGTTTTTACCAGCGTTATCTGCTAGGTTAGACCGGTTAGGGGTCATACCTGCTTTACCTAAGCAGTCAGGTCATTTTTGATCAGTAATGTCCATGCGATCCGACCAATTGGCAATTAGACCAGCTCTATCGAGGAGGTCAGACCACCCAGTGGTCAAACGAGCTTCTCAATGACTGTCTGGTTGATATTTGTCTAATGCTAATGCTTCACTTAAATCTTTGTTAGTGTCTACTATTGCTCCTGTTCGTCGTGTGTCACAGTACTAGATTCCCAAGTCTTATTTCACTAACCCCAGTACTATGAGACTGACATTTCCTTTGATGTAAGACCAGCTAACTTGGGATAGTGAACATGCGCTTCATTTGGTTCTAGTCTTTTGCATCATTGCTCGATTGGAATACCTGATGGTTCTTCACTTCCTTTGATGGCTCTCAAGATATTTCACTTTCTGATTAGAATACGTGGAAAAGGTGATGCCCTACATCTGGTTGGGTCAGATTTCCAGTTTGCTCATTATTTTCTTAAACCACTTGATTCTTCTCGCTTTGGTCTTTTGGAAAGTAATTTGAGTGTGTTATGTCTTTTGGGATTATTCTGAGGGGGAGCTTGTTGTTTAAAAAATTCAGAGGCTTTGTTTATTATACTTGTCAAATAATACATCAGTCCAAGTCATTAAAATCAAATGAGTAGTAGAACTATCTTTATCATATTTACTCATTTACTTTGTAGTCGCAGTCAAAACAAGTTCCAATCAATTTGCTATATTTGAACTAAAGTATAACATGGCTCAAGATTTTGACTAGATTGATTGTAGATAGCACCTTGTGATGTTCATCAAAAAGGATTAACTTGATTGTGAGTCCTCTTTTTAATCTTGGTCATGAGGTTCTATGTTTCTTGTTGCAATGTTTTATGTACACTCAATCAAGCATGTTATTTAAAAAGTGATGAGAAATAAAAGATGGAAAGGATGTATGCTTCAAGTATGCCATGGTTAAACAAAAGAAAAAGCTCAAAATGTGCTCGAATGAAAAGAAGTATGCTTCAAGCATGCCACCATTTAAAAAAAATTGCTAAAAGATGGCATCATGAAAAGAAGTGTGCTACAAGCATGCCACATGCATAAAAAGTGAGTATGGAGCAATAAGTTGCTATACGAGACTGCTAGCTCACCTAGATTTAAACTTTTATTCACTCTTTAGGCTTTCACTTTTTGGTGTGATATATCATTGTGCTCTTTATAGATCGGTTTGGTTATGGTCATAATGCATGTCATTAATCCAATTTACTTAATCAAGCTAAAGACCTATTTAGACTAGCTTTATGGTATTATCAATGTATTCATCAATGGGGGAGATTGTTAGACCATGTGATGGTCATGCATTTTGTTGATAATGAATAATTGACATTTGGTTTTATTAGCATTTACATTTGTGAAAATTCCGATCGATGCACTTATGTGCTTGAGGTTGAGGATGGCAAAATGACCACGTCTAACTTCGACCATGGATGGTAGTCCGATTGGCCTTGTGATGGCTGGTCCGATTAGCCTTGTGATGGCTGGTCCGATCGGTAGGTCCAAATGGCAGACTTCGACCATGTTTGACTGATTTCAACCATGTCCGACTTTAACCACATCTGGCTTCGACCACAGCAAATCGACCATGGTATTTCGACCAAGGTAGGTAATCTTAGATTTCGACCTCAAATAGTGAATTGGTTGTACGCAACATTTAACTAGTTGAAAGCGATAGTGAACCAGTCTTACCTACAGTGAACTAGTCGAAGTTGTAGGTCATCTGCTATAGTACTTTTTGATGGTCATAGCTACAGTACTTTTCCATGGTCCTAGCTAAAGTACCTGGTTGATACTCGATAGTCATGGATCTTACTAATCAGTACTCGATAGTCATAGATTTTACTGGTCGATGATTTTTGACTTTGTGATTGGTAGTCGTAGACTTTATGATTAGAAGTCGAAGACTTTGTGATTGGTTGCCATAGGCTTCATGGTCGGTACTCGTAGACTTCATGGTCGGTACGAATGCTTTAATTCGTGTGATCTTCGAGTACCTTGAGTACTCATATTAGGCCAGCAGTATGACTGGCTGGTGCACGGTGGTCGGTGATTAGTGCACAGTGCTAGGAGGAATAATACTTGAAGGATTCGGTACTTGGAAGATGGAAGTACTCGTTGGGCAGATAGTCATTGCTACAATACCAGGTCGGTACTTAGTGGTCGGTGCTACAGTACCAGGTAGGTACTTGGTAGTTGGTGCTTCGGTACTCGCGGATGGTAGTCTATGCGGTACTCAGTGATCAATGGTGCAGTGAATGGTTGGAGATTGGTAGTTGTAGACTTAGCAATCTGGTGTTTTGGTCATACCAATCGGTACTGGGTAGTCGGTACTCGATGGTTCTATGGTTAGTAGCGATGCTTGCTATTCTCGAGTGTTCTCAGCGATGGTATTTCCCAAGTACTTGTTTTCGAGTACTCTATGAGCTAGCGATTGGTCTTGCATAGCGGTTGTAATTGGTCATAATGAGTGATCTGAAGTTGGTGATTTCTAGAGAGCACGGATATTGTGGTCGTGGACAACCTGGTTGGTATTCATGGATTGTTTGGTCCTTGTCTTTTGATAGACGAGGGTGTGTTATATGTGTGTGCTGATGTATGTCAAGTTGTGAAAAACTTATGCCAGGGAAAACATTTCCTTGGTCTTTGCATGTGCAGGTGGTCATGGAGATGTTCATGGTCGGTGGTGAGGAGGACCGGGACTAAGATGGAGAAATCTGAGGTCCAGGTAGTCGAGGATGTCACATGAGGTGGTCGAGCTCATGCTGGAGCACATGAAGATCAAAGGTGATGTTGTGTGGAGAAGATACGAGAGGTGCAGTCCCGGAGGCTTCAACACGTGAGGATGATGCGTGGAGAAGATATGGGATGTGTGTTCCCAAAGGCTTCTACACGTGAGATGAATGAAGTGTGATGAAGATACAGAAGGTGCGGTCCTGGAGGCTTTGTCATGTGATGAGATTGGAGACATTATGAAAGGAGTCCATAACAAGAAGGTTTAGAGATTTGGTAAAACCCGTGTTTGGAAGGGGTTCGGGTCCCTTGATTTTCAGAAGAGATAGGATTGCATGTCCAATTTGATAAGGACACGGTTTATGGCTCTAGCATATAAAAGCAGAGGAGAGGCTAAGGGTTTAGCTGTGGCTTTGTGAGGCTTTCTGTGCTAGAGTTTTAGGGGTGCCGTGAGGGCGTTTTGTAGCCACAAAATATGATCCAAAAGTAATAGATCAGATTGATTCCAAGAAAAGTTAGTTGGCATTGGTGACGTGTTTTCTGAGTATCATTTTCTTTTGTCATCGGCGCTTTCTAACACATCATGATCTAGCGTGCCACGAGCTCGGTGTCTACGGTCATTGGTTCAATCCAACCGAGCAAAGTACGGTGTTGTCTTTGGCATATTCTCATTCGAGCAGTCAAAGCATTTGAGTGGCTAAAGCTTTCGAGCGAAGAGCGATTTCGACCATGTGCAAAGGTGGTCATAGTGAGTGGTCGAACGATCGAAGTGTTCATTGAGCAAGCGTAAAGGAGGTCAAGCGAGTAGACAAATAACTTAAGGTGAAAATCTACATTCAGTAATTTAGATTGCTTTTCTTCTAGTTTGATATTTGTTTTCAGGTATAAAAAATGAGGCAATCATTCACCTCTCTTTGGTTGTGCCATATGATCCTACAAAGTCCATCTTTAATAATTGCATACATCACAGACGGTTTTTATTATAAACCATCTGTGATAAGTGGGTCATCACTAATGGTTCTTACCATCAGTTGCAACATAGATAGCCACACTAGTAAAATCGTTTAAGATAACTACGCTGCAGCTTAACGCTGACAGATTCTTCTGTGATGAGACATCCATTATGACCTTGATAGTCATGTTTGCATGTTCTTCGGCATTCTTAGAATAGATAAAAATGTCATCAATGAATACCGCCACAAATTTGTCCAGGTATTCCATAAATACCTTGTTCATGAGGTTCATGAAATAGGCTGAAAACTTGTACATGCCATATCGAGTGGAAAATGTTGTCTTGAGAATATCTTCAGCCCTGATTTTTAGCTGATGATATCCTGACTGTAGGACTATTTTGGAAAACATCATGGTACCAGATTGATGGTCGAATAGGTCATCTATGCCAGGTAGAGGATACTTGTTTTTAATAGTTACTTCATCAGGGCTCTATAGTCCATGCACATTTTGGCTATGCCATCTTTCTTCTTCGTGAACAGGATTGGCGAACCCCATGGTGAGGAGCTTGGCCTAATAAAGTACTTGTTCTGCAACTCATGAATTTGCTTCTTTAATTCTTCAAGTTTATTGATTGCCATTCTATATGGTCGCTTGGCAATCAGGGCTATTCCAAGCTTCAAGTCAATGATAAACTCTATGTCATAGTCAGGTGGCATGCTGAGTAATCTTGCACTACAATCATTCCCTCTATAGGCACACCTTCCAAATAATGAATTGCACTACCCCAGCGACAGTGATGGTCTACATTAACTTCTATGGCTAATCCATGGCATTTGGTCAAGCTCACTTCTAGTGCCACAATTTATCATCCCTTGTGTTTTGCTAACCAATCCATTCCTAGAATAATAGCCAATGTCTAGGAATTTAGCACCATCAGGTCTGCTTGGAATCCAAAGTCTTCCATAGAAATTTCTACCCTAGGGCTTACTAATGTGGCAATGATAGGTCTCCCGAGTGAACTAAGTATCACAGGCTTCTTTAACTTATTGGTTGGCAGCTTAAGCTTCTCAACATACTTTCTTGCTATAAATGAATGTGAAGCCCCAGAATCAAAGAAAATGTGTGTAGGTACTGATTTAACAAAGAATGTACACATTAGCACTCCTGTAGCCTCCTGGGCTTCTTCGGTGGTGATATGGTTCACACGGCCATGATTTGGTGTTGGGGCCGCCTTGTTCGCTTGAGGGGTTTGATACCCCTTGCTAGGTGTTGAAGCTTGTCCATGGCCTAGAGTGGCTCCCAGATTAAACTTAACAAGTGTAATCTATTTCTACAGACAACTGTTGGTGAAGTGCCCTTTCTCTCTGTAGTTGAAGCAAGTAAGGTTGGTAGTTGGATTTATTCCAACTAACTAGCTCACAGGGTGTTCAGTTTGGAATGTATTGCCATTGGACATGGGGATGGCACTAGAACTCTTGAAGGTTGAACTACAACTGGCCTCCGAATGGGAGGGTTCTTGAAAAATCTTTGAATAAAACTCCCTTATAGCCTTTGGACAACTAGCTTGCGTTTGTGGCTAGCTTTTAGATTACTCCTCTCATTCGAATGAGAGTTTTGTTGGCAAGGTGATGGAAGCTAGGAAAGTCTTAGATGATTAAGTGTACACATAGATCCTTGTGCATGCCTTCCAGAAAGCGGTCGATATCTCCTCCTCATCCACTACATCCCTAGGTGCATAGTGGGCCAATTGATTGAATTTTGTGAGATACTCACTAACTGACATGTTTTCTTTCTTAAAGGCATGAAATTCATTCTTCTTTATTTGCATAATTCCTATGGGTACAAATTGGTTTTGAAAGCAATCTTGAATTCACTCCAAGGGATAGCCTAACCAGCTTGGTCAGCTATTTCTTCCTCCTCTTCTTCTACCTCTTCCTCAACTTTGTCTTGCTCTTCAGTCTCTTCCTCTTCCTCAGACACGAGGCTTTCATCCTCATCGGTAGGAGAAAAGGTTAAGGGCTGAGTTCTTAGGAAGTTGGCCAGTTTGGAACTGCAGTTGCTGGCACTCGCTTGTTGACCAGCGTGGATAGTATGCAGGATTTGGTTTGTTGTGCCATGACTTGTGCCATGGTGGGAATGACTGGTGGGGTGGACGATTGACAACTCATCCACGGCTACTCCCACGTCTTGTGGGTGGCACTTCCTGATTGGTGTCTTGGTTGATATTAGCCTGTAACTCTGGGTTGGTGTTAGCCTAAGCCCTAGTGACTCTCCTGGCCATCCGCAAAGAACATTCGTATTTAGCACTAAGAACTAGGTAGGTGGGTTATTTGCCCTATGAAAAACATGCCAAAACTATCTGGACAAGACAAACGATAAAAAGAAATACAACACAAGGCCTATTATGGCCACATGCCATTTATAATAGGTGGTTACAATACAATACCATATATCACAGCGTCTACATCTAGTATAGGTACAATACCCTATATGGTACAACTCACTACTACTTCAGGGGTTAGTGCTTACTACCAAAGTACTGCTCCTAGTAAGCACTCTACTAGTCCCATCCATCTACTCCTCCATGAAGCTAGCTCCGGGGCAAGTGGGACTGTAGCCCAGTGAGCGGGGGTGGGAATGGCTATCACTGAGGCTAGACATGCTAGAGTGGGAGCGACTGCACCTACATCCTTGGCGAATACCACCAAGAGTGATGATCACTGGTGGACTGGACACCACACACTCTTGCATGTAGTGATCCTCAAATAGAGTCCACTATTCTGGGGGTGAGTTGGGGCAGGATCGATGGATATGATGGCAGGTCTGGTAGATGCTGGAGCGTGAATCATGGCTACCTCCATGGTCTATTGAAGCTCAGCGAGGGCAGCGGCCTTCTCGCTCTCTACTACAATGAGTGCCCTCTCACATCTAGCGAATTGCTCACGAAGGGTCTCCACCTCGCTATTGCTGGCGATCAAGAGCTAGTGAAAGGACAGTGATATTGTCCAATGCCTCAATGTAGGTGGATCCCATAGCCCGCATGAGCTGGACCTGGTGCGTCAGCATGGGATCATCCTCCGCAATTGGAATGAACATCTCACAATGGTGGGCTTCCTCCCAATGGGATGGATAGAAGCAAAATGGAGATGACAAAAGGGTAGCCTCATGGATCTCGCTTATACAGGCAAAGGCTAGATGAGCGGCATCTTAGAGAGCATTAGCGGTAGTGCTTCTCCTATGGAGGCTCGTAAAGGTATGGGGCTGGTGTTCATCATCCCAAGCATAGATGAAGACCTTCATTATCCATGACTCCCAAATCCCTTCTGAGGTGCTTTGGCCACGGAAGATGGGCTGGTGGTTGTAGCTCAAGCACTGCATAAGCTTGCACAAGATGTCTACAACTCGCCTTTGTCTTGGCCATGGGTAAAGTAATCCCATGGTCCATCAGCTGCTGAACCGGCCACTGTTATTTGAAGCACCAAGGTATAAGTAACCATTTTAAAATATAAAAAGAGAAAGACAAGTCTAGAACTAAGTGTGATACAAAGAAGTTCTTTTTCTTAGTTTTGAAAATAAGTCCCATGTCCTTAGTTAATGGCCTTTCTAGCTAAAGTTTTATCCTACAGTCGTATGCTCTGATACTAGCACTTTCAGACCCAAATTTTGCCTATCTAAAATCTTCTGTAATTCCACTACACTATTTTCTAGATCAGTAGATAGTGCTCACAGATACATTGCTATATATATATATATATATATATATATATATATATATATATATATATATATATATATATATATATATATATATATATATATATGGCTTTGTGGCCCTTTATGTAAACTATACCTGAAGTGGAATGTTTGTACTAATATGTAATATTAATGTATGGTATGGTTCATGTAATATATATATATATATATATATATATATATATATATATATATATATATATATATATATATATATATATATATATATATATATATATATATATATATATATATATATATATTACAAAATAAAGCAGTAGCAGAAGCAGTGAACAAAAGATTGGACCATAAATTATCACAGGCAAGGGACTGTGGGGGCATAAAATGTATACATCAGACATTACCCTAGCTAGGATAATATATGTGCACACAATCTCATTCTAGCCTACTTGACCTGGGACTAGGATTATGAAGAGTTGCCCTAATTTCCTCCATCTTCATCACCTTCGGGTCCAGATGCATTGTCATAGCGTAGTGGTCTAGCTCTCCTGGTTCTATGTTAATGTGCGCGAGTGTGAGCACAACCCACCATGCTCCATTAGCCAACACACAGTATGCATTTGTATAGATGCATGGCTTGACAAAGGATGGCTAGGGTTACTTTATTTGCCAAGGCTATAGTTGAAATTTACAATAATAGAAATTACTAAGACTGAGCAGTTTTGACCAAAACATGTTTTTAGTAAAGAGAGTATAAGTGCGCAATATAATAATAGTGAAGTTTCATCCGCTTGTTACATAGTTCCATCCACTATTGCTAGTTTTATCATTAGGGTTCTATCCACCCTATATAATCACTGAGTTCCACCTACCCAGGGCAATTCAAATTCAGGGTTCCATCCACCTAACAAGTTTTCATTCCTACCCACTAAGTTTTAGAAATAAAACTAACTCGAGTAAGTTCCCATGCCTACCCATAACCGTAGGTACGACTGTTCAGACAAATTACACTCTGCAGATATCGTACACTTTACCTATAAGAAACAACCATTTTATTATATTCCACATGTTTTCTTTGACATATAGATTAAGAAGGTTACCATAAGGCCTTTACAATGCATCTCGCAGTGAAGGTTACACCCACTAAGATTTCATCTTAGTGGGGTTACATCCACTCTCACCAAGACCCCTCTTGCACCACACAGTGGCTTATATCTAGCGACATGACCCGTGTCCACGATGGCTTTTATACAGTGACATGACTCGTGGGTCACTCTAATGGTGCAACCCACACTAGTGGAGGTAAATTAGTCAGCCAGGTCATATGCATTATAGATTTATGGTTGCACTATTTTACATTCGGAGGTCATTACATGATTCTGTCTTGGGCAGTTCTATCACAAACCACACATTCTCGTGCTCTATCCGCACCAGCCACTCTTACCATCCACCTAGATATATAAAGCAAGTTTTAGGGTTTTGGAAAACATAAATTAGGTTGTCTCAACATATCAGCCATTTCCCTCCAATGGCTGCCCAATACCAGTTTCAAGTTTTGAATTGATGTCAGGGCAATTTATGCCCCTGGGTATCTAAGCAATGCTAAGCATGACATTTAAATACAATTTATAACTAATGTTGTTACCAATATATCACTAAGGTGACAAGGATTAGGTGTTCAACTGATCAAAGGGGTGGGTTATAGGGGTAACACAATGAACAGGCATGTATCCAAATCTTCAGACAGATATAATTTGCATAACATGCGATTTGCTAACTTAAACAAATAATTTGTGTAAAATGTATGTTCAACATGATCAAATTATTGACTTACCCTGCTCACTTATCGCTTGATCTTGCATGTCTTGACTTGCCTTGAATTCTTGCTCCCCTTGTGCTTCGTAAGCTATTAAAGATTGCACAAACATTTAGATAAATACTAGTAAAATAGAACTAAATTCAAATAAAAATTTAAATAAACTCTAAAATTCATGATTTCAGTTCCATTGAATAGATCTTGATTTTGAATAAATTTAGAAATAAATTTCACTTAATTGTACTTAAGATGAATGAGAATGAACCGTTTGAAATTTGAGTTTCTCTCTCTGACAGGTGGGATCTACTGGGCTTTTGATTTCATTTTTATATTTGTTTTTCTATTGAAAATGCCACTGTGTATGACAGGCATGGTCCACTAATTTTAATTTCTTTTCAGAATTATTTCTTAATTAGAAAAGGTCACTGTGACTACACAGGTGGGACCCATGCAATATAGCCACAGTGATTCGGGCCCACATGTAAGTAGCCCATATGTTTCTAACCGGTCTTAAATGAGTTTTTAAACTATAGGGAGGCCAACATGTCATAGGCCCGCATGATAGTGAGTATTTATCTAATTAAATGATAGCCATTAGCTTTAATCTAATTATGTATTTAAATTAATTGCGCTACTACAGTTGTCTTGTTCTTGTCGAGGAGAGCAGCACTCACCACTGGCAAGGGAGTGGACGGTGAGCATGTCTAAAATGGAATCGTCACCACCGCATGCATCTAGGCCAAGTCTTACAGGCTAATTCAGCCAGCACGGTGGTTGGCAGTAAGCCTGAGCGGCGGCGGAACAGGACTCATGGCAACACAACGATCTATAGCACTAGAGTTTAATTCCTTGCTACGGGAGCATCTAGGGGCTACAGTGAGGCTACCCGAGGGTTCAGTGGAGCTCGTGGACAGCTAAGAAAGCGTGTCGTTGGAGACCCAAGGAAGCGCGACAGGAAGCACAACACCGGAGGTGCACAGGCGATTGTAGCCCAAACCACCAGTAGGGATGGGTTGGTGATGCTACGGTGAGGCTTTGGTCCAGAGGAATCGATTGGAGATGGCTCCAATCAGCTAATCCCAATTCAGCCAGATTCAGAGACGAAAGTGGCTCCAGCAAGTTATGGGCTAGCAGGGAGTAATTCCGTGGAGGGGGAGAGACAGTGGAGTGTGGTGATGCTACCTGGAGCTTGCCTTAGTATTTATAGGCAGCAAGGATATTGGGCGGTGTGGGCTGAGTACGGCGGGGCTGTTAGGTGTCCCAGTGGCTTGATTTACTGACGTTAGCTCAGGCATGGCCACAAGGGAGTGGATGGGATGGCACGCAAGTGATAAGATGCCAGTTAGGGTTTGGTAGTGCAAAGAGCGTAGGGGCTCTCACTGCGGGTCTTCGGTGTGATGGTTAGCCGATGAGACGGCAAACCAGGGGGAAGGCAAATGCGGCGGCCAGTGTCCAGGCATTAGTGAATGCAGTGATGACTGGGCGTACGATGGTGTGAACATAGGTGAGAAGGGTGGTGTGCCAGTCAAAAGTTGTGGTGGCTCTATGCTCAGCGTGACATGGGCATGCACGACACAGTGCATGGTGGGAGTAGGGCTAGCACAAGCAAGCACGACACATGGTCGGCAAGGGTGAGGCATGGTTCATGCGTGTGATGGCTTGGCTTGGGTGCGACTGAGTGGCAAAGTGTGTCGGTTGGTGATGGGGCTAGCGTGGCGCGAGCGTGGCTAACGTGTGAGGCTGGTGTGCCATGCACGCACTGGCGTGCCTGGGTTGGGCTAGGAGCAAGGGGAGGGGGAAATGGGCCAAGGCTTGGTGGGCCAATGGGTCATGCCTAATACACTTTCCTGTTTTCTAATTTTCCCATGAATTTTAGATTTTGAATTTGAAATTTAAACTTTTATTTCATGCAATAGTCAAATGGACTTAGGGTTGAATTCATATGTAGATTTGCTTCATCCTAATTCGAAGACTCTTTCAAAATACCCATGTAAAGCTTTCAAATGGCAATTGATCTTTTAAAGCTACAAGCCTTTTCATTTGCACCCTCTTTATACTTTGATTTGATCTGAGTTTACAATTAGCTTTAAATTTTGGATTTATTGAATTTTAAATTCCCCTCTACTTTATTTTTAGAATTTAATGTTCATGATTTGTTTTAGTATATAGTTGCTTATAAATTTTAGCTTCACACCTGGCTTTTGTTTAAAGAGATTTTTGCTGCAAATCCTCCTGTCTTATTTTCTAGATCATCTTTTCATATTTGTTTTCTAATTCAATTTAGTTTTAGTAATTGTATCTTTCTACTAAATTTTATTTTTATACATTTTATTTCTTAGGAACCTCAATCAAAATCCAGAAAAACCAATGCCAATAAGATGCAAACAAAAAGTTCAAAAAGTTTCACAATTTTAGATGTCCTGATTTTGGGGATGTTACACCAACTTAGCATTCAGTACCACATACCATCCACAGACAGGGATGTTACACGCGCCAATGTCACCAATGACCTACCACTGCTCCTACTACCTTGCATCCTCTATAAAGCCATGCTAACCTGCCATTTAGTCTCTCACATCTCCCAATTGCATCTCCAAAGCTTCCTCTTGCCCAGCCCTAGCTCCAACCACCTCTGTGCCCTGTGCTGGTGAGGTCTTCAACTTTATTCTTAGCTTTAACCGACCAATCTCCAATTCCTTGTAACAATAGTATCCCTAGGACCTCCTAAACCTAACACCGACCATGCCCCGCCCTCTCCTAGCCCGTCAACCATCGACATCATTTGACCTCGCCATCCTAGCTAGTCCTCCATGGACATATCACCTCAAGCTGCCAGAGCCCAAAAGACCATTGCCATTGTCTTCCCTACACACCCTAGATGCTTAAACTGCCCTCAACCACATCAAAAAGCCACCAAAGCCTCATTGTGCCATGGAAAAATGCCGGCAAGCTCTCCTCGTTGTCAGCCACCTATGTCAAACCTCCATCTCTGCAAACCCCAAAAAAGGAACCATACTGCCTCATTGAACACAGTTGTATGCTCACTTGTTGTAGGCAACCTTTGTGGGTACACAAATAGCTCGCCATTGCCATTCCCCTACTCGAGCGCACCTTGGCGCCCGAGGTAGACAAAGCAGGCCTAGACAGGTCGTGCTGGACTAGGTGAACCCAACACTGTGGACCATTATTGTTCAAAACCTGACCCAATAGTATTTCAAATCCAAGCACGATATTGTTCCAGACCCGTTACTATTCCTAAGCCTGACCCGTTGTGGATAGGGATGAAAACGGTCGGAAACGGTCGGAAAACTCCTCAACCGTTTTCTACTTCTACATTTGAATACGAAAATGAAAGCGAAAGCGGTAAAGCCGGACACGAAAACGAACGCGAACTTACGGAATATCGAGAATTTTGAAAACGAACCAATTCGAGCGGAATTATGTCGAACACGGTCGGTATACAAAAATTCAATACGGAATACCGACCTGTAGGACCAAGTGCATAACAATTAACAAGTGACCAAGTACATAACAATTACCAAGTGCATGATCAAGTTCAAGTGCATATAATAATTAACAAGTGCCCGAGATAGAGGACAAGGAGGTTCTTGTCGGCGCTCATGGCACGGGCAAGCTGCAGGTGGTGCGTCCTCACTGCGTGGGTCGTCGACAACTGCAGGGAGATGGTGGATATCTCCGGCGGCCCCGTTCACTTCTCAGTTCTCACCGCACGCCCCGGCCCCGTGTTCTCCCCCCGTTACCTCTTCTCTCTCTCCCCTCGTTCTCACCGCTTCTCTCTTTTTCGCCCGTTACCTTTTAGATCACTGGTGGTGGTGACCTAAGGAAGAGCAACATTGAAAATACTCATTATTTTTGTATGATAATGTTTCTTAAGAAAGAATAAGAAAAGACACCTTATATCACAAGTGCAAAAATGAAGAACAAGAAAAGACACCTCATATCACAAGTGCAAAAATAAACTTGGCCTAAATCATAACATATCTCAATCACTTTTTTCAGTCATTGGATTAATATCCAACCATCCGCATCTTTCTCCTCATCTCATATATATATACATTGCACATTCACATCTCCAAAACCCAACTCAATCTTCAAATTTGGCATTCTAAGGACTGCTCTATACAGATGTACATGTCACAACGGATGTATAGGATCTTTTCGCGATGAAATCAGAATGTTTGAGGGCTAGAACAGAAGAAATCAAAATAAACGAAAATCGGAAGGACTAAATCGTAAACAATCCACAAAACCCTAACCCCCAAAATCTTTCGCCGCCGCCGCTCAATTCATTTCCCACTACTCCCCCGGTCGCTCCTTCTTCCCCCGCCGCCCCCGCCTCCTCCGTCGCCCGCGCCCCTCCTCCTCCACCGCCCGCGCCCCCCCTCCTCCTCCGCGGCCCGTGCCCCCCTCCGCCGCCCGTGCCCCTCCTCCTCCGCTGCCCCCTCCTCCCCCCTCGCCCCCGCCTTCCCCCGCCACCCCTCCTCCTCCGCCTCCCCCCTCCTCCTCCGCCTCCCCCCCTCGCCCCCGCCTTCCCCCGCCACCCCCTCCTCCTCCGCCTCCCCTCTCCTCCTCCGCCTTCCCCCGCCGCCCTCTCCTCCTCCGCCGCCCCTCCCCCGCCACCCCATCCTCCTCCGCCGCCCCCTCCTTCCCCGGTCGCCCCCTTCTCCCACGGCACCCTCTCCTTCCCCTGCCGCCCCCTCCTCCCCTGGCTCCGAGCGACGGCGACGGCGACCTCAACTACTCCGAGAGCAAGCCACCAGAGGCGGATGGCCGGCGGCGACTGGGGCGGCGACGACGAGTTCGTCATCGCGCGGGATGCGGGATGTTGCGGCGGTGCGGCCGTCGTCCACTTGTCCAAGGCTCCAAGCTCCGGTGACCGGTGTGCCTCCTTCCCCTCTATTCTCTCTTCTCTGCTCTGTGATGATTGTGGTTGTGGGGATTGGGATGTCGATGGGATCGGGACTAGGGGAGGCCGCCGACGTGCCGCCAGTGCGTATGCTCTGTGATAGTTGTGGTAGAGGCCGAGACGTCCTCCGCCGTGCCGGCCGTGCTGGCCGTGCCCACCGTGCCGTGCCAGCCCGAGCACAGCACGGACCGCCCACCGGGCCGGTTTTCCAGGCCCAGCATGGCCCGCCGTTCGTGGCGAGGAGCCCCCGACCGACGCTGCGCACGTCCGCGAAGTCTACGTCGGGCATCAGGGAGGTCAGTGAGTTGGCGCATGTCCTCTTTTCTTTCGACTAAAGATCCGCCGTTGGGCTTCTCTCTCTTGCTACTATGGACTAGTTGTAACTGTAAGTGGGCCAAATTCGGTATAAACCGAATTTACAATACGGTATAAACTGAATTTACAATACGGTATATTCCGAATAAAATGTAGAAAAGTAGAAAACGGTCAGAAAACACCTAAACTGTTTCCGCTCCGTTTTCGAATTTGGTATTCCGTATTTCGAACCGAATTCGAATTTGTCCGAAAATACGAATTCGATTGGGTCAAATGTAGAAAACGATGCGGTTCGGTACGGGATATTTCCGTTCCGTTTTCATCCCTAGTTGTGGATAGTGGTGAACCACTATTGTTCATAGAAACCCATTCAACACGTATATACCCATTTCAACTTTTTTGAGCCTGTTCAAACCATTCCCAGCTCTGTGTCACCAAACCAGACTCTGACAAAACCTAAATCCATCCTTATTTGGTTTTTATTGAATTTTACTCCTTTTTATTTGGTTTTATTTTAATTTATTTCCCTAGCTCGATTTCTTTCAAGCACAGACTTATTTGGATTATTTGTTTGCACTAGCACCTAACTTTACCGAGCTAGCCGTCCAAGGAACCAATCAAGACTTCGAGCTAGTTGAATACTTTGAGCAGCAAGGCAAGTCACATGTTTTTATCATGTTGAACCTATATTGTTTAAATTATTTAAAATTTAGTACTTTCATTTTTATTATTTCTGCACTGTTATTTATTTAAAATAATCGTTTAGAATGACTTGATAATTAGTAATGTCCTACTACTGAAAAATACCATACTTTACTTAAGGCCGTATCACCTAGATAGCCTTAATAATCTTAAACTATTGTATAATTAATCATATGTAGACCAGTTAATTAAAATGTTTTATACTACTAAGATACTTCAACATTCTGCCGATAGAATTATAAAACTGTACTAGGGCTAAAGACGAATCGTGAAAAACCACTAGATGGTTGGAGTCCATAACCTTACCTAAGATGAGGTTTTGGTATTGTTTGGTGGTACGTATTAGGTTTGTCAGTTTGTGGACAGTACCTTATTTGTGAAAAATCAGGACTAAAATCTTATGCTGAGTAAAGAGCATAGACATCGCTCAACCGTAAGTTTTGACTTATCAAACCTGATATAGTAGCTGCTTGATTCAATTGAATATCTACAAGATACAATCACCTATTTGATTGCACAGTTCAATTTACAAATGCACAAAACAGATTCGAGAATTCCCAAATTCCATCTCACGAGTCACAGGCAATATCAGCTGCCAGCGCTGCTATGGTTTGGGTGCTGCCTTTGCCGGGCTGCTGGCTGCTACTGCCGGCCTGCCGCGAGCTGCTTGCCCGCTCCCCGCTGCCCCGCCCAACGCAAGCGAGCCACCTGTGCACAGCGCTCCAGCCGCTCCCTGCCCGTCGCAGCGGCAACGCAACCCACCCGTCGGCTGCCTCCCGCCGTGTCGGCTTGCCGTAGAGTACGAGATTCAATGGGGGTTATTGGGGAATTGGGGCTGTATGGAGTGGGATGGCCGGATGGACAATTGGGCAGATTGGCTGAATGAGGGCCACTTGCTGGAATGGGCTGGTTGCACGAATTTGGGAAGGGCTGGAGAGTGCACTGAAACACGGACTATTCGGCCCACCTACGAGTATACATACCTAATATACAAACAAAATAAGTTCCACCTAAAATTTTATTTAAAAAACTGTTCAGCACCCTGAACTATAAATGTTGTAGGGGTGGCCCCCACCTAGGCCCAGCCAGCCTGTTAGAAGGCTGTAAAGACCAGTATGGGACATATGTAATGACATAAATATCCTTGAGGGGTTACTCAGGTGTAAGGGCAAGATTGTAAAAACAGTCCCCATGAGGTTATATATATATATATATATACGATACAGGCCATGGAGAAACTCTAAGCATTGCTCACCTAACTCTCCACTATCATACCTCTCTCTTTGTTTGGTCGGTAACCACAACAGTTGGCGCCGTCCGTGGGGAGGACGAGAGCAAGCCTCAAGATCTGAAGGATGGCACCGAAAAAAGCTTCATCATCGGCGGCTAAGAAGAAGAAGGGAAGCGCGACGGAGTCTCGCGTCAACACCAGGGCTTTGGCGGCGGCATGCGCGGGCATTGACGATGACGCGGGTGCGGCAGCCACGAACGTCAACGCTCATGGCGCAATGGTCGACCCCACCACCATCGGCGCAACAGTCGACCCCGGTGCATGTGCGACAATCGACTCCGCGGCTGGCGCGATGGCCAACCCCACCCCTAGAGGTGGCCAAATGGGCCGGGCCGTGACGGGCCGCACCGCGGCCCGTCACTGTAGACCCGGCCCGCGAACGGCACGGCACGGCGGGACGGGCCGTGCCTGGGCCGAGGGCGCGGCACGGCCCGCCCAACGGCACTAAACGGGCCATGCCGGCCCGGCACGGCACGGTCGGCCCGGTAATTTGAAAAAATAGCCGTTTTTTGTGACCGTTGGGGGGTAAAAAATTCGAAAAAATAGCAAAACATTCGGAAAAAATCTGACATTTTTCCTATAAATAGGGGGGCATCCGGCCTCAATCTTCCACACCTCAAATCTCATTCTTCTCTCTCGGTTTAGCTGTGAAAAATCTGAAAGTGTTAGCGCAAATTTGGTCAAAATTCGAGCAAAATTCTGAAAATTCAAAAATCTTCAAATTTTTTTGTGAGAGCTACAAAGGAGGTAATAATGCTGTCTTATTTTAATTTTTTGGTATTATTTGTTGGTTTAATTTTTTGTTATTATTTGTAGGTTTAATAGTAAGTTAATCGTTTTTGCTATTTCAATTTGCAGTTGATTACTTGATTTAATGGAGAACTACAATTTTCAACTCTCCGAATTCAGGCTCTCGGCGGAGGATATGCAATCGTTTCAACAAGCATATCCATCCGCGGAAGGTCCACATGTACAAACTGGAGATGCCGAAGAAACGACGGCCCCGGTGGCGCAGGGTCCAATCGATCCATCTTCTGCTGGCTCAACAAGTGCATCCACGACCCAAAGCACGGGTGCAAAAAGAACAAGAGCTAGTACATCAACAGTTTGGAATGATTTCGACAAGAAGATCAAGACCGACAGTGATGGAACTGAAGTGAGGTATGCTGTTTGTAAAATTTGTGGTAATGAATTGACTGCAAAATCTTCAGGTGGGACGGGTCATCTACAACGACATGCTGCAAGCTGCAAGAAAAAGCAAGGAATACAAATGCGCCAGACACAGCTGTAATATAACCCCGACGGCTCGGTACGTACGTGGGAGTACAACCCAGAGGTAGCTCGGGAATCTCTTTGTAGATTAATTGCTTTTCAAGATTTACCTTTAAATTTTGGTGAATCTGATGCTTTCCAAAAATATATTAGGACTGCTCATAACCCTCGATTTAGTACTGTATCTAGGCAAACAACAACTAGAGATTTAATTAAATATTATAACAATTGTCGTGATAATTGAATGAAATGTTTCATACATGTACATTCTCTATTGCTTTGACATCCGACATATGGAGTGGTAGGGCTAGAGAGGATTATATTAGTGTTGTTGCTCATTATGTTAATGATGACTGGATAATGGAAAAAAGAATTATAAGATTTAAATTAATTAATGTTTCACATAATGCTGAAATATTGCAGAAAACATTATCCAGTGCTATCCATATTAGCGCGGGATGTGTTGACTGTTCCTGTCTCTACAGTCTCCTTGGAGTCAGCATTCAGTCTTTCCGGAAGAATAATCAAGGAGCGACGAACAAGTCTCTCCAACGAGATGGTCGAAGTACTTATGACCGTCAAAGACTGGGAACAGGCTGAATCAAGACTCCAACATACTGCAGATAATAAATATTTAGAAGAATCTTTTGAGAATTTGTATTTAGATAGCAATGAATAGGATTTTCAATATTTTTCTTTCACATGTGGTCAATAATGAGCTTTATAGGCTGTACTCTTTTTTATTTACCAAGGTTTTCTCAAATTGAGTTTTTACTTGGTAAAGTTTTTAATGAGGCAGCCATCCCATGTAATTTAATAAATTAATAAAGCTCATTATATCATTGCAAATATTTATTTTTATGATTAACAATGTCTACAATTTTCTATATTTTTCTGAATTTTCTACAATTTTTTTTACAATTTTTCTTAATTTTCTACAATTTTTCTTTTTTTTCGGCTAAACAGGCTAGCCGGGCCGGCACGGCCCGTTTAGCCTTAACCGTGCCCGGGCCGGCACGGCACGGCATCGGGCCGTGCCTGGGCTTGCACCGCGGCCCGCGGGCCGGCACGGCACGGCCCGTTTATTACACGGGCCTTAACGGGCCGTGCCTAAACGGGTCGTGCCGAGCCCGAGCCCGTGCCGTGCCGGCCCGGCACGGCCCATTGGCCAGCACTACCCACCCCGCGCGCGGCGAGCGACCCCGCCGCCGGCGCCACGGTCGACACTAGCAGCACCGACCGGGTAGTTGGGGGCGGTAGCACCAGCGCCCATGTAGGCACGGCCGCCGTCCCTACACCCGGTGCGGGAGAGCCGGGCGGTTCAGGCGGCAACACTGGCCTCGTCACCAACACCAGAGTCTACCGCGCCGGCGCACCGGGCAACCTGGGAGCGCAGGTCGTGGTTGCCGCTGTCCCAGCAACGCGACCAGGTGTGCCGATTGCCCCGGCCACACCAGCGGTGGAGAACGCCTGCTGACGGCCATCGGCACTCTCCAGCGGGAGTTGGCGGATCTCCGCGGAGCCGTGCGGAACATGCAAGAGGCTCGGAGTCAGCAGACCCCGCCGGTGGTCGTGCCAGAGCCCACACCAGAACGGGCAGATAGCCGCGACGCCCCCACGTCCAGCCGCGTCCCGCTGTGACGCGTGGACCCAGAGTCCCCACTCTCTGCAGGCCTGCAGCAGTCGGCATGGCCGGAGGATTTCAAGTTCCCCAGCGCCATCGAGCCGTACAAAGGCGACACGGACCCTCGGAAGTTCGTGCGCGTGTACGAGACCGCCATCGAAGCCGCCGGCGGAGACGACACGACAAAAGTGAAGGGACTCCCCCTCGCATTACAGGGAGTGGCGCTCTCTTGGTTTCTCACCATCGAGCCAAACTCCATCTACGCATGAGAGCAGATTCGCGACCAACTCTACAACAACTTTCAGGGAAACTATGTCGAGTGCGTCGACGCGGATCAGCTCTTCGCGGTCAAGCAAAAACCCTCGGAGAAGCTCCGGGAGTACTTCAGGCACTTCACGAAGGTCCGCTGCTAGGTCAAAGATGTCAACGAGACAACCATCATCAACGCAGCGGTACAGGGCCTCCGCCTAGGGCCGCTAGCCGAGTACAATGTGCGAAAGCCAATCAAGACGGTGGCGAAGCTCTTTGACAAGATGGAAGAGTACACCAGAGCAGAAGAAGACGCGCTTCGACACCAATCAAGTGGAGGGCACGACGAAGAACGGAGATTTGCCAAAGGAAGGCTCTTCGAAGGGTAAGCGCAAGTAGGAGCCATCGAAGGACGCCTCCGGGTGCAAGGACGCCCAGCACAAGGACTCATCGGGCGACAAGCCCAAGCACGGACAACAGAAGTCTCGGAGAGCCCGCTATGTCTTCGACATTGAGGGCGGCTCCGAAGACAACGCCCCCGCCGGCCGTGGCGGTAGAGCCCGCCGTGGCAGGGGGCGAGGGCACGATGATAGAACCCGTGGGGAATACGACGACCAGCACCACGGGCAGTGGTGTGAGGTACATGGTCGGGGCAGCCACGACACGTGCGCGTGCACCACCATCGCGGCACTTCGGCAGAGCGTCGCCAGGGATAGAAACTTGGAGGCGTGGCCGCCCGTCGTGGCCCATGTCCAGCAACCCCTAGAAGGCCCCATGCAGATCCAGGATCAGGGGTTGCAGCCTTAGGAGGGCCCCCTGCGGATTCAAGCCCACGTGCAGCAAGCTCAGGAGGGCCCCCTGCGGATTCAGGCCCCAGAGGGAGCCCAGCGCAGGGTTATAAACGTCATCTCTAGGGGCTCCTCGCTGGAGTTTGCCTCGGTGCGGCAGTTGAAGGCCTATGCGAGGAGGCTACACCACGTGGCGGCATACCCGGCGCAGGCACCGCCAGACTGGGTAGAGTTCCCCCACCGCCCTTCACGCCCGCTGACGCCGAGAGCGTAGAGTTCCCCCACCAAGATCCCCTGGTCATCTAAGTCGCCATCGCAGGATGTGACGTTAGGCGCGTCCTAGTCGATGGAGGAAGCTCCGCGAACATTTTGTTCGCAGTGGCCCTCGGGAATCCCGCTGCAGGGCTTCGGAGGTCAGCCCCTACGGGCGCTGGGCCAGATATGTCTGCAGGTCTCCTTTGGCCGGGACGACAACGTGAAGAGCGAAGATGTGAACTTCGACGTCGTATCATCACGACAACGTGAAGACGTGAAGAGCCAGATATTGGGGTGACCAACCCTCAATTCCTTCGGGGCGGTTCCGCACCACGGCTTCTTATGCATGAAGCTCCCGGGCTCGCGGGGTATCATCACCACCTATGGCGACCAGGATATGGCCCGGCGTAGAGAGCTCGGCACCCGAGGCCGGCCTCGCGAGGTTCAACATGACTCTTAGACCAGACACGCCAGCCTAAGGACCCTTGGCGGCCTCAGGAAGCACCCCGCCGGGCTCCCACGTGGACCATTCTGGCAGTAGAGGCTTCCACCGTGCCCCGCCTCGCCGCCACGGCAACGACAGTCGCTGCTGTTCCCGCCCTCGAGCGATCAGTGGTTAGTACCTTGTCTTTTGTAATCGCTCACCCGCGCAAACGGGAATTCAATAAAGTTCACCGTTTGCGAAACCCGTCCTATTTCCTGCAAAAAATGCGCGGAGGCTTGCCTCCGCGCGCACTCTCCGTGAGTATAAACAAAGACACGCGTTCACACGCGCACTCCCCGTGAGTATAAACAAAGACACCCGTTCGCGTGTGCACTTCCTGTGAGTATAAACAAAGACACGCGTTCGCGCGCGCACACCCTGTGAGTATAAACAAAGACACGCGTTCGCGCTCGCACTCTCCATGAGTATAAACAAAGACACGCGTTCGTGCGCGCACTCTCCGTGAGTATAAACAAAGACACGCGTTCGCGTGCGCACTCTCTGTGAGTATAAACAAAGACGCGCGGGGGACGCCTCCGCACGCACTCTACGGAGTATAAATAAGACGTAGCATCGAGGTCCGCCTCTGCACGCACTCTACGGAGTATAAATAAGACGTAGCGTTGAGGTCCGCCTCCGCACGCACTCTACGGAGTATAAATAAGACGTGGATGTTATCCCTGCGCACTCTACTGAGTATAAACAAGACGCGGATGTCCCCGTGCACACATGAGCGTTATCCCTGGGCGTACTCTCTGGAGTATAAATAAGACGTGGTTGATGGTCCCACGGACTCCACTGAGTATAAACAAGACGCAACAGAGGCTTGCCTCCGCGCGCACTCCACGGGGCGCCGATCAGGCGCAGCAGAGGCTTGCCCCCACGCGCACCCCGTGGAGCACAAGTTAGGCGCGTGGCCGTTGCCCCCACGCGCGCCCCATGACAACGAGTATGGGAGTCATCAGCGTGAGGAAGCAGCCCTACCCGCGGGTCAGCCTTCGTAGGGGACGGAGTGCTCGTGCGCCTACCTCGATTAGGCACCAGTTCTGCTACCACCACTTCGAAGGGTAGGGGACGGAGCACTCGCGCATCTACCTCGACTAGGCGCTAGCTCCGCTACCACCACTGCGAAGGGTAAGGGACGGAGCGCTCGCGCGTCTACATTGACTAGGCGCCAGCTCTGCTGCCACCACTCCGAAGGGTAGGGGACGGAGCGCTCGCGCGTCTACCTCGACTAGGTGCCAGCTCCGCTGCTGCCACTTGAAAGGGCAGGGGACGGAGCGCTCGCGCGTCTACCTCAACTAGGCGCCAGCTCTGCTGCCGCTACTTCGAAGGGTAGGGGACAGAGCGCTCGCGCGTCTACCTCGACTAGGCGCCAGCTCCGCTGCCACCACTCCGAAGGGTAGGGGACAGAGCGCTCGCGCGTCTACCTCGACTAGGCGCCAGCACCGCTGCCACCACTTCGAAGGGTAGGGGACGAGCGCTCGCGCGTCTACCTTGACTAGGCGCTAGCTCCGCTGCCGCCACTCCGAAGGGTAGGGGAGGAGCGCTCGCGCGTCTACCTCGACTAGGCGCCAGCTCCGCTGTCGCCACTCCGAAGGGTAGGGGACGGAGCGCTCGCGCGCCTACCTCGACTAGGCGCCAGCTACGCTGCCACCACTTCAAAGGGTAGGGGACGGAGCGCTCGCGCGTCTACCTCAATTAGGCGCCAGCTCCGCTGCCACCACTTCGAAGGGTGGGGGATGGAACGCTCGCGCGGCCACCGCCTTGAAGGGTAGAGGATGGACCACGCGAAGGTCTACCTAGCGCATTGTAACATCCTGAAAAATTCTAATTTATAAATTAAAAGTTTTTAAATTATTTTGCAATGTGTTCTGTTGAAATTTGGATTTTATGGCAATTTTTTGAATTCTGGTGGAACATTCAAAAATTTGAGAAAGCTTCGAAAAATGAAATTACTATCAATAATGCCATAAAGGGAAATATGCAAAGAGGAAGAAATTTGAATTAAGGTATAAAAATTTCATATTGGAAATAGTACTATAAATGGGCAACAAAAATAAAAAAACATATGCAAACATGTGTATAAAAGGCCTAGAAAAATGGGCAAGACATAAAATGTATTAATACAAAAAAATAGGCATGAAGGAAATATATACATAAAATGAAGGTACAAATAAATAAAAATATGTACATGCATGTATATACCTATAAATAAAATAAGTATAAACACATACGCAAAAATAGAAATAAATAAAAGTATATACATAAGCAAATATACCTGTACCTACATATGTATAAATATACAAGATATATATATATATATATATATATATATATATATATATATATATATATATATATATATATATATATATATATATATATATATATATATATGAGAAGAGAGAGGTCAGGCCGGCCGGAGGCTCGGCCCAACCCCTCTCCCGCTCCTTCCCGCTTTCGCTCCTTTCTCTCACTAGCCCCGCGGGCCCACGCCCCCGCCCGTTTCTCTCCTCCCGCTGCCGCGTGGTCGCGCTGGCTCTCTCCCCCTTACCGCTTTCCCCCGCTGACAGCCGGCCCACCCGCGCCAGCTCTTCTCACCGCCACGCGGGCCCCGCCCTCTCCTCGTTTCCCTCTCTCTGGTCAGCGGGCTCCACCCCGTGCATCTCTCCCCCGCCTACGCCAGCTCCTCCCTCCTCCTTCTTTCTTCTCATGCGTGCTCTGGCATTGCAGCACAGCCGTGCTTGACTCGTCCTGTTGCCGCCCTCTGCCACGCGCCGCGCTGATCCGTCGCCATCACCGAGCCCCGCGCCCGCACGCCGAGCCCCACGCCCGGGCAAGAATCAACAGTCCCTTCCCCACCACCCGGACCTTCCCCGCCGCCATAAGAGGGAGCGCGTGCCCCCATCCGCCTCGCCTCATCCCCCTTGTCCCTCCACCGCAGCGAATCGCCCCCAAACGCTCTTGGCTCGCCGGAGAGGCATTTCCCTCGAGCTCGGCCGCCGCCGCCAATCTCGCCGCCGTTCCCTCCACAGCCCCTCTCCCTCCAATTCCTCGCGGTGGGAGAGACCTCCCGGTGCCGCGGATCTCCTCCACCCGCCGTCGGAGTCCCTTCTGTCCCCCACCTCGCTGGTGCCGAGAGCCTCCCCGAGCTCACCGCCGCCGCACACCGCCGGCCCGCTCCGAGGCTCCTCGAACCTCGCCGACATTCCCACCGGCTGCCCCTACGCGTGAGCAACCCATTTTCGCCATCGTCCACCTCCCTCCGACCACCCCTCGCCGGCGATGTCTCCGACCGTACCCGCCCCCGAGCTCCTCTGTCCCAGGCATCTCCACCGTTGAGTTAACTTCTGCAGCTGCCTTCTTTAGTCAGGTAACACTAGAGAGCAAGTTGGCTAGCAGCGCATGCCTTTATGCTGGCGACCTGGGTTCGATTCCCCGGCTGCCCCTGTTAGTTTAGATTTTGTTAAGATTTTATGGCCGATTGCTCTGCTCGAGTTCACATTCCACCGCATGCAAATCATGAAACACCCGAGATCCCTGATGGCTAGCTCAGCGCGCTTAAGGCTCAACCCCCTCAGATCCTGTGTTCAAAACTGGCCAGCAGCACTTCTTTCCCCACATTTTTTATTCTATTTTTGTAGCTCATTTTAATTGATAAAAATCATGAAAAATTAGGGAATAGTTTAGAGAAGCTAATAAAATTTAAGTAGAATGTAAATGAGATTATTTAAAGATTTAAATTTGAATTAGCTCATATATGATCAATTATATGGTTTGAATAATTATTTAAAAGGTTTATTATCAATTAAAAATATTGATAACGGCATTATGATTAAATATCCAAATTTAACAGAGACTACCTTTAATTAAAGTATAAACATATATGCCCTAATAATTATCATGCCACGAAATAAATCTTAATGATAGACTTTTCTTAAATGACAGATATTGAAATATGACTTTATAGAACTATCTTTGCCCAGATAAATAACTTTAAAGTAAAATAAAACCTAAGCCATTGTATATTAGTGAATATCATAGGAATGACCATAGCATGATTTAGACCTTAATCATTGTCTCTACGCCTTAAGCAATCAAGATAATCATTTTTTACTATTAAATTATTTGGGTATAAAGCCGCTAGTATTTGGACTAGTTATCACATATGAATAATTAATGTGATTTTCCTAAATGAATTAAAAGGTTAAATAAAAATTAAGGGCAATAGTAAAGAAAATCTCTTTTGGTTAAATGTTCAAATGTAATAAAGGCTACCATTAATATATGCCCAATGTTCAACATGCCTTCCTTAAATAAATTTTTGCCATAGGTTTTGCTAAAATAGCAAATATTGAAATATAACCTCATACCAAGTTTTGCCCAGATAACTAAGTTTGCACTGAAATTAGGGATAAAGGTAAGCCTGATGGTAGCTAAAGTAAATAAAAGTGGCATTAATTAAATTTTAATGTTAGTTTCAAATGAATAACGATACTGAACATAACTTTATATAGCAAGTTAGGACCAGTATGGATAAACCCTAGTTTAAATTAAACTTAACCTAGCGATAAAAGGAGGTACATAAAATATCACACCACAGGATGCTATAGACTCACTCTAAGACTAAATTGATAAGTTGAAGATTTTATATATCGTGCATATAATGTATACCCTAAATGTTAGCACTCGACAAAATACATCAATGTATAGGATTAACCTAACTCATGGAACTTCCGTAATAAAAATAACAATAGTAGAAGAAGTTTATAACAAAAAGATCAAGTTATCATATGCTTTTACCAACCTTGCCTCAAATCATCGAATCACCCATTAATTTGTAATAGAACAAAAATAAGTTTATTCAGGTTTGTTTGGATCCTTTGAGTTATTTGCTTTTATTTGGATTTAGTCGTTTATCACGTAATTAGAAATTGGAAGTCGTGAAGACTCATTGGATCAAGTGAGGTCAAGCTCGAAGGGAAGATAAACGCCAAAAACTGAAGAGAAAGCATCGTGTGAGCTCAAGACCGCGGTAAACCGCGCCAGGCGAGTCAATACTTTGATCATGTCGAACCTACATTTTGTGCAAATTACTTTTGTTTAAATTATCAAATTGCATGCTGTTATTTCATATGCAAATATATGTTTGTTTGAAGATTCTAGTTATATACCCACTGTTGTGGTTATAGACCAAACAAAGAGAGAGAGAGAGTATGGTAGTAGAGAGTTAGGTGAGTAATGGCTTAGGTCCTTCTCCCCATGGCCTGTGCTGCATATATATATCCACATGGGGAGTGCTTTTACAATTATACCCTTACATCCGAATATACCCTACAAGGGTACTTATGTCATTACACATGTCCCATTCTGGGCCTTACATTCTTCTTAACAGGCCTGCTGGGCTTAGGTGGGGGCCACCCCTACAACATGAGGCTCTCATGGTGAAGGGCTTCACGGGCCGAAGCCATGCTGCCGAGTCCTTTGGCCCCCTCCGTCCCTGCGGCCTGTGAGCTTTCCCAATACTTCGGCGAAGCCATATGGGTCGATGTAGAACTCTTCCCGGTGCGAGGTACGACGCCAACCTTGCTGCCGAAGCCGAGGCCGAAGTCGCTATGGAGGGGAGGGCCGATGTTGAAACTGAAAATGGAGCTCGCGGTCGGCAGCGGGGTCAAGGGCCAAGTCGGAGGTGATGCCTGCTCGGTCGTGAAAATGAAGTCGAAGATAGAGCGGAGGTGGATCTCACACCGGTAGGTTCCCCTGGGCAGGAGGTGCGCACGGCTCCGCATGCCGGTAGTGCGCTTTAATGACTCCTGGAAACATGCCGACCTCTGGGTTGCCGGGAGCAGGCTGCTGCGACCGTGCGTTCTTTTCCAACCGAGTTGTACACGCGGCGGGCCCTGATTCGCGCGCCGTGGGCTGCCTGCAGGCGTACGGCCATAGCTGTGTGCCCCTTCCCCAGAAGGGCGGGATGCGTGGCGGTGCACTATAGGTGCGTCGTGCGCTGTCAGCCCACCTACCAGCGCGCGCTCGGTTGACAGCGGTTGTGCTTCTCGACGCTGGGTAGCCGAACCGTCAGGCTCCCGCCGGTTACGCTGTGCTGGTGGAGGGCTGGAGTTGGCTTTATAAGGCATCACCATCGGCATGGGGCACTCTTTCGCGCTACTTGTTTCAGCATGTCTTCCCTCTTTTGCCAGCCGCACAACCCACCCTTGCTCGTGTTGTTTTAGCACTGCGCCGCGGAGAGGGATGGCTTGCCGCGACGATCCCGCTTGCCGGCCCAGCGGTAGCGCCTCCTCTGATCGTCACAACCTGTCGCCTCCCCCGGGGGAGTACTCACTGGTGGTGCGAGGAAGGGCGCATGCCAACAAGTGGTGGGACGCCATGGAACACTCGGGGAGCCGCTGCTCCCGTGTGCTGGGGCGAAGCTGCGCTACAGAAGAGATGCTCCAGAGACTTGTCCCGGAGGGGAAGATCGTGGAACGGGGCAGAGCCCGCCTACCCGATCCCTCCGAGACGGAACCGCATCCGACGGAGGCGGAGGCTATTGTCTTCGTCGCATTCTTTGATGCCGGTCTGCGGATGCCCTCGACACTCTTCGTCGGCGAAGTCCTATGGGCTTACGGGCTGGAGCTGGCGCAGCTGACCCCCGGTGCCATAGTCCGCCTGGTCGTGTTTGCTTGGGCCTTGCGAATGGAAGGTCGTCGTCCCAGTGCGAGCCTGTTCGCCAGTCTACACGACGCGCGTTGCCAGCCGAAGAAACTCGAGGGGGGAGAAGAGTCAAACTTCGGCAGCGTCAGCTTCGTGCTGAGGAAGTCGTGCACTGGGCTCTTCCCTGCATGGGCCGCGTGGGGGAAGTGGGAGTCTGGCTGGACGCGACGGTGGTTCTATTACCTTGTGACGAGCAGGAGCGGCCTGGCGTGCCGAGGATAGCCGATATCTTTCACCATCTGGCCAGACGTGGAGCCGATGGCCGACGATGCGCAAAAGGCACGGCGGCTTGCCGGCATCGCCCGCCGGTTCAGCATGCGCGACCTTGCCGAAGAACTTACCATGTACGGGGTATCACCGCTCTTCGGTCGGTGGCAGTACGAGGTACAGGGCGACGTCCGGAAGGATGGTGTGAATCCGACCGTGTCTTGCCTCCGGAGACCCCCCCCCCCGCTCCTTGTAAGTTGTTCGACCGTTGGGTGTGTGCACGTTTGCATGATCATACTCTTCCTTACGGATGATGCTACATTTTTGTGTGTAGTGCCCCGGCTGGAAGATGCAGAGCGCGCAGTTGTTGCGCTTCTTGGGCCATACTCGACCAAGGAGCATAAATTGCACGAGGCCGCGACTGCCTCGGCAAAACAGGGGCGGTTGAACTGAGTGTGCGAGGTCCTGGGGATTAACGTGCCGGACCGCGCGGTGCCGGTGGAGGCCTCGGGTGGCGCCGAAGGCGACAGCAAAGTGGAGGCGCAGCCCCTCCGACGTAACGCTTGGGCGGGGGCCACTGCACTTGGCCCGCAGGCCGGCGCCGTGTCCGAACCCGCCGTTTCGGGGGGGGGGGGGGGCGCGGCCCCTGATGAAGGCTTGGACGGCGACGAGGTGGCGGGCCTCGACGTTGTTGGTCCCGGGGACAAGGTGGTGCCGCCAACGATAGCCACCAAGGGTCTGCCACCTACGACGGCTGGTGAGGGTCTGCCGTCTACGATCGGAGCGACTGGGGAGGCGTCGCTCGTGTCTCCGAGGGAGAAGCGCCCCCGGGTACTGTCACCTCCGCCTGCGAGGGGGCAGTTCGAGGTGGCCAGCGTGATCATCGAGATCCTGGTGCCCCGCGAGGAGGTCGGTGAGGCCAGGGGAGGGGGCACCGCTCCTCAAGCCGACGAAGTCGCTTTGCCTTACACGGAGGTAGTGCGGACACCCCCCGTACCTTGGTAGGGGGTACCGAAGGTAGGCGCAATTCCTTTTCCTCTCGCGACTTCGGGAAACTCTCTCCGCTTTGCTCGCTCATTCCGTCGTCGACCTCAGGCGAGACGAGGTCTCCCGGACGCGGTTAAGGATCGAGCAACGGAGGTGCGTGCGAAGTCGCCGATCTTGCTGCGCAGGACGAGGCGTGGGCGTCCCATGCTGCGGAGCCCGCTGGGCCGAGGCCCGTCATCTCCGACTTCTTCCCGCGGACAGAGACGCTTCGTGTCTTCAACCAAGCTGCGGAGCGGGTCAGCGACAGCTTGGATGTGCAGGCGTTGGCGACCTGCGAGGGGGACCTTCTGGCGCTTGCCTTGGGTGCCTCGGAGATAAGGGTGAGTGGTTTAGAACCTGCGCCGCTGTGTGAGGTTCTTCTAACGTTCGCTCTCTTTCCCAGACACTCGGCCTCAGCCAAGCTTTGGAGAGGAGTCGCTTTCAGGAGCGGCGGGCACTACAAAGCAAGCTTCGTGAAGCGGACGACGCTCACGCCGTCAAGGATGCGCAGATCCGCGCACTGGAGGCGGAGAGGGCGCTGTTAGCTTCTGAGGCGAGGGACGCGCGGCGCACTGCGGAGGATGCTCGTCGCGCTGCGGCAGAGGAGCGCACCGTCTTTCAGCAGCAAATTGCCGCGCTGGAGGAAAAGAAGGACCGCCTCGCTGTGTCCCTTACGGAGAAGACCGCGGCCTTGGATCATGCGTCCGCAGCAGCGTGGGGGGCGATGGAGGCGTTGGAAGGGGCCCTCCGGGAGCTCGACGTTGACGTGCCGGAGGTTATGCATGGTCATGAGAACCTGGCGGAGACACTTGGGTGGATCGAGGAGGGCTCGAGTCTTGTTCGCTGTGGTGCCAAGGCCTTCAACGATCACTGCGGCTACATAGGTGCCTCCTTCACCCTTGCCTTGCTTCGCGCCCGGGGATGCGAACATGCCGGCGAGCTGGCGGACTCCCAGCTGAATCTGCCCGCCGAGCCCGAGGTGATGTCTGACGCCATTCGCTCCACCGAACCGGTGGCCCAGAACTTCTATGATCGAATCTGAAGCCACGTCGGGGAGGACGCGGCCAGGATCGCGGTGCGGCGAACTCTGCACAAAGAGGGGGACCTCCTCCAGTGGCTCGAGGAACTTCCTCGACGCAGCAGAGACGATGTGTACGGAGTGTGACACCGGGTCTGGGTGTGTTGCGTCGTGTATACCTTTTTGTATGGCTGCTTCGCGGCTTACACTTTTACATGAATGAGGAAGCGCTTGCCTAACGTTGTTGCCGTATGCCCCTATTCGATGCGGTTGATACGTAGTGTTGATTTTCGTGCTAGGTATCCGTCCGTGCCTGGTCGGAGTAGATTCACGAGTGGTCCGCCCTCCTGCTTCCGGAAGAGTGGCAGCGGAGCTGGCGCCCAACCAAAGTAGACGCGCGAGCGCTCCGTCCCCTACCTTCCGAAGGGGTGACCGCGGAGCTGGCGCCTATTCGAAGTAGACGCGTGAGCGCTCCGTAGTAGACGCGCAAGCGCGCCGTCCCCTACCTTTTGAAGGGGTGGCAGCGGAGCTGGCGCCAAGTCGAAGTAGACGTGCGAGTGTTCCGTCTCCCACCTTTCGAAGGTGTGGCAGTGGAGCTGGCGCCTAGTCGAAGTAGACGCGCGAGCGCTACGTCCCCTACCCTTCGAAGGGGTGGCAGCGCAGCTGGCGCCTAGTCGAAGTAGACGCGCGAGCGTTCCGTCCCCTACCTTTCGAAGGGGTGGCAGCGGAGCTCGTGCCTAGTCGAAGTAGACGCGCGAGCGCTCCGTCCCCTACCGTTCGCAGGGGTGGCAGCGGAGCTGGCGCCTAGTCGAAGTAGACGCGTGAGCGTTCCGTCCCTTACCCTTCGGAGGGGTTGCAGCGGAGCTGGCGCCTAGTCAAAGTAGACGCGCGAGCGCTTCGTCCCCTACCCTTCGAAGGGGTGGCAATGGAGCTGGCGCCTAGTCGAAGTAGACGCGCGAGCGCTGCGTGCCCTACCTTTCGAAGGGGTGGCAGCGGAGCTGGGGCCTAGTCGAAGTAGACGCGCGAGCGCTCCGTCCCCTACCTTTTGAAGGGGTGGCAGCGGAGCTGGCGCCAAGTCGAAGTAGACGCGCGAGTGTTCCGTCTCCTACCTTTCGAAGGTGTGGCAGTGGAGCTGGCGCCTAGTCGAAGTAGACGCGTGAGCGCTCCGTCCCCTACCATTCGAAGGGGTGGCAGCGCAGCTGGCGCCTAGTCGAAGTAGACGCGCGAGCGTTCCGTCCCCTACCTTTCGAAGGGGTGGCAGCGGAGCGGCGCCTAGTCGAAGTAGACGCGCGAGCGCTCCATCCCCTATCGTTCGAAGGGGTGGCAGCGGAGCTGGCGCCTAGTCGAAGTAGACGCGCGAGCACTCCGTCCCCTACCCTTCGAAGGGGTGGCAGCGGAGCTGGCGCCTAGTCGAAGTAGACGCGCGAGCGCTCCGTCTCCTACCCTTCGAAGGGGTGGCAACGGAGCTGGCGCCTAGTCGAAGCAGACGCGCGAGCGCTCCGTCCCCTACCTTTCGAAGGGGTGGCAGCGGAGCTGGCGCCTAGTCGAAGTAGATGCGCAAGCGCTCTGTCCTCTACCTTTCGAAGGGGTGGCAGCGGAGCTGGGGCCTAGTCAAAGTAGACGCGCGAGCGCTCCGTCCCCTACCTTTCGAAGGGGTGGCAGCGGAGCTGGCGCCTAGTCGAAGTAGACGCGCGAGCGCTTCGTCCCCTACCTTTCGAAGGGGTGGCAGTGGAGCTGGCGCTTAGTCGAAGTAGACGCGCGAGCGCTCCGTCCCCTACCTTTCGAAGGTGTGGCAGCGGAGCTGGCGCCTAGTCGAAGTAGACGCGCAAGCGCTACTGGGGGTTACATGCGTAGGAACTTCGACCACGTCTTATTTATACTCCGGGGAGTACGCGCAAGGACAGTGCCTGCACGTGCGCGCGGATATTTGCGTCTTGTTTATACTCTGTAGAGTGCGTAGGGATAACATCCGCGTCTTATTTATACTCCGTAGAGTGCGCACGGAGGCGTCCCTCCACTGCGTCTTGTTTATACTCCGTGGAGTGTGTACGGAGGCGGGCCCCAACGCTACGTCTTATTTATACTCCGTAGAGTGCGTGCGGAGGCGGACCTCGACGCTACGTCTTATTTAGAGTCCAGAGACTGCGCGCGGAGGCGAGCCTCTGCGCGTTGCAGGCGGTGAAATGGCGTGCGGAGGTGAACCTCGACGCTACATCTTATTTATACTCCATAGAGTGCGTGCGGAGGCGGACCTCGACGCTACGTCTTATTTAGAGTCCGGAGACTGCGCGCGGAGGCGAGCCTCCGCGCGTTGCGGGCGGTGAAATGGCGTGCGGAGGCGAACCTCGACGCTACATCTTATTTATACTCCGTAGAGTATGTGCGGAGGCGGACCTCGACGCTACGTCTTATTTAGAGTCCGGAGACTGTGCGCGGAGGCGAGCCTTCGCGCGTTGCGGGCGGTGAAATTGCGTGCGGAGGCGAACCTCGACGCTACGTCTTATTTATACTCCGTAGAGTGCGTGCGGAGGCGGACCTCGACGCTACGTCTTATATAAAGTCCGGAGACTGCGTGCAGAGGCGAGCCTCCGCGCGTTGCGGGCGGTGAAATTACGTGCGGAGGTGAACCTCGACGCTACATCTTATTTATACTCCGTCGAGTGCGTGCGGAGGCGGACCTCGACGCTACGTCTTATTTAGAGTCCAGAAACTGCGCGCGGAGGCGTCCCCCCACGCGTCTTTATTTATGCTCATGTATAGTGCACATGAAGGTAACCCTTTGCGTGCTTTTGGTATGAAACGAGAAAATTTGCATGAACGGTGCACTTTATTAAATTCCCGTTTGTGCGAGGAGCGGTTACAAGAGGTGAGGCACTAATCGCTGGCCGCTTAAAGGTGGAGACAACCACAGCCGTCATTGCCCGGTGGTGAAGCTGCGTGCGTTTGGAGCCTCTAGTGCCAGGGCGGTTCGCGCAGGAGCGTGGTGGGGCACCCACCGAAGCCGTAGAAGGTCCTTGCACTCGCATACTTGGCTTAGGCGTAATACCGCCACACTCTGTCTGCATTCCACGTGTGGCGGAACGTCTGCCCCTCCAAGGTGGCTAAGCGGTACGCTCCCTTCTGTAGGGCTTCCGCGACGATGTACGGGCCTTCCCACCTGGATTCGAGCTTGCCTACCGTCTCCGCCTGGAGTGCCATCTTAAGGACGAGGTCTCCTGGTCTGAATTCGCGTGGGTATAGCAAATGATCCCGACCGCGCACCATCTGTCACGCGTACTTTATGATGTGTTGTGTTGCGCTTGCCCAGTCCCCGTCAAGGAGGTCCATGGACAATTGGCGCTCCTCGTCTGGTGGTTGGACGAGGACCCTTCACGAGCCAGCCTTTATTTCTTCAGGTGTGATCGCCTCGTCACCAAAGAGGAGCTTGAATGGCGTGAACCCCGTTGGGCGTGTGACCGTTGTACGAAGGGACCAGAGGACGCTGTGGAGCTCGCCCGGCCACTTCCCCTTTGGTAGCCCGACAAGGCGCTTCTTGATCGCGGGGGAGATAGCGCCGTTCGCCCGCTCCACCGCCCCGTTGGACTGTGGGTGTCCAACCGAGGCGAACCGGAGTGTGACGCCCACGTTGTTGCAGAATTCTTTGAATGGGGCTGCATCGAATTGCAGACCGTTGTCGACGGTGATTTCCCTGGGCACGCCGAATCGGCATATGATGTTCTGCCAGAGGAAGCGTTGCATAGCTGCTGAGGTAATCTTGGCCAGGGCTACCACCTCCGGCCACCTGGAGAAGTATTCCAGAGCGATCGCTACGAACCACAGGTCACATGGGGCCCTGGGAAGCGGTCCCACGACGTCGATGCCCCACCGCGCCAGCGGCCATACCGGGGGTATGGGATGGAGGCTTGTCGGGGGCCTGCAGATGGCCCTTCCCATCCACTGGCAACCTTGACAACGGCGCACGAGATCCTGGGCGTCCGCGACAGCTATTGGCCAATAAAAACCCTGCTTGAATGCCTTGCCCACTAGAGACCTTGGTTGAAGATGCGAGCCGCAGAGCCCCGCATGGATTTCCGCGAGGAGGCACTTTCCTTCTTCGCGCGAGAGGCACCGCAGGAGCGGCGCGCAAACTCCCTTTTTGTAGAGCACCCCGTCGAGCACCTGGAAGGACCTAGCGCGGTGCTGTAAATGCCGAAGCTCGGTGGGGTCGTCCGGTTCCACGATGTCCTGCAGAAAAGCGAAAAGGGGTTCCCGCCAGTCACCCTGCTGGGTGATCTAGTGGACAAGGGCCGCATCACGGTTATCCTGCGCGATGGCTGCCGCTGGCAGGACCTCGTAAAATGCCCCCCGGGAGTTGGGAGCTGCTGACTAGCAGCCTTGGCGAGGATATCCGCTTGCTCGTTGTCTGCCCGAGGGATGACCTTCACCGTGACACCCAAAAAGTGTCGTTCCTTCACTCGTACGGCTGCTAGGTACTTAGCTAGCTCCGGGTCCTTGGCCTGATATGACTTGTCCACATGGCCTGCCACTAGCCGTGAATCAGTGCGGACGAGAACTCGCCTCGCTCCCATCGCTTTGAGCTTTCCGAGGCCGTAGAGCAACGCCTCGTACTCAGCCGTGTTGTTCGTAGTAGGAAATGCTAGACGCGCCGAGTACAACAGGCGCTGCCCCTCAGGTGTGGTAATAACTGCGCCAACCCCTGCGCCCGCAACGCCGTAGGCTCCGTCGGTGTTGAGCATCCATACCGGGTCTTCGAACTGGAGGACCGGCCGAGTTGGAGGGGTCCATTCTGTGAGGAAGTCCGCCAGAACTTGAGACTTGATCGCCGTTCGGGAGGCATATGTTAGGGAGAATGGAGCAAGCTCGGCCGCCCATTTGCCAATTCGCCCCGTGGACTCCTTATTGTGCAGCATCTCCGCTAGAGGGAATGAGGATGGCACCGTTATCGGGTGTGCCAGGAAGTAATACCGGAGCTTTCTTGAGGCCATGACCAGCGCGTAAGCAAGTTTCTCGAGCTCCGTATACCGCGTCTTGGCACCCTGAAGGGCTTCGGAGACAAAGTACACTGGTCGCTGGAGAGCGCCCTCTTCGAGGACGAGGACGGCGCTGACCGCCGTTGTCGAGGCGGCGAGGTAGAGTAGGAGGGGAGCCTCTGGCGCTGGGGCCACCAGAGTGGGAAGGGTTGCGAGGTGTGTCTTGAGGTCGTCGAAGGCCTTTGCGCAGTCGTCATCCCAATGGAACCCATCGCAACCGCGGAGAGTCTTGAAAAATGGCAAGCCCCGCTCCGCTGCCCTGGAGAGGAAACGACTCAGGGCCGCCATGCGGCCTGCCAGCCTCTGGACCTCCCTCGTTGTCTTGGGTGGTTCCATGCCCAGGATAGCGTCGACCTTGTCGGGGTTCGCTTGAATGCCTCGCCCGGATATGAGGAAGCCCAAGAGCTTGCCCGCCTGCACGCCGAAAACACATTTGTCCGGATTGAGCTTGATGCCCGCCATCCTGAGGTTGTCGAAGGTCTTCTGAAAATCCCGACCGTGGGAGGTGAGCTGCCTAGTTTTTACTACCACGTCGTCCACATAGGCCTCCACGTTCCTCCGTAGCTGAATGGCTAGGGCCAGCGCGACGAGGCGGGTGAAGGTTGCGCCCGCGTTCTTCAAGCCGAAGGGCATCCTGACAAAGCAGAAGGTCCCAACCAGCGTAATGAAGCTGGTTTTATCCTCGTCGTCCTTGGCCATGTAGACCTGATGGTAGCCGGAGTAGGCGTCCAAGAAGCTATGAGCTCGCATCCGGCGGTGGCATCGACCAGTTGATCTATGCGCGGCAGAGGGTAATCGTCCTTCGGGCATGCCTTGTTGAGGGCGGTAAAGTCGATGCACATGCGCCAGGCGCCGCTGGCCTTTTTGATCAACACCGGATTGGCGAGCCAGTCCGGATGTTGGACCTCGCTGATAACCCCCGCCCGAAGGAGCTTCGCCACCTCCACCTTGGCCGCTTGCTGCTGGTCCATGGACATACGGCGAAGTTTCTGCTTGACTGGCTTGGCGTCAGGGCGGATCGCCAGGTTATGTTCGATGAGGGTGCGGTCCACACCTTTGATATCCTCCAGGGACCATGCGAAGATATCTATGTTGGCCCGAAGAACTCGGAGCAAGTCCTGCTCTACGTCCGGAGGGAGGCCCTCGCCTATGGATACGAGCTGCCCCTCCGCCTGGAGTGGCACTCTCTTTACTCCGCCCTCCGGGTGGGGCTTAGGTGTCCATCCTGGGGCGGATGGCGTGTCCACCTAGTACTTGTCGGCGAGGACGTGCACCCCGCCGCCCCGGGAGCTTCATTCATAGGAAGGCGTAGTGTGGGACCGCCTCGAAGGAGTTGATGGCAGGCCGGCCCAGTATGGCCATATATGGATACGGTACGTCCACGACGTCGAAGACGATATCTTCAGTCCTGGCGTTGCCGGCCTGGCACAAGGAGACTTGGAGGCGTACCTGACCCAAAGCCTTCAGTGGCTGCCCTCCGAGGCCCTAGAGGGTGCCTCCGAAGCTTTTAGTAGGCTCCGAGGTACTCCCATGCGATCAAGGGCCTCTGCGAACAAGATGTTTGCGGAGCTCCCTCCGTCGATGAGGATACGCCTGATGTCGCAACCTGCGATGTCGGCCTGGATGACCAAGGGATCTTGGTGGGGGAATTCCACGCCCTGGGCATCGGCTGACGTGAGGGTGATGCTGCGATGGGACGTCCCCAGAGGTAGTTGTGTTGGGGGAAGTGCTCGACGAAGAGCCTCCAGTGATGACGTTAACACCACGGCACTGGGTCTCTCCGGGAGGCCCAGCGCGCGATGGACTGCCTTGCGTACACTGTGCGTGGGCTATTACGGGGGTCAGTGTCTCCGAGGCCCGTACGTGGGCCATCGCTTGCCGCAACGCCGTGATTTTGGTGCATGTCGGCGTGAAATGGCCCCCGTAGCCATGAACTTCGCACCATCTGCCGTATTCTAGGATTTCTTGCTCCGCACGCGGCTTCTCATCGCGGCTTCCTTCACGTCCCCCTCCGGCGCACGGGGTTAAAGCGGTTTCCCAGGGAACGCCTTGCACAGTGAGGACGTGGCGAGCCTTTTGGGGTCTTCGCCGGTTACGCCGGGGCTTGCGCCTGTCGTTTGGCGAGTTTTGGTGCACCCCGTCGTCGACGCGCTCACGAGTGTCACCCGCGGACGCTTGCTTGTGTTTTGTCCTCGGGTTGTCTCTTATGCTTCTCCTTTGCGACAGCTCCTCTGCTTGCCCGGCATCGGAGCTGTCGCCGCTGCGCCTCCGCGCATCCTCCTTGGCCCGGGCGTACGCTTCCATTTTGTCGAAGAGCTTTGCCACCGACCTGAGTGGCTTCCGCGCGTTATATTCAGTGAGCGGTCCCGGGCGGAGACCTTGTATCGCTGCATTGATGATGGTTGCCTCGTTAACGTCCCTGACTTGGCAGCGTACCTTGGCGAAGCGTTTGAAGTAAGTCCGGAGCCCCTCCTCGGATTTTTGCTTGACTGCGAAGAGCTGGTCTGCATCGACGCGCTCGACATAGTTTCCCTGGAAGTTGTTGTAGAGTCGATCGCGGATCTGTTCCCATGCGTAGATGGACTATGGTTCGATGGTGAAGAACCAGGATAGCGCCACCCCTTGTAACGCGAGAGGAAGTCCTTTTGCCTTCGTGGTGTCGTCTCCGCCAGCGGCTTCAATAGCGGTCTCATACACGCGCACGAGAGAGCGGGGACTCCGAGTCTACGCGCCGTAATGGGACGCGACTAGACGTAGGGGCGTCGCGGCTGTCCACCCTCTCCGGAGCGGGTTCCGATGCCATCGTTGGGGGGGCGTGTTGGCTCCGGGCCTCTTGCATGTCGCGCACAACTCCGCGGAGGTCTGTCAGCTCCCGCTGAAACGCGCTGAGGGCCGCCAACAGGGCGGTCTCCACCGCGGACGTGGCTAGGGCCGTCGGTACGCCCGGCGGCGCGATCGGCACGGCGGTGACCACGGCCTGCGCGCCCAGGCTGCCCGCCGTATTGTTCTGGAGGACCCTGGAGCTGGTGACGAGACCCACGTCGTCGCTGGGACCGCTCACCGCTCCTGCGCCGTGTGGGAAAGTGGACGTGCCGGGGTTGCCACCGTCGGGGTTGGTCGTCGTGGCGGTGGCGGGGCTGGGCGTCGTGTCGCCGGTGGTGGGGTTGGGCGTCGCGTCGTGAACGCCGGTGCTCACAGTCGTCACACCTGCATCGCCACCCACACCTGCAGCTGGTAAAGCCGAAGCCCTGGTATTGACGCGAGATTTCGCCGCTTCCACCTTCTTCTTCGCCGCCGATGGTGAAGCTTTCTTTGGTGCCATCCTCCTTCGGATCTGGAGGCTTGCTCTTGTCCTCCCCACGGACGGCGCCAACTGTTGTGGTTACAGACCAAACAGAGAGAGAGTATGGTAGTGGAGAGTTAGGTGAGTAATGGCTTAGGTCCTTCTCCCCATGGCCTATGCTGCATATATATATATCCACATGGGGAGTGCTTTTACAATTATACCCTTACATCCGAATATACCCTACAAGGGTACTTATGTCATTACACACGTCCCATTCTGGGCCTTACATTCTTCTTAACAGGCCTGCTGGGCTTAGGTGGGGGCCACCCCTACAACACCCACTAATTGACTTTCTAGTATTATACCTCCTTTGGGAAACATTTGAATATCTGAGCCTTGTCACCCTAGCAAAATTATAATGGTACTCTTTCGAAAATAAGTCCATAATTATACGCCATGCTTAGTACTGCTTAGATAATCGGGGACACCAAAATGCCCCAAAGCATCACTTTGAATCATGAGAAATTGGTTTGGGCAGTCATGGTGGAAATGACTGGTATATTTGGTTATGGATATTTTATGCTCCCAAAAACCTCAAGTTGCTTAATTATCTGGGCGGATGGTTTGAGGGTGTGTGTGAGTGGTGCAGTGGAAGCACAAAGTGGTTAGTGGTAGAACCGCCCAGGTAACCCTAAGGACCGAATCTTGTGATGATCTCCCTGTGTACAACAGTACAACCACAAGCTGGCAAAGTGTAGGCAGGGTTTACTAATTTGTGTGGATCTAAGGTGGTTACGTGAGGGTATGACCACGGGCAAAGGGATGGATGGTCTCATCCCCGTCTTTGCCCGTGATGGCTCACGAGGGACCCTTCCCGAGGGATGTGCGCATCCTACGGAAGATAGACCTTAGCGGGCGTAACCACAGTAGGACTATGCATTTTAACAATCCTGTGATAGTCTACTCAACCGCATGGCTAAGGAATCATGTGGGGCAACGAGCAGATTTATCTCTTGTGGGTAAAGTGTGTAAACTCTGCAGAGTCAAAAACTATTCGAATAGCTGGCCCATGGTCAAGGGCGGACATGGGAACTTAACCAGATATAGTTCTATTTTGAAAACTTTGTGGGTGGGATTGGAAATGTGAAGGCCCGCGGAAAGCCCTAATTTGGATTGTCCTGGGTGCCGCCCCAGTGGTATTGTAAGCGGTTATAACGCTGAAAGATAAGCATATGGTGCAGATGCCATGTAACGGTGGATGGAAATCTGGATCACTATTATGGATACTGCATTCTTTCACACAATATGATTTAGTTCAAACTGCTAGGTCTCAGGATATTTATAAGTAATTGTATTCAAAAGCACTCTACGTAAATAAAATAACCCCAGCCTTCCTTTGATAAGCCATGCATATTATTTATTTGCATTCTGTGTGTTGGCTCGCGGAGCACGGTGGTTTGTGCTCACTCTCGCTCTCACAACAAATCCAGAATCAGGACTTAGATCACTACGCTTCAGCAATACTTTTGGTTATGATGGAGAAGAAGATGAAGTCATTAAGGGCTAGGTCGCGAACCTCCAGTTGGCTGCCTGTGGGCATGTCCTGAAGGTCCCACCTGTGTGTTTCGTTCTTCCGCTACTGCAATTTAATGATTTTGGCCTAATCGGCCCATGAGTAAGTCTACTATTATATTTACGCCGTATGATATGTGTTTTGATATTCAGAACTGTAATCTATGAGCACTATCTACTAATCCAGGGAATAGTGTGGTGGAATCATAGAGGAATCCAGATTGTAAAATCTGGGTCTGACACGCATAGGCGAGTGTGAAGCCCTACGAGTCTATCGGAGGAAAACGCAGTCGTAAGAAGTGACGGAAACACAGGAGACATACTTCAACTAAAGCCATTTCTGCATTTGTCGGAGCATGTTTACAAGGGGGTGCGGTAAAAGTCAAATCTACAAGAGTCCACGGATGCTCACAGCCGCTACTCGTCCTCGGATGCTCACAGCCACTACTCGGCCTGCTCCTCCTTAACATGCGTCCGCGCTGAAGCCTCGCCCGAAGAGCCCCGGGCTACCCAGAAATCCAACGACTCTTTGGCCCGCCGCCAGAATTGAAGACACCGTCGGGTCACGAGGTCAGAAACTAGCAGCCGATCCCTATCGAGCAGCTGCTCGAAACACAGGGATACACTAGTCAGAACACGGGGCCAATTTCTACTTTATTCGTAGAAGGGGGCATGCATATTACAACGCACATCCGTAGGTGGCAGCCCCGCCTCGAAAACCGCTGCGGGCGAGGACTCCGCCCCTACATCATCTGCGGGTGGCGCCCCCACCTCAGCGACCGCCGCGGGCGATGAGGCTTCCCCCTCCTGGTCGTCCGCGATACACCCTTGGTCCCTGGCACTACCTAGGGACCCCTCGGCTTCGTCCTCTGCACCCGCTTCCAGGTCCGAATTAGCATACTTCGTCGAATCGGAATCAACGTCCGCCGCACTATCGAGAGCGGTGGCAGCCACCACTCCAGGAGCGGCCGCGGAGGACCGAGCCCTCCGATGAGACAGCAGTCCCTTCCCCTTGGCATCGTCGTAGGCGAGGTTGGCTCGGGGCCGGAGTGGTGCGCTCCAGCACTTCAATACTCAGGGCCTCGCACACACGGTTCATCCGGCCCAGCTCCGCCTCCGCAGTCGCGGCTGCGCGCAGGTCGTGCTCCCTGGCCGTATACAGCCTGAGGAACACGCCCACCGCACGCTCCGCGTCCTCTAGGAAAGTCCCTATAGGTGGCAAGGGGCGGGGTTTACAAAACAGTCCAATAGGCCGAAGGGGAAAAGCAAGGCGTCACCAAGACTCACGAGGTTCGGCGGGTCTCGGTAACGAAGACATGAACAGGCGGACATTGTCGCGCCGAAGGCTCCCAGTTGAGATGCGCTATCCATCGGCAAGCGGCGCCATGCCATACATGACGAACTCCTCGGCGAGGTCACGCATGTTGAAGCGGGCGGCGATCCCCACGAGCCTCCGTGCCCTCCGCCTGTCCTCGTTGTCAATCGGTGTGCCAGGCATGGTATTGAACGCCACCGGCCGGCCCGAGCACTCGAGGCCGCTACCGCTCGCCACACGGTGGTAAAACCACCGCTTCATCTAGTTCGGCTCCCACTTCGCCCAAGTCGAGTTGGCAGGGAAGATCTTCCTGCATGCTGACCGTAGGACAAAGTTGACGCTGCCGAAGTTGGAAAACGTCCTGTCTTTCTGCTTCTTCGGCTGACACCGTGCATCATGAAGAAACGCGAACAGCGACGCGCTGGGCCAGCATGCCTCTGTACACAGGGCCCAGCTGTACACGGCTAGGCGGGTTATCGCGTTCGGGGTCAGCTGTGCCAGCTCAAGTCCAGAGGTTCGCAAGACGGCACCGACAATCATGGCGACCGGGATGTGAAGTCCGGCTTCAAAGTAAGCGACGAAGACGATCGCCTCTGACTTCTCGGAGTGCGGTTCTGTCTCGTCGCTGGCCGGCAGTCGCACCTCCCGACGGTCCAATAGCTTCCCTTCGCGCAATAGGGTGCGGATCGTCTTTTCCGTCACAAGCATCGAGCCTAAAACGCAGGAGCACAGACCTTCCATTTTCTCCGTCGCCAACCACCATTTGTCTACCAGCGTTGAATCACGCTCCTCGAGCGGCGACAACCGCCGGGAGATGGCGTTACCGCCGGCCTGCTGAGCATGTTCTTTGCCGTGTGCCATTATTCTCTGGGAACTAGACGACGACGGGGGTAGCGCGACGGCAAAGAAGGCAAGAGAGCAGAACACAGGAAAAGAGATCAGAAGGCGTGAGGAGGAGAGCGCAGACATGGTGCCACAAGGGGATATTTAAAGCCCCTTCACCTCCCGCACCGTCGGTAGGTATAACCGGCGGGAGACAAACCACTCGCCTCCCCACGATTGAAGCCAAAGCAGCGCGGCCACCCATGCGCGTCATGCCCCGTCAGAAACGGACGCATGACCGCGATCGTCCGATGGCCTGACGTCCGCTCCCTCGGTAATGAATGCAAGTCGCACGACACGGCACGCCCTCTGCTGCGTGGTGGCACGATTCTCGAAGCCGTCAATGCAGCATCGGCGGGCCTTTGACCGGTCAACCTCGGCTGCAACTCCGACCCAGGAACCGCCACCGCAGAGCAGCTCCGACTCCGACTTCGGCTGCGTTCACACGAAGAGGCACCCCGCTACGCCCTCACAAGCCTACGCGGCGAACTCGCAGATCACCTCGACCTCGATTGCGCAGGGCGACCCTGGCACCTACTCCGGCCTATATTTTTGGGGTCTAGCCGGGCCTCCGACTCGGCCTCGCACATGGGGGGGCAACTTCGTGGCCCAATCCTAACATTCTAATTATCTTTACGCGATTAACATTTCGTAAATAATACCCACGGAATTCGGTCGGATGCAGGTTTGGCTTCGTCTTCACAAACCGCCCCTGATGGGCGGAGTCTGCAGGCGTGCAAACGCCGGCCTAACAATGCTGACGTGGCACCGTCCTAGAGCCGCGGAATACAATATGGCCCTTCGGTCTCCTGCCCGCGCAAAGACCCTAGAGCCAGCTCTGACCGAACTCGTGAAGCAGCACAGACGATCACCTCGGCTTCGTAAGTCCACGCTGCAGACTCGAAGATCACCTCGACTTTGGTCGCGCGGGTCCACCCCAGCGCCGGCTCCGGCCCATATTTTTGAGGTCCAACCGGGCCTCCGAATCGGCCTCACGCAACGGGGTAGCTTCGCGGCCCGACCTCCCCACCAGCAGAAGACCAGCTAGACTGGCCGAAGTCCAACCGGCGGGAGTTGCCATTGACCAGGCATCCTCGGCTACGACCTCGGCGCGGTTGTCGCCCTGCTCTTACCAAACGCCGCACACGTAACCACGGCGCTTATCCACGGCAAATCTTGACCTGATTCTCATAAATAAGCCTCCTTTTGTTCATCAACGCCCGCTGATATTAGCGTCCATAGACGTAATCATCGAACGCATATGAACAAAAGTAGGCCTACTCGTGAGAAGATAACCACGCGCAGGAACAAGACGAGCAACCAGGGATGAGGGAGGAACATGCCGTGGTACCGACGTACTTATACCCATGCTCGCCCAACGGGGAGTCGCCAGGTTGGCGGAAGGTCAACCGATGGCATTCTCAACCGGCGGGAGCTCAACCGGCGGGACGTCAACCGGCGGAAGGAGAAGCGTCGCAATGGCATGTGACCACGACGCCTCAAACCCTACGCCGTGCCAACCGCTAGCAGACGGGCAGCCGGACCACATAGTTGCGGGCCGCCTGGTGACGCACGACGCGCCAATCGCGTCCCGCCCCTCTTGGGAAGGGACGCGCGACCGTGGCCGTGCGACCGCTAACAGTCCACAGCACGCCACTCGCGTCCCGCCGCGTGTGCCTTTCCATCAGGACAGCGCATGTGGTTGCGGTTGCCCGCCCCGGATAGGTTGGCACGATTCCCATCGCTAGTAAGACGTCCACCCCGGCCCCTGAAGCTGTTGGGCCACAGGCCGACTCCACGCCTGTAGCGTGACCCCGGAAGGCACCTCCGCGACGCGTCTGCTTCGGACCCACCTCCACGCAAAGACCGTGCACTCGGCTGCGGCGCCATGAATGCCAGCTGGACTTGCATTGCGCCTCGGCACGTCTGCAACACGAGCCCGTCTCCGAAGGACCTCGAGGCCGAAGACGACTTCGGCAGCCAGTCCGGATCCATATCCTCGGTACAAGGCGAGGACTACACCAAGCAATAAGGCTCCATCGAACAATACAGAAGTTCACAGACCGTGGGGACGGAGGGGGCCAAATGGCTCGACAACATGGCTTCGGCCTGTGAAACCCGTCACCATGAGAGGCTCCTATTGTAGGGGTGGCCCCCACCTAGGCCCAGCCGGCCTGTTAGAAGGCTGTAAAGACCAGTATGAGACATATGTAATGACATAAATACCCTTGAGGGGGTTACTCAGGTGTAAGGGCAAGATCGTAAAAGCACTCCCCATGAGGGTATATTATATACGATACAAGCCATGGGGAAACCCTAAGCATTACTCACCTAACTCTCCACTATCATACCTCTCTCTCTGTTTGGTCGGTAACCACAACAATAAAATTAGACATTTAACCTCTCAAACTTTACAATCCGGTTTAAATTACACCCTAACTCGGTTTCGTATGATGGTATTGCCCATGTGGCATGATGAGTGGGTGCTTTTACCACATAAGATGGCACGCTAGCTAAGTTGGATCAATTACATGTGGAGCTCACAAGGACTTCTTTCCTACCGAGCTCCCAACTGTGCTTCTATGGTCGCTGTCCCCTGTAGTTTCCTCTCTATCTATTTCAATTTGGAAGAAAATGCCCTATGAGCCCCACTTATCATTCACCTAAATTTGGCCATCGTGTTATTCTACATGGTAAAATTGTCCACTCATTGCGCCATACGGGCAATACCATCATCCAAAACCGGGTCAGAGTGTTATTTGAATTAGATTATAAAGTTTAAATAGTCAAATGTTCGGTTTCATAGTTCGAAATGTTGGATGGACTTTTGAACAAAGTTCAGGATGTTGTATGGATGTGGGGCACCTCTGCTGTTGTTTGCTTCAGGTTGGGGTTTGGATAATGATGCGGGAAAGAGAAGATAGGGTCGGGATAAGGATAAGAACGTGGTTGTGGGGGCCACTTAAGTGGCCAAAATGATTTATTATATGTTGTGTAGTTAAATCAGTGAATAACCTTTTTATATTTGCATCAAAAGCAAATAAGATTACTATTTACTCTAAAATTTCTGTACTTTTCTCTTTCTCGAATCAAACACCTAATCCTATAAAATTCTTATGCTTTTCTATTATCTATTTGGCACATGCATACCTATTTTATTTTTGTGTTTTTTCTATTATAGGCTTTTAGAATCTTGCGAATCAAAGACGACATAAGATTAGAACTTCCCTACACTGTTCCATTAGCGGTTCATACAGAAATTCCCATTAGAATTAAATGCCAGGATCTACTATCCGTTAACTGCCACTGACCCGATCTGCCGCAGCTGTCAAACCAAAGCAGCCATTTCCATTAGAATTAAATGCCAGGATCTACTATCAGTTAACTAACTGACACTGACCCGACCTGCCGCAGCAGTCAAACCAAAGCAGCCGCCGGCGTGCCATTTCTTAACTCCATACCTGCAATCCTTCTACACCTACCTCCGTCCCCATGACAACAGCAGTTACAAGAAGCAGCAGCTGCCTCAGTGGCCCCCAAATCTGGTCGCTCGCAATCCTAGCCCTCGCCGTTGCCCTCGTTTCCATCTACCTCCCCGCGGCGCCCCCCGACATGGCCGACGATCTGCCCTCCTGCATCTACGACATCGCCGTCAAGGTACTTGTTCGCTCCTGGTGGGAGATCTGCTTGATCTTTTCTTTTGCTAATTTTTTCCTGTTCTTTGGGTTAATCTCGTCTTGATGGCCTGTAAATAGTAAAATCTTGCTTTTTTTAGTTGGAGTAATTTTTTAGGGATGGTGGAATTTGTTGCCAAGATTGTTCATTATCTTGGGAAATTTCCATGGTACATGCGCGGATGCGTTCCTGATTAAATTGTTAGTGTACTGAGGTGGTTACTGGTTAGTGAATACTGCACAGAAGTTTTGATAGATCAATCTGAATATATATACACGATGGGGAGCTTGATTTCTCTAGTTGTGGATGGGAGAACACAAATGTTCTTCTCTGTCTGCTGTGTTCTTCCGTAGTTGAACTTTAGGGGGATCATGTGGCCATGGTGGAACCTCAGGATGAAGCTTGTTGTTGATGTGCTACCTGATGCTGAAATGTCCCCTTTCTTCATTGAGCTGAAGTATAGTCTGTTGCTGTCTCTGTAAAGATGAATTTTTTCGTTAGACTTGTGTGGAAAGTATGTTTAACAAATCAAGATCCTACTTTTAGTAGATAGATGTAATCTTTGTTTTAGTATATTTGCATAGCAAAGTCAAGATTCATGCATGGATGGCATTTTTGGGGCAACTTAGACATGGTATCGATATTGTCAGTCACATAGCTTACACGATTGTGAGGTTCTGTGATTAATTCTGCATGAATAAGTTTGCGATGAAATACGAGAAAATGGTTTGCTTTCAGTTAATGTAATTGAGCATATGCTCAAAGTATGTCTGCAACTACATAATTTCAGATAGTGATTTGTGTGCTCAATTTACTCTGTTAGTGTATTTTCATTTCAATCATCTCCTGATGTTCGATTCTTCCAAAGGATATAAAAGGAAATGACGTAAAATTGGCCGAGTATGCTGGGAAGGTTCTCCTTATTGTTAATGTGGCTTCAAAATGGTACTTTCTAAACCAAAATATGAACTGCGATTTTAGTTTTTTTTATCTTATGTAAGCTTGTCAGTCTCAGACTCATTCTCTCTGTCTATGAACAGGGTTTGAAATTTATTAATATTTAATTCGTTAACTTGAGATGAAATCTTTGTCAATCTATCTATGTTTGTTTAATAAATGGTCTTGTCGAGTTTGCGAGATGTACCAGTGTTTTCAGGATTACATCTTGCATCTCCTGTCCAACACAAAACTCATTCAGCTCAAATCTACTTGTTTCATTCTTGGTTTGCTTGCTACTAACATGGTCTGTTTAGGCCTGTATTAAGCTAATTATTTGCATCTAAGATCTAACATTTTTGAGAAAATCTTGACCTCAGTCTATCCTAATGCTTTTGTCCAAGTTCCTCCACTATTAATGGATATCTTAGAAGCATGAAATTGTGCTTTTCCAATTTCCATATATGTTTTTCACTACATGATCACTTTCAGCCTTTTTGAGTTATTGATGTGGGGCTGAAAGCAAGATGCATCAGAGATTGATGCTATGATGTCATTTCTTTGCCCAAATGTCGCATCTATTAATGTTGGTGATTCATTAGTTCGTATTTTTATGTAGTGGATTAACAAATTCCAACTACAAGGAACTCAATGTCGTGTATGAGAAGTACAAAGAAAAAGGTCTGCTCATTGTTCCTCGTTGGAAATTTCATAGTTGAAATGAAATTAGTTCAAAATATATTTGATTTCGCTCAGTTTCATTTATCTTTTGTATTTAGGCCTTGAGATACTTGCATTTCCTTGCAACCAATTTGCTGGTCAAGAGCCCGGCAACAATGAAGAGATTCAAGAAACAGTTTGTACCAGATTCAAAGTGGAGTTTCCTATTTTTGACAAGGTAATCACTTTGAATTGTGAGCTACTTGTTTCATCTATTGCTTCCACACTATTTTGATTGTGTAAACTAAAATATCCACATGCTTCTTAATTTCTCATAGCTCTAGATGATTGTGATTTCTTGTCATATCAATTGTCAAACAATTGCCACAGCTTTCTCGATGATGGTATTTTCTTGTCTTACCAATTGTCATATCTCCAGAGATACTTCTAGATGATTGTGGTTTCTTGTAAAATAGATTGTGATTGTAATGATTCACTTTCTCTGATGGAAATATCCAATCAATTGACCACACCATAAGTAGGGATCTGAATAATATGACTGGAACAAAGAACCATAAAATATGCTTTAGTTAACTGAGGGTTACTTATGTTTGTTTGTACCCTCAGATGTTGGTGAACTATGGAGTGGTAATATGGATTATTTACCTAAGTAGATATTTTTTTATTGTAAGTTGCAAACTTGATAGATTAGTTCCTACCCTGGGATTTTGTGAAAAGTTTATGCAAACTCTAAGTCCTTCCCTTTTCTTTCTAGATCGATGTGAATGGTAAGGAGGCTGCACCGCTGTACAAGTACTTGAAATCACACAAAGGTGGCTTTCTCGGTGATGGCATCAAATGGAATTTCACCAAGTTTCTTGTCAATAAAGATGGCAAAGTTGTTGAGCGATATGCTCCCACGACTTCTCCTCTAAAGATAGAGGTTTACTACTCCACCAACTGTATACTTGCATTTTTTGGCAGAAATGTACTTGCATATTTTTGTTTCATTGTGAGCCGCTAAATTGTTTCATGTTCTCACGTTTACTGTTTTTTCTTTGGCAGAATGACATTCAGAAACTCCTTGGGACTTCATGATTTAGGAACACGAAATACATGCTCAGTGTGTCGTACTGCTGTGCTATATAATTTACTGAAATAAGGAACTGAGACATAATATTCTGTAAAACTCTCGAGCTGTGCCATGCAGTTAAAATGATCTATGTTTTACAAAAGTGTGAATCAGCTTTGTTGAATGTAGAGAATGCTGTTTGTATATCATGTAAATACTACGTTATTTCATTGTTGCCAGCCTTGCATGCCCCTAAGTTATTGTAAGATCGTTGAATGGTGCACCAAGGGTACCTATCTAGCCTAGCGATAAAGCAGAGTTGTGGTGGCTGAGGTTATGGATCAAATCCTTATTCCCCTCTTTAAAAATTGGTATAATTTGATACCTTTCCTTATATGCAGCAACCCTCAAATCAGATCAGAGTTACAAAATGCAACATAGATCAGAGTTACAAAATGCAACATGAACGGTTCAAAAGCTAAGTAGATGATCATAGTAAAGAGAACCACATAAGGCAACAAAATAATCATGATGAGAGAGATTTAGCGAAGCTGATCATAAATTCCTTAGGATTGTCGCTCTCATAACCTCTCGTACCTTTTAGACCATTGGATCCTTACCGTATACAAGAATATAGTGCTAAAAAATAACATAACCTTTAATCCTCATCGTGTGTCCTTTGCATTAGATGAGTTGGTTTGTGATTTGAGTTCTCTATGACCACCCCTCATGGCTTTATATAATACATTCTAGTTCTCCTTCAAGTGAAGCGGGAATTCTACTCCAAAGAGAACTAGGAATCATCATCCAATTATGATTCATGTAGGAATCCTTATAGCACACATTTCTAAATACTAGTAGTCTAGGATACGGGTTACCATACTCAACAATCTCTATCTTAACTTTTATTCATTGAAGTTCTTGTGCTCATCTAAAAATTCGCTCCAAGTCGGCTCCACTTTTTTTATTTTTCCTTTTTTCTTTATTTCTTCTCACCTTTGAAAGTACCTTCACCATAGGGGCTCATGCACATAATCACAATGTGTGTGTTAGTCTCTATGCTAGCCTGTCCAAACCCACCACCTGAGATCTCCTTTATTGTGTAGTTTGGTTGACCACACCTCCTGTTCCTAGAGTCCTTCATGCTATAAGTTTGTACCACTTCTGAACTCCACCTACTTGTCGATACCATGTGGTTGGTCCCACAATATCTTCCTTCTTTCAACAATTCACACCCTCACCTCTGCTACTACTAGAGTTTGCAACCGTAATTGTAGTTTTGCACATAACTGCAGATAAGATATGAGTATCTGCCTTTAACAATGCAGCTTTCTTCTCTAGGCTTGGATTTTTACTAGACCTCTTATTGGTTATCCACCTTCAAGATTGGCCATTAATCGGTATCCTCCTTTGCTCCTTATAGTTTTTGTGATCACCTATCTTTTATAAGTAACTCTCATAACTCCACCTCGAAGTGATACTTCACAATCTTCGAGCGCAAGCATCCTCACAGATTTTATATTCTTCCTAAGCTAGGAACATAGTGAACTCTTGTCAATCTGTGATATGCTCCATCGTACATCTCTAATATAAATGTTCCCATCTCAGTAAATGCATACTCGTTGCAATCTGCGAATTGAATGGTTTTATGCTTTGGGCGTAGAGATCCTTCATCGAACAACTCCCTCTTTGAATATTTCTGAAGCAACAATCTGAATCTAATATCCATCTATGAGAAATACATGTCTGACTAACAAGAAGTACATTCGAATAATCTTTCTCTACCGTCAGTGAGCATGCACCGCTCAATTGCTTTAAATCACATAAATAGCATACACGTGTGCCCTTGATCTTGCTCTTCTTCTTCCAGTGACTTTTGTTTTTGCATGCACCACTTATGACAACCAATCCTTGATCACCCAAGGATGAAGACTCCGATGGCTTTTCTTGATAAGAATATTCATTACTAATTGCTCACATGATGGTGGTAGAGATGACAGTAATATGATGACCTTGTCATTCTTCTCAATTTTCTCATCCATACTAGTCAGCTGTGTGATAAACTTGTTAAAGATATTAAGATAATCAACGAACTGTGTGCCTTTGTCCATTCACAACCTGTATGTTACTATTTTAGCACCTACCAGTTTGTTAGCAACTTCTCCATATACAATTCTTTTAAGTAGCTCCATAATTTTTTCAGTGAATTCTCCTTGATCACCAAATACTTTACCTCAAAAGACATAAACGGATTGTACTAATAGCCTTCAGCTCTATCACCTTCCATTCTTTGACGGATGTCTTTTCTGGTATGTCCACTTCAAGAGCAACAATTAACCTTTGATGGACAAGAATATCCTTCACCAGACATTGCCATACATTGAGATTTCCTCTACTGTCAAATTTCTCTACTTGACTCTACATCGTCGATATCGATCTTGATTTTATACCACCTGATAAAGACTGTAGCCCTACGTGGCAATGGTATTGTAATAATATTATTATTTCATAAGATCGATGACTCGATTGTCAACAAGTAATAAAAAGAAAAGCGGAGCGAGTCCTCACAAGAAAAAGACCACACTAGTCCACATAGGGGCTAGGATTAGAAAAGATGGAGAAACTCATACTCAAGTCTCGCGGAACACCCATTTCCTTTGCTCAATCACCTCCTTACTTTGCACTACAACCTCTTCTACCATGGCTTGTTTATTCTGGAAAACTCTATGGTTTCACTTTGTTCATATATTCCACTTGACATAAATTGCTATGCCATGGAATTCACGTCTTTGGGATTTTGGGACAGTGCTAGAGGCTTACTGCCACTAGTCGATGATGCTAGAATAGTCGGAGGTTGGGAACATTGTTAGACTTTGATGATGTACCACCCTAGCACTAAGGTCTACACATTGAAGCAAATGGGGAGCAAAGGTAGAGGTGGTGTCCTGTTTTATGGTGGCTGTTACAAAGTAAGCAAGATTGATGGTGAGACCAACCTCGGATCATGACATTGTTAGCTGTTAGGATCTTGTTTCGGACTAGGGTCCATGTGAAAATTTTGCATTTGCTTTCCGCCATTTCCTTCCATATGATTTTAGTGTGGTAGATTTCGTAGCCCCCTCATAAATGCTTAAGGTATGCCTATTTGTAAGTGCATAGTCCATGGTCTGTCTAGTGCCATTGATGACATCTGGCATATCTGGTTGTAATTGGATCCTCTGTAACCAAATCCAAAGATGTACAAATCCTTCCAGCTAAGTAGAGTTGGATATTTTGCCTCTAAATGCTCTAATCCAATTACTGTTGCGCATGTCATCATGGACTGATCTATTTTTTCCTCATAATGATAGCGAACAGATTTGGGGCAAGAATCTTTGGCACGTCTCCTTCTAGCCATCTATTGTGCCAAAACTTTGCCTAAATGCCATCGCCGATCATTATGTCATTGGACATGTTGAAGAGGTGTTTGTCCATGATGTCGCATGGTGACACAATTTCAACCCAAGGTTTGGTGGGGCTTGTCCAATCGTACCAAAGTCAGTGTAGGCGTAGTGCTCTACTAAATCTCTCCCAGTCCATGACATCGAGTCCATCAGGGTTTTTTGGTCTATAGACTTTTGCCCAGTTCACAAGGTAGTGGCCTCCATTTGCGTCTTCCTTACCTTTCCAAAGAAGGGATCTTTGCAATTTGTCTATCTTTTTATGGCCCACTTGGCTAGTGGGAAGATGGTCAAGTACATTAGGATATACGAGAGAGAACTGAATTGATCAATGCTAGTCTACCGCCTGGGGAGATGTCGGAACCCGGAGTAACGACTCCTGGATCCTCTGTGTAAATCGCACTAGTCCAGGATCAGCTAGTGCACACAGCGTACAACAAAGATAAATATCAACCATAATGATATTTATTAACTGAATATGGGCATGAATGCCAAAGTTTACATCAATGGCACATAAGCCAAAATTAAGTAATAAGCAGCGGAAGAAAAACCGAAGCGGAAGAAGCCCACTGAGCCTGCCCACAGGCAAACGACAGTAAGACGCGGCCTATTCATCCAGATCTTCACCGTAGTTGACGTCTTCCTTCTCTGTGTGGAAAAAGCAACGTGAGTACAAACCTGTACTCTGCAAGTCACCCGGGAAAATGCACCATAATGATAAAGGCTTCAAAGGGAGGCTTATAGGGTTAGTTTGCATAAAACAGCATTTATGAAATACAGTAAATAGATTGAAATTGCTGAATTTAATACCGTAAGTAAAAGCATAACTTGTAGTAGAAAGTAATACCGTCAGTGCCGGCTCCGACCAAACACCAACCTATCCACGGGCATCCCACCCGGACCATCTTTTCCAAAAGACCACGTATGGATTCCATCCATCCACACGCTTTCACTGCGCAACTCTGATGAATTCCATCCATTCACCAGATTTCAAACTCTCACGGATTCCATCCATCCGCAAGGTTTTCATCTCTCGTGGATTCCATCCATCCACAAGGTTTTCAAAAATATTTTGAAAAACAAAGTCTAATCCATGAAAAACTTTTACTCAGCATGCCCATGACCGTGGGCACGGCTATCCAGGATAGATTATACACTCTGCAGAGGTTGTACAGCTTTACCCACAAGACACGATCATCCCGTTGTACCACTAGATTACACACTTCCTTAGGTGTGCGGTGGGGAGTCGTGACAAGGCCTTTACAATGCAAAGCCTTCAACCTGGTCGAGCCAACTCTAAGGTTTCACCCCAGTAAGGAATCCACCAGACCGGGACCCCCTCTTGAGCCTAGACGAGACTTCTCATGGCTTAACCACGCTCGCCCAAGTGAGACTTCACATGGCACCAACCACGCTCACTTTCAACCTACGACTCGGCTCAGATTGGGACTTCACAAATTATTCGGCCAGGGCTGTCCCATACCAGCCATGTGGTAGTACGATTAGGGCTTTGCAACAGTAGCTCACAGACCGGTCCTTAATTGACTCAGGCCCAACCACATACCCCCGTGCACGACAATCAACCACTGCGGCTCCAACCAACAGGGCATGCCTGCACCCACCATTCTAACCATTTGCCTAAGTCTAAACCAGTTTCATGTTTGTTTTCAAAATAATTTCATAACACTCCTTGACTCACCAAAGTCAAGAGTTCATATCATTTTATGTAAAAAGGGTCATCATTTTATGTGAAAGATATCCCAAAACAAAATTATATGATTAAGCAGGGCTAAGCATTTGATTAAACTCTCTAGCCAACACTATTGTATTAACTAGAGTTTGAATCTAGGGTGACAAGGTATTGAGGAATTCAAAGTCAAAGAAGGTAATAACAAACAGGTATTAACTAAGGTTAAAACTGAATTGAAATACCTTGAATAAAATTATGCATGCAATATAATTTAAATCAACATAATTTTATGTTGAAAACTGGGATCAACATGATCAAGGAGGGTGACTTGCCTTGCTCTTCAAATTTGCACAAATCTTCGTCGAAGAAATCTCCCGAATCGTCGAAGTCTACACGTGAAAATAACCCACCAAATTCAAATAAATTGAAATCAAATTCAAACAAACTCAAATATTTGAATTGAGGCTAGAAATGGATAGAGGGGAATTTTTTATGAATTTAGGAATTTGAATGGGCCAAATCGGAGTTAGAACGAAAGAGAACGGGCTCCGGGAAGTTTAAATTCAGAGAAAATCGAAAAAGGGGATTTCTGGAATTATTTGTCTGCTGAAAAACCTGAATTATTGCGTCAGCAGGGAATTTCATTTCGGCCGAATTATTTTTCTACGGGAAAAGGGACTTATGACGCAAGCATGACGTCAGCCCGAGAGGAGCACCGGCTGACAGTGGGCCCATGGTCTATGGACTGGGTCCACGGAGGAGAGGGGAGGTGAGGTGGCACGGGTGGCGGGGCCGAGCTGGCATGGCGCTGACTGGGCCTAGGGAGGCCGATGTGGCGCCGACGTGGGGTGCCACGCAGACACGGGCACGCTGACGTGGCCTGCCGGCCGGGGCGGCGCTCGGGCCCGGGGAGCTCGCCGACGCTCCGGCGGGTGACGGCCGGCGGCGAGTGGCGCATTCGGGAGAGCGGAGGACGGGGAACCCGAGGGTGGGCGAGGGGGTTACCGGAGGTGGCCGGAAGGCGGTCGGCGGCGAGGGAAGAGCGGCGGTGGCTCGGGCTTCACGCGGCAGGGCTCCGGTGGCGCTCGGGCCGGACGGAGAGGCGCACGGGCTTGGCGGCGAGGTGGGGAAGCTGAGGGGGTCGGCGGTGGCGCACGAGGAGGGCCGAGGCGCGGGCAATATGTCGCCGGAGTTGAAGGCGGCGGCGGAGGCGGGGAAGAACGGCGCGGGGACGCTCGACTCACCGAGGAGAGGAGAGGAGGGCGGAAGGGTGTGGGGCGGAGTGAGGCGGAGCTCGGGGGTGCCTTTTATAGGGGCCGGGGAGGGGAGATGCGCCGCGAATTGCTCACCGGGGAGACGGGGTCGTGGCGGCGGTTGCGGGGAAATGCGGCCGAGTGGGGGCGCGGGGAGTGGGGGCGTGGGCGCGCAGAGACCGGAGGCGGTTAGGGGGGGTTGGGCGGCGCGCGCGGGAGAGAGGGGGCGCCGGGTAGGGCGGAGGAGGCCGTTGCGGGCGGCGGCGGCGCGAGAGGAAGCAGGAGGCCGCGGGGAAGACGGGTCCGACGTGTGGGCCCGAGCGGTCAGCGAGAGAGGGAGGCGGGACGACTGACGGGCGGGGCCCACGGGCAGAGAGAGGCGGAGGGAGGAAGCGCTGGCGGGTCGGGCCGGAGGCGCAGAGAGAGGGAGACGAGCGGGAGGCGCGGGCGGCCGGGATGGCGCCGCGTGGCGGGGATAATCGGACGGCCCGGAGGGGGCCAAGGCGGGATGGAGCGGGGGCGACGTGGCCGGCATCTGGCCGTCCACGTGGCGGCCGGAGGAGAGGTTTGGGGATTTTATTTTGGGAAATTGATTTCCAGATTTTTCAGAAAAGCCTGGAAATTCCAATAAGCCTCAGAAAAATACAAAAATACCTCCAAAAATTCCAGAAAAATTCCTCGAATCTCCTGGAGATATTTTGGACTTAATAAAATATTTCCAACTAATGTTGGTATTTAATTTTCATACTTTAAATTACTTTTTAATTTCAAAAATACATTTTCAAACTCAGAAAAATCCAGGAAACCAAATAAAAGCCAAATAACTCCAAATAATTAGCTTGACATAAGATTTTTATATAAAATCAAAATATCATTTTATTTAATAATATTTTTGGGTTCCAGGAAACCAAATAAAAGCCAAATAACTCCAAATAATTAGCACGACCTCCTCGACCACCTCTTCCACGGCCACTCTGGCCATAGCCTCGTCCTTGTCCTCGCCCATGAGACACACCGCGGCCACGACCACGTCCACGACCGCCCCTTGATGACGATTCTCCTCGGTTCCTCGTGTCTTCCTTTACAAACAATGCTTGTTGGTTGTAAGGCCCTTGTCCTTCATTGTCGGCTTGATAACTCTTCAGAAGTTGCTCGTGTGCTCTGAGCGCTCCGGTTACCTCTTCAATCTTCATCTTCGAGAGGTCCTGTGAGTACATGAGTGTAGTCACAACTGGGAGAAACTTCTCTGGCAGTACTCGTAAGTACTTCTTCACCGCCACTTCATCTTTTAGTTCGTCGCCGAGAGATTTGATCTCATTTACGACCTCATTGAAACGACCAGAGAACTCTTCCACGGCCTGATCTTCCCCATCTTCATGGCTTCAAACTCACTTCTTAAGGTTTGAAGTCGAACTTCCTTCACTCGATCTACTCCTTCATGCATGGTTCGCAGAGTAGTCCAGACTTCCTTCGCTGTCTCCTTGCCGACTAACTGTCGCATCATTGAGTCGGGCACAGCTTGATAGATCGCTGCCATCGCCATCTTGTCGAGACGATCATCGAGGACCTTGTCCTTCTCCTTTGGTTCGACCGCACCCTAGACGCCTTGCGCGATCATGTTGACCTTCATCTTCATCGCCCAGACCGGATAGTTGTCCGAACTGAGGATCGGGTACTGCAACGACACGCTCTGCTTCGCCGTGTCAGCCATGTTTAACCACGGCTCTGATACCAACTGTTGGAAAGTCTTACGACCTCCCAGGATCCTTTACGACTTGTTAGAGTCGTTTACGACCGGATAGAATTGACTACGACCGGTTCTGGATGCTTACGACCAGTTCCGACCGCTTCAAACTCTATCGATCAACTTTTCTTCGTAGTCGTAAAAACACTGTAGCAATTATGACCACTCATCCTTATCGAGCGCTGTCTTCCTCCAGCCGCTCTCGAAAATACCGTGATCGTAAATCTTTACGAACACGCAGTGATGCTGGCGATCACCGTTCACCGTAGTCGAACACCCTTTCGACTACGTTCACTTCCTTCAACGTGATCGGAGTCGCTTCCGATCACGTACTAGCCTTCTCGGCGTAGTCGAAGAATCACTGTTCCTTTGCCGTGATCGTAGCACCTCTCGATCACGCCTGCTGGAACTTTGCCGTGGTCGTAACTCCTTCCGATCACGCTTGCGGTGATCGTGAGTCCTTCCGACCACGTCTTGCACAATCACACGACAAAAAACAAAGCTTTGTGTTTTTCCCTCTTTTTGTATTTTCTCGATTGCTTGGTACATCGAATACATGGCTCTAAGCCTCTTTTTATACCCGGCTGTCCTACTTCAACACGGGTTCTCAACACCTACTCCGACTCTGATTCTAACACGACTTCGACTAGGTTTCCACCTACGACTTTGAATTGCGGCTGCAATTCGACTTCGATTACACCCAAATTTTGCACATGACTCTAAAACAAGATTATTTACAACATTCTCTCCTTAATCTTGTTTTTCGACTTCGATCATGCCAATCTTCTTCTTCATCTCTTAAAACTTTATCCGCCCCAGCGACTTTGTCAATATGTCTGCTTTCTGTTCTTCGGTTCTGATATATTTGATTGCAATCTTCCCTTCTTCGACACAATCTCTGATATAATGATATCTTGTGTCTATGTGTTTGCTTCTATCATGTAGAACCGGATTCTTGCTCAGTGAAATAGCCGATTTGTTATCAACCCTGAGCGTTACCTTCTGAATTTCTTCATCTGACAATTCACTCAACAGTCGAGCAAGCCAGACTCCCTGGCAAGATGCTGCGCTTGCTGCGATGTACTCGGCTTCACACGAAGATAATGCAACCACCTTTTGCTTCTGAGATTGCCAGCTGATCGGACTCTCCCCAAGCACAAACATTATGCCTGTCGTGCTCTTTCGATCGTCGACATCTCCCGCCATGTCGCTATCACTGTAGCCCGTCAGCTGCAACGACTTTCCACCTCCTCTCTTGTACTGAATCCTGAGATTCGAAGTACCTTTGATGTATCTCAGGATGTGTTTCACGGCATTCATATGCTCCTGAGTCGGTTTCTCCATGAAACGACTTACGTATCCGACCGCAAACGAGATGTCTGGTCGGGTGTGCACCAGATACCGTAGACTTCCGACAATGCTCCTATAAGTCGTGGCATCAACTGGTGATCCTGGGCCTGTCTTGCTCAACTTCAGATGATTCTCCATTGGGGTTTGACATGGATTGCACTCTTCCATACCCGACTTTTCCAGAATCTTTCGAGCATATCCCGACTGACAAAGTGTTATGCCGTTGTCGGTTTGATTGACTTCAATGCCAAGGTAGTAGCACAGAAGTCCCAAATCAGTCATTTTGAACAGCCTCTTCATCTCTTCTTTAAACCTCATAATCTCCTCTGAACTCGATCCAGTAATGATCAAGTCGTCCACGTAAACGCCCACGATCAGTCTGTTCTTCGCATCTCCCCTCGTGTACACAGCATGTTTAGAGTTGCTTCTTCTGAACCCGAGTGCCGTTAGACTTTTGTCAAGCTTCAAATTCCATGCTTGTGGTGCTTGCTTAAGTCCGTAGAGAGCTTTGTTCAGCTTCAAGACTTTCTCGGCTTGCTCCTTGGATTGAAAACCCGGCGGTTGAGAGACATAAACTTCCTCCTTAATGTCTCCGTTCAGGAACGCCGTTTTCACATCCATGTGGTGAATCTCCCATCCACCGTTTGCTGCCAATGCAAGAAGTAGTCGTATAGTCTCCATACGAGCTACTGGGGCAAAGACTTCTTCGTAGTCGATGCCTTGTTTTTGAACATACCCTTTCGCCACAAGTCGTGCTTTGTGTTTTACGACTTCTCCCTTGGAATCCTTCTTTACCTTGAAGATCCACTTTAAACCGATCGCTCGATGACCCTTTGGCAAATCGGTGAGTTCCCAAGTGTTGTTGTCTTCAATGGATTTCAGCTCTTCCTGCATAGCAGTTCTCCAATGTTCATCTCCCGTCGCTTCTTCATAGCTTTTCGGGTTCTTCAGCTGTTGTACAGTAACAGCTCATTCATCTGTATTGGCTCAGTTTGAGCATAGATCTCATCAATGCTCCTCATCTTCGGCACCCTGCCGTCTTCTTCACCTTCAGTATCAGGTGAGGCTTCCTGATTATTCGCATCAATCGTGTTCGAGCTTTGAGGTGTGGTCGTAGCTCCTTCCTCCATTGTCGTATTGTCGGTATCGACTTCTTCGACTTCAAAAGTTATCCACTCCGACTTATCTTTCTTAATGTTCTGGTGTTCTTCCCACTCCCAATGCTTGTCTTCTTGAAAAACCACATCTCTGCTCACATGAATCTTCTTTTCGACCGGATCATAGCACCTGTATGCCTTGGTGCCTGGTTCCGAGCCAAGATAGATCATCCGTCGGCTCCGGTCGTCTAGCTTCTTGAGATAAGTGGATGGCTTCACATGGGCTAAGCATCCGAAGACCCTTAGATGCTCGACATTGGGTTTTCTTCCCGACCACTGTTCATATGGAGTGACTCCATTCAGTGATCGCGTGGTCGCACGATTTAGCAGATAGACAGCATGTCGTACTGCTTCTGCCCAAAGTCTCCCGGGCAGGAATCAGCTCTTCAACAGACTTCGTGCCATTTCGACCACGGTCCGGTTTCTTCTTTCTACGACTCCGTTTTGTTGAGGTGAATACGGAGCCGTGAAGAGTCTTGCAATACCCTTCTCTTCACAAATCGAGTCGAACTCTTTCGCGAGGAATTCTCCTCCTCGATCTGACCTGACCGACTTCACCTTTTTGTCGACTTCGTTTTCAACAAGAGTTATGAACTTCTGAAAGTTCGTCTTTGCCTCATCTTTGCTTTTCTGCATGTACACCAACATGGCTCTTGAATAGTCATCCACGATCAACATGAAGTATTGATTCCCGACATCTGTACGAGGTGTGATTGGTCCGCACAGATCTACGTGAACCAACTCGAGTGGTTGCGAAGCTCTGAAACTCGTCTGCTGTGGAAAGCCGCTACGAGTTTGTTTCGCCACCAGACAGCCTTCGCAGACTTGCTCCGGGTGGTCGATTGTCGGTAATCCGACCACCATCTCTTTTCCCGCCATCGTGTTGAGACTCTGGAAATTCAGATGTCCGAATCTTGCGTGCCATAGCCAGGCCGCATCATCGGTTGTAGTCTTCATACACTTTGGCTTGCATGCTTCAATTTGAATTTTGTACAGACGGTTTACCGTTCTCTGTACTTTCATCAGCAATCGCTCAGTGTGGTCGTACATCTTCAGATAGGTGTCTTTGAGTTCAATCCGACAACCTTCTTCAGTCAATTGTCCAAGGCTTATAATGTTGCTTCGTAGACTTGGAATGTAGTATACATTCGACAATCTCCTTTGGCTTCCATCCTTGCACTGCATCAGGATCGTGCCTCTCCCTTTTATCTGAATGGTCGAGCCGTCTCTGAACTGTACTCTTCCAAGCACATTCTTATTTAATTCATAAAACATCGAGTACGTACCCGTCATGTGGTTGCTGGCTCCGTTGTCGAGATACCAGTCTGCCGTCCGCTCTTGAGTCTGCTCTCCTTTCTCCAACAGACTCGGAAACACTTTCTCCTCGTTTAATAGAACCATTGTCGGTTCGTCTGCAGTGCAGAGCGACAATAGCAATGTCGGCTCTTTGTGCTCATCCGTTTGAGCCAGGTTTGCTTCCTCTACTTTCTTCTTACTCCGGCAATTCGCAGCATAGTGACCATACTTCTTGCAGTTATGGCACTGGATGTGGCTCCAACATTCGGTAGCGTAATGTCCGAATTTCTCGCATGTGTAGCACTGGATGTCAGATTTGTCCGTCTGGTGATTGCCATCTCCACGACCACCACGACCTCCTCGACCACCTCTTCCACGGCCACTCTGGCCATAGCCTCGTCCTTGTCCTCGCCCATGAGACACACCGCGGCCACGACCACGTCCACGACCGCCCCTTGATGACGATTCTCCTCGGTTCCTCGTGTCTTCCTTTACAAACAATGCTTGTTGGTTGTAAGGCCCTTGTCCTTCATTGTCGGCTTGATAACTCTTCAGAAGTTGCTCGTGTGCTCTGAGCGCTCCGGTTACCTCTTCAATCTTCATCTTCGAGAGGTCCTGTGAGTACATGAGTGTAGTCACAACTGGGAGAAACTTCTCTGGCAGTACGCGTAAGTACTTCTTCACCGCCACTTCATCTTTTAGTTCGTCGCCGAGAGATTTGATCTCATTTACGACCTCATTGAAACGACCAGAGAACTCTTCCACGGCCTGATCTTCCCCATCTTCATGGCTTCAAACTCACTTCTTAAGGTTTGAAGTCGAACTTCCTTCACTCGATCTACTCCTTCATGCATGGTTCGCAGAGTAGTCCAGACTTCCTTCGCTGTCTCCTTGCCGACTAGCTGTCGCATCATTGAGTCGGGCACAGCTTGATAGATCGCTGACATCGCCATCTTGTCGAGACGATCATCGAGGACCTTGTCCTTCTCCTTTGGTTCGACCGCACCCCAGACGCCTTGCGCGATCATGTTGACCTTCATCTTCATCGCCCAGACCGGATAGTTGTCCGAACTGAGGATCGGGTACTGCAACGACACGCTCTGCTTCGCCGTGTCAGCCATGTTTAACCACGGCTCTGATACCAACTGTTGGAAAGTCTTACGACCTCCCAGGATCCTTTACGACTTGTTAGAGTCGTTTACGACCGGATAGAATTGACTACGACCGGTTCTGGATGCTTACGACCAGTTCCGACCGCTTCAAACTCTATCGATCAACTTTTCTTCGTAGTCGTAAAAACACTGTAGCAATTATGACCACTCATCCTTATCGAGCGCTGTCTTCCTCCAGCCGCTCTCGAAAATACCGTGATCGTAAATCTTTACGAACACGCAGTGATGCTGGCGATCACCGTTCACCGTAGTCGAACACCCTTTCGACTACGTTCACTTCCTTCAACGTGATCGGAGTCGCTTCCGATCACGTACTAGCCTTCTCGGCGTAGTCGAAGAATCACTGTTCCTTTGTCGTGATCGTAGCACCTCTCGATCACGCCTGCTGGAACTTTGCCGTGGTCGTAACTCCTTCCGATCACGCTTGCGGTGATCGTGAGTCCTTCCGACCACGTCTTGCACAATCACACGACAAAAAACAAAGCTTTGTGTTTTTCCCTCTTTTTGTATTTTCTCGATTGCTTGGTACATCGAATACATGGCTCTAAGCCTCTTTTTATACCCGGCTGTCCTACTTCAACACGGGTTCTCAACACCTACTCCGACTCTGATTCTAACACGACTTCGACTAGGTTTCCACCTACGACTTTGAATTGCGGCTGCAATTCGACTTCGATTTCACCCAAATTTTGCACATGACTCTAAAACAAGATTATTTACAACAGCACAATGTTGGACTTGTTGATTTTGTCGAAACCCAAGTTTCTTTGGTCATACAGCTGCTGGTAAGCATGCAGCAAATCTATCATTATTATATCCCAACATTCCCCGTAAAAGATACCGGTGAAACCATTTGAAACCATCCAGTCCCGGCGCCCCGTCCGCTAGCTTTCATGAAGAAGATGGTTTTTATTATATATTCCTCTTCGTCAAAAGGGCCCTCAAGGTGAGATAGACCGTGTGATTGGTATCCTAGGGAGTGCCTATCGAAGGTGTGCAATCTAGGAGAAGTCTCATCGAATTGTCTCTTGAAGTGGGTTAGGATTTTATGTTCTTTGGCCTCCTTGAAAAGACTATTCCTTGATTTGTTTATAGGCAGTGAATGTAATTTTTTTCTCCTGCACACCGATGCTCTTAGTTGAAAGAATTTTGTGTTTGCATCCCTGTCTGATCTAGGTATGTCTAGATATGCCCATGTCAATTTAGCTTTTTCTATCTTTTTATTTTGTGTGCGGAAGGTTTCAGTGCTCTCTTGAAGAAGGAACAGCAAGAAAGGAGATTATCAGGAGTTGTTTTGGTGCTCGGGGGCCTCACATCACGCATTTACTGTTTGCAGATGACAGCTTTGTCTTCCTGCAAGCTACAAAAGATTGTATGCATACTCTCGGGAGTATATATATCTTTCTGCGGTATGAGGCAAGTTCAGGACAGAAGGTGAACCTGCAGAAGTCGTCTATTTTCTTTGACCCAGGTTGTGACGATGCTTTGTGCCAGCAACTCAAGGATTCCATAGGATCCACAATGAAGCTCTTAACGAGCGGTATTTAGGTCTACCAACTATGATCCGTAGATCGAAAGATGGCACTTTTAAACACATCCTGGGGAGAGCGTGGGGCAAATAAAGTTCAAGGATGAAAATGTGATGGTTTATTGAAAGCCGGGGAAGGAGGTGTTAATCAAATTGGTACTGCAAGCAGTTCCAGCTTTTTCTATGAGTTGTTTTCGGGTTCACAAAATCCTTGTGCAAGAAGCCAAATTCTGGTGGGGAGCTGCGGATGGCGAAAGGAAAACACACTGGTTAGATGGGAAAATCTGTGTAAACCAAAGAGTAAAGAAGCGCTGGGCTTTCGGGATATGGCGGCTGTTAATCAGGTGATGTTAGCCGGGCCAGATTGGAGGATGCTCCTGTTCCCTGATGCCCTATGTTCGAGTGTGTTAAAAGCTCGTTACTTCAGGCACTCTTCTTTCCTTGAGGCGGGCTGTCCGAGGAATGCATCGTTCACGTGGAGAAGTATTTTGCATGGACGGGACCTCCTCAGACAAGGGCTGACTTGGAGAATTGGTGATGGGGCAAGCATAAATGTTTGGCCCGGGTGATCGGTTGGGCTTAAAAGCTCATGGCTTATAGCTGAAAACACTGTAGCTGGCTGAAAAAACACTGTAGCTGACAGAGGTTTATTTAGCATAATTAAATTTAAAAATAGAAAAAATATGTTAACCCATTACGTATAATACAAACAAATACGAGAAAAAAGAACCGGCAAAAAAGCTCAACAAAAAGCCAAAAGTTTAAAAAAAGATGAAATTTATGAATAGTGAAAAATAAGCTGGAAGCCAGACGCTTAAGCCCAACCGATCGGGGAAGATGGGCTACTGAAACCTCTGGGGTATGAAAAGTCCTTCGGATGTCAGAGTCGTGCAAGATCTTTTCTACCCTGGTACGAGGTGCTGGAGTGTCGAGCTGCTGCATCAAATTTTCTTTGAAACCGATGTTGCAGACATCTTGCAGATCAAATTGGGAAGTTGGAGTGGAGGCAACTTTGTGGCGTGGAACCTGACGAAGAATGGATTATTTGAAATTACAAAGGAGGGACTTCAGTTTAGATGTGCTTGATCTCCTCTCAATTCAAATACTACAGTCTTCTCACCCGGCACCCTCTCAATAAAATGCAGGATCATCACCACATGAAATGTTCAAATCCAATGGCACACTACATACATACATTTGTCTTATCACGATCTTTGTCTTTCTCCCGTGCTTCTCCACTTGTGATGACGTACCACCTGAATTTACGCGATACGCCATAGTCTCAGGATACCTTATCTAGCCTTTGTCTTGCCGTTAACCGCAATAATCACCAAGCACCTTGCGCATCAAAGAACAAGCAACCGCCCCAAGCACAGGTGACATGCACTTAACTCTCATCAATAATATTACATAGCACACCCTGTCATAATTAATTAACACAATGCATAGACTTCCACTACGAGTAACACTACCAAAAACTAACTCAACTCAGCATATGCCAGTCTGACCGCCAACCAAGGCCGGATGGACCGCCGCAAACTGACTTAACTCCTTCCCAGTGATAGGACAGTGGTATGACCGCTCGCACAAGACCGATACTACCGTCCTAGCAATACCGTCATACGAAGCTCGGTCATACCATTCTCCAGTAGTACTGCGGTTCCAACTCTAGTACTACTGGACCTAGTCACAACTCAAATCTTCTAAAATGATCATCTCTGGAAAATGGCCACTGCCAATTAAAAGCCAATCATACTGTACAACAGTAGTATGGCAGTTCAACACCAGTGCTACCGCTGATGCCAGACCGGTATTACCGCCGTTGTCAAGGCAGTACTACTGCCTAAGCCTAATAGCAAATTTCAAACTTCAACACACTCAAAATCAAACTTAAACTTCAAGACCGAAGCACAAGCACAGTTAAACACTCATCATACACATGAGGTGATCTCCACATGATCCCATAGGATGATTAGAGATTTGATTTAGATTGTACTTTACTGTACTCTCAATAAACTTTATATTTACTATTTTCATAATCTAATTATTGTTTAGTTATTTTATCTTTTGATAAGGAGACTAAATACTTTATTTAAGAAGCTGTGCAAATGTACAGGTTACCAACTAATTTTTTTAAAAAAATATGTTCAATTCTTACAGAAATAGAAAAAAATGCTTATCCCAAGCGATGCCTCCTTGGTATACGTTGGCACAGAAATGCATCAAAGTAGGTTCTCCAGTGAAGCCATGCTTGCGCGTAGGAATGTGAAATGGATCCCAATTATCCATTTTATCTGGTATCCGTATTCGGATGGTAGTGAATGTGGTAAGCAAAAATGCATTCGTATTATAAAGTGAATACGGATCCGGATATTATCTAGATTTTTTTGTTGAATACGAATACCAATATGGTATGCAAAATATCGGTCGAATCGAATACAAATATAGATAAGATCCGGATTCAGCACACATAATAGAAGCCACTAACTATCACATATCTTTTGCATTTGGCATTCAAATATAGCATATTATATAATTCCCCAATAAAGCTTTTTGGAAAAAAATTGTAGTCCAATTTGACATGTTTATAACCAATTTATTTGCAATATATCTAAAATTGGTAAGGATTAGTGGCAAAATGGCACAAATGATCGATGATTATGTGATAAACTAGAGAAAATAGGGAATAAATATTACTACAAAATTAGTGACAATTTGTTAACCTTTATTATGCCATAGGACATTTGGATCCGACTGAATTAAATAGGTATTTGATTCGTATTTATATTCATGTAGAATTCTATTCGTATTTGTATTCGAGTATATTCAAATTCATATTCATACTCATTTAAAAAATACGAATATAAATATAGAAAGAGCACTATTCAATTTGTATTCAAACCATTGATACCCCTACTTGCGCACCATTGGCATGGTCATGTACTCGTGTGGTCCATGGGCGACATTGCAGGAATGGCACAAAAGAAAAGCATATCCGATGAACAGGAGTGCACATGTGGCAACGACACGGTAAAGAATCCTTTCTCCATCAGGTTCAAAGAATACTTCTTTGAGAATCTGAAGCTGCCACTGGATCTTGATAATCCAAATAAAGATTGTAGCCTTGCGTAGCAATGGTATTGTAATAATATTGTACTATCTCTAATTATTGTTCTACTGCAATACTCTGATGGGCTTATTATTCGTTGGAGTGGTGTTCTACCAGCTAAATGAATAATAATCCATTGACTAGTATTATTACCCCTTAGTAATGACATAGGTTGTCACTATGTATAATTCTGGTATATCGCATTGGGTAGTAAACCCAGTCCATTCCAATTCCATCCAGAAAAATGTGGAAGCAATTGGGGCATACAGATCCTAAAACAGGGTAAAACTGCAGAATTGTCTGTTCCATTCTTGTTATTGTGCATGATCCTGCTTTATCTCACAAAATTGAAGGGTTTTTTTAAATAATTTATTTTTATTCAAAAATATAGAAACATACCCGCGTTTTAATTTTTTTAGAAAAAGTCTCCAATTGCCAAACCGTTGGGTGACTGGACCCTATCGCCCAACGGCCGAGTGACACACAAGCAGTAAGTGGACCATTGGGCGACATGAATGCAGTCACCCAACGGTCGAGCAACTGGACCTTGTCATCCAACTGTTGGGCGACTGGACCTCATGTTGCCCAAGGGTATAGCGACTGGATGCCATATATAATTGGCCGCTCAGCCGAGCTGCCGAGCACAACCTCTGTCGGCTGACGCCGAGCGAAAAAAAGAGAAAGAAGAGAAGGGAAAGAGAGAAGAAGAGAGGAGAGGGAAGAAAAAATGAGGAGAGGAGAGAAGAAGAGAGGGAGAAGGAGAGGAGGAGGTTCCGCTACTTTTGCGAGGTAAACATTTTACTATATTTTAGCTAATTTTTTTTGTATTAAGTAAATAGTTTACTTAGTGTAAAATTAGCATCCATAGAAAATTATAGTTATAGAAAATAATAGTATAACTTTGGTTAGATAAATTAATTCTATTAGGTAGGAAAGAATTAGTCCCATTAGAGGAAAGACTAGACGAAAGATAGGAGAAAAAAGAAAAGGGAGACAAACATGCGTGTATTTAATTTATTTCGTTGCGAATATTTAACTGGGAGGATCCCGTGGCATGTTAGAGTAATGGAAAATTTTTGGTTAGTCATGTGAAAATACAAAATATTATTATACAACATTTATGATTAATTAGGAATGAATTTAATATCGTAAGTATATTGAAAATTCACGCTTATCGTTAAAACTAGTATATTGGCATTAAATCAACATGTCACGTACTTAATTACTTAATTAATTTTGTCAATGTCATGTAAATTCTTGCAACCTAGTAGGAATTATCTACAATAGGAGAGAGCTGAAGCAGAGAGAAAAGCGACATCGATGTGCGTGGGAGCAGATAGGGAGTTGATGCGTACTGGTGCAGAGGAAAGGGAGCAGTGTTGATACAAATAAGGAGGGGTTATGCTATGAGGGAAATTAACTGATATGAAGATGCCCGCACATTAATCGTGGCCTCTGCCTTAGGGAATGGTTTGCGGTAACATTTGTTCGAGTTCAAGGCACCTGCTGATGAGTAGACGCACCGACATGGTTTTCGGCACCATTTGTTCGAGTGTCCAGAGTGGCTCCAAGATTACAAATCATTATACACTATCATATGTACTTTGTTAGTTACTACATTTTATGTGCGTAGTGCCAAAGTGAATGTATCATACATTGCATGTACTGTTTATATAACTGTTGTGGTACTATCCCCTTTTGAATACTGTTGTAAGTATTGTCATGGTAGTATAGTACTGTTTTGTTTGTTTACAAGTTAAATTTACTCCTGCTTGACATTCGATTTTTTTGTTCGTGTAAATACTAACTTGAAGTCATTTTGCAGGTATGACTCATCGATTGGACTGGCCTTTCAGCCTCCTGGATGAGCGTGTTGACTAGCTGCATCACGCGGCACGTCGTTTCCCACATCCTGCGGCCATGAACGATGCAACTGAGTTGGGGGTGATCTGCACGCGCGCACCTCGAGGGCCTAGAGGCTAGACCCATGCTAGATAGACAGGTTTGCACTTCAACGACACTATCTTCTTGCTTTATGTAGGTTGCGTACTGACCTTTTTTTTGGCTTCATAGGCTCAGCGATGCCGGTCTACTACCTCTCGCCCGAATGGTTCTGGCCATAGACGAGGACGGTCTAGCATCAGTTGTAGTCGGGAATGATGGAGAGGTGCAGGCCAGCCCAGAGCGGTCGTCATGGTTCCCGTTCGACCACTCTCTATTGATAGCTCTGGTGGACAGGTGGCAGCTGAAGATGCACACTTTCCACTTGCCATTGGGGGAGATGTCCCTTACTCTGCAGGACGTCTCACTGCTGCTTGGCCTTCCTATCATGGGAGATGCTGCCTTCCCGCCAGAGGCCCCGGCCGGCTGACGCGATGACCTGCTGGCCAAGTTTCATGGAGTCCTTCCGCCTAGGGCCAAGGAGGGGTACTAAGTCTTCCCACCAAGACAGACACATGGCATGTCCTTGCAGTGGCTCTTGCCTATCCTTGCAGTGGCTCTTGCAGTTTCGGGTACATGTTCGACGACCTTCTTGTTCAGACCGCTGCACTCTCCTTTCGATACTACGGTCTTACTAACTTTTTGCTTGTACTTAGATCGAGTGGATGGACCCGGTCGCCGATGAGCACCAAGTGTCACGACACCTAGAGGCCTACTTGCTGTGGCTGTTTGGTTGGGTGTTGTTCACCAACAGCCACGTGTGCCTCATGCATACACTAGGGCCATCGCCAATGGGGAGGGCCCCTATATCAGCTGTAGTTCAATCGCACTTGCCATGACCTATCGCGGCCTATGCGATGCGTGCCACAGGATGAAGCCGAACTCTGTCCTCTTGGGGTGTCTGTTTCTACTGCAGCTGTGGTCGTTTGAGCACTTTAGCCTCGGACAGCCCATGTTGGAGGCACCACTTCGTACGAGGTAGAGATTTACCAGGGGGCATGGTGGACCAGCCAACTATGTGCTCTCTTTGGTGTCGTAGACGGGCACGTACTCTCAGTTGTGATTAATTTGTTCATATTATGGATCCTCCTATCTAACAGTTGGTGTTCCTTGTAGGTACAGTTCAGCACGTGCAGGTCACACGGGCGTATCTACCCTTCGTGGAGCAGTTGGACCACCTCATGGTTGACAACGTGCGCTGGGACCCGTACTCCCTGAGGCATTGGAGGCCCACGCTCCTGATGGGTTGTCCTCGTTGTGCTGGCATGACCAGACTTACTAGCTGACATGGAGGAAGCTTGTGTTCGATGTCTTTATTGAGGACTACATGGTGCATCATGTGATGCGCTAGTTCAGCCTACGCCAGGTAGTTCCAGTACCAGTCGGGCGGCCTATGCCCGACAAATCCACACGTGAGTTAGCGCCGCAGATGTCTCTCATTTTACTGTCGTCTTGTTGCATGACTTTTAACCAAATGTTACGTCTTGCAGGCACTCTAGAAAGGGAGTCCACCGTGGCATGGACTGGACGATGAAGATGGACGCATGGATAGGCTAGTGGGAGGGTGCGCTATAGGACCCGCTACAACCACAGTGTGTACGACAAGGACCTTCGCTGGTACGCTCCTCGAACACGTACTAGGCTGGTACTTGCTGTCGACCCGCTTGCAGCACACGTCGCAGCACTGACCGACACATACCCTGTGCACCTCACGTGGAACGTTCACCTCATGGTACGTTACATCATATTTCTAAAAATTTGGTTCTGGCACTCCCAGTTGTAGGTTTCACCTTTTTATGTTTCCCTTGCAGGTGGACCTCAGTGCTACAATTTGGAGGGACTCCCACTCCGTGGCACAGAGGATCATCGATGGTGCGGAGCTCACATGTGAGGAGGTGGTGTAGGCTTTTCGTCATGTGCAGGCCATGGGCGCATGTGTCGTCAGCCCGTTGTCATGCACGAGGCTCCCAGACGTTGACACACCGACGCCTACTCCACACTCCCTACGTCTGCCGGTGCCGTCCCATTTGGCATCACACCAAACAGGAGGGCCAGCGTGGCCATGTCCGCACACCCTGACGAGGCTGAAAGGTTGGCCAGGACACGTCTGACACCACTGTGGCTTGATGAGGCCGAAGAGTCAACCTGGGCATGGCCCCATACACTGCCAGTGCAGCAGTCCATGCGTCCTCCGTACAACATACTGTACTTCGCTCCTGATGGTTTTTTCCGTGCCATGGCGCTAGCAGAGGGTACGCCTCGTCTCCGTTTGTTTTCTTGCATTGCTTTACTTGACGAACTAATGATATTTTCACTGCAAGCCTTATGCCCGCTGAGGGATTTGGGATGACCAGGAGGCCAGCCTAGGACCTTAGCCCACACCCCCCATGATGTTCTCTTCGGGTCACAACTCAGCGGTGCACCAGTACCTACATAGCCGACACTGCTATCCACCCCTTCGACTTTGGGAGCTTACCAGACTAGGGATCCTGACCATCTTTCTTTGTCAGGCCTTGGCCCCGACACCCAACGCTGAGGAGGAGGCCTAAGCAGGGTTGTACGAGAGGACGTGGAGCTGGAGTGGGCTAGGCTACCGTGCTGGGAGTGCTGTTGGGGGGCCTAGTAGAGGCCGTTCGCCTGCATGGGCTATACTTTTGTTATTTATGTAATACTTATATTTCGTACTTACTATGTGATATCTGCAATATTGTTTGTTATTATTTATACTCCTTTTTATGATGTACATTTGTTCATGCATGTCGACGCCTTTAGCTCAGTGCACGCGACGCACCGTACTTACTATGTAACTGGTAGCCAAGGCCGGGCCTGATAGCGAAGACTATATCGCCGAGCTGGGCCACAAGGGCAAATAGCCGCATTCCACGCAATAGTTCGAAACTCTTCATCCATATGTCCCATGTATTTCTAATTCTCTAAAGGCATGCATGTACCATTCTTGTTTCATTAGCCTGCATGCCATGTAACCCCCTTATCAGATGAATGGTCGTGTTGTTTTTCTCCGTGTATGAATTCCTAGTTGCATCGCAATATCACTTACCTTTGTACTTATAAATCGTTGGTACCTCAATCGTGCTCACAAAAATTTTTAGAAAACTTATCGCACTACAAAACATACAATGATCGCAAAATGTTATTATGAATCTAACAGATTTTGTACCATTCACAATCTATAAAAATCACAAACAGATCAACTGACATTGTCTATCCTCTCATTTCTTCAAAAAAAACAACTTACAAACAAGATTTGATAAATGTTATCTACCTACAATAATTGACATTTACCCCATGTGCGGAGGTTGCACGTCTCCTTAGGCCTTTTCTGCAGAAATGACACGCGTCGCTAACCAGTTGATCCGTGGTCGTGGGGACCAATTGCATAAAAATGGGTGGACTTCCAGTCATCCAACGGTTAGGTGGCAGGAGGTCCAGTTGCCCAACTGCTGGACGATAGGGTCCAGTCACTGGACTATTGGGCAACTGGATCATGTCACCCAACGGTTAGGCGACTACTTGCGTGTTGCTCGGCCGTTGGGCTATAGGGTCTAGTCGCCTAACCGTTAGGCAACCGGAGGCTATTTCTGTAAAAAATTAAAGCGCGGATATATTTTTGTATTTTTGAATAAAAAATAAATTATTAAAAAATTGAATATAGCCTTTAACTGGGCTGACAATTGCTCTGCGGTTACAAAAAAAAGCTTAATTAGGAAACTTAATACTCCCGCTAGTAACTTGACTGATTAGAGACTGAAGTCGTCGCACCAAACGTAACAGCGACCTTTTCAAGGGCAAAAAGGTGTAGCTATCTACCAGTTTATGCCATTCATGTTGATCACAAAGCCTCCCAAGCGACCGAGCCAAGATATTGAGGTTTCGGATATATACGCAGAGGAAGTTGTCATGATAATCCTTTCCTTGACGCAGATGCTTTTGGAAAATGCTTTTTTTTACACGATAGCACACGAGAAAATCCCTGATTTACTTCAGTAAGCACACTAACAAGGATATATTCACTAGCTCTGCATATGTATGCTTGTACAAATTGACAATGTAAGTGCCGGAAAAAACATCTTTCAAAGAAATTAACAAAACTTGTATTTGCTGATAGCAAGACTTCTCCAACTAAATTAATGGCCAGTGGCATGCATGTATCTTGATTAATCCTCCGTTGAATCGCGATCAAGCACGGAAGTGTTGATCTAGTTCGCATTTCCACCGCCGGAGAAGCACACACAGCTGGAGGTGTAGACAGAGAATCAGCATATGCATTCAGTAAAACAAAAGAAATCAAATGAACGTGGTAACCAGAGATGTGAGCATCTAATAATTTCTAGATCAAATATCCGGCCGTCTGTATATACAGCGATTACCATTTCGCAAAGAAGCCCGGTTCTTTCTTCTGTTCAACGGCAGCAGCAGGTCTAGTCCTGGCCGGATGGCCAGAGTAGTAGCCTTACCAAAAGAAAAATTACATAGACAAAAACTATTTTAGTTTTTAGAAAGATGTAATTAATAGACAACATGATAACTAAAACGAATTGAAAAAAAATAGGATGCAAGAAACTCTTCGATCTCGCTAACACTAGAGCAGCTGCATCTGGTCCATTGGCTAAGTAGATATATAGGTACATGCCATATAAGTTTGCCCCTAACTAAAACAAAAGGAAATAGAAACTGTATGAGCGTACCAGGAACTTGAGCCTTCACAGCATTCTTTTCGTCAACGGGCCGTGGTGCTTGCTGCTCTTCATGGTTCAATGGACGGCCAACGAAGTAGCCTATATGCACCCACAAAAAAATTATTTACAGGAAATTTGCAGGCAAGATAGATGGATAGAACTGGTGGCAAAGAGGTAAGAAAATCCTGCATGATGCTCCTTTTTCGGGACATGTTTATGTTTGATTTGAGAAATAAGTGAACACTACAGATGGTTAAACTTGTAGCACATACCACCAGGAGGGTTGGCGGCGTCGCTCATGTCGGATCTCCGGGCGGCTAGCAGCTCCTGATCTCCCGGCGCGTGAGACGACGAAGACCAAGACGGAGGAGGAGACTGACTTGAGAGGTGCTTTATACTGAGATTTTGCAGGTCGCCGCTCGTTGGACTAGAAGAGGAAGATGCCTTTTAGCCTTTTAGCTTTCTCGCTCCGAGCTGGCCTTAAGGAATAGACTAAGGAGAATGGAGTATATTAAGAAATTACCACGTAGGTCTTCATCCACTGCTCAAAAAGAAATGTTGTCATCACACGGCGGCTTGATCTTCTAGTTTTTGTAGCTGTGAAATGGCACAGTGCCGATGTTTTTGCTCTGAAGCAAAGCAACGATACCGATGTGAGTGAAGCAACCGAGCCCATTGGCTTGACTTAGCTTTTTCTTTGTTTTTGGCCAATCTTTTATATCCGTTTTTGTGTCTATTTAATTAATTAAAACTCGAGCCAGCTCAAGTTTGGCTCAGTACACATAGATGGTACATCAAATGATTGACTAGCCAATGTTGTTATCACTAAGATGGAGACGCATTCATGACACGAAGTAGCATATAGCAACTATGATTGACCTACACATACCAACTTTATATATATATGTGTGTTTTTATAGACCGGATAGGCAACAAAGGAGGTAAATGGTGTCTTTTAATTTTTCCACCAATTATTCACCTATCCCTTTTCTCCGATAGCTATAAAGCTATGAAATCCTACTTGAAATCCAAAGAAACAGAGTCGAACACAACTAGATAGCAGGAAAAACAACGTGGTCGAAATTCGACTACTAGTCAGAAGTTCAACGTGGTCGAAAATTGACTACCGAACGGAAATCACCGTAGTCAAGAACCGACAGTACGTCAGAAATCAGTGTACTCGGAAGTTCAACGTGGTTGGAAATCGACTACTAAACAGAAATCACCGTAGTCGAAAATTGACAGTACATCGAAAACCATTGTAGTTGGAAATCGCCTCTCACGGTCAACAACCAGGGAGCGCTCGAAAACCAACATAGTCGATAACCACCAAAACCAAAACCAACGTGATCGAAAATGGATGTAGTCGAAACCAACGTGGTCATAAATAACGTGGTCGGACGCCAACAAGTGGTCGAACAACTAACGTGGTCGTAACCAGTTGGCAACCAAAGTGATCAAGAATCAATGTAGTTGTAACCAACATGGTCGGACGCTAACGAGTGGTCAAACAACCAACGTGGTCGTAACCAGTTGGCAACCAAAGTGATCGAGAATCAACATGGTTGTAACCAACGTAGCAACATGGTTGTAACCAACGTGATCGGACGCCAAAGAGTGGTCAAACACTAACGCGGTCGAAACCAATCAGCAACCAAAGTGATCAACATGGTCATAACCAACATGGTCGGAAACCAACGAGTGGTCAAACAACCAACGTGGTCAGAAGCTAACGAGTGATCTATGACCGACGTAGTTGATTCAGTTCAAAAACCAACCAGTGAAATCGACGATCAGTGAGCAACCAAAAATCCCACGTGGTAGGGAAAACGTGAAGCGGTCGGAAGACTGAACGTGGTCAAAAACAATGTGATGCGATCTAGAACTTGACCTTGGTCGAAACCAACGTGGTCATAAACTTTGTCGACGTTCCTAACAGAGAACTACACCGATTGTTTCAGCTCTAATTCAAAATGAAAATAGATGGAACTTTTGATCCGTAAATCCAAATGATGTGAAATTTTGTAGAGATTATCTCTAGGGTATTGTAAACCTATTCCAATAAACGATCATAAGAATCATGGCCAAAAATGAGGTATTTTTTAGTTTGTTGGGAGGTTATATCAAAACCGAGTCAAAATCAAAATCGATAAATATAACTAGCTTGTGGGTTGATGTTGACTAAGATGAGTCTAGATGTATTCCCACATGTCACAGCAAGTTAGAACACAAAAGAAATCCTCTCCACCTGGACGCGTGACAAGGAACGCTAGCTGCATGCCGACGTGGATCCGCGAGACCGCCACGCGTGCGACGGGGATATGTACGAAACGCGTTTGGTCAAGACCGAATTTTGGCACGTAGAAAATTAGCATCTTGATCGGCCGCGTCCATTTTGTATATACGTACAACGTGAGTGGACCGCGCGACATGTATCTGCGAACGTTTCAGCTACGCAGTTTTGTACAAATGGTGGTGGAATGATATGAATCTTCAGCAGTTCGCGAACTGCTCGGTATGAGTAGCATCGTGGTAGTTATCAGAGTCATATGAAGTGAGTGAGTGACCTGCTGTGAGGTCCGGCTGTGTATATATATACTCTATAAGTCTTTTGAAAGGATGAGTCAGAGAATAACAAAGAAACACAGAAAAAGGTGCGTCAGTTTGCACCGCAATAATCGTGTCTCAGTTCTAGTGTTTCAGCTCAGTTATTAGCTCCACCTTGTCGTTCTCATCTCCGACAAGCTATCCACGACCTAGTTTTGTGTGCGTCAGTTCACCATCAAAGTGTACATTTGAGAGAGACCCGCCGCCCCTCCCCAGATCCGCCGCCGCCCCGTCGCCCCTCCCCCGCCGCCCCTTCCCCCTCCCCAGATCCCCAGCCGCCCCGTCGCCCCTCCCCAGATCCGCCGCCGTCCCGCCCGGCCTCCTCCTCTACGCCCGGTCGCTCCTCCTCCCGCCCGGCCTCCTCCTCTACGCCCGGCCGCTCCTCCTCCTCTCTGCCATTTCAATCTGTTTTGTGATCTTCCTGGAAATGTGTTTTGTGATCTCCTGTGGAAGTGCTTTCCATGGTTATGCACAGTTGGTGATCTGAATTTTGTGAAACCATTGACCGCCGCTTATGTTGATCTGAATTTTGTGAAACCATTGAATTATGTTCATGGAGCAGTACTTGATGCAATATTTGGAGCAGTGGATGTATGTTCATGAATTGTGTGCTTCCTGGAGCAGTGGATGTGTGTTATACTAGTGATGAAAATTGGCCAACTGCAGCCTTGAATGCTAAATAAACCTCTTGTTGGTAGATAAACCTCTTGATGCTAAATAAACTAATGTTCTTTGTTTTTTGTTTACAAAAGGTGATAAAGGCTGGTGGTCTATTTGCTGGATCCATCTTCCTAATATGCAACTTTGGTGAACTAATGGCCATCTAAAGAGTACTTGATTGGACAGCAATGGAGATCCAGTGAAGCTGTGTTCCATTGTTCTTTTTCGCCTTTTTTATCAGCACTGTCAGCAGACATGTTCTTAGTGTGGATCATGGTGTATAACTGTTCGCCTGAGATAGTTTTCTTGGTATAATGGAAGCCAAAGTGTTATCTCCATGTTATATTTTGTCTGCTTTTGTGAATTATCAGTCGAATCATCAAAAACTCATTGGGATATCATTTTGTTAGGACTTGCTTGAATTCTCTATGCTCCAATTAATGCAGTGAATTATGCTCTTGAGTAAATATTTGTTTTTTGGTTTTCTCGAATAAATTAATTGCGATTATAATATTTTACATCATATTTCAATTAGCAACAAAAAAATTCAGTTACATATGCTCCGCAGACATCAAAATACACACCAAACATCATTCAAGGGCACATTGGGCCTTTCTCAGGGAAACCTCACATTCCTGGAGCTGGAGCTAGCTGCGTGCCAAACAGGACCACCTGCTCCAGGAACTCCACAGTGGAGCTACTCTATGGTGGAGTTGGTGGAGCAGAGCTGGAAAAACTGGAGCAAAGCAGTCCCAAACATGCCCTTAATTTAGTTGATGCGTACGTCTAGGCTAGTGGGGTTCTTTTGCAATTATCCCTATATCTTTTTTTTGAAATTTAATTGTCCCCTGTAATAATGATATGAGGGACACTTCACATTGTGGGCCACTGAATCATGCGATCGATGGTTCAGATTAAGGGTCATAAAATATTTATCCTCTATTTTTTATGGTGATTGATTGAAGTCTCTATGCTCTTTTCATGGAACTCTCTCCCATTGCAGCGGAGCGTTTCCCTATTATTATTGTAGACTTTGTCAAGTCTTGCAAAAAAATATTCAGATTATTAGTTCTAAAAAGAAGAAATGAACCTGTCCATAGACGTACAAAGGGTGGTTTTCAATCTTATGTTATTGAGGAATTGACGAGGAGTTGACTTCAACTAATGTTACTGGATTTAAACTGCACAATATGTACACAACAAATCTGGCCATTGGATCATGCAATTGATGGTTTAGATTAAGGGTAATTAAAATTTCTCCACTATATTCTCACGGTGATCGATCTGAACTCTGAAGTACCTATATTTTGTTGGAACTTTTCTCAACGGATTCGTTTCCCACACCAAAACCTCCTACTAGTATTGTACTTTGTAAGTGCCACTGTAGCACCTAGACTTTTCCAAGTCTTCAGAAGTTAATTCAGATTCATTGAAGAAAGAAAATGAACCTCATAGTGGTACTGCAAGTGCCAGTTTGCCACTGGCCCACTGGAGCGACTAGACTTTGTCAAAGTCTTCGAAGGCTAATTCAGATTCATTTGAGGGCAAAAAACTGAACTGGATATATATAGCTTTCTCGTCGCATCTCTCAGCTTCCAATCCAGGCTTTCTCTCACTAGCGCTCTCCCTTGCCTTGTTGATAGGCTTGTGCATGTTTAAGTTTGCAGTGTAAAGCTTAAATTTCACACGGCTGCTCTTGGATGGATTAGTTTACAAGAAAATTTGGTATGTTCAGCCTGATTACATTACAGTTCAGAGCATCATATGCATATCAGTTCAAAGAGATTTGAGGGGAAAATAGAGAATTTTTTTCCTGGTACTGAAGTAATTTGGTACAGCTTTCGCCGTTGAACACTTTCCTTTTATGATCTCTGTGTGGTTCTAATTGAGGGGAAAAAAGAGAATCATATGCATATCCTTTTAATTTCACCAGCATCTCTCTGTGCTCTTTCCTGTCCCTGTGTGGTTTTAACTTCTGACTCGTTTATGATCTCTTTCTAAGTAGTTTCTTATCAGTATTAACATTGTAGACTCGTAGTATATCTTGACAATATTTTCATCTTCTTCGATGCAGAGTTTTGATCACATTTTTGGACGCCTGCGTCTGCGTTGCAGTGCCCAGTTTGTAGGATACCTACAAGCTCAAGTCCCCAGCAGGTGCTTACTAGCTTACCTGAATCCTCTTTCTCGTATGTATGCATCTTCATATGATTCTCTGCCTTCTATATATGTGTTGCGACGGATATGCAATTCGAGTAATCCTACTCGAAAACTGCAGGGAAATACCTAATGGTAAATAAATTTAAAAGAAGAAAAACAATGTACGAAGTTGTATGGGTTACAAGAGGGCAAAGAGAGAGGCTCAAATGAAAAGTCAATAACTGCTCAACCAGGACCCTGAACAAGTAATTGAACTAACACAACAACAGTTCAACCAGGACTGATTTAACAACTAATCTACACAACACTCAACCGTCTACATGCTCATCATACATTTATGAAGCCGCCTGAATTGTCTTGCCGGAACACACCAGATATTTTTCTGTTCTGCTGGTGTCTACTTCCACATCAGCCAAAATCCTCAGAGGTTCAGGGATGAAACTGTTGTTTGAGCCAGCCCTTCCTTAGAATCCAGTAGCATGTTCAAGAAATCCAAGCCACTGTCTCAACTCCCAAGTATGTTCTTACCAAGCAAAATGATGGTTTGGATTAAGGGGCATAAAACATTCATCGAAGAGGCCTTCGACAGGGTGATCCACTATCACCTCTTCTCTTTATCATAGCAATAGACCCGCTACAAAGGATCCTCAACATCGCAACAGACCTCTGCCTCCTACACCCTTTGAGCGGTGGCGCAGCTACCTTCAGAACCTCCTTTTATGCTGATGATGCCGCCATTTTCCTAGGTCCAAAGCAAGACGACGTCCACGCCTTGGTCCGGATCCTACACAATTTTGGTGACGTGACCGGACTACATACCAACCTCTAGAAAAGTCAGATCACACCAATTAGTTGTCAAAACATTGACCTGCATGAAGTCTTGCATGATTTGCTAGCTCACCTAACTTCCTTCCCTCTCAACTACCTTGGCCTACCACTTGTAATCAAGAGGCTCCTACGAGTAAACTTCCAAAAGCTCGAGGACAAGTATGCAAGCCACTTGACAAGATGGCGTGGTAAATTGTTAACTCTGGCAGGCAGAAGGACTCTTATCAAATCTGTCATGATGGCCCAGTCAACCTATTTCCTCATGGCCATCAGAGCTCCGAAAGGTGTGATCAAATCACTAAATAGGCGGGCAAGACGCTTCCTATGGGCCGAGGACAAGCAACTAATGGGTGGGAAATGCAAGATCAATTGAGAGAGAGTATGTAGACCCACACAATTGAGGGGCTTCGGCCTCCTAGACCTTGAGCACTTCACCAGGGCCCTAAGACTTAGATGGCTTTGGCATGAGTAGGACACCCAAGTCAGACCTTGGCAAGGTATGGAATCCCCGCGTGATGACCTAGATTGGGCCATCTTTGTTGCGGCCACCACCATTTGGATAGCAGATGGGGCCAAGGCGACCTTTTGGACCTTGGCTTGGGCGGCCGGAAATAGATTATGTGATATCACACTAACAGTCTTCACAAACTCAACGAGACAAAATTGCACTCTGAGAGCCGCTCTGACTGGCAACAACTGGCTACAGGACCTAAATTGGACAGCCGGCCTAACACCCCAATACATACATGAGATGATCGCAATCTAGAGCCAAATCTCTACCTTAAACCTACAGGAAGATCTTGAGAATAAAAATCACTTGGAAACTCATCACAATGGGAACAATCTCTGCAACCTCTTCTTACAAGGCTCAATTCTTAGGAGCAACCAAAACCTCTATGAACACTCTAGTCTGGAAAACATGGGCAACCCAAAAAAATACAGACTCTTTGCCTGGTTGGCCATCCAAAACAAACTTTGGACGGTGGATCGACTACACACAAGAGGATGGCAAAACCAAATTACTTGCCCTTTGTGTTTGTAGTCGGAGTCTGCCATCCACCTCTTCATTGAGTGTTGCTACACAAAGTATATTTCGACCTCTGTGGCGCAGTGGACTTCTCGTGACTCCATCAACCCAACCACATGGCGTACTTTCCACTCACTTTGAAACTGGTGGGAATCGGTCCTCTTCATGACATGCACACCTCGCAAACCAATGGCAACGCTAATGATGTTTATCACATGGCAAATTTGGAAAGAGCGGAATGCTCGAATCTTCCGGTCCTGACTACTTTGGTTGGGGCCTGGGTCCTAGCAGGGGCCAATAAACTAGCTAGCTGTCTATCACTCTATAACTCAAATTTAAGTATTTATGTATTTGCGTTCCACTGTCTTTCGGTTCCTAAAACTATACTTCTCCCTCTCCTTTTGAATTAATATATGGCAACCCTCTTACCCATTTTCAAAAAAAAAGTATTTGTCCTCTGTCTTTTCATGGTGATTGATCGAAGTGCCTATGCTTTTGTCATGGAACTTTCTCTCACATTGCAACGGAGCGTTTCACGCACGGAAACCTCCTATTAGTATTGTAGACCTTGTCAAGTCTTCGAAAAAAATATTCAGATTATTAGTTCTAAAAAGAAGAAATGAACCTGTTCAGAAACCTACAAAGGGTGCTTTTTAATCTTGCATTTTTTGCAAATCTGTCCATAAACATACAAAGGGTGGTTTTCAATCTTATGTTTTTTAGGAATAGACTTCAACTACTGCTATTGGATGCAAACTACACAGTATGTACTCAACAAATCGAATCACGCAATGGATGGTTTAGATTAAGGGTCATAAAAAGTTCTCCTCTATTTTTCTCACGGTGATTGATCTGAAGTGCCTATGTATTGATGGAGCTTTCTCAACGGATTCGTTTTCCACACGAAAACCTCATATTAGAATTGTAAGCGCCACTGCAGCACCTAGACTCTTCCAAGTCTTCGGAAGTTAATTCAGATTCATTGAAGAAGAAAAAAAGAAACTGCCCAAAAACATACCAAAGTGTGGTTTTCACACAAAAATATTATAGAGGATTTGACGAGATATTGTAAGTGCCACTCGCCCACTGGAGCGACGAGCCTTTGTCAAAGCCTTCGAGAGCTCATGCAGATTCATTTGAGAGAAATAAAAAGGAATTGGTTATATATAGCTGTCTCGATGCATCTCTCAGCTTCCAATCCAGACCTTCACTCACCAGCACTCTACATGTTTCAGTTTGCAGTACAAGCTTAAACAGCACACGGCTGCTCTTCGATGAATTAGCTTACAGGACAATTCGATCTGTTCAGATCAGATTATATTTCCGTCTAAAGAAAAAATTGAGAGGGAAAATTTCATTTTCCCTGTTACAGAAGTTCATTTATTATCATAAAAAGGAAATCATCTGTTCAAAGCGGGGGAAAAATTCCTCGGTATTTTATTTAGATTTCCTCAGCACTGTGCAGTTTTTGCTTTTCAACCGTAGAAAAAAAAATTCTTTCAATTCCACGAGCATCTCTTCGAGCACCTGCAAATTGAGTGCTTTCTTGGGATAAATTATTTCCTGTCCTTGTGTATAATCTTTTTAGGAAGCTTGTTATCACTGTTAACATTGTAGACTTGTAGTACGTCTTAACTACATCTTGACAATCCTTTCATCTTTTTCTATGCAGGGTTTTGATCACATTTCTTGACACCTGCATTGTAGAGCCCGCTTTGTAGGACACCAACAAGCTCGAGTTCCCAGCAGGTGCGCACTAACCTACCTGAATGCTCATCTCATATGTTTGCATCTTCACATCATTCTATGCACATGCAATTCAATTAATCCTACTCGGAACCATAGAGAGAAATTGTAGGATTGAATACCTCAATCAGACCACAGTGAATGATTGCCTCTGTTTTTTGAAATCTTTAAGTGTTTGGTGAAGGTTTCGACTGCTCGGTGCTCAATGGCTCGATCGATCGCTCAGTGTTTGACCGCTTGCTCGATCGCTCAGCTTTGATCTTTGACTAGTTTGAATCTACTCGTAATCTTCAATACCGGGAGCAGAACCTCTCGATCACTTGTACCTTCGAGAAACCAGCACCTTCGAGTACTCATATTTTCTCTATTTTCCTGGCAATAATTCGACACCTTTGCACGTCATCGTAAGCTTCAATCCAATTGCAATCACCAGCACTTTTCGAACAAATTAAAAACTAGATTGATTAAAGATGATATTTATTGCTGTATTTTCATAGATTTACAAAGTGTCCTCACAAGCACCCTAAAAGCCTAACCAAAACTAAAGGCTCTTCAATCTACTCCACGAAAACCTTACGTTAACCCTTAGCTTCTCCTGGTTTTTATAGGCTAACGCCTAAAACCTTGTCCTCATCAAATATGGACACCAAACTTTATCCATTCTAAAAATCAAGGGACCCAAAACCCTTCTAAACACAGTTTTCCATAATCTCTAAGCCTTCCCAATTATGGACTCCTTCCATAACCCTTTCAACTTAGCACGAGTCAAAGCCTCCAGGACCACACCTCCCGTAGCTTCTCCGCGCATCATCCTCACGTGTTGAAGTCTCTAGGACCACACCCCCTTTAGTTTTTTAACGCATTTTCCACCTTTGATCTTCATGTGCTCCAACATGAGACCGGCCACCTCATGACATCCTCGACTGCCTGAACCTCAGATTTCCCCTCCTAGTCCTGGTCCTCCTCGTCACCAACCAGGACCGTCTCCACGCCCAACCTACACATACAAAGACCAAAGAACATTTTTTCCAACACAAGTTCTTTCCAATTTGACATACATTAGTCCACACACGCAAACCACTCCCTTAACCATCAATAACTATGAACCAGATCATTCACTATCTCAGTTTCCACATTCTCCATAAATCAATCTCAGACCACTCGGTAAAACTGATCAGACTGCCATGCCCAGGCCAGTCAGACCATTAGCCCAACACACAAGAGTACTTGAGGAACTCGAAGATCATAAGAATTAAAGCACTCAAAGCCTATAAGTATCGACCGTGAAGACTACGACAATCGATCGTAAAGCCTACGACTACCGATCGTGAGACCTAAGACAACCGATCACAAAACCTAAGACTACCAATCACAAAGTCTATGACAACAGATCACAAAGCCTATGACTACGATAACAGATCACAAAGTCTGCACCTACCGATCATCGATTAGGTACTATAGCACCAACTACCGAGTACCAACCAGGTGTTGTAGCAACGATTACCGAGTACTTTTGAAGTTTTTGAACAACAAGCTACCGCCTCAGAATAACCCCAAAGGATACAACACACCCGAATCACTTCGCAAAAGGGCAAGACGAGAAGAATCAAGCAGTTTTGAGAGAATTTGAGTAATCTGAAAATCTGACTCAACCAGGAGTAGGACAACATCACATTTTCCACATAGTCTCTTAGAAAGTGAAATCACTTAGAAGCCATCAAAGAAAGTGAAAAAAAACCATCAAGTGTTCAAATCAAGCAAAGATGTAAAAGATTGGAACTAAATCAAGCACATATTCTCCATCCTACGATAGCTGTTCTTACATCACGGAAAACATTAGTCTCATAGTACTGGGATTAGTGAAATAAGATTTAGGAATCCAATACTGTGACACACAACGAATAGGAGCAGACAACAATAAAGATTTAAGTGAAGAGTTAGCCTCTGTAAGATTTCGACCAGATAGTCGTTGTAAAGCTAGTCTAACCACGGGGTGGTCTAACCACCTCAGTAAGGCTGGTCTAACCACTGACCGATCTGATTGTATGGGAAATGCTGGTCAAAACGCTGGTCCGACCATAGGACGGTCTGACTGCCTCTGTAAGACTAGTTTGACAGCCGACCAGTCTGATTGAGTAGAAAGCGCTAGTCAAAACTTTGGTCCAACCACGCTTGTTCGACCACGAGAAAAAAACTGGTCGAGCACCCTTCCTTACCCTGTATTTCTTTTCTTTCTTCGCTTTTCAAATGCAAAATTAAACCAAATGACCATCTCTACCACAATGAGTGCATTGATATTTGACTTGATGAGTGGCGCGCACGAAGGTGGGGACAGCGGCATGTGGCACAGGGGAAGGAGTGGCTCGGGAGAGGGGTTGCCTCCTCCTCCCCTAGCTTGCACTTAAGGGGAGTTGGGGTGGGTCGGACGTGCTCGTGCTTGGGCCTGGCCCAGCCACCTCCTCCCTCTCTTTCCTAATTTACCATTTATTCTAGAAAATAAACACAAAACTGTATGGAGCAATATTATTAATTATCAAAGTGAACTACAAATTTTAGTTTAACATTGTAACTTTGATACTAAAGTTTAGTAATATGTTTTAGTTAACTTTAACTTCCAGTTTCTTTGACTTTTAAACATTGAATTTCCTAATAAAAAGTTAGAACTTTGTTTTGAATTCAAATTTAATTTATATTTTAAAATTTATAATATATGCTTTATTTACTCATTTTTTTAATTTTCAAATTCAAACTTACTGTAAAATTTTACAATAAAATTTAATATTAAATAATCAAAATTAGTGCTTATATTCAATCTAATTCTCCCTTACAAAATGTACAGATTAAATCAATTAAAATTTCCACTTAAATTGAAATTTCCAAGAAAAACAATACTTTGAAATTATGAGAAAATTTTTAATATAAATCTTATTTTAAATAAAAAAAATCTAAAGGATTGGATTAAGGATAAACATAGAAATTGTTCCGAAAATAATTGCTGTTGTTTCTACCTTGTATGAATATGGGGAGCAAGTCTTGTGTTCTTCAGTAGATGGACTACAGTTACATTGGCTTCATGTTTATTCTTTTATAGATATTCATTCATGTCCTTCCATCTTGGTTTAGCACTCTTACCATTTCAGACTATGCAACTGCATGAGGTTTCTGCTAGTTTTCTTTAATTTGTTACTGGATTACGTAATGTGATATGTAGTTTTCTGCTATTCAGAACAAATGGCAGAGGCAGTACTCCTTGCTGTTTCGAAGATCGGTTCAGTTTTAGTAGAGGAAGCCACCTGGGCCGCTGTAACGAAGCTATCTGAAAAGGTTGCAAACCTGAAGGAACTGCCAGAGAAGGTTGAGGAAATAAAGAGTGAACTGAACACGATGAACAATGTCATAAAACAAATAAGCACAGCACATCTCAAGGATGAGGTTGTCAAGGGTTGGATAGTGGAGGTGCGGGAGCTGGCCTACCGTGTTGAGGATGTGATGGACAAATATTCATATCACGCTCTTAAACTGGAGGAAGAAAGGACAGTGAAGAAGCTCTTCGTCAAAGCACATTACGTGACAATTTTCAGTGAAATTGCTGATGAGATCATCCGGATAGAGAGAAAAATCCAAAATGTTGTGAATCGTAAAGATCGGTGGCTGCCGTCTTCCCACCTCGATTCCAATCCACTTGCTGATATTGAAAGAAAGCATTCCCAAGACCGCCTCCCCGAAGTTGTTCAAGATGAGCTTGTGGGAATTGAAGACAATAGGAGACTGTTGACCGAATGGTTGTACTCCGATGAGCCAGGTAGCACAGTGATAACAGTATGTGGTATGGGTGGACTGGGGAAAACCACCCTGGTCGCGAATGTGTATGAACGGGAGAAAAACAACTTCACTGATCATCCTTGGATTGTCGTGTCGCAGACATATGATGTGGCTGATTTGCTGAGGAAACTGCTTAGGAAGATTGGGTACCAGGAACAGACACAGCTAGCGGAATTGGATGCCATTGACTTGAAAGAAAAAATAACGGAAAAACTAAAAGATGGCAAATGTTTGATCGTATTGGATGATGTCTGGAACCGAGAAGCATACACTCAGATGCGTGATGCATTCCAGAACCTCCAATCTTGTCGCATTATCATAACAACACGACACGAACAAGTCGCAACTCTTGCTCACCAAACACGTCAACTCACACTGAAGCCCTTGGAACACAGTGATGCATATGATCTCTTCTGCAGAAAGGCTTTCTTTAACAGCATGCACAGCAAGTGCCCTCAGGAGGTAGAGAAGCTGGCCAATGATATAGTGGATAGGTGTCAAGGCCTACCTCTTGCAATTGTATCTATAGGTGGCCTGTTGTCTTCACTGCCACCAACAAATCATGTTTGGAATGAGACATACAAGCAACTTCGAGGCGAGCTGGCAAACAACAACCATGTCCAGGCAATTCTGAATCTGAGCTACCATGACTTACCGGGAGATCTTAGAAACTGTTTCTTGTATTGTAGCTTGTTCCCTGAAGATCACCAATTGCCACGGGAGAGTCTTGTGCGGCTGTGGGTTGCAGAAGGCTTTGCAGTGGGAAAAGAACAAAACACACCAGAGGAAGTGGCAGAAAGGTATCTCAGGGAACTGATCCAAAGAAATATGCTGGAAGTTGTGGAGAATGATGAGCTGGGTAGGGTCAGCACCTGTAAGATGCATGACCTTGTGCGTGATCTGGCACTTTCTATTGCTAAAGATGAGAAATTTGCTTTCGCAAATGATTTCCGTACAATGGTACAGATGGACAGGGAAATTCGTCGTCTGTCAACATGTGGATGGAAAGACAGAACTGCATTAAAAGTTAAATTCCCACGTCTTCGAACCCTAGTGTCACTCGGAACAATTGCATCCTCCCGCCAACTGTTATCCTCAATTTTGTCTGAATCTAACTATGTTACTGTTCTCGAACTGCAAGATTCCGAAATAACCGAAGTGCCAGCATCCATAGGAAATCTGTTTAATCTACGTTACATTGGCCTGCGGCGCACTAGAGTCAAGGCACTCCCAGATTCTATTGGGAAGCTCTCCAACCTCCACACCCTGGACATCAAGCAAACCCAAATAGAGAAGCTACCAAGAAGCATTGTTAAGGTCAAGAAGCTTAGGCATCTTCTAGCTGACAGATGCACAGATGAGAAGCAGTCACAGTTCCGGTACTTCATGGGAGTGCAAGCACCGAAGGAGCTATCAAACTTGGAAGAACTGCAGACTCTTGAGACCGTGCAAGCCGGTAAGGACTTGGCTGAGCATCTGATGGGACTTATGCAACTACGAAGCCTGTGGATTGACAACATAAATGCTGCTGACTGTACACATCTTTTTGCTATACTGTCGAAGATGCCGCTTCTTTCCAGCTTGCTTATCTCTGCAAGTGATGAGAACGAGCCACTTCGCTTGGAAGCTCTCATGCCAGAATCTGAAAACCTCCACAGGTTGATTGTCAGAGGGAGCTGGGCAGCCGGGACGCTGGAGTGCCCAATATTTCATAACCACGGGAGAAATCTCAGGTACCTAGCTATTAGCTGGTGTCGTCTTCAGGAAGACCCGCTACTGCTGCTTGCACCGTGCGTGCCGAACCTCACCTATCTCAGCCTTAACAGGGTGAGTAGCGCAAGCACGTTGGTTCTTTCTGCAGGGTGCTTCCAGCAGCTGAAGACGCTTGTCTTGAAGCGCATGCCTGATGTCAACCAGCTGGAGATCAGAGGTGGTGCCCTTCGACGCATTGAAGGTTTGTATGTTGTGTCACTGCCAATGTTGGATAAGGTCCCCCAAGGCATCGAATCCCTTAGCTCTCTGAAGAAGCTGTGGCTGCTGTATCTGCACAAGGATTTCAGAGCTCAATGGCGCAATAATGGAATGCACAGGACGATGCACTATATTCCGGAGCTGTGCATCTCGGAGTAGAAGTTTCCTTATTTCTGCAGTGATATTCTTGTTTGGTGCATCTGCACACAACTACATCATGCATCTAGTCCTTTCTAATAAGTCCTTAGTTGATGAGTTGTCGGTAGCACTACATTTGCAACTTCCTCATGCTTTAGATACAATTGTTGGCAGTATAAGTCCTGAAGCATTGTCTTTCCCAGCCATCAAGAAGTCCCTTCTTAGTAGTACGTTCTGTTGTCTTGGTTAGTTTTGAGCTTGATTTGAATGTAAGAACCTGACCCTTTTAGTGTTGAACTGCATATTTTTATAAAGCTTCTATTGAAATGGAGCTGCAGCATGATCCAGGGATACCTTCCACTCCACTGCAAAGATCAAGATGAATGTAACCTCTCAACATTTCAAATGTACAAAATGCATCCAATCTCTCAACATTTCAAATGCGACCTTGATTTAAGTGAGTAGAATGAAAAAAAGACACCAACAAGAAAATCCATACTCGATTTAGAAGGAGAGCAACAGCAGAATCTTTGAAAATAAAGCCATCATGCCCATGGCCATTACGGCAATTGTGACTTGTACCTAGGAATCAGTAATAACATACTGTAACAATCTCTCAAAACTATTTCTTCTTAATTATAAAAACAGGCAGCTCCCCTGCTGGTTTCGCTTCAAAAAAGAGGGGGGAAATCAATGACAATATATTTGTCTTATAGACTAGGCAAATACATCGTTTCATAAATGAAATCAGGCAAAACACATAGGGCGCTAAATGTTCATGACAAATAAAGGTTTATGTTGTGGTCCTTTAGTTTTCTTCTTTTACTACTGTATTTAACTGATACAATCTGTGTGACATTACTGACATGCCATGCCATTACCACGAAGTTTCATTGTCTGAAATGCTAAATTGTTAACCCAGCATCGGCAAACACGAAGAAGGGTGCCATTAATAAAACTGATAGATACCATTGATACCGCATCAACATGCCGCCTAACTGAAACGGAATCCCCAAAGATGGAATCAACACATGGGCAACGCCAGCTAAATCGCAAGCGATCCAGGCTCCAGGCAGTTACCAGGCTTTTTTTTGGGGGGGGGGGGGGGGGGGGGTCGTCGCCGGCGTCGACGCCTGTAGATTTAGTGCAGGGGCGCCAAGTTGCGCCGCGCTGCGGCCGGCGGAGAAGGGGTTGGCTGCGGCCTGACATTCGAAGGCGCGGCAGGCGGGTGCCAAAGCCTCCAAAGAGTGCTCGCCGCTCGGCACCCAGGCTGCCGTCCTGCGGCGTCGAGCACGAGTGGTGGCCGGTGTCGATGCCGCGCGGCCAGCGCTAGTTGGGACGAGTTGGGCTGGGCCGCATGCTGGCCTTCAATCCAAACTAGTACCCTCTGAGAGATCAGTACTCTTTCTGTTTCAAAATAAATGCAGTTCCAGACATGGACACGCTCTCCGTCACACATATTTGATATCACTTTTTATATTTATTTTATGTCAGTAACAATATAAAAAATAAGACAAAATTGACTGCATGGCATTGATATTGTGCGGCATTTACTCCAAGCACATCTTTTTTTTTTTGCTTTTGTTGAAGGACACCACTAAATCATGGCTATTTGTTGAAACACACTCTGGACATTAAAATATCATTTTCAAACAAAGGAGCTTGCTTGATAAGAGAGAATCGACTTCATTTGTAAGAAGAAAAACAGCAATACAAAGCACTAAACTCAAAGAACATTAAGTGCTTTGAATACATGGGAAAGCAATAAAGAGGCAATCCGACATGGAGTAAGAAAAAAAGGTAAGGCATGGAAGTAAAAGACTAACGTGCTACAATTACGAGAAAAGGGACATATTTGTAAAAATTGTCCCATATGTACCAGTTTTAAGCATATCCTCTGTAATGATCATTATTTGCTTAGAAAGGCTAAAGATGGTAGGGTATTTGCTAGATATGTTAGTTCACCTAATATTAATGCTAAGGCCATTTAGATGTCTAAATCTCTTATGACTAATATTTGTGAACCCAACTAAGTTTGGGTACAAAAATGCTTAAATGCTATATAGAAAATTAGGCGGTGTTGAAGGCTTGGTTAATTCATGAAGTGGTGGACTCCACCATGAATTAATTTGGAGCCAAGCCTGAGGATGATGTTGTCGTATCAAGAACCAATGCCATTTCGATAACAAGTACGTATATTGAAGTATCTAGCCCTTAGCCTTGTGAATGTTACATTCATGAAAAATAATTTCAAAAGCTTGTGTTCTTGCTCTTGTTCAATAACTCTTTTATTGCAATCTTGACCAAAATAAGGAGTGATAAATCATAATCATGTATATCACATCCCTATGTGCGCCCAAATTAATTAAGTATTAGTATTGATTTTCAAAATTGCGTCATTTAGCGAAAAGTAAAAAAATGTAAATATAAGTAATCTTGAGAAAAACTAATTGCAAAATGTATACAAAATCTTTGCAAATATTTTCCAATGATTTTGGTTTATCTTGTTTTTGACATAAACTAGATTTGTTTTGTAAAATCTGTTCTAAGAGAATTTCAAAATAAATCCAAAGTGAGAAACCTAGAGTTGGCCAACACAAACTTTTATCATATTCAAAATATTTTCAAAAGACCAACCAATTAAAACTTATATGATTTTGAAGCTCACCGAAAGACTTGACCAATATTGGTCACCTACTGGCACAAAAGTGAGTTTTTGCCCCTTGGACGAGACAATTGCTATATCTTAGTTCAAAATAGTATTTCAAACTCACATAAGCAATTCCAATCACAATCTCCTCATTTGCTTCACTTGATATTTTGGAGTGAAACCATTAACGATGTGCAAGTCTAGCCTTTTCAAAAGAACCTTCATGGTCAAAAGTAAAAAAACTTGTCTAAAAGAATCAAATTTTTAAAAACTATTTAAAAGTAAATTAAATTTGTATTTTAAATGTTTCCTAATGTTTTTGAATTAAAAATTCCTATTTCTAAAACAAAATAACAAATTTGGCCGTAAAATGATCTTTAGTGATCTTCTTTTTCGATTAAAACTCATATTTTTATAACAAAAATCTTCAATATGAAACTCTAGGGTTATTCATTTCAAACATTTCTCTAGTCCAAAGGTTTTGCAAAAAACCATATGTTTAAATGTTGTAGCCATTTGAACTTTGCCCAAAATCGCGCCTTGGGCAAAATCTTACAATTAGGGGTGGCGCAACAGTAGTCTAAAAGTAAAAATATATAAATTATCCTAAAAATTGGAAATCTAAATTAAATATGGTAGGAAAATGGTAAGGATTAAAATTCTTTTAGTTATTGGCATGAGAAGTTTGATCCATGTTTCTACTGCTTGTTATTTTGCATCTTAATTCTGAAATGAGTTTAGATCCCATTTGGAATAGAGGAGGTTTTGTGCCAAATTCTTGTATTCCAAACATATATTTCAGATGGTCACATAGGTCCAATTCTTTGAGGTAAAAATGAGTTGGTTGATACAGGTTTTGGGCTGTACTCGTAAGCATTCTAATGCAGGTTCATGAGCACATATCAGAAATATAGCCTGTGTTTTTGGGACTTTAGGCTTATGGCTTATGGCTTATGTTATAGTAACTAGCTTTTAAACGATGTATTTTTTAAGACATGGTCTACAAGTTAATTGTAGTAAACATTGTAACAAATTCATCTATATCGGTCAAAATCACACGTGAGTGTCTCTCTCCACACTCTCTCTTGCGAACAGCTAGAATTTAAAATTTTAAACCAAAAACTACAGCTCAAAAGAACCCACCCTAAATGCTGGACCATGCGATGTGGGGGCGATCAAGTCGTTTGCCCAAATCGATAGCAATCTAGTGTACTGACTGTGTATCTTCTTCCCGGACACGCAATTGGTCTGTAGGGCCTGATTGGCATGATGATGTCCAACCCAAACTTCTTGCTCAAGCTTTTGTTGAGGTATGATGTCGAGGTTGGCAAGTTCGATTTCCCAAGTTCAATCTGTCCTTCTCCATCAACGACATTCTCAAGGACTTGGGGCTAAAGGTAACTTTCAACACGGAGGAAGCTGACTTGTCTAACATGGTCAAGGACGATGGCTCCAGCAGGCTGGTGGTGCCGTAGGACATTGTCCACAAGGTGGTCTTTGCGATGAACGAAGAAGGCACTGAGGCGGCGGCCGTAACAGGTGGCATAATCATCAACACCTCTATGGAGGAGCCAGAGCCTATAGACTTCGTCGCTGACCATCCATTTACATTCCTCATAATCAAGGAGGTCTCAGGTGTAATTGTTTTTGTGGGGCACGTCCTCGACCCTTCAACATCATAGTAATAGGGATAATTGAAATGTATGAATTCTATGCTTAGTTAAAAGAAAAACGCACAGATGCACATGGTTGCAATAGTCAGTAGAGTGGTAAACCCTGAATTTTGAGGTGTACTTTTTATTTCCTAGAATTGCTAGCAGTTTACATATGGCACCTTAATATGTTTAAGGATTCAAGCAACGTAACCACCGTCACTCTTTCTTGTCTGGTTTGGTGGTTCATTGCTTGAAGAATCTTTGCACAGTTAAATGGATATCATATGATAAACATTGTGATTCTAGGCATCTGGACAACTATTGTAATTAGTTCAAGCAAACCAAATGTACATTTGTGATTCTGGGCATCTAACAACTATTGTAAGTAGTCCAAGCAAACCAAAACTACATAGAAATATCATGAAAAGATATAACAAATCCTCTCTGAAGCCATGAAGCTATCCATCCTCAAGACATCGATGTCCTCCTGCCTGATCTTTCCTCCTCCCCTCGTGGGCTTGATGCATATATTTCTCGAATTGTTGCAGCATCTTTTATTCATTGTTGCAGAAAGTATTTGTACTAGTTGCAACATATTTTTCTGAATTGGTGATAGATCTAGGAGTGCATCGTTCGTTGTTGTTGTACCATGTTTTGCTTGGTTCAACAGTTCTTTTCAGTTGTTGCACCATAAGTTTTGAGTAGTTCTTTTCAATTACTGTATGCCTATGTCACGATAATTTTTTGTTGTGTTACCTCCTGCCATTTGTTGCGCTACCTCCTGCCATTTGTTGCAAGAATTTTTATTTTTTTGCAAGAGTTTTTATTTGTTGCAACTAACAGAGTGTATGTATGTTACTACGGATAAAGAAAATCTTGCGCACCTTCACATGGATCCTCATCAAGAGCATCATTAGTTTAATCTAAATCCCCTCTTTCATCTAACCCATGCACTACATCATGAAGCAAATCAAATCTCTTATCACCTTCCTCAAAATTTTCCTCTGCTTGGACCTTATCATACTCATCTTGCTATGCAAAAGAAGATGATGCCCCTCCATGTAATATCCATCTCTTGTACCCTTCTAAAAAACCATCACATATTAAATGCACATAGACAACACTAGCTTCCTTCCAGCAACTATGCACACATTTCTTGCAAGGGCACAATATTGTATTTGCTTTTGTCGAATAGGTAAAAGCATATTGTATATTCTTTGACCCCTTGTATATACTCATATGTATGCCTACAATTAATTATTTGTTGTAATATTAGACGTGACAAAGTAATAGGAAATAATTTTTTTGTAAGCTTATGTTATACCTAGGGAAATCCATCCATCTCTTATCAATAGCTAATATGTACTATCAAATTTCATAAGTCACTTAAATTTTATAAACTATAGGAATAGTAAGTAAATACATAATGAAATAAATTAATGTTGTTGTGTTGTTATATACAAAACAACAAGTACAAATGCTTTTCCATAACTATCACTACTAGATTCCGACCCTTTAGCCACGAAACGCATCGTAACGACACTAAATTAGTTGCAATAGGTATGTACTATTGCAACGTTTTGCCAAAATCGTGGCGATATGTGCACAGTATTGCCTCTAAAATATTGCGTTGCGATAGTCATTGAATTCGTTGTAATAAGGTGGCTTTTTCGCCACCATTTAGAAAATGGTTGCGAGTAGTATGACTTTATTGCCACGGTTATCTTGCGTTGTGATAATATTGATTTTCGTTGCAATAGTTAGGAGGTATTGCCACCTTATAGAATTTCGTTGCGAGTGGGTGACAATATTGCCACAATTTTATTGCGTTGTCATAGTCATCAATTGCGTTGCAAAAGGTTCCTATACAATGCGTATGAAATGAGTTTGTATTGCCACGAAATAAATTTGTTGCTATATATGATGATTGTTTGTGGCAATAATCTGTTATTGCAACGCTTTGTTTTCGTGGGCCTAACTGCTCAACGCAAGGGCCGAATTGGTGTGGAGGAATTATATTATCTATAGTTATTAATTGCTGGAGGAGATAAAAAAAATGAAAAGTGACAACTAAAACGCAGTTGAGGAGGTCTCACTTGACAAAACAGGAGAGGATAAAAATTAGAATAGAAAAAATAAAAACAAAAACCATGGGGTGTGGAGGAATCGAACCAACAACCTCCTAGCTGGGAGGCCAAGGCGTTTACCACCAGACTATTGTACCCCACTGTCAATTATAATTGTAAATTTCTATTTATCTAAGTATGGTAAGCACCTGTCATATAAAACCTTGGGCACCTCCCACCGCACGCCCAGCAGTCACCCCGCCTCCACCATCCGCGGCCACCGCGCAAACGCCGCTACCTAGCAGTCGCCCAGCCTCCACGTATGGCAGCTTGTACGTGAAAAATACGGGTGTGCGGTGGCTGACTCGTACGAGAGAAAAATTAGAGCGGTGGCCATGTTTTTGGTTGAAGATTCGATGATGCATGGTTGATGGATACTTCATAGTCTTGCACGCATGTTTATGTGGACTAGCGGAATGCCCGTGCGTTGTTACGGATTTTAAAAAAATTTAGAACATATTTGTATGCATGTTTTAAAAAAAATTTACCACCCATTAGTTTCAGAATATATATTATGATAAAATTTGAAAATCTGTAGCAACACACGGGCATTCAGTTATTTTTTATTATTTTTGACTTTGATTTCTCTGAAATCCGAAAGTTTCTTCAAGCGGCTTCTTCAAACGACTTCCCAAGTCACAAGAGTTTACACTGATATTTCCGCCGTTCATCATCATTTAAAAATACAAATAAAAAGTATTGACCATGGTCAAAAGCTACCTGTAGAGAAAAAAACAGGGTATAGACAGCAAATAAGTAAGCTAGAAACAGAATTTAACCTTAATTTTTAGGTCAAGTCTAATGAAGATCCAACAAAATAACTTTACTATATCCATTACATGGGTAAAAAAGGAAGCATTCCCCTTGATGTATCATTTCTCTAAGCACTACAAAAGATAAACGTTGTATTAAATCGGCTGAACGCAGAAGAAAATTTCCAACACAAATTATGTTCCTGCACTGGTAGATGATACCAGGAATGTATCGTATGCAATCAAGCCTTTTTGTGCAATCATGGTGCAATCTAACTAAACATCGTCACGAAAAATTCCGACAAAATATACTAGTGGTACTTCATGGTTTAGTGATACTCCGACTGTGTATAAAATTTCAAGCTCAAATTCATTTTATATTACAAGTAACAAAAAAAAGGAGAATTTTGACAAATTTGAACTCTTAATATTTGTTAGATTTTTCTGTTTTTTGGTATTCTTAATATAGAATGAATATAGACTTCAAATTTTATACATAGGTAGAGTAAGTTTAGAAGTACATCTACAATAGTACAATTTTTTCAGAATTTTTTGTGATGTTTAGTTGGATTGCACCATGATTGCATGAAAAAGTTTGATTGCATACAATACGTTCCCGATCAAATCATTGTATTTTTTTTAAAAAAAAGAAAGCAAATGTCGCCAGCAGAAATAAAATATTCAAATCACTAAGACGACAAACCTATCTTCAGTAGACAGCAAGAATACCTTTATAACACTTCAGTAAAAATAGCAAATCCTTTAACATTTTTCAAGGAATAATTGAATCTGATTCATTGGAACTTTATTCATAATCACAATCCGCATGAAATCATCCCATAGAAACAAAAAAGCTGGGACTTAAAGAGAACAAAATTCTTGACCTCCAAAATATTTAAGAATGAAATTTTTAGAAAGCTGAAAGCTTGACTGGTTCAAAATACTTCCCATCCAAAACTAAAGTATCTGATTCTGCATATATATTCAATGTACATGCTTGTCGTGTTGCCTGCATCTAGGATTTTGCACTTACATGCTTATTACCAACAAGTTTCAGTTTCATACAATCATACTTTCCCACCAGGTCACCACAGTACCTCCACATTTCACTTCCTGTCTAAAGGTAGCAAGTTCTGGAAAGTGTATGTCCTTCAACTATGCTAGCTGATTTCTTCTACAGGAATGTCTATTGAGGTGCTACCAACATCAATCCGTGTCAAGATACTGGTACAATATGGCTGTATTAATAGCAAATACATACATACTTTGTGAGCAAGACCATAGAATCAAATACAAAGATTTGAACATAAGTAATATGTTATTAAGAGAGACATGATCAAACTATTGTGTGAATATGAATCGATTTTACAGCAGTTCCAAAAGGAAACATGAAGGTCTATTCTACCAAATATATACCACTGTCAGAACGGTTGTAGCGTAAAAATGATTTCTAAATCCAAACATTCACAGTAGTTTTGCAATATGTGATCTAGACACAAGTCTCAAAGCTGGTACAATACCCTGGAGAAGTAATTGAAACCTAGTTCTCTACAAATACTGTCAGACTATCAGTAAGATTCTTATTGTAGAAGTACAGGAACTTGTTCGATTCCAAAAACAGTGGAAAGAGTCAATCCAACACTGGAACTGAAAAATAAATTAATGGCCAAATCTTCTGCTATATAACTCTATATGTTCAAGATAACCCATCTTTAGTGGGAAAAACAATGTAGAAGTCCTTATATGTGATATCAGAATCTTACAGGATGAGTTAATTTAATCATAAAACAAATAAACAAGTATACTACTATAACATATTACAAGTATCACTAGGCTTACTACTCAAAAGACGAGTGTTCCAAGGGTCACAACGTGTTTGACAAACATAGCACAAATTCAATGGCGTCTGACTCCATACAAGAACCACCACGACCCCAGCTGCCTTAGCGCAGCCTCCTGGCCTCTCTCTCAGACTCAAGCAGGGTCAGGATGTCACCCTCTCGAGGCGGCCGGCGGCGGCGCTGAAGATGACTGCCGTGGAGAGGTCGCCGAAGTCGGCGCGGTGGAGCAACAGAGGCTGCGGCCGTTGAGATGGCGCACGGGAGGAGGCGTGGCGCTCGCAGAGGAGGATGCGGAGGAGTAGGCGGTGATGCGGTGCTGGCGCGAGGCGGCGGAATAAAGGGGGCGGCGCTTGGCGGAGAGAGATGGCGCTGCTCGGTCTCGGTGGTGGTAGTGAAGAAAGAAGGGGGAGGAGGAGAAGCAAAGAGGAGGTGCGGCGTGGTGGAGATGGGAGGCGGAGCAGGCGGAGAAGGGAGGCACGATGGGGAGAGGAAGAGCTAAGGCGGCGGCGGCGCTGATGTGGAGAAGGTGGCGGCGTGGTGGATGGCGGCGCTTGATGGCGCGCCGGCGGATGGAGTTGGCGGAGGTAGATGGTGGCGCGTATGTGGAGGAGCGGTGGTTGGCCGGAGTAATGGGGTGCGGCGGCGCTGTGATGGGGGGGAAGAAGGCGCAGGGATGGTGATGCGGTGTTGGCGCGGTAGGGGAAGGAAGCGTGATGGAGGGAGAGCAGAGGGGCGGCCGGAAGAGGAGTTGGAGGCGCACGGGTGGAGAAGGGGCGGCCGGATGTGAAGAAGAAGGAGGAGATGTGGCGGCGCCGAGTGGTGGGCGAGATGGAGAAGGGAGGCGGTGAGGAAAGGGTGGCGCGGTAGGATGTGGAGAAGAAGGGAGGCGGACGAGACGCGCACCGACGAGCTGTGGCCCGGTGCTCGCCGGCGGCCGGGCGTGGAGAAGAAGGTGTTGGGAGAAGAAAACAAAACCGGGCTCAAAAATCACAGGCGGCAGCGGCTAGGCATTTTAGGGCAGATTGGGGGCATCGGCTATTTTGCGATTTAGTTCTCGAAGATTTCGGTAATTGCGAATAAGTCCTTCCCCCATTTGATTTCTTCTGTTCGGGCCCTCTGGAACTCTGATTTCTTCGCGAAAAGGTGTGGAGGAATCGAACCAACAACCTCCTAGCTCGGAGGCCAAGGTGTTTACCACCAGACTATTGTACCCTACTGTCAATTATAATTGTAAATTTCTATTTATCTAAGCATGGTAAGCACCTGTCATATAAAACCTTGGGCACCTCCCACCGCACGCCCAGCAGTCACCCCGCCTCCACCATCCGCGGCCACCGCGCAAACGCCGCTACCTAGCAGTCGCCCCGCCTCCACAGATGACGCGGATACGCTCATGTCTTGCACTTCTCAGTTAAATATATTATTTAACTGGAAGGAATTATTGAGCCACATTAAATATTATCATGTGAACTCTAATTTAATTGGATCTTTAATTATTATATTTAGAGATATAGAGTTACTACTATTTTATTTAATTATATACAGTCCTATACTCGATCTGTACAATCCTAAAGTGAAGATGCGTTTAGAAGGTCTCGTCAACATTAGTCCATTGTCCATCATTTCGAGTGTACATGATAACGAGGACATTCTAAGCGGACCGATTATGCGAGCACGAGCTAAAAAGATTAATCAACAGGTGAACTCGCTCCTAATTAAATTTAGCTTAAATTTACATGAGAATTGGCTACTACCTAATGTTAGTATTTTAATTGGTCACAGGTTTGTGCATGAGGAGATGTTGAGATGCCAAAGCCAGAAGAAATCAGCCGAGCAAGAAAATCATGCATGTGCATGTGAGCCATAAAAAAAAGAAGAAATGCACATATGTCACAAAGGAGACGGAAGAAGCTTCATACGGGACTAGCAAAGAGAAAAGAAATGCATGTATGCATGTTTCATACGTGACTCGCTAGAAAAATGCTTCATGCATTACACGAGTATTACACGTTTTGTTTTCGAGACGGACATTAGTATTACACGTTTTGGCCAAGTTAGTCACGTATAATGGAAAGAGAACTTTTCTAGCCGAGTACTACTTGAACTTCTTTTCTAAGATGAAGTCGGCCGAGTTAGTCACGTATTGTGTTTTTTTATTTGAGTCCGACACGTGGAAGACTGAAAAAATCGGAAGCGTAAAAAGAATTTAAAAACCCATGTTATGAAGGATTAGGATTTTAAATAGAGATTGAATAGGAGAGGGAGTTGGTTGTATAAAAAAGATAGAGACGCGCGTGCTGAGTTGGCCGTTTTTTGAGCGAAGAAAAAAAAACAGAAAGCGGCGGCTTGTACGTGAAAAATACGAGTGTGCGGCGGCTGACTCGTACGAGAGAAAAATTAGAGCGGCGGCTGACTCGTACGATTTCTCATGTGCAGTACTATAATTGTAGCCTGTAGGAAGTTTTTCTGAATATATAATTTTGGAAGTTTCTGAATACCAGCTCCAAAGTATTGTAGCATGTATTGTACAGTTAACCGTTCAGTTAAACGTGGAAAACTAAAAATACAATTCTGCCCCTACCAATTAAACGGCTAGATGTGGTGGAGGTGTTAGCTCCTCCAGCACCTCTGTATGGACTGAACTAAATCTCATACTTTAATTTAAACTATTGCGTGCATATTATTCATTTGTACCTAATCAACATGGTTTTAAGTTTCACTCAAACTTATACAAAGTTCATCAAATCATTAATGGTCCACGAACATGATGTGATGACACCCAAACAAAATTTCTAAAATTTGACAAACTGGACAGCTCGCAAATTTATAAACGAAGTTAAATTTCCGCCAAAATAGAGATCCCGCCAATATTCTTCTAAACAAAATCACAAGCGCATCTTCGTCCTGCTAAAAACCGTGAAAAAAAGATGAAGCGTCAAACCCCCCGCCTAGACCCACGTTTTTGCCGCCCTTGCCTACCCTCCGCCCAAATTAATCCCCTCCCTAATCTAATCTGGAGGGGGAGAAAGAGAGAGCCGCCGCCAGATAGTGTCTCCGCCCCGCCGCCTCATCCCCCACCTCCCCCGCCGCCGCCTCGTCCCCCACCTCCCCCGGCCTCCCCGTCTCCCTCTGCCTCCCTCCGCCTCCCCGGCTCGCCCTCCTGGCCTCCCATCACGTCGACCGGAATTCGCTAGATCGGCCTACCAGATGCCGCTCCAAGCGCCATCCGGCGGCGGCGCAGCGTGGCGCCACCTGCTTCTGCTCCTGACGGCCCTCCCGCTCGCGCTCGCTGCCTTGGCGTTCGCGCTCCAGTGGCGAGGCGGCGTTGGCGACGACCCCACCGCGCGCTGGCCCCCTTACGCCTTCCCCGGCATGGCTGAGCCGACGCCACCGTCCCTCCCCTCCTCCGCCTGCGCCGATGTCCTTGTCGGCCTCTCTGCCCCCTCCTTCCCCTACCTCCGCGGCTGGTCCTTCCACTTCGACTCCGACGCAGCCCTCCACCCCAAGGTATGGCGTACCACGCACCCCTTCCTTGTGATGTCCTGTCGTGTCATGTGCCTTGTCTTGTGGGTTCCCTCAGGTGTGCGTGCAGATGAGCACCTCCGCCGGGCTGGAGCAGATCCTGCCCTGGCTCTTCTACCACAAGGTCGGCGGCGTCGCGCAGTTCCTACTCTTCGTGGAGGGGAGGGCGGCCAAGCCCCATGTCGCGGGTGTCCTCGAGTCCATTCCTGTGCGTGACCTGAGATGATTCATGAAATATTTCTTTTAAAAAAACTCTTTTGCTGTTCCAAGGCCAATTTTGATTTTTGAATACTTTTTTTTGCACTGTTCCAAGGCTCATTTTGAGTGTGTTTCTCTATTGCAGGGGGTCAAGGTGGTGTATAGGACCAAGGAACTAGAGGAGCAGCAGGCCCGGAGGTCAACTTCATCTTCCCAGTCCATTGCCTTAGATAAGAATTTTGTTTCTGTACTATTTTCTTTTCTGCTACCAGCGAGATGAAGATTATCTTTCATTTCATTGCATTTCTTAAAGTTAGAAGTGAGAACCGAAGACGCATGTTTCTTGGTGAAGCCAGACAAAATTGAGTCAGGGCGCTCCAAACCCTGTTGTGGTGGAGTGCAGAATGCTGAACTTGAACATCATAATCTTGGGGAAAATAACGCTGATGTAGGTTTATATTGACTGTCATAAAGCTTCAATCTAGAACAGTAAGCTTATATTAGCAGATAGTGCTGGACTGCTAGCACAATATCTTACAGTGCTAAGCAGTAAGGAGGTCTCTAGTTCAGCATATTCCTTGAGAAACTTTCTGTTACTCATTTCTAAGCATTTTGATATATTGCATTGCCTGACCTGCAGTCGAATCTGGAACGAAACCTGGCTTGCAGGATTTTTCTACAAACCTTGCAACTATGAATTATTTGTAAAGCAATCACTCAACATGGAGATGGCTATTGTAATGGCTCAGGTAGTATATGAATGATTGAACTTCCTTTATAGTTTTTTGGATAGTCAATTAGCTGCTACAAAATTCCTCAGGTCTCTAGTTTTTGTTTAGCTATTATGTATTCATACACTAAGAACAATTTTCTTCATGGAAGGATGCTGGCATGGATTGGATTATACATCTAGACACTGATGAATTATTATTTGGAACAATTTTCTTTCAAGCATGTACTTTTTGCAGCTTTAGCATTGGGCTGGTTTCTATTGCGTCCATGATCACCATTATGAGAACCGGTGTAGTATCCTGACAAGTGTATCGAGCTCTGCCTAAGGTTAGGAGGCCCCGTAGGAGAAAACTCCCGAACATTTGTGGATGAAGTGGTAATGTTTACAAGAAAGAGGGCTCCACTTATTGGAGTCAAAAAGTGGAAAGATATAAAGCAAAATGTCAAAATTACAATAGCAGAGGATTTGCTAGTAAGTTGCATCTTTTTATTTGTCGGTAAATAAGCATGTTAATTTTGTAATTACGTACGACTTCACCTTCACTTTCTGTTTTAATACAAGCAGAGTAGGTGGGATTTTCCAAACATTGAGAATGCAACGGAAAAGATATGGGACATTGCTAAAGAGCGGTACAAAGGATGGCGATCAACATTCAGTTCTACATACAAGGCATACAACACTTACGCTGAGCGAATGAAACATAAGCCTGAAGATATAGACATTATCGAATGGCACTACTTGATAATGTATTTTGGAACTGAAAAATTCAAGGTTCAATTTTTCTCTCTGCAATTACCAATTAGTGAATGGAATTGAGATAGTAACCATTAATGTATGGACTTGTACAGTTGATGCATTAGCAATAGCAATTACAAAATATATGCAACAGCATGTGTTACAGACATATATGTTTTTTACTACCACTATTTAGGATGCATATAATTCTTATTTAGACTTGAAAAATTGCCGCATAAGGCATATATGTTGTTGATGGCTTGCAGCAGCCACCCAGCCTAACATGCCCTAATATTTTTCCTCATGGTCCATTTGCAGGCTAACCAGGGAATTATATTGAACACAACGGAAAGCGAGGCTAATCCAAGTGAGGAAGACGAAAACATGACAACATTGGACAAGACTAACCCAGATAGTACATTGAACACCACAGAAAAGACACCTGAACATGTGGAAGAAACATTACTACAGGTAACAAAATTTGCAAATAGTTTGCTGCCATAAGGGATTTGGACTTTGTACATTCTATTGATGACCTGCTGATGTGTACCTTCCCTGAACTTCAATTGATGCATGCATGCTGAACATATTTTAATAGTAGTACACATCAGGATGCTAATATTTTTTATTTTACATTTTACATTTGCAGAATGACCTAGCAAGCATCCTGACCACACAAAAAGATGCTAGGCCATCTATTCGCACCACTCGAGCTTCTAATCTTAACCGAAGCCTCTTCCAAAATGTCGCTGTTAATAATGGTTCATCGAACTTCATTCCTCCACAACAATTGAAGAATACTGCTACAACTTGTTTGAAGAAAAGGAGGGACCAGCAGGTATGAAATGAAAATGTGACTAATCTTCATCTGTCATTGTTCTTATGTCAAATATAGCATACTGTTCTAAACTACTAGAAAATTATGCCAGGTGAAGTAGGGCTACTATATATCGGTAAATGAAATGAAATTAAATAATTCTGCTGGAATCACTTGCTAAATACTTTGCTACGGAACTGAACTAGAGAACTCAGGATTGCTATTTTCAGCTGTAACTCGTATCTCTAAACTTGCACTATGATGTACTTAAGTATGTGCTGCTGGACAATACTCACATTAAGGTCCCTCTTTATTGTTCATGTTCTATCAGGATGAAACAATTTGATCAGAGCAAACAGAGTCGTGGCGTCGTCAAGTCAGAAAATTCAACATGGCAAAGAAGCACGGACAAATGGAATGGAAGTGATAGTACTTTTGTTATTAGTTACAAACTTTGTAGTTTAAGTATGGAGATTGATATGTAATTCCTGCATGAGTGGTGGCACTTTTAAATTATTATGTGTTGAATTAATATATGTGTTTTTGATCCAGCCGTGTTCCTAATTTGATTATTAATTTGCAACAACAAATTATAATAAACTATCATATGCTCAATATGCTACCCCAAATTTTACCGTTGCGATAAACCTGTATGCAAAATTAGTATTTCGTTGTGATAGGCTGTTGCAACGCCACTACTATGTTGTGATTCCACTATATGCCATGAACAATGTTCGTTGCTATAGGATCTATTTGCCACAAAACATATTTCGTCGCAATAACTTTATGGCAATGAAATGCCTTCTGTGGCAATAAAACATATTGCAACGAAACCTCCCGTGGCAATTAAACCTGCTGCAACGAAACGCCTCCCGTAGCAATATATCCTGTTGCAACGAAATGCTCTCCGTGGTAATAGGGTCTATTGCCATAAACTATTGGCGTGGCAATAGAACCTATTCCCACGCAATATTTTCGTGGCAAATGATACTATTGCCACGACCAAACTTCGTGGCACAAGAAGCTATTGCCACGGAGTTAGCCGTGGTAATAGCCTATATCGCCACGACATCATTCGTTGCAACAATAAACAATTGCCACAACACATTGCATGGCAATAACCATAGGTATTGCAACGAAACCACAATCCGTTGCACAATCTTTTAAGCACGCAAGTACTTGCCACGCTTGCCAACGGAAGTGATGTGTTGCAATAGGTACATATTGCATCTATTTTGGCCCTATTGCAACGATTTCGCTCCGTTGTCCTAGACCTGAAAACTAGTAGTGTATGCCTAAAGAAAAAAAATCAACAACTTCAAACAAGTACAAATAGAATATCAGGATGTGCCATTTCATAAGAGCATTTGGTAGGATGGAGCACTAATTGGAGTTGGGTACACCACAAATCCACGGTTGCCCTTCGAACTGCACCATGAAGAGAAAATTGAAACTAAAGTACCATTTTGTAGATTAATGAGTAGGACTAGTTTTGCCCATGAAACCAAATCTACTTTAAATGCAGCCATGTAATAAATATGTATATCACCTATTCAGATTTTTCACACACTTACAAGTTAATTGTAATAACACAGAAACCAAGAATTACTTTAAAAAACAAACAAGAAGAGCAACACTGCAAATTGACTACATAAAACTGAACTAAATGCACATGAAAGTTTTACATCACACAAGGACTACACCATACTCAGCAAAATAAAGCAAAACTACTTCCTTACTGCCACCCCATATCTGCCTAGAAGTCAAAGTAATCATTTTCTGTCGGGCCCCCGGATTACCGAACCCGGACCCTCTGTGTATTACAGCACTAGTCCCAGATCAAAACTAGTGCACACAGTCAAACAGAATGGAAAACATCACCATCAACGATTTATTACAATAAATAAGAGTACTGACCACATGGTCTCATTATTACATTGGAGGTTTACGACCTCGCACACAAGAAATAAAGCGGAAGCAAAGATAACTCAGGACGACCCATCAATTCGCCACAGGCAATTGACTGGGGAAGCGCGACCTAGTCCTCCGGGAAGAATCCGTCGCAGCCACAAGCAAAGCAGTAGTCGTAGTCACCTTCTTGAGCTTCAACTTCCTCTGAGATTTTATTTTTAAGTGTAGCATGTGAGTACATAAAGTACTCCGCAAGTCTTGGGAAAAATGCATAGATGCAAGGCTTAACAAAGGAAAGCCATATGGTTCTTTTGCACAAAGCAATATTTGATATCTCAATTACTACTAATTACTTTCGAAGGCATCAATTTAATGAAGTAAATGTTTTAACAGAATTAACTTTCTAGTGAAGGTTCCAACTACCAACACTAGCTAACCAATTACCATTAGTCAAGTTTTAAACTGCGGGTTCCATCCACCCTCTCTGGCTCCATCCGCCAGGATTCCCTTCTGAGAGTTCCCTCCACTCTCGGAATACAAAACTTTTGATTTTAAAACCAAAGCCAGAAATCTACCAGGTGAATGCATTCCATGCCCGCCCTTGACCGTGGGCACGGCTATTCGAATAGTTTTACACTCTGCAGAGGTTGTACAACTTTACCCACAAGAGATAAATTATCCTAAAAGTCAACACGCTTCCTTTGGCATGAGACCCAGATAAAATATCACAAAGCCTTTACCTTACTCTAATCTAGCTAGATACCACCCGCTGAGGTTTCACCGCAGGTAGGCTAACCGCCCGAACCGAAGCCCCCTCTTGCGCCATATGAGTACAGTAAATCTCTGTCCCTCACTGTGAATAACCAGTCCATCCCTGGCACCCACTTTCCACTGGTGGCACCTAAACTAGACTAACATAAGTTAGTCAGCTAGGTCGTACCCATATAGACTTGTGGTTGTACGGTTAATACTCAGTTTGGACAAACACAAGCGTCGGTCCTTAATTGACTAGGGTGGAACATACACTTAACAAGTTCTCGTGCTTACTGCACCAACCCAAACAGCCATCCACCCTAATCTAAACCAACTTTCACATTTTTATTTTATTTTGAAAGATCAGTGGCAACTCCAATTACCACTACATTTATAAACACAAGGGTCCAGTCATAATTTCCCATTTTCAAGAGTTTCTAAAGATATTGGATAGCATGACTAAGCATTATTCTACCATTCTAATATTCACAAAGATTAATAGTAATCTCATTATTGAGACAAAGGAAGTTCTAGGGTGACAAGGTACATGGCAATCAATTTCAATGGAGGGTATAACAAGGTTGGTTTAACTAACCCTTAAGATTTGACCTAATATTTTATATAAATAGCAATGCACATAATTTGAAATAATTAAAACATTTCAAAATCATAGGTTCGAGATGATCAAAGGAGACTTGCCTTCTTGCAGGGTTTCTGGGTCTTCTTGTTGCTGTGAAGAGGGATCGTCGACAACGTTGGAATCTACGCGAGGAAAGACGAAGCGAACAAAGCAAATAAATACCAACGAAAATTCAAATAAAATCCAAAAATTCAACAGAGGCCATAGTTGGAAAGATTATGATTTTAGATGAATTTAGAAATTTGAATGGCTGGATTTGGAGTTAAAATGAGAAAGTTATGTTCATTTGAAAATCTCAGATTTGAATAAATCTAGAAATTCCCAAATTTCTGACAGGTGGGGTCCACTGGAATATTAGATTTTAATTTCTATTTTTTTATTCTGAGAGACTGACAGGTGGGGTCCACTGGTCAGTGAGTCCACAGAGAGCTGTCCCTGACGTGTGGGACCCACTAGACAGTGAGCCCACTAGCTCAGCCTCTGACACATGGGACCCACTGGACTCCGGGCCCACTTGTCAGAGACCAGCACAGAGGGGTGGGGCCCAGGCGGCAGTGGCCAGCGCAGACCGGCGGCCGCTGACGTGTGGGGCCCACTTGTCAGTGCGAATAAATTGAGAAAACTCAACCTCAGCGTGCGGAGCCGAGGGCTCGAACGCGCGCCGAGGGAGTCGGGGGAAGTGAGAGCGAGCGGTGATAGCCAAGTGAGCGGGGAGGCGTTGCCTACCCAATATGGGTAGGTAACCCTCTTGAGGGGTACCTTCGGGTAGGCCCGGACTGCAGTGAACGGAGGCGGGGTTGCCGGCGGCGAGAGGTGGTCGGGGAGGTTCGGTGGAGTTCCAAAACGCGTCCCTGGAGCGAAGGCGGTGCTGCTGGAGGGGTCAACGGGGTGTGGCGATGAGCGGAGTAGGCCGGCGACGAGGAAGACGACGGCGTGGATCGGGTTCTTCGGCGCGACGGTGCTCCCGCGACGGGGAGGGGCGGCTGAGGTGTCGGTGAAGTTCGCCCGAGCGAGAGGAGGCTCTGGGTGGCGACGGTGGGCTCCGGGGATCACCGAGGCGGCGACGATTGCTCGCCGGAGGGCGGCGGCGCTCGGAGGGGAAGGTGGCACGGCGACAGGGCTCTGCGGGGCTCGGGAGAGGAGGTGGAGTGCGTCGGGGTGTTGGGCGGAGGGAGGCGAAGCTGAGGGGGGGGGGTTTATAGGGCGGAGGAGGGGACACGGGCGCGGGATTGCTCGCCGGTGTGTCAGCCGGAAAAGGAACGGAGCGGGCAAAGAAGGAAATAGGGGGCAGAGAAGGAAGGAAGGACGCGGGGAAGAGGGGATTTGGTCGCGGCGGCGTCCAGGGTTTCCAAAACCGGAGGGATGGGGAAGGCAAGACCGGGTCCACCGAGGATTCGGTCGGCCGGCGAAGAAAGGAAAGAGGGGGGGGGGAAAGAAGGAAAGCGTCTCCGCAGGGAGACGACGGATCTGACATGCGGGGCCGAGATGGCAGCGGGAGCGGAGCACGTGCGGCTGACGGGCGGGGCCCGCAGGTCAGCGAGGTGAGGGAGGAAGTGAGAGCGGGCGGCTGGATGGCCCGCGCGGAGACTCGGCTCATCCGAGCCGTCCACGCGTCGGGCGAGGAGGAGGGGAAGGCGGGGCCGCCGGCTGACGAGCCGGGCCCGCTAGACAGCGAGGGAGAGGGGAGGTGCGGCCTGGATTGGCCGAGCGGAGGGGCTGGGAGGAATTTTTATTTTTCCAAATTCGATTTAGATTTTCAGAAAAGGCTAGAAAATTATTTAGGCCTCAGAAAAATATGAAAATACTTCCAAAAATTCCAGAAAAATTCACAGAAGCTCCTGGAGATATTTTGGATTTAATAAAATTATTTCCAACTATTGTTGATATTTAATTTTCATATTTTGAATTACTTTTTAAATTCTAAAAATAGTTTTTAAATTCCAGAAAATCCAGAAAGGCAAATAAAAGCCAAGTAAAATCCAATTACCTTAAAATAATTAATTTGAATTTAAATTTTTTCAAAAAGCCAAAATGTGGGATGTGACAAACCTACCCCCCTTAGAAAGAATCTCGACCCCGAGATTCGGACGGACTGGGAAAAAGGTCGGGGAACTCTTCTTTTAGATCCTCTTCACGTTCCCAAGTCGCTTCCGATTCTGAATGGTTGCTCCACTGCACTTTACAGAACTTGATAACCTTGCTGCGCGTACAACGTTCTGATTCCTCCAATATCTTGACCGGATATTCTGGATAGGTGAGGTCCTCCTTCACGTTTATTTCATCTAGAGGCATCTGCTTTTTTGGAACTCTGAGACACTTTCTTAGCTGAGATACATGGAAGACGTCATACACCTTTGACAGTTGTGGTGGAAGCTCCAACTGGTAAGCAACTTCTCCTCGTTTCGCCACCACGGGAAAGGGTCCAATGAATCTGGAAGCTAACTTTCTACTGACTCCAAAACGTCTCATTCCTTTGAGGGGTGACACCTTCAAATAAACATGATCCCCAGGTACAAATTCTAAGCTTCTACGTCAATTGTCCGCATAGCTCTTCTGTCTGGTTTGTGCTGTTTTTAATCTGTCCTGGATTAGACGAACCTGTTCTTCTGCTTGCTTCAACACATCTGGTCCAAATACTTGTCCTGCTCCTGTCTCCTTCCAATACAATGGAGTCCTACATTTTCTGCCGTATAGGGCTTCGAACGGAGACATTTGCAAACTGGATTGATAACTGTTGTTATAGGAAAACTCCGCATAGGGTAGACTTTGATCCCAGTTAGCCTTGTTTGCTAGAACACAAGCCCTCAACATATCTTCCAGAATTTGATTTACTCTTTCTGTTTGTCCATCTGTCTGTGGATGATAAGCTGTACTGAAGTTTAAGTTTGTGCCCAAAAGTTCATGTAGTTTTTGCCAAAATCTCGAAGTGAATTGGGTTCCTCGATCTGACACAATCTTCTTTGGGACTCCATGCAAGCACACAATTCTTGACATGTACAACTCTGCAAGTCTATCCCCGGAGTATGTGGTCTTTACTGGAATGAAATGGGCGACTTTTGTCAAACGATCCACTATAACCCAAATTGAATCATGCCCTGTTTTGGTTCTTGGCAATCCAGTTATAAAATCCATACCAATTTCTTCCCATTTCCACTCGGGTATCTGCAAAGGTTGTAGAAGTCCAGCGGGTCTCTGATGCTCCGCTTTAATTCGCTGGCACACATCGCACAAAGCTACATATTCTGCAATTTCCCTTTTCATGCTTGACCACCAATACCTTTCCTTGAGATCTTGGTACATCTTGGTACTCCCAGGGTGAATTGAATATCCAGCTTCATGTGCTTCCTTCAGAATCAACTCCTTTATCTCTTTCTTTTCGGGTACCATAATTCTTTTCCCAAACCACAGGGTACCTTCTTCATCCTCTGAAAATTCTGCTGCCTTCCCTTTCTTCATGTTTTCTTTGATTTCCTTAACGTACTTATCCTCTACTTGAGCTGCCTTGATTTGGTCTTGTAGCGTGGGTTGAACCTCTAGAGTAGCCAGGAACCCTTCCTCTACCACTTCCAAGTTGAGCCGCTCAAATTCTTCTTGAAGGGCAGGCATACTGTCCTTAATCCACAGCTTGGCACAGTAACTCTTTCTGCTCAAGGCATCAGCTACCACATTAGCCTTTCCTGGGTGATAATGTATTCCAATATCATAATCCTTTATTAACTCAAGCCATCTCCTTTGCCTCATGTTGAGATCAGGTTGAGTGAATATATATTTCAAACTCTTGTGATCCGTGTAAATTTCACAACGGTTACCAATCAAATAATGCCTCCATATTTTTAGAGCATGCACAACGGCAGCAAGCTCTAAATCATGAGTTGGGTAATTTCCTTCATGGGGTCACAGCTGCTTCGAGGCATATGCTACTACCTTTCTTCTTGCATCAGTACACAGCCTAGTCCCTGCCTTGATGCATCACAGAAGACTTCGAAATCCTTCCTAATGTCTGGAAGCGTCAACACTGGTGCAGAAGTTAACCTCTTCTTTAGCTCTTGGAAACTATCCTCACTTGGTTTACTCCATTCAAACTTCTTTTCCTTCTTCAGCAACTGGGTGAGAGGTCTTGCGAGCTTGGAGAAGCCTTCAATAAATCGACGATAGTAACCAGCCAATCCAAGAAAACTTCTGATCTCGGATACTGACTTTGGTTGTGTCCAATTAAGCACATCATTAACTTTCTCAAGATCTACGGACACTCCTCCTGCCGAAATCACATGGCCCAAGAAAGCTACTTTCTTTAACCAAAACTCACACTTACTAAACTTGGCATACAACTGATTTTCTCTGAGCTTTTCCAAAACTATCCTGAAATGCTCTGCGTGCTCCTCCTCATTCTTGGAGTATATCAGAATATCATCAATAAACACAACCACAAACTTATCCAAATATTCCATGAACACCTTATTCATCATATTCATGAAGTATGCGGGGGCATTGGTTAGACCGAAAGACATTACTGTATACTCGTATAATCCATAACGAGTAGCAAAGGCTGTCTTGGGTATGTCTTCTGGTCTTATCTTCAATTGGTGATAACCTGATCGAAGATCAATCTTAGAGAAGACACATGATCCTTTCAACTGATCAAACAGATCATCTATTCTGGGCAAAGGGTACTTGTTCTTGATCGTCACATCATTCAGGGATCGATAGTCCACACACATGCGAAGACTTCCGTCCTTCTTCTTCACTAACAGTACTGGTGCTCCCAAAGGTGACGAGCTTGGCCTTACAAATCCTTTATCCTGCAGTTCTTCAATTTGTTTCTTAACTTCCGCCAAATCATTTGCGGACATCCGATAAGGTCTCTTGGAAATTGGAGCTGTACCAGGTGCTAGATTTATAACAAATTCAATCTCTCTATCTGGTGGCATTCCTGGCAAATCTTCAGGAAATACATCTGGGTATTCACATGCTATAGGCACTGATTCCAAGGTTATTACCTTCAAACTGGTTAACTTACTCTTCTTCCGGGAAGGTGCATTGGATTGGAACCTTACTCGAATTCCTTCAGAATTGGTAAGAGTAACAGCTCGGTCGGCACAATCTATCTACCCTTTATACTTGGTTAACCAATCCATACCAAGTATTACATCTAAACCCTTGGAGTCTATTATAATAAGATTCGCTAGGAACTTAACTCCATTTATATCCACAGTTGCGTTGGGGCAAACTGTGTTAGTCCTTATTTCCTTTCCAGGAGACTGGACTAGCATGGGGTTCTGTAGTTTACGCACATCCCAATTATACCTTTCAACCACATCTTTTGACACAAAAGAATGCGAAGCTCCAGAATCAAATAATGCTGATGCAAATACTGAGTTGACAAGGAACTTACCCAGAACTACGTCGGTTGCATCCTGGGCTGCCTCCGCAGTGACATGGTTAAGATGTCCCCTGCTCATTGCCTGCGGAGTCCTTGGGGTTTGTGGTGCCCCACGGCCTTGACCTGCAGTCGGAGCTCTTGCTGGCGTAGTCCCCAGATTGAAACGAACCGGGGTCATTGCTGGGCGTTTCTGGGGACAGTTGCTGGCATAGTGCCCCATGTTCTTGCAGTTAAAACACTGCACTCCTGCTGCTGAAGTCTTGTTCTGCTGGGGTTGGCCACCGTTGCTTGCCCGGGGAGTTTGTGGATTTGGGCGAGGTCCTGAAAAGGGAGTCCTTGGTATGCTTGACTCTGAAGATTTGTGAAAGTGAGGTGCGCTGGGGCGGAATCGAGAGCTGCTTGCTCCTTGCTGGGCTTGAAACTTCCTCTTCCGAGTTTCGTATAGCTGACGCTGAGCATCTTCTTGGACAAAGGCCTTGTTCACTAGGTGCTGGAAGGTCGGGAAATCATTGGACACCAGCTGCACCTTGAGGTTGGGGTCAAGTCCCTGCGTGAACCTCCAAATCTTGGTCGCCTCCGATGTGACCTCTTCAGATGCATACCTGGACAGTTGGGTGAACTTGTTCAGGTATTCGGAAACACTGAGGTTTCCCTGCTGTAGTTGGTAGAATTCTCTTTTCTTCATTTCCATTATCCCCGTGGGGATATGGGCAGTGCGGAAAGCTTCGACAAACTCATCCCAAGTGATGGCTTGTGCATTTTGATGGGCGGCGCGGTAGTTTTCCCACCAGTTAGCAGCCATTCCCTTGAGCTGGTGAGCAGCACACAACACCTTCTCGTTGTCATTGCACTGAGCTAGGACCAACTTCCTTTCCACATCCTTGATCCAATCATCTGCCTCCAGGGGATCCACTGATCCAGCAAAAGTGGGAGGCCTTGTTCTCATGAATTCTCCTAACTTAGATTGGGGTGCTAGGTTGGGTGCCTGCTGGGCTGGCTGCACTTGGTTTTGTGCTAAGGCCTGAAGAAGCTGAAGTTGCATGGCCATCATCTGCTCCAAGTTGGGGGCCTGAGCAGGAGGTGGTGGAATGTTGTCCTCTGGCTGATTGTTTGCGTCACGGCTGTTGCCAGGGTTGCTCCTTGTGTTCACCATCTGAAGCGGTTTAGGTTAACAGAAGATAAGAGGGAAATAGCAAAGGTAAGAGATTAGGGGAACTAAACCACATCCCAAGCCAACACACAAGAAGAAACCAGCAACCACTAAGGGAAAAACTTTTATTAAAATCAAGATAACTCCATGAATGGCTGTACCACAAGTGCTCATAGGCCTGGTACAGTCCATCTAGCACACCAAAATATAGTAATAAGCGTTCTAAAGACGCGGACATTTTATTTGGGTACTACTGACTCAAAAGACTACTAATCCTCTCCAAAGACGCGCTCCTCAGGGTCCTCTTCCGGATCCTCTTCTGGATCCTCCTCCGGGTCTTCCTGACGCTCTCTCACGTGATGTCGTGAACAGTCACACTCAGCCAAGGCATGGTTACGACTGGAGGCAGTCGAACGCGAGCGGGAAGGAGAAGGCTTGCGCTTCTTGAGAGTGATGACAGGTGGCGGACTGGGGCGTCGCACCTTCTTGCGTGCTGTAAGTCTGATGTGGAGTCCTGAAAGTCGAGCTGGTGCCGGGTTGTTGGGGATGACAGCTGGTGCAGGAGAAGACGGCGTGTAATCAACTACGGGTGAAGACGGCGTGTAGTCAGCTGCGGCCCTGAGACGTCCCAGCTCAAACTCAGCTGCCTGGCTCTGGAGAAGCTGTGCGCGAAGCGTGTCGGAGTGCTGATAGCTGGAAGTGAGAAGCATCCGGAGTTGTCCAATCTCCTCCTGAGCTCTAGCATAAGTGACTGCCATCGCCTGGGTGAGCTGCACCTGATGTGACAGTCGAGGATCGTCAGCTGGAATATCAAAGGGGTCTGGATACCTCTGTCCTACCCTGGGGTTGATGAAGAAGCAAAAAGGGGACTGATGTACAGCATCCTTGTGCAGGTGGCACAACTCGTCAATGGCGAGGCGTGCTGCATCCTGGACAGCGTCGAAACAGCGGGACCGAGGGTGCTTGATGGGGTATGTGTGGGAGTTGAATTCCTCTTCCCGTGCATACAGGAATACCTCCATCGTCCAAGAGTCTCGATCTAGGATCCGCGTCTTCCGACCCCTGAAAATGGGCGGCTGATGGTACTCCAAGCACTGCATCAGCTACCGGAGAAGGCTAGCGAATGCTCCAACATCCTCTCCATGTGAGTAGTAGTCCTAGGGGGCAGCAGAGAATGAACCAGCCATCTACAAGTTGAGTAAAAGAAAAGATTAGTAAAAGATTTTAATAATGGAGTTGGAGACAAGGACGAGATTCTAAGTAAGAAGAGAGTAGAAGCAAAGAGGCTTATATATTTTTAATATACTCTTTTTAAGAAAATATGAGTCCTTAAGGTTTTACCATTTTCTTAAGCTAGGTCACGTCCTACAGTCAAATTGGCTCCGATACCATCTCTGTCGGGCCCCCGGATTACCGAACCCGGACCCTCTGTGTATTACAGCACTAGTCCCAGATCAAAGCTAGTGCACACAGTCAAACAGAATGGAAAACATCACCATCAACGATTTATTACAATAAATAAGAGTACTGACCACATGGTCTCATTATTACATTGGAGGTTTACGACCTCGCACACAAGAAATAAAGCGGAAGCAAAGATAACTCGAGGACGACCCATCAATTCGCCACAGGCAATTGACTGGGGAAGCGCGACCTAGTCCTCCGGGAAGAATCCGTCGCAGCCACAAGCAAAGAAGTAGTCGTAGTCACCTTCTTGAGCTTCAACTTCCTCTGAGATTTTATTTTTAAGTGTAGCATGTGAGTACATAAAGTACTCCGCAAGTCTTGGGAAAAATGCATAGATGCAAGGCTTAACAAAGGAAGGCCATATGGTTCTTTTGCACAAAGCAATATTTGAAATCTCAATTACTACTATTACTTTCGAAGGCATCAATTTAATGAAGTAAATGTTTTAACAGAATTAACTTTCTAGTGAAGGTTCCAACTACCAACACTAGCTAACCAATTACCATTGGTCAAGTTTTAAACTGCGGGTTCCATCCACCCTCTCTGGCTCCATCCGCCAGGATTCCCTTCTGAGAGTTCCCTCCACTCTCGGAATACAAAACTTTTGATTTTAAAACCAAAGCCAGAAATCTACCAGGTGAATGCATTCCTTGCCCGCCCTTGACCGTGGGCACGGCTATTCGAATAGTTTTACACTCTGCAGAGGTTGTACAACTTTACCCACAAGAGATAAATTATCCTAAAAGTCAACACGCTTCCTTTGGCATGAGACCCAGATAAAATATCACAAAGCCTTTACCTTACTCTAATCTAGCTAGATACCACCCGCTGAGGTTTCACCGCAGGTAGGCTAACCGCCCGAACCGAAGCCCCCTCTTGCGCCATATGAGTACAGTAAATCCCTGTCCCTCACTGTGAATAACCAGTCCATCCCTGGCACCCACTTTCCACTGGTGGCACCTAAACTAGACTATCATAAGTTAGTCAGCTAGGTCGTACCCATATAGACTTATGGTTGTACGGTTAATGCTCAGTTTGGACAAACACAAGCGTCGGTCCTTAATTGACTAGGGTGGAACATACACTTAACAAGTTCTCGTGCTTACTGCACCAACCCAAACAGCCATCCACCCTAATCTAAACCAACTTTCACATTTTTATTTTATTTTGAAAGATCAGTGGCAACTCCAATTACCACTACATTTATAAACACAAGGGTCCAGTCATAATTTCCCATTTTCAAGAGTTTCTAAAGATATTGGATAGCATGACTAAGCATTATTCTACCATTCTAATATTCACAAAGATTAATAGTAATCTCATTATTGAGACAAAGGAAGTTCTAGGGTGACAAGGTACATGGCAATCAATTTCAATGGAGGGTATAACAAGGTTGGTTTAACTAACCCTTAAGATTTGAACTAATATTTTATATAAATAGCAACGCACATAATTTGAAATAATTAAAACATTTCAAAATCATAGGTTCGAGATGATCAAAGGAGACTTGCCTTCTTGCAGGGTTTCTGGGTCTTCTTGTTGCTGTGAAGAGGGATCGTCGACAACGTTGGAATCTACGCGAGGAAAGACGAAGCGAACAAAGCAAATAAATACAAACGAAAATTCAAATAAAATCCAAAAATTCAACAGAGGCCATAGTTGGAAAGATTATGATTTTAGATGAATTTAGAAATTTGAATGGCTGGATTTGAAGTTAAAATGAGAAAGTTATGTTCATTTGAAAATCTCAGATTTGAATAAATCTAGAAATTCCCAAATTTCTAACAGGTGGGGTCCACTGGAATATTAGATTTTAATTTCTATTTTTTTATTCTGAGAGACTGACAAGTGGGGTCCACTGGTCAGTGAGTCCATAGAGAGTTGTCCCTGACGTGTGGGACCCACTAGACAGTGAGCCCACTGGCTCAGCCTCTGACACATGGGACCCACTGGACTCCGGGCCCACTTGTCAGAGACCAGCACAGAGGGGTGGGGCCCAGGCGGCAGTGGCCAGCGCAGACCGGCGGCCACTGACGTGTGGGGCCCACTTGTCAGTGCGAATAAATTGAGAAAACTCAACCTCAGCGTGCGGAGCCGAGGGCTCGAACGCGCGCCGAGGGAGTCGGGGGAAGTGAGAGCGAGCGGTGATAGCCAAGTGAGCGGGGAGGCGTTGCCTACCCAATATGGGTAGGTAACCCTCTTGAGGGGTACCTTCGGGTAGGCCCGGACTGCAGTGAACGGAGGCGGGGTTGCCGGCGGCGAGAGGTGGTCGGGGAGGTTCGGTGGAGTTCCAAAACGCGTCCCTGGAGCGAAGGCGGTGCTGCTGGAGGGGTCAACGGGGTGCGGCGATGAGCGGAGTAGGCCGGTGACGAGGAAGATGACGGCGTGGATCGGGTTCTCCGGCGCGACGGTGCTCCGGCGACGGGGAGGGGCGGCTGAGGTGTCGGTGAAGTTCGCCCGAGCGAGAGGAGGCTCTGGGTGGCGACGGCGGGCTCCGGGGATCACCGAGGCGGCGGCGATTGCTCGCCGGAGGGCGGCGGTGCTCGGAGGGGAAGGTGGCACGGCGACAGGGCTCTGCGGGGCTCGGGAGAGGAGGTGGAGTGCGTCGGGGTGTTGGGCGGAGGGAGGCGAAGCCGAGGGGGGGTTTTTATAGGGCGGAGGAGGGGACACGGGCGCAGGATTGCTCGCCGGTGTGTCGGCCGGAAAAAGGAAGGGAGCGGGCAAAGAAGGAAATAGGGGGCAGAGAAGGAAGGAAGGACGCGGGGAAGAGGGGATTTGGTCGCTGCGGCGTCCAGGGTTTCCAAAACCGGAGGGACGGGGAAGGCAAGACCGGGTCCGCCGAGGATTCGGTCGGCCGGCGAAGAAAGGAAAGAGGGGGGGGGGAAAGAAGGAAAGCGTCTCCGCGGGGAGACGACGGATCTGACATGCGGGGCCGGGATGGCAGCGGGAGCGGAGCGCGTGCGGCTGACGGGCGGGGCCCGCAGGTCAGCGAGGTGAGGGAGGAAGTGAGAGCGGGCGGCTGGATGGCCCGCGCGGAGACTCGGCTCATCCGAGCCGTCCACGCGTCGGGCGAGGAGGAGGGGAAGGCGGGGCCGCCGGCTGACGGGCCGGGCCCGCTAGACAGCGAGGGAGAGGGGAGGTGCGGCCTGGACTGGCCGAGCGGCGACGTGGGCGGACCTGGGCCGTCCACGCGTCGGTCGAAGGGGCTGGGAGGAATTTTGATTTTTCCAAATTCGATTTAGATTTTCAGAAAAGGCTAGAAAATTATTTAGGCCTCAGAAAAATATGAAAATACTTCCAAAAATTCCAGAAAAATTCACAGAAGCTCCTGGAGATATTTTGGATTTAATAAAATTATTTCCAACTATTGTTGATATTTAATTTTCATATTTTGAATTACTTTTTAAATTCTAAAAATATTTTTTAAATTCCAGAAAATCCAGAAAGGCAAATAAAAGCCAAGTAAAATCCAATTACCTTAAAATAATTAATTTGAATTTAAATTTTTTCAAAAAGCCAAAATGTGGGATGTGACATTTTCCTAAGGGAAATAAACAAACATTGTGCTTCAGGATGTCAGATCTACATCAAGATGTTGGCCTGAGCTACTTGAAGCCATTGACGGAGCTTCTATCTTTAGTTACAGCTTCTAGAGCAAGCAATCTTTCATGCATTGAGCCAAAAAGCATATATGTTGGATTCTGAACAATAACAGAGTTGGTTTTGATACAAAAGCAAACACTTGACATGTAGGAGAGAGAGCATGAACAAGGGGCAACCAACTTCACCTGAAATACAAGGGATGAACAAGGGGCAGCCTAGAAGTGCACACATCTTCTTCAAGATATTGGTTGGACCTCCCTCAAGCCATTCCTTGAGCTCCCAAAGACAGAGGGTGGAGTAGAGGGGGCTGGAGCATAGGAAGGTGTAGAAGAGGCAGCTGAGGATGAGGGTGGTTCCTCGAGGAGTAGCTGATGAGGGCAGTGACAAGGGACGCATAGGGAGGACGAATGGCTGGCGGCTTGGCAAGAGGTGGTGATGGCGTGGGTAGATTTTGGGATGAGGGTTTGGCCTCCAAGTTGAGATATTTGGGGATAAGGGATTAGGTGGAGAGCCAACTATTTGTGGTGTCTGTGCTCACAGGTCACATTGCCCTCCTTTTTTTCAATCTTGTGCCCACATAGCACACGCAAGGCTTTTGCTTCCCTCTAATTTGCGTGGCTCAAATCCCCAGCATATATGTTGACCCAATCAACCTTTTCCAAGCTAGATGTTTTGTGGCTAATACAAAAATAAAACTGGCAGATATGTTGTCCTAGACAATTTTTATTTCCGACAGATAGCAAGACCCGCAATCTATAAGATATTGTCAGCACAAATTTTGTTCCTCACCTGATTTTCCTCGGTAGTATGTTGCCCTTAATTATACATCATGGTGTACCAATGTTGATGGCCTAATTGCGAGAGCAAAAGTTGATCTCTAGTCGAAATGTCGATGCAAAGCAGTATCAAACATAGATAACCCACAATAGGCGTAAGCCAATGCAAATCATCATGTCGACGTGAAGCAATATTGATCAACAACAAACTACGAAGGTAGGGTTCTCCTAGCTAAAAAATACTCCTAAGGTACATGGTCAAGTAAAGGTAAAGGCAAAAGTGTTTGATTGGTTGGTGTATTTCCTATCAACCGATACAGGTTTTATGTAGCTTGTACTAAAACTCCTAAATCCGGCCTACTCAAACATGGATTCCACTTCAAATTCTTCTTTGTATCAACCCAACTCCATATTCCAAAAAGTTCCTTTCCATCTTTGTCTTGATCTCATCATCTTCGTCTCCATCTCTGCATCGAACTTTGTATCCACCATGGGTTCCTTTTGTATCAAGTAGACCTTTCTTTTTCAAACTTTACCAAAATCGGCTCTTCCTTTCTTGCTGGTTACTCCATGGTTGATTATACTACTTACGGAATCTTCGGCTGACTTGATCTCCATGATTTTTCCAAACTTCTATGCTTACATGGCTGATTTTTTTGCCTACCAAAATTAGGTGGCAACAATAGGCCTTTTCTCCTAACTTTTTTAAAGAATGGTTCGGGTAAATTCATTGGATGTTGCACGAGCTGTCCGGAGAGACGCACGAGACTTGCCAAACATAAAGAATCCGAGTATTGCAATGCAAGTAACGGTAAAATCCGACCACACCATGGTTTTCCAAAGGTTGAGAAGGATTCCTTTTCAGGATCCAAATGGATTTGGAAGCCCCTTGAACAAGAAAAGAAAACATATACAGAATTGAATTCAGTTCAGAGGAGGTGGGACGGGGGGACAAGGTACCCTATGGTCTCCTAATATTTCTCCTCCTCTCCGTGTGAATAGCTCCTCTTGTCCTCCTCGACGGCGAAGGCGAGGCGGGTGGGCGTGGAGACATGGAGTGCCCAATTGTCCTAGATGGCGGTGTGATGTGGTCAAGAGTGTGAATGCTACATTGATTTGTGCTTTTATCTATGCAATCTGAAGTTACAAGGCTTAGTAGTGCTGAATTGTGCAAGGAGAAAGAAGTCATCGGTTATGGGAGAGAGAAGAATATCTTAGTTTGTGCGGATTCTTATGTGATTCCTCCTTTGCGCAGTGCAAATAAGACAACAATGCATGGAATTAGAGGTGTGGATGGAGAAGAAATAAAGTTAGTTTGGCTAAAGAGAAAGACACAAGATCAATCAAGTTCTCGTGATTGCAGTTCTGTCCATAATGTTCATGAAGTTGTCAACGCCAATTCTGAGGTTTCTAATGCACAAAAAATACATATTTGAAAAGCTAATGAAGTCTAATTTCCAACGAATCAAACAACGCTTGATTGGAGCTTCCTACACAAAGTTATGGTAACTTCATTGGATGCTGCACGAGCTGTCCGGAGAGACGCGCGAGACTTGCCAAACATAAAGAATCCGAGTATTGCAATGCAAATAACGGTAAAATCCGACCACACCATGGTTTTCCAAAGGTTGAGAAGGATTCCTTTTCAGGATCCAAATGGATTTGGAAGCCCCTTGAACAAGAAAAGAAAACATATACAGAATTGAATTCAGTTCAGATACGGTTCGGGTCAGACAGGAAGTTCAATACTAAAACACCCATAACTTTCACAAACGGAGTTCGATTTGGGCGTTCTTGGACTCGTTGGAAAGCTATTTCGAAGCCCCATACAATGAACAAGGTGCTAGCCATGGAATTCTCATGGCCACGTCGCAAATTGAGAGATAATCCGGTGGTAGTAGTTTAGATATTTCCTTTTTAGTTTGTATTGGAGTTTGTTTTGGCCTTAGGCCAGGTTGTGCGTGAGTTTTAGTTAAGGCCATGCATTGTGCACCAATATAAGGCCAGAGCCTTAGCCCCATTGTAACTTAGGCTATGATATGATAAGTTTTTATGCTTGTGAAATAAAGGAGAAAATCGTCATGATGGTTGTTGGCGGTCAGATTGCGTGAGTGCAAGGTTTTCTCATTTGGAGTTTGCTGAGTTGGTGCAAGGCAAGAATAGGAGATTATTGAGATTGCCCATCGAATCTACAAGGTTCATCTCTTCTAATTCATGTCTTCTTGCTGAATTCACGGTTTGCGGAGTTCGGTGGATTGCTTCTAGTGTGCGACTTGCATACTAGTGCAAATTGCCCTTATCAAGATTGTTGGCTACATCAAGACAAGGAGAAGGAATCTCGCTGAACGTATCAGGAAAGATCGGGCCATCCCTACGCATCAACTAATCCTTAGTTGGTCTGCATCACGGTGGCCGTAGGGTGACGCAGCTCGGTGGTGAGGTGTGGAGGCAATGATAATGCAATGGCGCTGGTGCAGCCACGTAGGCGGAGCAGCGTGAGGCCCATGTGCAGGGATGGAGGTGCTGGAGGCAGGCCAAAGTAGGATAATGTGGCTGAAGGGAATCGCGGACTCGTGATGAGATGGGATAGATTGGGATCGGAGAGGGGGTCAGGTGACGGTGAGGGATGTGGTGGGGAGGAGGCGTCTAGCGGATGGGATGGGAAGCGGTGATAGGGGGATGCAATGTTGGCCAGATGGGAAGGGAGGAGGCGACGGGGGATGCAACATTGGCTAGATGGGAGGGGCAGTGCTGCTAGGAGTTGAGGAGAGGATGGATGGTTTGGGGGCGACAATACATGTGAGGAGGGAAGGGGGAGGAGGAGGTGGAGCTAGGGTGGGGTGGGGTAGGGAGGAAGCAGCAATGTAGGGTGGGGAGGGAAGGAGGAGGAGGCGTGTGAGCGAGTGAGATCTCAACGAACGGGAGAGATGAGGTGTGTGAATTGTTTTTTTAAGGGAGAAGGGGGAAAGAATGTACCACCTAATAATCCCTTCTTTTAAGTAGTAGTGATAACAGTAAAACATTTTCAAACTAGTAAATATTCTTGTAAATGATTAGATTCTACAACGCAGCACATCATAGCATCTGTAAACTCGGCCTTTGTTTAGGTGCAAAGGGAACTATGTGTGTAGCACAAGGGTTCAGTGAATATGTACACATTTCATATTAGTGCACTACTCACCAATATCAGCACAATAGTTGTAGTTTACACAAGATACATGCTTATTCTAATTCAATAGCATGACAATACTTCCATTTTCCACGCTACAGAAAAGTTCATAAAAAGTATTCTACCATCTTCTCACACACAACTACACATCTAGATCATCAGATCACCCCATGCCACCTTCCAATTGAGCCTTCTTATCTTCTCCGTCCACAACCCTTTGGCTATTCCTATACACATACCTCCTCGCAAAGAACATGTAAACGAAGAACGACACCAGCTCAAGAACCGCAAGCAGGCCATAGAACCTATCGAGCTTGTCCCTGTTCAAGTTCGTCCCATCGAGCCACCCTCCGGTCCCGTTGCCGCGCCTCGTAACCCGGTTCGCCACCTGGATCAGCAGGCTCCCCAGCCAAGCCGACACCCCAAGGATGCAGTAGAAGATGGAGCTCCCAATGGACTTCATCCCCATGGACGCCTCGCTGTAGAAGAACTCAAGGAGCCCCACGAAGGAGGTGACGTCCACCACCCCTAGGAGGAAGAACTGCACCGTCAGCCAGAACACGGACATCGGGATCCCGGTGGTCGCGTCCATGAGGTCGTTCTCCTCTGCCACCCTCTTCCTCTTCGTCTCCACCAGCGCGGCGACGCCGGTGGCCACGGTGGCTGAGAGGAACCCGATGCCGATGCGCTGGAGGTGCGTGACGCCGCCGACGTACCCGGTGATCCTGCGCAAGGAGGGGACGATGAACCGATCGTAGAGGATCAGGATCACCATCTGGAAGACAGTCGGGATGACGAAAAGCGTCGCCGGGGAGATGTGGATGGCGCCGAGCTTGGTGTCCATGGTGTTGCCCTGCTGCACGGTGAAGTTGAGGATGAGGGGCACCGGGATGTAGCCGAGGATGGAGCTGAGGAAGATGGGCACCATGCGGAGGACGATCTTGGTCTCCTCCACCTGGGTTATGGTGCAGAGCGACCATGAGCCTGTCTTTCCAGTGTCTACTGCTGCTTTCTCAAGGCACCTGAAAGAAATGAAACATTTTTCAGGTTTTACAGGGGTCGCAGAATGCTCAGATTTGTACTTACTGAAAGCCCTCTGTTCTCTGGAGCACTTCAAGGACCATGTCGTCATCTCGGTTGATTTGCCTCAGTTCACTGGGGTTCTCGGGTAACTGAACTCTTCTTTTCTTGAATGCCACTACAAGAACCTGACGTGGAGAATTTTAGCATATTAGAAGTCTTAATACATGCTGTGTATTACAAGAACAGAATTTCAATATTACTTGCAAGATCCTCGTGATTGGGCTTCCACTCGGCAGCTGGTTCCTGTAAAACGGGAACCCGGCAACCCATATCAGCATGCCCAGCAGCACGGACAGCGCGCACACAGCGAATCCGAGGTCCCATCCTCTGCTGTTCTCCACCCACACAATGAACACGAGCCCGACGAACCCGCCGGAGGACACGGCGAAGGTATACCAGTTGAAGAAGCTCGTCTCCTGCCGCTGCTCGACGGGGTCGGCCGTGTCGAACTGGTCGCCGCCCAGCGCGGGAAGGCACGCCCGCGCCGCACCGTCGCCGATGGTGATGAGGTAGAGGCCCAGCAGGAGCAGGCTGAGGTTGGAGCCGCGGACCGGCTTGCAGGTGGTGCTGGTCTGCTGGCCGTTGGGGCCGCACGGTGGCGGGTGCAGGGAGGGGACGTGCGCTTGGACTGCTAGAAGGATGTATCCCTGCAACACAATTCATGAGAAGTTGAAGCAATCTGAGACTTCTACACATGCCGAACACATCAATTCACCAATCACTAGTTGTCAAATTACAATTATCTGGTCCAGAGTTTGCCGCATAAAATCCATTGCGATGTGGAGTTTTGAAGATTTATTTGTAACACAGTCATGAGTGTTAGAGTACAATATATGGTAGGATAGAGTCCATTGGGATTACAATCCCTTGTACCATCTTGCCCCTCAAGTCTTGTCCCTCTATATATACCGCCCAAGAGGCTCAATGCAATACATCCAATTCCACCCAACTCCATCTTCTATCATGGTATCAAAGCTCTAGGTTTAGATCCTAACCCTAGACGCCGCTAGCTTCCGCACCGCGCGCCCCCGGGGAGATCAATCTCCGCCGGGGGCAGCGCCACCGTTTAAGCGGCGGATCCTATTGATCCGGCCGCCATCATTGTCGTCGTTGTCAAGCAGCAGTTCGGGCCTCCTCCTTCTCTGGTGAATCTTGGCCGGACGCCTCAGATCCGCCGTCGCTCGGCCCTCGGGGAAGCCCGTTGCCGCTGGGATCGAGCCGCCTCGCCTCGTCCGCTCTGCCTGGAGAGGTCGCCGCCGTCCGGGGGCCTCCGCTTGGAGCCCGGGCCGCCAAAGACCCCGCCGCCTTCCTCCTCAGATCCGGGGCCGCCGCTTGGCTCGGCCGCCCGGGATCGCCTTCCTCCGTCGCGGATCCGGGGAGCCGCCGCCGTCCCTCCTCCCGGGCCGGCGTCGCCTTCGCCTCCTCCCGGGCTGGCGCCGTCTCCCCCTCGTCCGCCTCCGCCCGGGCCAGCGCCTCCTCCCGGGCCGGCGCCTCCTCCCCCGCGTCCGCCTCCTCCCGGGCCGGCGCCGCCTCCTCGCCGGCTTCCCGCTCCGGGCTGGCTCCTGCGCCAGCACCCGCCAGCCGCTCCGTCCCCGACCGCCAGCTCTGCGCCAGCACCCGCCAGCCGCTCCGTCCCCGACCGCCAGCTCTGCGCCAGCGTCCACTCGGCCCCCCGCCGCTGCAGGCCCGGCCGGCCGTCCGGCTGCCGGGACCCGCCTCCCGACGCCCTCTGGTCCTCCTGCAGCCCGGGCCGCCTCCCCTCTGTCTCGTGAGTCTGCTCTGCCAGATCCAAACCTGAGATATTTTGAGTAGGTGCACCCAAAAAAAATGGATAGAGGATCAGGCTAGGTGTACCAGTGAGTTGCACATGGAGGATTTCGCTGCTGCTGTTGTATCTTTTCTTTTTTACTCGATCACTGATCGGGGTTGAGTCGCCCACCGCCCGTCGACCTCGCACGTATCTACTCCGACATCGGCGTCGACTTCACCGGTCTCTACCTCTTCGACTGTGCGGCCAGGCCGAGCCCGCGATGCCGAGGGGACGCCTTCCCGCGTCGCGTCTCGGTTATCCCGTCCGCACATCTTCATCGCCGGTTCGTCATCGCCACGCAGATCGGGACGCCTCCGCCGACTTCTTCCATCGTCGTCCCGCCTCGCGCGTACTCGGTCTGATCAGCCGATTGTGCGCGATCCACCCGGCTCCCGTGACGTCCATCGTCGAGTACTACGCTCATCTTCTCCGAGCAACAGGGCTGCTGCTGTGTCGCCTCCTCGGGCCGCAGCACCACCGCACGTGTGTCCTCTCGCCGTTGCATCTACATCGCCGTCCCCTGTGCATCGACGACTGTGCTGCGCAACCTCTTGTGTGCCATTTGTCTGCACATGGTCTTCGTCATACTGATCGGGCCTTCCTCGCCGACATCGAGCGCTACCACCGTCGCCGTACCTTGCGTCAGGACTGCTCGCCTTCGCGCCAGAGCGTCCGCCCGGACTGCTCGCCTTCGGGTTGGAGCGTCCGCTCCCGCACTGCTCTTTCTTCGTCCAGCACAACCACGCCTGGTTGGGGCCCTCTCCCTTGTACGTCCGGTACTGGCAACACCGGTGCGTGCTTTCGTCCCCGACGCGTTGCCGGGTCCGGCAAACCTGGCACACGCCTCGGCTCTAGCGGCTTGACTGCATCGACTTCGGCATCGACCCTCCCGTTCCCGTCCCGTCTGCCTCGATTGCATCGCCGTTTTTCGCCTACATCCTCGACGGCCCTGACTGCGTCGACCTCGGCATCGCCCCCCTTCCACGACGACTGCCTCGACGCGTCTCCGTCATCACCATGGCGCCTCTTTTGCGCCTGCGGCTTCATGCGCGACCGTCTCGACATCGGTAACCCGACCACAACTACGTCGACCACGGCCATCTCTAGCACGGCATCCTCGACCACGACTACTCCGCCCTCGCGCTCGGCTACCTCGACATCGACACAAAGGGCTACCGCCTTGCTTGAGCTACTTGTCGGTTCCTGCTCCAGTCACAGCATACGCGCCGCATCAACGGTTATGACTGCGGGGGGATGTTAGCTCTTCGGCTTATTCTCCAGTCGCACCGTCTGCGACGCTCCCGTTGTGACTGCGGGGGGATGTTAGAGTACAATATATGGTAGGATAGAGTCTATTGGGATTACAATCCCTTGTACCATCTTGCCCCTCAAGTCTTGTAGCTCTATATATACCGCCCAAGAGGCTCAATGCAATACATCCAATTCCACCAAACTCCATCTTCTATCAATGAGCATTGCCATTACATCGATTGCTGTCACTGAATGTCGAGTTTTGCCAGATCAAAAACCATGGCAATGTAACATGCTTGTGCAAAGCGAACTTCCTGTAACATGCAGAAGTGCACGTGGCTTTACGAGGCACCTAAATTCGTGCATGAACACTTAGAAATAGAGCTCCTTGGTCGCAAAAGAAAAAAAAACCCATTGCAATGTAGAGTTTCTGAAAAGTTGTCGTAACAGAATTCTAGACATTTGATCTACTATTAGCTAGTTCAACCGGCATTGGGATCGCTGTCTTTTGGCTAACAACCACGGTTCCAGTCACACTAACTATATGTTAGGTGGGTTTATTGAGGATTTTCCAGAATTTGATCTGGTGACTACGATAACCAAAAACATCCTTGAATCTTGGACAATAATTGTAGTGCGTAGGTAGCATCCTTGCATGTTAGGTGGATTTACTGAGAGCGTAGGTACCCATATACCATTTGAAGAGAGGAGGAATTTTATAGGTTAGCTGCACCTGAACTTTCTATTAGATCTCTTTTTTTTTAAAAAAAATAGCTACCTTTTTTAGATTATTAAATCCCTAACCTGTGCGTTATATGTAGACACAATTATTTAACTTTAGGATTCTGTGCATGGATTTGTAAGAGACTGAGAAGGCTGACCCCATTGGCCAACCCAAACAGGGTATTTTTCTTAACAGTTCTTACCCTTATTTTCAATGTTTTCTTGCTGTTTCGGTCATGTTGTTTGTCAATCAATTATGAATAATAATGATGTTTTGTCACTTTTCTTCCAACTCGGGCCACACCATCAGCCCCCCAAGACTATTTATAAGAGTGATATGATAGGCACCAACTTCAAACCAAAAGCAATTGAAATGTTAAATCACATGGCAATAAAAATCTGCAAATTTGTAAGAAAAAGGAAGGTGATGTCTAAAAAGCATCTAGATATTTCCTCTTTTGCAAAAAAAAAAATCAGTCAGTTTCAAAGATACACATACCCTAGCAACCTACCCCTCCCATCCACTCCCCCTTCCCAAGCTGCCAACCTGCCCACCGCTCCCCACACTTCCTCCCCTTCCCCGTTTCCCGCGACCTGTTGTCTCACAATGTTGGTCAACTTCACCATCATTGCCTCTGCTAATGTTGCCAGTGACCACATTAGCTGCTGGGCCTATAGCCAGTGGCAGCCACACCACCTTTGCCACATTTTTGGAGAAAAAAGTCTTCTTTTTAACATTCAATTATTATCTGAGTCTAAATTTCAACCTTCTAACTCCAAAATTGTTTAACTTTTACTCTTGAACTACCAAAACTGTTTAATTTTCACTCATAGGTTGGTTTTTAAGTGGTTTTTGCCACTTTGCAGCCTCATCTGTTTTGACTTATGTAACATACTAACTAGCAGGAGGTAATAAAAGGAGAGTAAATATTTATATATGACCCATGAGTCCCACGTGTCAGCCCCATCTCTTTCTTCCCCTCCCTCTTTCTTCTCTCTCATTCTTCTCATCCTCTTCCTCACCTTTCCCTTTGCTCTACTTTTCCCGACTGCTGCTTGCATTACTGCACCCCCCCCGGGTCCCCAACGCCTCCATGGCGGATGGTGCCCCTTGCCTGCCCGAAGCAAGGCCTGAAATCATCCAGGTACTGATTTGAGTTAGGAACCACGAACAAATTGGTTCAAATCAAGATTCTCCGATCTGCAATGTCCCTTTTGTTAGAAAATGGCCCAATGAGCGAGGCCCATTTTCACGAATCCCAAAGCATGCATGGTTAGTACCATATTGCTAAGGTAGGGGGAGGAAGACCAATTTATAAGGTGGAATCCTCCCCACTCCTTGAATATGGAAAGAGATGATATGAGGATGGATCTGTCTAGTCACACACACGCGCACGCACGCGCGCGCGCGTATCCGCGTATTTTCGCGTGAAAATCGCGTGACTTGTGACTTGCGACGCGCGACCGTGCCGTGACGTGGCGCGTCACTTGGCAGACCAAGTCTATCTCTATTTTTGCTGAATCCTGCACCACTATCTCTCTGTTTGAATGAGATTCAAACATTTGAATGAGGCTTTATTGGGTTTGATGACAGACAGTAACTGACTGGTTGAATGTGTCAGTTACCAGTGGGTAAATGGCTGTTTTAATCATTTCAGTTACTAGTCTGTCTATATGTATACCTGGAGACGTCCAGAGTATGGTGTGTGAACCTGACTGCCTCCATTCTCTTCCTCCAAAAACTTTTGTGTGCTGTTGTGCTGCGCCGTCTGAACCTCGTCGACTCTTCTTCCCGGCGTGCACCGCGAAGAAGAGGAGCGGTATCTCCGAACCGTTGCTGCCGTGAAGACCTGCACGGGGGCGGCAATAAGGTTTCTGGGCAGCGCATCTGCGCGACCGCTCACTGCACTGCGACACCTTTGTTCTGCACTGCGTCAAGCCTGCGCGGCTTCCTGTTCTTCATCAGGCTAACAAGTAAGTCGTTCGTGTGCACGTTCGACTTTGTTACTATATTGTTTTTCTTCTTAATTTGTGAAGTATGATGAGTAGCTTGCTGTTGGTTGTGAGTTTTGCATCATTAGTTTATTATTTCTGTCTCCTAATAAATGTTGGAATTAAAATATTGCCCACATTTCCAACATTCCAGAAACCTTATTGTGAATTTTGTTGCAATACAGAAATGGCTAATGCTTCTGATGCGATGAAACCTGAGAGGTTTTCTGGTCAGAATTTCCGTAGATGGCAGACTAGAGTCAAGTTTTGGCTCATGTCTTTGGGGCTGTGGTGGGTTATCCACCCACAGTATCCATTTACGATTGAGCAGTACATGCAGTTTGAGGCTGCGAATAATACTGCTCTTGGCTGCATTCTGACTGTTCTGGCAGATCAGCTCTATGATGTGTACATGGACTACAAGTCCGCCACAGAGTTGTGGGATGCACTAGAGCAAAAATATGCAGAGACAGAGGCAGGTCGCTGGCTCTACATATGTGAGCAATTTTTCGACTTTAGCATGGATGAGGCTAAGTCCATAGTTGGACAAGCTCATGACCTCCAGCTACTAGTCGGTGAGATTGCGCACTTGGGCTGTGCATTGCCTCCAAAGTTTGTGGCTGCGGGCATTGTTGCTAAACTCCCTGCCTCTTGGCGGGATTTTGCTACTAGCTTGAAACATAAGAGGGAAGAGATTTCTGTTGAGGATCTCATTGCAGCCCTCGATGTGGAAGAAAAAGCAAGAGCAAAAGATGCACCTAGCACATCTGGCCAGAACAATGCAAATGTCATACAGAGAAAGACTGTTGCTAAGAAGTACAAATCCAACAAACCGAACAAGACAACTAGTTTTAAGAAGAAAACTGAGAAAAAGGATTTGAAGGATATCACCTGCTTTGTGTGCGGTAAAGACGGTCATATGGCGAAGGACTGTCGTTTCCGCAAAATCAGAGATGGTGAACAGCCTAAGAAGAAGGTTGTTAACGTGACCATAGGCGAGGCCTCGACTTCAGGAGGGTATGGTAATTCACCTGTTGTCTTTTCAGCTTGTCAATCCACTAATTGGTGGGTTGATACTGGAGCTAATGTTCACGTATGTTCTGATATTTCCTTGTTTTCCTCTTATCAGGCAGCAGGGGCTTCCTCCGTCCTAATGGGAAACGGGTCGCATGCTTCTGTTCTTGGTGTTGGCACGGTGGATCTGAAGCTTACTTCAGGGAAGATTGTCCACTTGAAGAACGTACAGCATGCGCCTACAATAAAGAAGAACCTCGCTAGTGGTTCTCTCCTATGCAGGGATGGTTATAAGCTAGTTTTTGAGTCAAATAAAATTGTAATGTCTAAGTTCGGAAAATTTGTTGGTAAAGGCTATGAGAGCGGAGGCTTGTTCCGCCTAAGTATCTTAGAGTCTTGTTATAATTTGAATATTGCAACTGGTTCAAATAAATGTGAGGCAAATATTTGGCATTCTCGTTTCTGTCATATTGGTTTTGATAGTATTGCTAGAATGTCCAGATTAGATTTAATTCCAAAATGTGAAATTGTCAAAGGATCAAAGTGCCAGTCATGTGTGCAAGCAAAGCAACCTCGAAAACCTTTTAAGGGATTAGAGGATGAAAAGGACTTGGCACCTTTAGATCTTATTCATTCAGATTTGTGTGAAATGAATGGATTATTGACAAAAGGAGGCAAAAGATATTTTCTAACTTTTATTGATGATGCAACACGCTACTGCTATGTGTATTTGCTGAAAACTAAAGATGAAGCTTTAAACTACTTTAAAACTTATAAGGCCGAGGTTGAGAACCAACTAGAAAAGAAAATAAAAAGATTAAGGTCTGATCGTGGAGGAGAGTATGTCTCTCATGAATTCTCCCAATTCTGTTCTGAGCATGGAATAGTCCATGAATTTACACCACCATATTCACCCCAATCAAACGGGGTAGCTGAGAGGAAAAACCGGACACTGACAGATTTGGTTAATGCCATGTTAGAGAGTGCCGGTATGCCTAAGACATGGTGGGGGGAAGCTATTTTAACAGCAACTTTCGTCCTAAACAGAGTAATCAATAAAAAGAGTGAGATTACTCCGTATGAGGGATGGAAGGGGAGAAAACCTAATATTAATTTTCTGCGAACTTGGGGGTGTTTGGCAAAAGTCAATATACCATTGCAGAAAAAGAGAAAACTTGGACCAAAAACAGTCGATTGTATTTTTCTAGGATATGCACAAAACAACACGGCCTATAGATTTTTAGTAGTTAAATCAGAAACTCCTGAGATTATTGCTAATACAATAATGGAGTCTAGAGATGCTTCATTCTTTGAGAATATCTTTCCTATGAGAACAGCAGGCAGTACTTCACAAACAGAGAATGTTCAAACTGATAATATTGAAAATGAGAATAATCAAACTTCTGAACTTCCCACCATTTCTGAACCAATATGTGATATCCCTGAGGAGGATAACAATCTAGTCGCAGAAGCTCCTCGCAGGAGCAAGAGACAAAAGGTTGAGAAAACCTTTGGTGACGACTTTATTGTATACCTCGTGGATGATGTGCCAAAGACTCTTTCAGAGGCTTATGCATCTCATGATGCTGAGTATTGGAAAGAGGCAGTCCGTAGCGAGATGGATTCTATCATGGCTAATGGGACTTGGGAGATCACGGATCGTCCTATCGGGTGTAAACCTGTAGGATGTAAGTGGATCTTTAAAAAGAAACTAAGGCCTGATGGAACAATTGAGAAGTACAAGGCAAGACTTGTGGCCAAGGGTTACACCCAGAAAGAGGGAGAAGATTTCTTTGATACCTATTCTCCTGTCGCCAGATTAACTACCATCAGAGTGCTCCTTGCGTTAGCATCTTCCTATGGTCTACATGTTCATCAAATGGACGTGAAGACAGCTTTCCTTAATGGAGAGTTGGAGGAAGAAATCTATATGGATCAACCGGATGGTTTTGTGATTTCTGGACAGGAAAATAAAGTATGCAGATTATTGAAATCTTTGTATGGTCTAAAACAAGCACCAAAACAATGGCACGAAAAGTTTGACAAAACTTTAACATCCGCTGGCTTTGTTGTGAATGAAGCTGATAAATGTGTGTATTATCGTTATGGTGGGGGTCAAGGAGTTATCTTATGTCTGTATGTAGATGACATACTTATATTTGGAACAAATACTGCCTTAATTGACGAGGTCAAATCTTTCTTATCTCGGTGTTTTGATATGAAAGACTTGGGAGAGGCAGATGTTATTCTGAATATTAAATTGATCAAAAGTAAGGATGGGATTACTTTGAATCAATCCCATTATGCTGAGAAAATATTAAGCCGGTTTGGTTTTGAAAACTGTAAAGTTTCACCAACACCCTATGATGCGAGCATTAAGCTTCGAAAGAACCAGGGGTTAGGAAAAGATCAATTAAGATATTCACAAATTATTGGGTCACTAATGTATTTAGCTGGTGCCACAAGACCTGACATTTCATTTGCTGTGAGCAAATTAAGTCGGTTTACTTCTAACCCGGGAGATGATCACTGGGAGGCACTTGAAAGAGTGTTGCGCTACTTGAGAGGCACAACATCTTTTGGAATACATTATACTGGACATCCTTCTGTTTTAGAAGGATACAGTGACTCCAATTGGATCTCTGATGCGGATGAGATCAAAGCTACAAGTGGTTATGTATTCACTTTAGCTGGTGCTGCAGTTTCATGGAGGTCTTGCAAACAGACCATATTGACGAGGTCAACCATGGAAGCAGAACTTGTAGCACTTGATACAGCCACAGTTGAGGCTGAATGGCTGAGAGAGCTTCTATTGGACTTGCCATTGGTTGAGAAACCAATACCTGCAATCCTAATGTACTGTGACAATCAAACAGTGTTGGCCAAAGTCACAAGTACAAAGGATAATATGAAGTCCTCTAGACATGTGAAGCGTAGACTTAAATCTGTCAGAAAACTAAGAAACTCCGGAGTGATTGCTGTGAACTATATTCACACTGAGAAAAATCTGGCAGACCCTTTTACAAAGGGGTTAGCACGGAAAGCGATTTCCGTTGCATCTATGGACATGGGAATGAGGCCCATTTAAGTTACATTACAATGGTAACCCATACCTTCTTGATCGGAGATCCCGTGACTTAGGCAATGGGAAAAACAAATTGATGTTGTAACAAGAGAGTACATATTTATTGAACCCATGTCCTAATAAAAATGTACTTTCAACTGTATGGAAGGTTGGCATAAAGCCTTAATGTATTCTGTTGTCCAAATAAGGAAAAGGTATTAGCCTGCAGGATACCTAGAAAGAATACACCTACTTGAGCCTAACTGTGTGGTCGCAGTTCACGAGAACGGGGCATTCTCTAGAAAGCTCATGAGCAGATAAGGGAGCATGACCATATAACGCTCCGTTTAGGCGTGGTTCATTGGCAGCCTAGTACTAGTTGAGATTTCAAGTGAAATCTGATCATAAAAAGCTGTGAATTCAAGGCATAGTGATGAATCTTGTCATTCTAGGTGCAAGTTCAACCCGTATGGGACTTACACTAAAAGACTGGTATATTAACAGTACTTCAGCACAATATCTTTGACTTCTAATTCTGCTTTGGAATTGGTGGGGGATTGTTAGAAAATGGCCCAATGAGCGAGGCCCATTTTCACGAATCCCAAAGCATGCATGGTTAGTACCATATTGCTAAGGTAGGGGGAGGAAGACCAATTTATAAGGTGGAATCCTCCCCACTCCTTGAATATGGAAAGAGATGATATGAGGATGGATCTGTCTAGTCACACACACACGCGCACGCACGCGCGCGCGCGTATCCGCGTATTTTCGCGTGAAAATCGCGTGACTTGTGACTTGCGACGCGCGACCGTGCCGTGACGTGGCGCGTCACTTGGCAGACCAAGTCTATCTCTATTTTTGCTGAATCCTGCACCACTATCTCTCTGTTTGAATGAGATTCAAACATTTGAATGAGGCTTTATTGGGTTTGATGACAGACAGTAACTGACTGGTTGAATGTGTCAGTTACCAGTGGGTAAATGGCTGTTTTAATCATTTCAGTTACTAGTCTGTCTATATGTATACCTGGAGACGTCCAGAGTATGGTGTGTGAACCTGACTGCCTCCATTCTCTTCCTCCAAAAACTTTTGTGTGCTGTTGTGCTGCGCCGTCTGAACCTCGTCGACTCTTCTTCCCGGCGTGCACCGCGAAGAAGAGGAGCGGTATCTCCGAACCGTTGCTGCCGTGAAGACCTGCACGGGGGCGGCAATAAGGTTTCTGGGCAGCGCATCTGCGCGACCGCTCACTGCACTGCGACACCTTCGTTCTGCACTGCGTCAAGCCTGCGCGGCTTCCTGTTCTTCATCAGGCTAACAAGTAAGTCGTTCGTGTGCACGTTCGACTTTGTTACTATATTGTTTTTCTTCTTAATTTGTGAAGTATGATGAGTAGCTTGCTGTTGGTTGTGAGTTTTGCATCATTAGTTTATTATTTCTGTCTCCTAATAAATGTTGGAATTAAAATATTGCCCACATTTCCAACACCTTTTTCTCTCGGAACACAAAATACTAGCAAGAACCACGAACAAATTGATTCAAATCAAGATGGAAACGCTCAGATCTAGCCGGTCCATGAAGACAGCGAAGAAGGACCAGAAGTGTAATGCTTCCTTGGTGACACTTTCTTTTGTCGGTGGACTGATGCAGACCTACTCCTCAGGCTGGCTCATGTGCTGTGTTGCTGGCAAGGCTACCGACTCGCTTGGAGTAGATGCAAGGGAGGTAATGGCAGGGCGGAAACAGGGTATCGAGGCAAGTGTGTGTGGAGGATTTGCCTTGGAGGGGAGAGGGGAGACCGGGGAGGTAAGGGAAAGAGGCGGATGGAGCGACGGAGCTCGGCGGTATGGTAGGCAGTGGAATCGGCGCCATGGCAGCGGGGGAGAGAGGAGGAAGAGGCCAGGCCGCACCATTTTTATTCATTTATATTACAAAAAGGAACAAGTGATTGAAATAAACTGATGATTACTTTCATTCTGTACATGTACATGAGAATATATATAATGATGAGGGAGTGGCAAAGAAGATGCCTTTACATGAATAGATGTCTATACAGTAAAGGTGTCTGTACATTGGTTACTTTATTTTCTGGTTGTAACACTCCCCCTTAACCAATGTGTCTTCATATGATCACCTTGATTCATCATCTTGGAAAACTCCTCTAAACCCCTGTAGGGAAAATATGAGGAGAACCTATAAAGTAGATATGCCATAAAAAACTCCTTTAAAACCCAATGGGAAAATTTTAGGAGAAAATTTGATATGACATATATTTGAGTATATCTTCTTAAAAACCCCTGTGGGGAAAATAGAGATATAACATATTTATGATTACGTTGTCATATTGCCTCATTAAAAACCTTGATGAGAAACCATAGAGGGAAAACTCAAAGGGAAAAGAGTACAATATTTCTATTGAACGGGTTAAATCTTAAGAGATTTCTCCCCCTGACATCAGCAAATCACGTAGTCTTCGCATACCAATTCCATAAACACATTTTTGGAATGTGGAGGTTGGTAATGACTTAGTGAATAAGTCTGCGAGATTATCACAAGACTTAGTTTGCAGAATATTTATTTCCCCACTCTCTTGCAATTCATGTGGGTAAAATAGTTTAGGTGCAATATGTTTAGTGATATTGCTCTTTATGTAACCCGTTTGCATTTGAACAACGCAAGCAGCATTATCTTTGTAGATAATGGTAGGTGATGCGATAGCACCTATACCACATGATTGTTGTATGTGGTTAATCATTCTGCGAAGCCATACACATTCACGTGATGCTTCATATAATGCAATTATTTTAAAATGATTAGTGGATGTAGCCACTAGAGTCTGTTTCGAAGACTTCCAAGAGATGGCTGTTCCACCATGTAAAAATACAAAGCCTGTTTGAGATCTGGCATTATGGGGATCTGATAAATAGCCAGCATCAGTATATCCTATTAAATCCACATTTTTATTCTTCTGGAAGAATAGACCGAGATCTTTAGTGCCTTGAAGATTTCTAAGGATATTCTTCACTCCTACCCAATGTCTTTTGGTTGGAGCAGCGCTATATCTAGCAAGTAGATTTACTGCAAATGCGATATCCGGCGGGGTGCAATTTGCAAGGTACATAAGCGCTCCGATGGCACTGAGATATGGAACCTCGGGTCCCAATATCTCTTCATTGTCATCTCGGGGTCTAAATGGATCTTTGTCCCTGTCGAGAGATCGAACAACCATGGGGGTTTTCGATGGATATACTTTATCCATATTGAATTTCTCCAATATTTTCTGAACGTATGCTGATTGATGCACTAGGGTGCGTGTATGAAGGTGCTCAAGTTGTATACCTAAGCAATATTTGGTTTTACCCCAGTCCTTCATTTCAAATTCCGTCATAAGATGATTACGTGCTTCATCTATATCCTGTGTGTTACCAATGATATTAAGATTATCAACATACACAGATATAATACAAAATCATGTTCAGGATCTTTTGATGAACACGCATGGGCAATCATCATTGTTGGAGTATCCTTTTTTGGTTAGGAACTCACTTAGTCGGTTGTACCAAATTCTTCCCGGCTGTTTCAAGCCGTATAAAGACTTGTTTAATTTTACACAATACATATTGCGATTTGCGTTTGGATTCGGAATTGAAATTCCATCGGGAACTTTCATGTATATGTCCGAATCAAGTGACCCATAAAGATATGCGGTCACTACATCCATCAACTGAAAAGATAGATGATTTTGTACTGCCAATGAGATTAAGTATCGGAATGTTATTCCACTCATTACTGGAGAATAAATTTCATTGAAATCAATGTCGGGTCTCTGCGTGAACCCTTATGCTACAAGCCTTGCTTTGTATCTCACCACCTCATTGTTTGAAACCGACAGGGAATACTTTGGGAGGTGTATGTATCACATTGGTGAATACATTTCTTTTCTTGAGCGAGGCTAACTCCTCTAGAATTGCATCCTTCCATTGAGTCCAGTCCGAGCGCTATTTGCACTCTGCCATGGTCTTGGGATCTGGATCATTTTGAAGATTGTTTGCAATTGTTGTGGAGAAATAAATGTCGATAATTGTAGTCTTACGATCGTATGATTCTCCAAAATCAGTATAGTTAGTGGAAATTTCTTGGACCCCTGATGACTCAATGTTATTTCCCAAAACATTTGAGTCGGGGTATTCCGATGTCCCAGGATCAGTAATTGAGTGCACTGTTGATCTGGGTTTAAGGATCCTTTGGTGTCTATCAACTAGAGGTTGATCTGCATTTACATTCTTTTGTTTCCTTTGTCGCTTGTTAGAAGTTGTATCCGCCATTTGTGCCGTACTTCTCCCCCTCTTATTTTGAACTAGGAGTTGAATGGTATTTTGCGGTACCTCTATTCTTTCAGGCACATTTCTGGCAGGATTATAGGATTTTGTGACACCCTTATAATCAGTAAATGCATCTGGTAGGTTATTTGCAATGTTTTGCAAATGAATGAGTTTCTGAACTTGAAGTTCAGTCTCTCTGGTACGTGGGTCTGAGGCAGGAATGCCTTGTACATTCCAATTAATTTCCTGGCATTCAGTTTGGTACTTGTTGTCTCCCCCTAATGCCGGGAAATGTTCCTCATTGAATATGCAATCAGCGTACCGGGCCGTAAACAAGTCCCTTGTTAGGGGCTCGAGGTATTTTATGATTGACGGAGATTTATACCCAACATAGATCCCAAGTTTCCTATGCGGTCCCATTGAGGTACGCTGCGGTGGTGAGATCGGTACGTATGTAGCGCAACCGAACTTTCGCAGATGGGAAATATCTGGTGGATTTCCACGTACTAATTGTAGCGGGGAAGTGCTATGATAAGCAGTTGGACGCAATTGGATTAAGTCAGCAGCGTGTAAAACTGCATGACCCCAACATGATGTTGGTAAGTTGCAATTCTGTAGTAATGGTCTTGTAATGAGCTTGATTCTCTTGATAAGAGATTCTGCTAAACTATTTTGTGTATGGACATATGGAACAGAGTGTTGAACTTGTATCCCAAGAGCCACACAATCGTCATTGAAGGCATGGTATGAAAATTCAGCAGCATTATCCATTCGAATTGATTGAATTCGATATTCAGGGTAATGTGCTCGTAATTGGATAATTTGACCAATTAACTTAGCAAATGTATGGTTTCATGTGGATAAAAGACACACGTGTGACCATCTTGTAGATGCATCAATTAGAACCATGAAGTACCTGAACGGTCCACACAATGGTTGTATAGGACCACATATATCTCCTTGAATGCGTTCAAGGAATTTAAGTGGTTCAGCTCTGATTTTAAGATAAGAGGGTCTTCAAATCAATTTTCCGGTGGCACATGAAGTACACACAAAATCTGAGGATTCCAGAAATTTTGTTTTTATGGTATGTATGACCAATTGAATTGCTAATAATTTTCCTCATCATTCCAATGCCTAGATGGCCAAGGCGATCATGCCATGTTTGCAATGTGTTAGTGTTTTGGAAAATTACTTTGTACGCAATATGTTGAACGGGTTTGATGTATGTATAATACAATCCGGAGTTTAAAGATGAAATTTTTTCTAGTACTTGTTTGCCATATCCGTTGTTTTTGGTTAAGAGGAGATATTCCTCTTTGTTGTCATTACGGGTTTCAACATAGAAACCATTCTGACGGATATCTCTATAACTAAGTAGGGTACGTGTTGAATCGGGATACAAGAGTGCATCCTTAATTTCCAATTGTGTACCCATAGGGAGAGTGATAGAGACGCGACCAGAGCCTACTATCGTTGCATCGCGTCCAGCGATGGTTAAAACATTTCCTTTCCTCCTAGTAAGAGTTAGAAAATATTTTGTGTCCCTAAGTATAGAGTTTGTGGTGCCACTATCCACAAGGCATAATTCCTCCTCCATTGGATTGACTCCAAAAATCTATATACACAAAAGAAGAATTTAATGAAATTCTTATAGTATATATAGAATACATACAAACTTTTTTTGCAATACCGAATATGGTCGATATATGATTGTAGCATACAAGCTTACAATATAGATGACAACATTATTTATATTACAACACTATAGTACTTATTATCTATGGAACAAGGAGTCTAATTGAGATCTCCAAACATGTCTTGAGAATGAAATTCTTCAAGTGTGTCCTCGGTGCACATGAGATCATCTTTCTGTGTAGAAGCACATGTGTCTTTGAGTTCTTGAAGGAACTGTTGAGAGCATTCGGCTTCATCATTGTTGAGATTGAAGTGTGCTTCAAATCTCTTCTCTTGAGTAGTCTTGCCTTTAGCCAAAGACTGGAGGTAGAGGTTCACAAGATGTATGCTTCGGGGTGCGGTATTTCTTGGTAGGATGGTTGTAGCAACCACATTTTTGACAAATTTCAGTTTTGTCAACTCTCTTACCAAAATTGCCTTTACCTTTCTTGAATCCACTTGGTGTTTGCTTCATGTTGCGCTTGTGTTTACCTTTAAAGTTCTTGGAGTGTTCTTTTGAACCACGGAACTTATTGTTATTTTGATTAGCATGAACTTCAGGAAGTGGAGCAGCCCCAATGGGACGTTGCTGATTATTCTTTAAAAGAAGTTCAGCATGCTTTTCTGCCTGAAGCATAGTATGCATAAGATCAAAATAAGTTTGGTAATTTGCAGCACGCCATTGCTGCTGTAGGACCCTGTCAGATGGGAGCATAGTCGAGAGAGTCTTCTCTATTTTGTCCGCATCCGTTGGTTCCTTGTCACAAAACCGCAATTTGGAGCAAATTGTATGAAGGGCATGGTTATATTCCCCAACAGATTTGAAATCTTGGAGTCTAAGATGTGCCCATTCATGATTAGCCTCAGGTAATATAACAGCTTTCTGCTGTTCATATCTATTTTTGAGGGCTAACCATAATGTAAGTGGATTCTCCTCATACAGATATTCAGCCTTCAAATCCGGATGTATGTGATTCCGTATTATGTTCAAAACGGAATATTTCACAATGTCCGGCGGAATTTGATCATTTGGAGGATCAAATATCACCCTTTGCAACCCACGTGTGGTTAGGTTGATTTTGAGGTCCATAACCCATGTAGGGTAATTGGCACCATCTAGAGCGAGAGGCTCAAAATCTTTGGTAGCCATTTAAAATCTACATAAAAAGTACGCCATAAATGATTAATTTACATGAGGTAAATTAATGTGTATGGCAATGTTGTAATAAAATGCAAAATATGTGGAAAACAATATGAGTATTGTAATCCGAAAGAATGTATACCTAAATTAAATATAACATGAGGTTATATTTATAATACCGTATAATCACAACATTGGTGGTGAACACCAATTTATTGTATGGCATAGCGTACATATACATGTAGCAAAGTGCCACAAATTGTGATTTTATGGTATTTATTGTAGGTATGCATTCATAATATTTTGCAAAAATTCCAAATTATTAAGTACAATGGTACTCATTAAATGGGAATTTTAAATTTTAAATTTGCGAAAGATAGCAAATTTAAATATGGTCGCATTCCATATTGTAAATAAAATTGCAATAAAATAATCCTACATATGTAAAAGTTATAGAAATGTGCATGCACATTTATTTGAACAATTACATAATTTTCAGATCCTGTAGGGATTGAAATGCTAATTTATAAAAGTACAAACTAACAGGTACAATTATAAATAAGTATAAGGATCATACTGCAAAATTCTACAATAGAAATGTATTTTTAAAAAACATTCTGCATTATCTATGAACTAGAGGGGGGAAATTGCAAATTTCCGGCAACCTGGGCTGAAGCCCATTTGGCCTTTGGGCCCATGAGGATTGGTGGGAGATTATGGGCCAAAACCCATATATGTGGGCAGGTATATATATGAGGAATGGGGGAATTTAGGGTTCCCCCAAACCCTAACTGCCAGCCGCCTCACAGGGAGGCAGCGCCGCCGCCGGCTGTCAGGCGCCGCCGCCGGCCGCCGTCCCTTGAGCGACGCCGCCACCACGCGTGGGCATTACCGCGCCGCCGCTGTTGCGGGCGGGCCGCGCCGCCACGGGGGCCGCCGGCCGCCTCCATCGTCGGCCGCGGGTGGGCCGTGCTGCGCCGTGCCTCCTCGGTCCTCGTCGGCCACGCCGCGCCGCCTCGCCACGCCAGCCGCGCAACCGTGCCGCGCTGGACTGCGCCACTGCCGGCCATGGAGCGCCTCCGGCCGTGAGCGGCCTCGCCTTGGCTTGGGCGCCGCCGGCCGTGAGGACCGCCGTCGCGGGCTGCCGCCGCCGCCTCGGGCCGCGAGCCGCCCCACACCTGGCCACGCCGCGCGCCGCCCCGCGTCTGGCCGCGCCGCGTCTTGGGCGCCGCCGTGCCGTGAGCCGCCTCGGGCCGCCGCGCTGCCGGGAGCGGGCGCCGCTGCCACGTCGGGCCGGGCCGACTGTGCGCCGGGCGCCACCGTGGGCGCTGGCTGTGGCTTCGGGCCGGGCGCACGCGTGCACAGGAGCCAAGTCGGATGCAAGCGCATGCGGTGAAACCATGCAGTGCTTCAAGCGGCGAGCAAGAACATAGTATCATACCTTGTATTTTTTCTGTATGTGTTGCTCGATTTGGAGAGAAACGTGTGCTGATAACGTATTACAAAAGGGAACAAGTGATTGAAATGAACTGATGATTACTTTTATTCTGTACATGTACATGAGAATATATAGAATGATGAGGGAGTGGCAAAGAAGGTGCCTTTACATGAATAGATGTCTATACAGTAAAGGTGTCTGTACATTGGTTACTTTATTTTCTGGTTGTAACAATTTATTTGCTGGATGTCGTCCACATCAGCGAAACTTGCCACCTCATATCCACGTGGCGACGACGTGAGCGCAAAATCGGGCTCAATTCGGCCAAGGGGTCATATGACCTGGTATAGTTAAGAGTTGTGTCTAAATGTTTGTAGATCTACGGGTTGTTTATTAGACTTAAGCATTAGTTGAGCGTTAAAACATAGACCTTTTTTTTCAGAAACAGAGTGCTCTCGCCACCCCAATTTCATTTTATTCAATAATTAACAATTCCATTTTATTCAATAATCAAATCAAGTTGAGCCACATTACCAACCACCCAAATTCTTTGGTTGGATGCTTGATGAATCATCAAAAGAACCAATCGTGCGTGAATCTTAAGGTATAAACTAATGGCTCAAAATCTGACTAATTTATTTGGTAAGAAACAAGTAGCCAATTGTTAGTGTTTAAATCCAAAATGGAAATAGCATGAGACTTGTACATACCGTCTAGTGCTTAGGGACAAAAATGCTAGATCTGTAAATTATCACCATCTGTTATAAGTTAACCCAAACTGCTGTTATTTTTGTTTTTATAAAAGCGAAAAAGACAACACTTTCACAAATCATACTAAAGTTGACGTGACGAGCAAATCAAGCGACAACATACGCCACCAAGAAGAATCATTTCTCTTCCAAAACGCTATTTTCATGCAAAAATTTTACAGAAAAACCCTACACATGAAAGTGTGGTTAGAATGTATATACCAGTATCTCAATGGGTCCGAAGATGAGGACGGTGTAGAAGCGCTTGATGTAGGAGTCGGCGAGGAACGCCGCCGGTATGGAGAACATCTGCAGCGCGGCGAAGAAGTTGCTCGCCGTCGTCGACGCCTCCGCGACGTCCATGTGCATCTTGCCGCGCAGGTAGCTCACCAGGTTCATGATGTTGGCTATGTTGGCCGCGTTGCTGAGCAGTACCAGCACTGCATACAGGGGAAACCAGGCAAAAATGAATAATGAACAGCATGAAAATGATGTCTCATTGACCGTCTGATTGAAAGATCCATGTGTGGAACCATGTTAACAATATCAATGGTTTATTTATATTGAACAATTGACAATGATGTCGAGTTGAAATTTGAGTTTGTGAAAGTTTACAAGTTTTCATATTTGTTATCAATAGGCAACGATCTAAACGGCCTGTATAAGTGGTCTAACCGCTGTACTGGTAGTACCACAGAAAAATTCATCACAGACGGTTCGAGGATCTGACTTCATGGGTCTGTGATAATAGGGGTTATTCACAGATAGTTTTTAAATCATCTGTCACGGTTTGGAACTAGAACCGTCTGTAATCGTCCATTATCACAGATGGTTCGAAACGAGAACCGTCTGTAATAGTAGGTTATCATGGACGATTCTTGGTAAAAACCGTCTATGATAGCTGTACCAGAGCTAAAAAAATGGGTAATTTTACCATGGTTTGGATCTACAATGGTCGAAGCTACAATAGCCGGTCGAAAGTTATGTGTGATCGAAAGCTACAGTAACATATCAAAAGCTACAGTAGTTGTGTGCTTCAGTAGTAGGATCTGCCATAGTCGGAGCTATAGTAGTCAATTGAAAGACTCTATGTGGTCGAAGGGTACAGTAGTCGGTTGAAGGCTAAGTGCGGTCGGAGGCTTAGAATAGTCGGGGCTTAGAGCGGTTGGAGGCTTTAGAGCGGTCAGAGGATCAGAGCAGTCAGAGGCTTTAGAGCGGTCTAAGGAGAGTGTTGTTGCAGTTGAAGAAGACTGCAATAGTGGTGGCTTGGGGCGGTGGTTACCAGTGCTCCAGCGGACGGTGGTGAGCAGCGAGGTGCCCTAAACGAAAGAGGAGAACATGAGCGATATGTTGGTAGGCACGGGGTTTACCGGAGATGGCCAGAGAGTGGTCAGCAACAGATAGAAGACAACGGCAGCAGGGTGCTCCAAATGGATGGGATTGAAGAAGAGGTGGGGGAGGAGATGAGGAGTAGAGAAGGAGAAGTGAGAAGAAGAATAGCTGAGCCATCTATTTTTAAAGAGCAAATTCAGTGAGATGAGTGGAAAATTTAAATTCAGCGAGAGCGGTAAGTTAAAATATTATCACAAACGGTTCCTACCTATCACCGTCTATGATAAGTAGGTCATCACAGACGGTTTTTGTTCCGAACTGTCTATGATGTATCATAGACGGTTCTTACCTAGCATCGTCTGTGATAAGTACAGACATCACAGATGGTTTTTGGTCAGGTTCTTTTGGGCTCAAAGTTGGCTTATGCTTGAACTGTCTACAGTAACTAGATTTTAAACGGTGCATTTTTCAAGGCGGAGTCAATAGGAAAATTATCGTAAAAAGTGTAATGAGTTCAGCTATACTGGTCAAAATCGCATGTGACAATTTCTATCTGTGTACTGCCTCTCATAAACAACTAGAATTCAAATATTTAAGCCAGAATCCATCATGCCAAAAGAACCCACCTTTTGTTCTAAACCCTTTGTGATGTATCACAAACGGTTTAGAATAAAAATCATCTGTGATAAGTAGGTCATCATAGACGGTTTTTTCCATCGCGGTGAACTTAGACGATCTATCTTATAAAATTGTCCGTGGTAACTTTATCACCGACAGTTTGTGTTGAACCATCTGTGATAAAGCGTCCAGGATGACCCTTTTTTGTAGTAGTGTGGAGCGGTCTGACAGGCCTGCAGAGGTGGTCTGATCAGCCTCCAGTGTGACCAGATTTTGGGAACAGTTGGACCGTCAGTATGGTGCGACCGATTTCTAGTTGGCGATATGTTTAGATGTACTAGTCGAGTGCACAAAAGAAAATTGGAGCGGTCCAACCAATCAATGGGTCTAACTGGCTACACTATTACCAAGGTTTGACCAGATTGACCGGAGCAGTCCGATTGGTCGGTCAATTGCTGTCAAACTGACTTTAACTGAAACAGCCAAGAGGGTTTTGGAAATTTGTGAGAATTGGTCATGGGTTGAGTTTTGGAGTCTTAGTTCATTGCATTCATGGTTTATGAAACATGTTTGAACTAACGTGGGTCAAGTTGTGAAGAACTTATGTTCAAAAATGATTTCTGGTCTTTGATGTGCAGGGAGACTTGGAGGCAACCATGGTCGATGGTGTGGACCAGGACTAGGCTCAGGGATGAGCTGATGTACAGTAAAGGAAGTTGGGTGGGATGGTTAATTAAGCTCAAGCAAGTCATAGGAAAGACAAGGGATGTTGAAAGCAAGGTTCGAGCAATAGTTTATTAAATGGTATAGTCAGTGTAAGTGAGGCATGGTAAGCAGAACTAACACAAAGAGACTTGTCGATGCGTTAGCCATTAGTGAACCTACACATTGCAAGCGTACGAATTTTTTGCAAAGGAAGAGATGACCATGGACTAGGCTCAGGGAAGAGGTGAGGTTTACAGTCAAAGCGAGGATATTTTGGTAGCGAAGTGAAAATACAAAAACGGTGATGAAATCAAAACTACGACACTTGGAGGATGTTGAGAGAGTAGTTTCGGTCAAGGAGGTGTCGAGGAGACCAAGTGGATGGAAACTTGCTCCTTAGCGGTTTGGACTTATGCGTTTTGAGAAGCGTTCATAAATCATGTGTGAGTGTAAAATACTATGTGTGGGGTGTTAATGGGTTTCCTTGGTTGTGCTAATAAATAGTATCTATTTTAGAATTAGATGTGGGCTAGTTACTCCATCTATATGAGTGGGAAAGGTTGTAGATATGTGTACTAAGAGAGCCAAGGCTAACCAACCAATCCTTTCATTAGGGTTTGAGAGAGAGGTTTCCTTAGAGGGAAAATCTTTGGGTTAGTGCTTTTGGGAGAGAACTTTATCCTCCATAGTGGAGTGGCTATAAATCATACATCTATAAGTTGTAATAGATCAATATTGTTCATCATACATAAAGCGTTCTTGGTTAATTTGTTCTTGTTTTTTTTGGCTCTTTGCCTCTTTGATGAGGACATCTCTACTACATATTCATCTTCTACTTCAAGTGTGAATGATAAAGCTAATAATGAGGCTCCAATAGGTCCTATGACAAGAGCAAGAGCTAAGCTGCTACAACAACAGGTGCTTTTGTTTCTTAGAGAATTCCCTATTGCTTTAGATGAGAATGGTATATTACCTAATGCAAATACATGTGTGTTCTTAGATTTGAAGCAATGGAAGGACAAGGAGGGAGGGACCAACTAGCCAGCCCCAAGGAGAAAGAGAGCCATGCGGCCATAAGGGAGGAGGCTCATGTGGTCACATATCAAAAGGAGGGGAAGCTCCACGTAGCCCAAGACTAGAAAAAGAGGCCCATACGCAAATTGAGGTGTTTGTGGGCCTGCTTGCCAATGATGGGCTGAGATTGTTTAATTCAGCTATGTAACTAGTTAGTGTTCAATTCTGAATTACTTTAGGATCTGTAAACCAAATTGAACTCGGCCTTACGCCCAAGTGTGTGCGTGCGTGAGGTTAGGGTTGGCTTTAAGTAGCCGCCACCCCCTCTATTGTTTTCAGACCACTTTTGATAATAGATTGATTCAGAAAATCACTCTTGTTCTTTCTGTTGGCCGAAGCAACTTGAGGGAAAAATTGGGAGTTTGTTGAAATCAATATCGTTCAACCTTTCCGCTAGGAATTGGGAGCATGTTAGAACTTCATCTAGTGGTCGTGAAGTTTAGCACGTGTGATTGAGTGAATTATAGAGTGCTAACTCTTGCATTGGCATCGGAGGATCACTACGGTTTTTCAAATCTACGTGAGTATCTTGATCCTACGTCAAGAAGATCGGGTGACCCCGTATCACTCTTCTCTCCTCCTCTTGATCTTGCTGGGTTCCAAAGATATGTAAGTGATGGAGATGTCTCATGAGGATCATATTTCATCCATCTAGCGACCAGCTATAACAAGATCATGAAGGTTACTTGGTTTGGTTTGATTTCGAGATTTTCTTGAGAAATGTTGTTTGTAGGGTTTTAGCCTCAAGTCCTTGGATACTCTTGCATGCTATGACATGTGGAAACTCATCTAGAGCCATCTTGGCTACCTTTAACCTACGAGCAAGTCATAACTCAAGTTCTTGAGTTTTGCCTGGTTTTAGTGCAAACTTTCTTGTTTTAAGGAAAGATTGAAACTTAAGCCAAGATTCATGTGATCTTTGGATGGATTAGATTCCTGAGATCCTTAGTATGTGTACAAAGTTATATATCATTTGGATATGTATTTTGAAGATTGCACTATTTTTTTTGTTTTGACTCGGACTGATTTTTAGTTATGTGATCAAGGGTGCAGTTAGATTGTCCTAGGCCTACGGTTCAACCGGACACCGATCAGACTAGCTTGAACCAGCAGTTAGACCACTTAGTCTGGTCCAACCGCTCTCCCATAGTGGTTAGACCGCCCTAGAAAAGAGTTAAACTCTGTTTGCTTCTGTACTTATGTGAGTTCTTTGTTGGTGAGTTAAACTATTTTTCTAGCTTTCAATAATTAGTGGAGTGAAAATTTTAGAATACTTTTAAAAGATTAAATTTGAAGACATCATTTATTCTCCTTTGATTGCCATGTCAGGACCATGGCTGAGATCAAGCATGGGTGTCAACGTCAAGAGAGAAGAATTAAGCTTTCTGTGAGTCCGAGTTGTGGAAAAATACACTAACAAAGAAAAGGAAGTACGAAGTAAGGTGAGAGTAGCTAGCTAGCTAGCTGTAGAAAAGAGCTGCCATCTCGATCGAACTAGTCCATTTTTGTTATATATGCCAATAAAAAAAATCTAAATTGCTTGTTTGTCTTCTTCTTGAAATAAATAAGAGAACTCCTGCCCTTGGTTTTAAAAAATAAATTGCTTGTTTGTAGATATGATATGTCAAATAAGTTTACTTAATCAACAATTACTTTAGAAGCGTTGTCCATGTAAAGCTTATCTGCCAGGATCACTGGACCCAACATACTAATTAAAAAAACATATCTTTGTTGACTAGTCTATGTATGCATTCTAGCTAGAAGGTAACCAAGAACTCAGTAGTGAGCAAGGGAGAGATCGAACTCAAAAGAAAAACCAGCAACATGCAAGCATCACTAGCTTACTGTGAATGAAGATTGAAGCTCTGACTCCTCCATGCCTCTTGGTGTTAACCGGCCTCCCCCTCCAGTCCACAAGCCCCGATGAGCTGCCCATGCTCTCTCTCTCTCTCTCTCTCTCTCTCTCTCTCTCTCTCTCTCTCTCTCTCTCAATTGGTACCAGATTCTGCACTACTTGTTGTTCGCTGCCGGCGAAATGCCCTCGCGAGTTGTCGCTGCCGATCGATGATAATATTGGTACAAGAAAAGGAAGCCACTGTCCAATAGAGAAGGAACCAATGGTACTAACAAAGCATGTCTTAAGGACAGTGAAACGCCACCAACCAGCACAAGACCAGTGTGATAATTGATAATTAATTTGTGCTTGATGAAGAATACTCTTATTAGTTAGCCTTGTGATGTCCGTACAAGCATGGAAATTCCATCAAACTTGTAGATAACCTCACGCGGTATCATACGAAAATACAAATACACTGACATTTTTCGTCTTATAAGACTTTATTTGGCACTGCAATGGCTTCTAATCCGTAGATTTATTTTGCTGTTTTTGTATACATGCATTGACTAATTGATAATTTTTGGATTCTACTATAGTTGATAAAGCTTTTCTTAACTGACTAGCTAGAGCATGCAGAGCAGCACCGTGGTGCCAAATTGGCACTTCAGACTCGTGGACAGCGGACAGTGGTGGATCCAGGACTAGATTTTAGCTAGGATGGATCGCCAACGTCTAATTAGCTAATAAGCAACGTGTTATCTCTTGCACATCCACTAAGCAAATAGTGCACAGTATACGTTATGGTAGTCAAAATCACCCGACACAATATTGCCAACATCCCTAAAAATACCCACCGCAATACCCAAAAGAGATATAAGTATCTAATATCAATATGTAGCATAAGCTACATGACTTTACTACTTTACCATCAAGTTCAGCAATGCATCATAAGGGTGGTTTAAGAAAGATACCATCTCCCGTTGGGCGTTTGCTCTATGTTGGATGATAGGGCGGGTGATCTCCTCTTGCCTTGCTGTCTAGCTACTGCTTTGTCCTGGGCCACGGACAACACATACAAACCTAAGTGAACAAGCCTCCTATGGATTGGACCACGAGTAGCTCCATAGCCCACTTAATCTTTTCTTCGACCCCTAGCCGTGCACCATTTCTTTAACGCTTGCAGCAGGTGTTTCCACCCTCAACTCCGCGCTGCTTCTATAGGTGTTTCCACCGGTGGAGTACCTCGGACGGCCGCCCCAGCTCGCCTTATTGCTGGATGCGCCCCTGCTTGTGAAATACCATGATGTTTATAATCTTAGCCTCGTGGAGCAAGCACTTTACACCTAGTAGTTAGTAGTCTCACTAAAAAGGCAGAAGGAAACATACAAATGACATTACATTTAGTCTTATCAAAGGTTATCAAAATCGGTTTTGAATTTTTACCTGGGTCTAGTAGGACCGGTAGCATCGATTTTAGAAAATTTTTGGTAGTTTTTGACAGAAAATTTCAAATTTGAAATAAAAATAATCTAAAATCGGTATAAATTGAGATAAAATCAGAGTAAATTGAAATATTTAAGATATGTTTGTACTCTAACCAAGGTACTGATAGGACCGATTTTCGATGATTTGACTTTTATGACCTTGGTCTTATCCCTGTAGAATACTGTCGATTAAACTTAACAGGTACAGGGGGCTAGAGTATGAAACATCAACCTGTGTCACCTGTCTAACGTTATCTCCTGCAGTAACAACCATTGTTTGGGTCATGCAGATAGTGGGAGGAGGATAGTGCAGGTCAGCAGGAGATGCCGGGGACTGCGCATTATTATATTGGCGGAGATAGCTTCTTTTGAGACGGTAGGAGGATATCTGGCATCCAGGCATTACGTGTGCGTGCGTCATGATGACGTAGTTCATGACGATCGAAGAATAGAATAGAACAGAAATCGGCTTCTCCTTGCTCAGCTTCCTCCTCTTCTCCCATGGTATTGGCTTCCCGGATCCCTTGCTTCCTCCCCTAATCTCGAACTATCTGAAATTCCCCCAATTAACTATCTCTGTACCTCAAAAAGAAAAGTTTACCCAATTTATAGTGCAATTTGTATTTGATACTTGAGGTCTGTACCAAAATTCTTGAACACTTTCAGGGACACCCCTACCATTAGATTACCCCAAATTTCCACTGCTCTCTACACATTAGTTATGTCGATCCTCGCCTCCCACATTTTATAATGTAATGACTGTCATGTCATGTGTTGTGTATGTCAGAATCAGTAAGAATTACTGAAACATGTCATTATGACGGTTTTAACTAAAATTAACCGTAAATAATCATTCACATACAGTCGGGCCTACTTATGTATTACCACCGGAAAAATACCGCATCAACAACACTCCGTCCCTAGGAAGGGTGCAATGGTCAAGCACGTGCGCTAGAGTAGTAGACATCAACCTCGACACGGGGTCCAAAAACTTTTTTAGTCTAGATCATCACGTCCGATCCATACATGAACCCTCTAAATTCAGTACACCCGATTTTTCCTTCAAGCCTAACAAAACCCGCTCCTAGAAGCCAGAAACGGCCCACGTGGAGCCTCCGCTATCTCTTGGCCCATGAGGTAACCGTAGCATGTCGAGCTAATCCTTGAGCTAGCCCAAGAGACCGCAACAGGCTATAACGTCTATTCATTCAATCAAAGCCCTTGACACATGTTTGTCTCGCACAGTCGACTAGGAGGTGCACGCCTGGCCCGCCGGGCGGCCGCACCCAACAAGGCAGCGATCGGTCACCAGAAAATAGGAGAAATCGGAGTCGTTGGCCGCCCTTGCCTACCATCTCACCGTGGTGCCGATTACTCCCCATTGTCTCACACCCATACCAGTCGAAGGAAGCCTAGACCCAGCTTATCATTATTTATTTTGCTTTAAATTTCTCTCAATTCTTCCAATTTGTTTTCAGAGCTGGGGCTAAATTTATGAATTAGGGTTTCAATGTAACGATTTTTGGTTGATTTTTGTCAAATTGTGATCATGATCTATGTGCTCATATTGGACCAAACTTTGGATTTGACTATAATATCAAGTAAGTAAGCCATTGGACGTATTTTTCCGCTATATTATTCTTGAACTGTTGAACATTCCAATATGTAAATGAGTTTTCAATTAATCGGGTGATGATTTCATAAGTGATACCCTTGTTTACTATGTGGAGAAAAAATAGTGGAAGAAAGTTACAAATTATATTGTGGTTCGTCTCTTTATGAACTTGAAAGAATGTAAATACTAAGAGGTAATACGTTTACTTTCATTTGATCATTCTACTATTTTTTTACTTGAAAAATTGATGTAATTTTGTTCCTTTTTAAAGGCTATTGAGGTCGGATGATATATTTTACCAATGTTGATCAACTTTTGTCTGTAGTTTCACCCTTCTTTCTTTCACTTTATTGCAACTAACTATTATTATTAAAGGGTCTCTTCATTTGTAAGAATTTTGGATAATATTTCTTTATTATCATACATTGTCATCATTGTTATCAGTTATGTTGAAGTATTGATGCTAAAAATTATCGAATATATTATTATTTAGCATAATATTACTAAAAACTTATATATATATATATTTATATATATATTGTTATATATGTGAAGAAATAGTGGATATCGGTTATTTTTGTTCTAGTTCAGTCCGTGTCTAGCCGTATCTCCTGTAGTAATAGCCATTATTTGTGTTACGCATGTGCATGGGCCTTGCAGATAGTTAGTGGGAGGAGAATACCACATGTCAGCAGAAGATGTAGGTGATTGCCTGGCATTATTGCCAAAGGATAGCTTCTTTTGAGACCAGTAGGAGGATACCTGGCAACCTGGTATTTTTTATTGTAAGAAAAATGCATACGCATATATATATCACCATACAGGTATACACATACGAGTATGTTTCCTTAGCACATATCACTACTACAAAAAAACCTAATACTAGAAACTACATCACAGACGGTTACCCAAAACTGTTAGTATTAAAAATAATCACAGATGGTATTATTTTAGAGACCGTCTGTGCTAATGCCAGTGCTAAAAAACCGTCTTTGAAGATATAATATCATAGATTATTCATGGTAACAGCCATATGTGAAGTATCATAGATGGTTATTAACAAAAAATTGTCTGTGATATTACCAAAATATCACAGATGGTTTTCTATTTGCATCGTCTGTGATACGTTACAGATGGTTTATATTAAAAAACTGTCTACGATAATTAATTCATTACAGACAGTTTTTAATAAAAATCATATGTGATAATTCCATTATATTAATTGCGTGCAGACTCGTCGACCCTTTGTCTTAAATTCCAGATCTAGGCTACTGCTTTGAGCTAGAGGCAGGGCTTTGAGACAGCCATTTGGTGAAAAAAGACTATTTAGTAAGAGTGATTGTAGATCCATTTATTTCTTGCGTACCTATGGTTAGTAATTTATTTCTAATTGTATTATAATTTAGATCTAGTTTTTGGTGAAAGGATAACTGAAGATGGTTTATATCTAGCTAGTTTGATGTAGAGAGAAGATTATTTACATCTAGCATGGTCTTGGGTTTAGGGTTTAGTCAATTCATAGTCTATTTATACTTGATTCAATTTAATTAATTATTCTTGCTACATATAGCTACTTTAGATCGTATACACACACACACACACATAGGGAATTTGATGTCTCATAGAAATTGTTTGTTATGTCAAAATTAGAAGAAACTAATTTGTTATATGTGTAACATAGGACCGAAGCTGGATGTAGGATGGGAACCGTGTGAATGAAGAGTACATTAATGGCGTGTCTGCTTTTACAAGAGCTTCCGAGGAGGATATGTTGCATAAGGGGGTGGAATATATTTATTATCCATGCATTGACTACGAGAATCTAAAGATGTTTAAGAACCGAACATAGATTGAAGCACACTTGATTCGAAGGGTTTTCAGAAAAGGGTATGCACGTTAGACCAGTTATGGTGAAAAGCAGATTACACAGGAAGGTAGTAATAATGACATCGCCGACGAAGTCAATGATATGCCACCGGATGATGTCGATTGTGGTTTCGATTTAGATAGGTTGCATGATGGCAAGCTGGATCAGATGTTTCGCAATACATAAGGGAACCGTGATGAGAGCGAGTATATTAAATTTTGGGGCTTGATGGAGGATACAAAGAAACCTTTGTTCACGTGCTGCAAGTCAAAGTACACGAGGTTGTCAGCTGTGCTTGAACTGCTGGAATTAAAGGCAGGCAACAGTTGGTCTGATAAGAGTTTCACGACGCTATTAGATCTTTTAGTGGACATGCTTCTGGAGGAAAATGAGTTGCGAAAACCACCTATAAAGCCAAGAAGGTTCTTTGTCTATCGCAAAACCACCTATAATTCCCAATTTGAAGTAGTTTTTTGTGAATCCAAAAGAGGCAATACTACCGCGTTGGCACTCGGAGGGGCATAAGAAGCCAACAAAGTCTGCATTGGAGTAGGGTCTACGGGAAAGACAGGAAGCTTAAGAATACCAAATACCATAGTCTGTGGTAGCTCGAAGGTACCTAAAGATGCGCTTCACCGCCTGGTAGTGAGATACATGAGGAGAAGCCTGAAATCGAGCGCATAGACACACGACAAAGTGTACGTCTGGCCTCGAGGCAGTGAGGTATAAGAAAGAACCAATCATGCTTCTGTACTCTTGTTGATTTATTGGCTCGCCATCCTCGTCTGGATCGAGTGAAGTTGATGTTGCCATCGGAGTTGACATCGGCTTGCCATCACTCATGTCAAAGCGTCTCAGGAGGTCTCGAGTGTACTTGCCTTGATGCAAGAAAGTATCCTCCCGAGTCTACTTGATCTGGAAACCAAGGAAGAAGCTCAACTCGCCCATCATTGCTCATCTCAAACTCTGTGCTCATGACATCAGAGAACTGGGAAACAAGAGTATGAGAAGAGTCACCAAAGATAATATCATCCACATAGATCTGGACGAGTAGAAAGTCATTGCTATGCCTGAGAATGAACAAGGTCTTGTCTACCTTACCCATCTCAAACTTATGACTCAACAGATAGGACTTAAGCCTCTCATACCAAGCTCTAGGGGCTTGCTTAAGTCCATACAAGGCTTTGGAAAGCTTGTACATATGGTTGAATATTTGGGGTTCTCGAAAACTAGAGGCTGTCTAACATAAACCTTTTCCTCAACAAACCCATTGAGGAAGGCACTCTTGACATCCATCTGGTATAGCTTAAAACCCTTAGATGCTGCGAATGCTAGCAGAATCCTAATGGCTTCTAGCCTAGCTATAGGGGCAAAAGTCTCCTCAGAATCTAAACCCTCAACTCAGGAGAAATCCTGAGCTACCAGTCTAGCCTTGTTTCGAATGACTACCCCATCCTCACTCTGTTTGTTTTTGAAGACCCACTTGGTTCCTATGACATTATGACCGCTGGGGGCTCAACAAGTGACCAGACCTTGTTCCTCTTGAAATTTTCTAGTTTCTCATGCATGGCATTGATCCAAGACTCATCAGAAAGAGCATGACAAACATCCTTGGGCTCAAAAGAGGCAACGAAAGTAGAATGAAGACAGAAGTGAGACAAGACGAAAGTGGCCTTTACCTCATGAGCTGTGGAGGTAGGAACAGAGCAACTACCTAAGGTGCAGTGGTAGAGACAGGCACCTCAAGGGAGGAATGGACTGGATCAGGTATACAACATTCATCTCCATCCTTCTCAACATCATCTACAAAGATGGTCTCGGACTGCACTACAGAACCTGAGATGTCGGGCCTAGTGCCAGAACTGGCCTCATCGAAGGTCACCTCACAGGTCTCTATAATCCTGCTAGTCTCGCAGTTCCAAACCTTATAACCCCGTGAAGAAGTCGAGTAACCCAGAAAGATACTATCACAAGATCGTGACTTGAACTTATCTAGGTTCTCAGACTTCAAGATAAAACACTTGCAACCAAACACACGAAAATGTGAGACACTGGGCTTTCGCCCATACCTCAACTCATAAGAAGTGCAATGCAAGTGTGCCCTCAGGAAAAACTCTGTTTGAAACATGGCACACGGTGGCTATAGCTTCAGCCCAAGACTTCGTAGGTGTAGCATACTCATCCAGCATTGTCCTGGCCATCTCGACCAAGGTAAGGTTCTTCCTCTCCACGACGCCATTTTGCTGAGGGACGTGTGGAGAGGAGAACTGATGCTCTACACCTGTCTCATCACCAAACTTCTCAAAGTAGGAATTCTTGAACTCCGTACCATTGTCACTGCGAATCACTAAAAAGGCACTAGGGAGCTCAACAGATAGCCTACTAAATATTCCCAGAAAGTGACTAAAGGTCTCATCCTTCGAGGCTAAGAAAAATACCCAAAAAATCTCGAGAAGTCATCGACCACGACAAGAACATACCACTTCCCACCAGCCGACTGCACTCTAGCTGGACCAACAGTGTTCATATGAAGCAGCTGTCTTGGTGCATTTGTCGTAGTCACAGTGACTGGAGGGTGAGAAGCAGCAGCCATCTTGCCATGCCGACAAGGAGCAGAAACTAAGTCTTTGACCATCTTGAGTTTGGGCAGACCACATATGAGATCGTGGCCGCTAACTCGAGTCTGATGATCAAAGCCGATGTGACCAATCTCCTATGCCAAAAAGAGAGATCATAGGATTTTAAAGCAACTAAGCACCTGAGAGAATCGTCAGAAGACTAGACAAAATCTGCAAGAAAGATCCTCCCAAATCTAGAAATCCCACAAACAAAATTCCCCAAAGAATCAAGAATTTTGCAAGCATTGTTCTTAAAACTTACCTCAAATTGTCATCGGTAAGCTGAGAAATAAAAAGCAAATTATATCGTAGCTTACTCACTAAGGCAACATCCTTATGAATAAAAGAATCACTAATGCGCACAATACCTTTAGCGATGACTCGACCAGAAGAGGCGTCTCCAAAGGTGATCGACTCATCACCTGGAGCTCGGACTAGGGAAGAGAACCAACGAGAGTCTCTGGTCATGTGACAAGAACAGCCAGAGTCAACAAGCCAAATCTCTCCCTTCCCAGCTCGTCGAACCTAAATCAACAGGAGAACAACATCTGTGGCTCAGTACTGGGGTAAATAAGAATAGACTTTGGAACCCAGTAGTGAGTCACACAACGAGTAGAAGTAGTCACAACCGACTGACCTCTAACAGCCCTACGCTCTCCGCCTCTCGGAAAACCAGAAGGTCTGAGAGCAGACCTGAAGCTATTATTGGGTCCGACTGCTATTGAAGAGCGAGTCTGGCCAACAGCAACATGCTGATCACACCACGGATAGCTATCTCATGGGGGAAACGAGATCTATCCTCAGGATGGTGGATATCCTGACCAGAAGCAACTTGAGGACCAAAAATAAAAAAAAACAGAAAAACCAAGTCCTTGACGCTGCCTAAACACCTTAGAAGGGTTTTCTACAACCCTAGATTTCGTGTTGGTCTTAGGTGCACTCTGAGTCTGGGGCTGACCCTGAATGCACCTAAGAGCATGAACACAGTCTCTTCGCATGATCTTGGCGCGCCTAAAACACCTCTCAACACCATGTCCATCCTTCTGACAGAAGGTACAATGATACTTCACTTTCTGAGAGGTCGAAGCAGCATGATGAGGCTTCACCTTCTGAGAGGTTGAAGCAACAGGGGTACACCCTTACTATCAGAAATCCCTTGGACAAAGCCCGCAGATTTAAACTCAACCTTTTTGGTTTTGGGTTCAACCTTGATCACACCTGTTGCTATAGGTCGAACAACAGTAGGTGGATGCTTCCTCACATCCTCTAAAAAAATCATATCCTAGACCTTGATTGAACTTACAAATCTTAGATTTGTCTAGATAAGATTCAGCTTTTTCTTGCCTCCAACAAATCTTTCAAGAGTGTTCATGAGGTACTCACACTCTCGAAAAAGAGAGGTGCATGAAGATCAGGGAAGAGAAGAAGGTGAGAACCAGAAGCAGAAGATCGAATAGCACATACATATCTCTCCTTGTGCACGACCACCTCAATTTTGAGGATTTCGCAAGATGCACAAGGGGCAGTCTTAATCCTAGCCATCAGGTTCTTGTGACTCTTCCTAAAGGTTTCTAACATTTCCTTAGATTTCTCCCCCACTTCAGCACAGAAAGAGCAAGCAGATTGTGACTTCTCTAATAAGTCCTTAGTTAGCTTCACACACTTGTCATCGAAAGCAATCAATTCAAATTTTAGTTTTTCACAATTATTGCATAATGAGCTAACAGGATCCTTAGAAGCATATTGAGCTATTTTCTTGTTGTGGTTAACCATTTCTTGAAATTGTTTTGAAACATATTCAAGTTCAGCAGTCAGTTTAGGACAGTTGACACAAGAGGCAGCAGGTTCAAGCAAAGCTGGTTGCATTTCAGTAATTTTGTGATCTGCCTTCTTTAGGTTAATCTTCAAATTATTGCAGCTTTCACAAGTTTCAGGTAGATCAAGAAGCATGGTATAATGACCTCTAAAAGCATTGTCCTTATCCTCACATGAGGTGCAAAATGTAGTCTCAACAGTACTCGATGAAAGAGAAGCTACCCTAGTCATCTCTAGCTCAGCTAACAAACTAACATTCTCTACCTTAAGTAAATCAAGCTCAGAAATCACACTATCATGAGATGTCCTTAGTTTCTCCATATCTCCAACAAAGAAGTATAAACATCACAATCATCACGGGAGGGAGTAGATTTAAGTGAAGTAAGCTCCCATGACATACTCTCTACTTCCTTCTCTAACTTACTACACCAAGCTCTAGATCTAGCATAAAATTTTCCTAACTTGAGAAAATCATCATTAAGCTGGTCGTAGGAAGGGCCTACCTCATCGGAGTTGCTGTAGAGATCGTCATCGCTGATGCCGTTCTCGTCAGCCATGAAGCACATGCCGATGAAGTCGTCACCATCCTTGGCATCCTTGTCTTGATCATCCTTGTCGTCACCATCGCTCTAGCCCTCCATGTCGCTGAAGTCAAGATTGTTAAAGGCAATGAGGACGCGGTGGAAGAGCTTCTTGGCTTTGCCAAGATTGTGGTAATTCTTCTCTTTGCCATGATCTTGGGGCTTCTTGTTGCGGTTCTTGTTGATGTAGTCATTCTTGCTCACATCACCATAGTCGTTCTTGCCCTTCTCCAGCTTGGGACAATTTCCCCAAATGTGGTTGGGGCCACTACAATCAAAGCAAATCACTGGTCCACCCCTCTTTCTCTCCCTAACCCTCTTGTGTGCATGTGAGAATTTTCTAGCGAAGAGGGCTAGCTCACTTTCTGGAAACTGCTCAAATGACCATCAGTCATTTCACAAAGAGCAGCCAAGGAAAAACTAGAAACACTATTAGAAGTGGAACTAGGATCGGTGACCAAAGCCATCGAATATGATTTCGACTTGCGAGAGATAATGTCAATCTCATGATTCTTGAGGCGCGAGTATATCGCATCAAGAATCAAAATCGATAGGTCAGTCATGTCCTTGATGGTGGTCACTTTCATCTCCCACACTCTCAAGTCCATAGTAGCCAGCAATTGACGAGCATTGTCCGAGTCTGGGTATGTAAGACCAACAACTCGGAGGTGGCTCAAAATCATGTGAAATCTGGCAAAGTACTCATCCAAGGACTCACCAGCGAGCATCTCAAATTTGCTGTACTCTCGCTTGTATTGGTCTTGTCGGACAGTTTTGATTTGGGTGGTACCCTCATGGTATGCCTCGAGGGTCATCCAAATGTCATATGCCGACGAAAGATGAGAAATGCGATCAAACTCATTTCGCTAAGACCTTGGATAATGATGTTCCTTGCCTTAGCATTTGCCTCCACATCTAGCGTATTTGTTGCTGTGATGTGCTCATCGGTAGGAACAACAAATCTAGTCTTAACTTTCATCCAAATCGCATAGCCTTGGGCTTGGATGTAAGACTCCATCATACTCTTCCAAAAAGGATAGTCGACCCCATCGTAGATAGGAGGCTTGGTGGAATACTTGTCTGCTGCTATGGCTCCAAAGACCGGTTAAGATCTATTGAAAAGAGCTAACCGGGCTTTGATACCACTTGTAGGACCGGACAAGCAACAGAGGGGGGGGGGTGAATGGTGCCTTCAAATTCTCCCTAGTATTTACTTAACTCTTTTCTCCAATAACTGCTGAGCTATGAAGGCTAGAGTTGAAGTCTCATAGAAAACAGAGAACCAGAACAAGGAAACACAAGCTGGTCAAAAACTGATTGCGTGGTTGAGACTTACCACGTGGTCGTAAGCCTCAACAACGTGGTCGACAGCAATAAAACCCGAGACCAGCAGAACATATCAGTGGACAGACCGTGTGGTCGTAACCCATTTATGCGGTCGATCACCGACTATGTACTCAGATTTTGCTATGAAACTTGATGAATCTATAGATGATCTTTTGTAGGACCGGACAGGCAACAGAGGGGGGTGAATGGTGCCTTCAAATTCTCCCCTAGTATTCACTTAACTCTTTTCTCCAATAGGTACGGAGCTATGAAGGCTAGAGTTGAAGTCTCACAGAAAATAGAGAAGCAAAACAAGGAAAACCGAGCTGGTCGAAAACTGACTGTGTGGTTGAGACTTACCACGTGGTTGTAAGCCTTAACAACATGGTTGATAGCGACAAAACTCGAGTCTAGCAGAACGCATCAGTGGACAAATCGTGTGGTCATAACCCATTTATGCGGTCGATCACCGACTATGTGGTCGGATACCGACCTAGTCGATAACCACACAGATGTGAACCAGTGACTAGAATGGGAGCTGCTAAAGTCGACGTTGTCATAAGCCAATGGGTGGTCGAACAGACAACATGATCGATACTAGACAGTAGTGAGGTCGTGATCGACACAGTCAAAAGCTAATGAATGATCGAACAACCAACGCAGTCGAGATCACTCTGGACCCAGAAGAAAAACTATGGTCGAAAGCGATTGAACTACGAGGGCCAATAGAGCTACGACCAGTCAAAGCTACGACTATCGACCACGACCAGTCGAAGTTACGACTATCAACCACAACCAGTCGAAGCTACGACTATCGACCACATAGTCATAAAACTGGCTGCCGACTGCAAAGACACACACCGTGGTCGCACAGAACAAGTCGTAACAACACCTACGACCACCAAGTCATAACAACACCTACGACCAATAAGTCGTAGCACAGGCTACGACCACCAAGTCGTAACACCGGCTACGACTACAAAATCGTAAGATCGATTGCGACAACGTGGTCGTAAAATCGACTGCGACAACATGGCCATAACATCGATCGTGACCAACGTGGTCGTAAAATCCACTGCGACCACTGTGACAACATGGTCGTAAATGCCACTGCTGACCACGACGCTGCCGACAATGTGGTCGTAAAAGCTACTGCCGACCACGTGGTCGTAAGAGCTACTGCTGAACAAGTCATAAAGGCTTAAAACCTTTCAGAAAGAGCACAAGCCTCAAAAACCAAACTCAATCTCTCTAAACCAAGTGTCAATTACTTATCACAAATATGGGGTCACTTTCACATGGTCTCTCAATCTCCCCCTTGATAAGTATATTGATAAACAAAGAAAAAAACATGAAGATGAGTTTGTTTTTGAAAAGAGAAGTAAGAAGTTGCAGAAGCCACACATGGTCTAAAAGAAGTGAAAAGGAAACTTATGACCATGTTGGCAAAAATAGAACTTGAAGCAATAAACCAGAAAGAGCAAGTTTTTTAAAAAGCTCCAAAATATCCCCTTTTTACGCCTTTTTCTCCATTTATTCTCCCCCTTTTGTAATAGAATCATCAAGATGCAAGGAGGAAAATAGAGCATGAGTGAAGTGGAGTGATTGTATTTTATTCATTTTAAGCATTAGGAGCCATGAAGATTATCCAAAATGATTTTCTAAGTATTACACCAAGCCATAACAATAGAAGGGGCTATCTAGATCATGACAAACTATGTATAGGCAAGCTAAAGCCAAATAAGCCATATTCTGAATTTAGATGGATTGATTAACATGACAAGTCACTCAAGATCGTAGTCTAGTTAAAGGTATCTAAGGATGAGTCAAGCCATGTCAATATTCTAAGCAGAACCAAGAAGCTATCATTGAGTCAGTTTAGAGTGCTATAAGTTCAAGAATGAGATATTTGTTCAAGTACTTGGCATTTCCTGTAATTGAACAATTTGAGCACTTTTGACATTTTTCAGAAATTGGTTGTTTTCAGCCATTTTTCTTGTTTCTTAGCAATGTGGTAGATTTAAAGTCTTATGCAATCACTCCAAGCAAGAAGCTTAAGGAGATGATCTTGGTCATCCAAAACTCCCCCTGAGTTCATGCCTAGTGCAGTGGCAAGCCGTCTCATCCGAAAGAATTGGTGAGATCAGTTTTTTTGCACAAAAGAGATCTTTTTGCATTTTTTGGATTTAGTTTCAAGAACAGAGAGTTAATACTAACTCATGCTTCACTAAAGAATTAGCACAGCTCAATCTAAAGCTCAATGTAGATTCAAGATTCAACTCAACTTATTTAACATGGCATGAATCATAAAAGGATAACTAAAACCGGACTAGTTACAAGAGCTAACACGACATGATTGAATTCAAATTGTTTATATTTGCTCAAACTAGTATGGCAAAGACTAGGCCACACATAGAAAGTCATGATAAATCTAGCAACCTAGCACAAATCATAGCAAGATGTAATGCAATTTTACCAATAATCAAGGCTCCATGTAATCATATTACAATGCACAATGCTGAAGTTAAATGCCATGAGATGCAAGAAAATCTAGCTCCCCCTCAGCATGTGAATCAATTTTAGTTCATGTTGAGTTAAGTCATCTTTAAATTCTAGCAAATCTCACGTGAACTCTTCCTGAACCAAAACAATAAATAAGAGGAGGGAAACTAGGAAAAGAAAGAAGAAAAGGCAGCCTTTAAAGCATAGGCAAGATACAGAGAATATCATGGCTCAGACTGACTCTCATCTACCCCATATGACTCTAGAACTATTAGCTGGTCAACTAACACACTAGGGAGTAAACACGTTCCCTGTCTACCCAAGGAGGCCCAACCCTTACTAGACCTATAAGAAGTGAGTGAACTCAACCTAGTGAGAAGGGACACAACTAATAAGTAGCATCCTAGAATCATCAGATGAGAAGAAGTCTAAGCAACTGAGAAAGAGAACCACTCTAGTCTATGTTAGAAAGACTAACCCAAATGCACCCTCATGAAATGTAACATATGATACAAAGAGTACAATGAGCTCCCCCTCAAATTAACCCATAAGGATAGACCATCCCATGCTCTCCCCGCAAGGTTAAAAACCTTGAGCTATCCAAAGACTTGGTAAAGATGTCAGCCAACTGGTGGTCACTCTCCACAAACTGAAGCACTATGTCACCCTTCTCCACATGGTCTCTAAGAAAATGATATCTAATATCTATGTGCTTGGTCCTGGAGTGCTACACTGGGTTCTTGGCAATGTTAATGGTAAAAGTGTTATCACAGAAGAGAGGAGCACTATCTATAATCAACCTAAAGTCCCGCAAGGTCGAAACTATCCAAAGCACCTGACTACAACAACTAGCGGCTGCAACATACTCAACATCTACGGTGGACTGTGCAACACTGGACTACTTCCTAGAAGACCAAGAGATAAGGGAAGTGCCAATGAATTGGTAAGTGCCAGAAGTGCTCTCCATATCTATCCTACAGCTAGCAAAATCTACATCAGAGTAGGGTCTAAGGGAAAGACAGGAAGCTGAAGAATACCAAATACCATAGTCTGTGATAACTCGAAGGTACCGAAAGATGTGCTTCACCGCCTGGCGATGAGATACACGAGGAGAAGCCAGAAATCGAGTGCATAGCGATCGGTCAACAATACCCGAAGGACTCGGTACTCGATAGTCGTGGTTTTCACGATCGTGCTCAGTGATCGGTTGTCGGAGAGTTGTGGTATATGATCAGTACTCGATGGGTCTGTAGCTAGTAGTGATGGTATTCCTGAGTGTTTTGAGCGATGGTATTTCCTGAGTACTTGCGTTCGAGTACTTGACGAGCAAGTGGCTGGTCTTGCATAGCGGTTGTAACTGGTCATAATGGGTGGTCTGAGGATGAGTTCTGGAAAGCGATATTATGTGTGGTTGTGGACAACCTGGATGATGGTCGTGGATGGATTGGTTCTTGTTGTGGTTGGACAAGGGTGTGTTTTGCATGTGTGTGTTGATGACAGTCAAGTTGGGATAACTTGTGCTGGGAGAGAATGTTTCTTTTGTCTTTGCATGTGCAGGTAGGTATGGAGGTGATCATGGTCGGTGATGAGGAGGACCAGGACTAGGATGGAGAAATCTAAGCTCTAGGTGATCGAGATGTTACGCGAGGTGGTTAGGCTCATGCTGGAGCACGTGAATATCAAAGGTGGTGATTCATGAAGATGCTACGGGCAGTGCGGGTCCGGAGGCGTTGATACGTGGTGATGGTGTGTGATGAAGATACAAGAGGTGAGTTCTGGAGGATTTGTCACGTGTTGTGATTGGAGATGTTATGGAAGGAGTTCGTAATGGGAAGTTGTAGAGATATGGTAAAACCTGTGTTTGGAAGGGTTCCAGGTCCCTTAGTTTTTGGAAGAGATTAGGTGTTGTGTTCGTGTTTGAGTCGAACATAGTCTGGATGTCAACATCTTGCGCTCGGTCATCTACCATGAGTCAACCTACAGCTGTGGTCGCAAGGGTAAACCGAAGAACACCGATGATGATATCCCCTACTTGTCGTTGGCCTAGAAATTTGTGCTAGGCGAGCCATTAGTCATCCCGATAGAGCACCTCCTAACCCTAGGACTGGCTTACTAGAGATTGCATACATACTATATGGAACAGGCCAACAAGGTGGAGGGACAATGGTGCTTGGGTATCAGCATCAAGTTCAGGACGCATCGTCTTCACCATGATATTCATGACTGTGTCTTCATGGTGACCTTCAAGAACTTATTCTTTCTCTTCACACTCGACGCCTCACTCATTCGATGTTGGATACTGTAAGTGTGTATAATCACGGTCTGAGCTAATGTAATATTGGTAAATGTCATATATAACTCATTGCTTTTGTGTGTGTGTGTGTGTGTGTATATATATATATATATATATATATATATACATTCATGGTGACTAAAGCCAGATTAATGAAATCACTAGTTGGTTTACTTGACCCACGCTTGGTCTCCATGGATATCATCAAGCAGGATGCATCCTTCATCGAGAATTATATGACAAAGGCATTGGTGGCTCAACGCAACAAGGAATTCATACTGATGCCCTACAACCAGAGCTGAGTGTTGCACTAGTGGCTATACGTGTTGATTTGTTCTTTATAAGCAACATGAACTTAGGTTTAATGATCATGACGATATACCTGTGTAGGCTCCACTAAATTCTAATTGAAATTATACCAAAATGGAACACGGTAATATACCTTGGTTCCCTAAAAAAGAACAAAATCAATTACATAGTTGTCCAACAATTAATCGATAGGTAAACACATTTCCTCCATAGATAACTTTATTGTAGTCTTTCCTTCCTTGCCAATGACTAGGACTAACTCTTTAGAATCACGTAGGCCATTTACCACATACGTTGCAGTGGTACAAAAATCCGAGGGAGGGAGCAACGCCCTGGACACGATCTAGATTTCTCGGTATTCACTAGTATACATTAATCCTATATAACACTTCATAGTAATGTCACAACATGCAACTACTCCTTGATTCCGCAAAGACCAATGATCCTCAGGTTTGTCAATCTTGTAATAATTATTTCATACTTATCAATTATATATGTATGCATGATATTGATCTTCCTACCGACAGGTTACGTCCATCGCTACAACTCTGTTGGAATAGGCCGACCTCAAACAAATTCGAGAACAATATGCGTACTTCTTGTTGTCTAAAGTCATAAAATAAGATGGAGAGTTCCACAATGTGGAATGAATTTGATTGGGATAAGATTGAGCTAATTAATTGTACATGTGTGTATTTGTTCATGGATGGATAATTTATTTCATTTCAGTTAATTGATTTGTGAAATGGATGTTCTTGTTTCTGAAATGAATAAATGTGAATTGGATGTATATTGTGTTGATCTACTTGTTTTAGAGGGCATGGCTAGCATTAACAAAAAGGAATAGATTTAGGAATAGAAAAGAATATCACAGATGGTTACTAACTCATAACCGTCTACGATAGTTAATTGATCGGCTACATCACAGACGGTTCGAAAGCTGTCTGTGATGACCTCATATCATTACTGACCCATAATCTCAGATGGCTCATGAAACCAACTGTGATGACATTTTTGAACCGTCTATGATGACCTTTTCTATAGTAATTATCTATAAACGTAATAGGTAGGCACCAAAATTTAAACTTTAGTGCATGGAACCATACAATTACAACCTCCACTACCCCACTGGTTCCAACTTGGCATTATGTGTGCGTGCACCAAGATTGTTGAGGAACCATCGCTGGTGAGTCCAGTCCGAGCGATTCCTCCTATGCGAGAGAGATGAATCAAACACAAATAAAGCAAGAAAATACAAGAATTGAACACACATAGAGAGAGATAGGGGGACTCCTTTTCTTTATTGCTTTCTCTTCTATAAGTACAAGATCTAATCATTGGGACCCCCTATTTATAGATCAGGTGAAGAGGTGCCCACTATGGGCTAGGCCTGCAGGCCTAGGCCTAGGTTTCCCAACACTCCCCCTTAGGCACTCATCCGACATATTCATGCTCATCAAAACTCCATAAAAGCTCAGTGAAAAAATTTGAAGAGAGAGTATATGATACATGTTATGTTGTGTTGCACAAATTGCCTCATTAAAATTTTGACCAAGAAACTTCTGGAAAACTCATCAAGGGAAAAGGAGTACAATCCACCCAATTTCATATAATCTACATGATTTATTCTTTGGGTACTAAATCATCATGATCAAGTTTTAATAGTGAGCTCGAGAAGAATCTCCCCCTGAGAACTGCACTTCTCTAAGTCTCATCATTCCAATTCCACATATACACCTTTCAAAGTTAGATGCTGGAAGTGATTTAGTGAAGAAATCTGCAAGATTTTCACATAACTTAGTATGCAGTACCTTAATTTCATCCATCTTCTATAATTCATGAGCATAGAAGAACTTGAGGTTGGTATGCTTTGTGAGATGATTCTTCACGCAACTCGTTTGTACCTGTGCAACACAATCTGCATTATCTCCATAGATAATTATGGGAGCTTATATGGTGTTCAATCCACATGACTGCTGGATGTGATGAACTATTCGTTGAAGCCAAGCACATTCTTGTGTGGCTTCATACAATACTATGATTTCTGAGTGGTTCATCAAAGTTGATACAAAACTTTGCTTAGACGATTTCCATGAAATTGCAGTTCCACCACATAGAAAAATATAGCCTGTTTGTGACCTAGCTGTTGCGGGTCTAACAAGTATCCAGCATCTACATAGCTAGTCATATTTAGATCTTGATTCTTTCTATAGAACAGTTTAAGGTCTTTGCTTCCTTGAAGGTATTGGAAGATGTCCTTTATTATCTATCAATGCCTTTTGGTAGGTTCTGCATTATACCTTGCTAATAGGTTTATAGCAAATGTGATGTCCAGTCTAGTGCAGTTTGCTAAATACATAAGTACTCCTACTGCACTTAGGTATGGGAATTCCGGTCCCAGGACTTCCTCCCCCTCTTTTCTAGGTCGGTACGGATCATTGTCTTGCTGTAAAGATTGCCCGACCATTGGTACTTTCAAAGCGTATGCCTTTTCAAAGCCAAACCTTTCTAACACCTTTTGAGTGTATGCAGATTGATATACTAATATTCCTTCCAAGACATGCTCGAGCTGCAAGCCTAAGCAATATTTGGTTTTACCCAAATTCTTCATTTCGAATTTTGACTCCAGGTAAGAACTCGGCTCCTTTATATCTTCCAAGGTTTAGAACATCTACATATACTGAGATTATACAAAATCCATTCTGAGATCATCATATAAATACACAGATGCAATCCTCATTGTTCGTGTAGCATTTCTTACATAGAAAGTCGTTTAAACGATTATACCACATCTTGCCTAATTACTTAAGTCCATACAGTGATTTTTCGAGTTTCACACTGTACAGATTTCTATTTGCTCTGTCTTGGTTCAGGATAGGCATGCTTTCAGGCACCTTTATATAAATGTCTGAATCCAAGTTTCCATAAACATATGCAGTTACCACATCCATTAACTTCATCTCTATGTTCAGGTTTACTACCATTGAGATTAAATATCTAAAGGTAATAGCACCTATGACAGGGGAATAGATTTCTTTATAATGAACTACTGGACATTAAGTGAAACCTTGTGCAACAAGCCTTGCTTTATATCTTACAACTTCATTTTTCTCATTTCTCTTTCGAGCAAATACCCACTTATACTCTATGGGGTGCACATGGGTATGCGTGCGGCTTACAGGCCCAAACACCTCTCTTTTATTTAGAGATAATAATTTAGTTTCCATTGCCTTTTTCTAATCTTCCCAATTTGATCTTTTCTTACATTCAGCGAGCGATGCAGGATCTGGAACAAGATTGATGATTGTGCCAATTTTCTTTGCATAATAAATATCAACATTGGCTGTTGCCCTATTCACTGATTATCCCATGTGCACATAGTTTATAGCTATTTTATCATGAGTTGATTCTTCTAGTGCTTCTACTTGCTCACCGCTCTTCTAGTTACGAGGACAAGTCCCTTTAGTTTTATAGCTCCGATGTGTGCGTACACATCCATGCTGATTTCTCCCTCCATGGGAATGTTCAGATCCGGTATGCCTTTTTTTGAAGGTGCCATACTAGTGCTAGGTTTCAACTGGCTCCCCTTTTGGATTTGGGGAACTTTGGTGATTGGCTGTGTCAATTCCTTCTTATCCTTTTTCACCAGGCATTCCCGATTATTTGGGATTCGAGGGGTCGGAGTTCTCATTTTTTTATTTTGAGGCCTCTGGACGGGCTTAGGGATACCTTCAATTTTCTTTGGTATTTCAACCCTCTACGGTGCATTGCGTGCAGGAACATGTGACTTGGTCACGCTCTTTAAATCACTAAAGTGGTAAGGCAGTCGGTTTGCTAATGCTTGCAATTCAACGATCTTCTGGACTTCTTTATTTGCTTCACTAGTGTGTGGCACATGATGACCGTGGCTTGCCACGTAATTTCGTGACATTTCTCATCAAGGAGTTGATTTTCTCTCCTAGTGTCAGAAAACTATCCTCATCAAATATACTATCAGCGAAATAGGCTATATGCAGATCTCCTGTCATGGGGTCCAAATACCTTATTATGGATGCTGTTTCACAACCAACGTATATCCTGGACTTTCGGAGAGGGCCCATTGTAGTACACTATGGAGGGGGTATACGTACATAAACCTTGCACCCAAACCTACGGAGATGAGAAATTTTTTGGTGCTGACCCTTGAACTAATTGCATAAGTGAATGGATGTTGTATGCCGATGGTCTAAAGTTGATGACAGTTGCTGCATGTAGAACAACATGTCCCCAATATGTAGTTGGCAAATTTCAATTCTGCAAAAGTGGTCGGGTAATAAATTTAATTCACTTAATTAATGCTTTTGCTAGTTCATTTTAGGTGTGGACATGCGGTACGAAATGCTCAACTTTAATTCCCATTGCCATGCAATAATCATCAAATGCCTTTGAAGTAAATTTTTCGGCATTGTCCATTCTAATGGATTTTATATGATGATCAGAGAAATTATTTTTAATTTGAATTATCTGGGAGATCGGCTTTGTGAATGCATGGTTTCTCGTAGATAATAAACATACGTGTTACCATTTCGAGAAAGCATCAATGAGCACCATAAAATATTTAGATGGCCCTAACAGTGGCTGTATGGGACTGCAAATATCTCCTTGAATGCGCTCTAGGAATGCAAGGACTTCATCCTTCACTTTCAGAGCAGAAGGTCTAGTAACTAATTTATCGGTGGCACATGCAGAGCACATAAATTTTTCTTGATTCAGGAAATTCTTTACATCGATATTATGTATCTATGAATTGTTAATTATATTTCTCATCATCTAAAGACCTGGGTGGCCTAGTCTATCATGCTAGAGATAAAAGAGTTCAGAGCTTCTAAATATTATTTTCATAGCAGCATGGGCTATAGGTGCCTTAATATTAGTGTAGTATAGCCTAGTCTCAGATGAAGTAAGTCTTTCTAATACCCTTTTTCTATTTGGTTTATGTAATGAGCGGGTATTCCTTACCATAATCTTCTTCAGTTTCAACGTGTAAATGGTTAGCGCAAATATCCTTGAAACTTAGGAGAGTTCTAGTCAATTTTGGGTACAATAAGGCTTCTTGAATGACCAAAGTTGTGCCAATTGAGAGTATAATTGTGCCTCTTCCTGAGCCTATTATACAAGCATCGCTACCAACAATTGTTGTAAGGTTGCCAGCATTATTGCTAATTGACTGAAAGAATTCTATCTCTCTCAAGATGGTATTTGTTGTGCCGCTGTCAGCTAAACACACTTCCTCTATAGGGTGCCACACGCGTTTTAATATAAAGTACTTTATTAATATGTAGTAAAAGACAATCAACACATAAATAAAATACTTCAAATATCAGAACATATCATGCCATTATTAACTGAATAAATGAATGAATTATTCAATACATTCCAACCATCACGAGAAAATAAATTGTTTGAGTACCATCAATGCAACTTTTAACTCATTCCTTCCACACATGAAATAAATTACAATTATACTCTCCAACCATCTTGAAATTAGCAAACCTTAGTCGGATCCATTCTTGCTCTGCCTGAGGAAGAATGGTGTACTTTAACTTCTCGAACCACTTCTTGAGTGTAGTCTACAATGCTAGTATGCTCTTCCCTACCATGTACTCATTCTTGAAAGTGGTACAGAGGTAGTGCCTGAGGAAGTGAAATGCCTTATCATTTTCTTCAGGTATTGGTTTAGCATCTTCCGATGCACCAATCTCAATGGCAGCGTAGAGCTTCTTGGCTCTAAGTACAATCTCGACGTCGGAAGCCCAAGTCAAGTAATTTTGGCCACGCTGGGCCAGCTCCTGGAACTCCCAATTCCTGATGCCGATCATCTACATTTGTATAAAAGGAATATATAATTTTACTATAGGTAAACATGCATGAAATAAATTGGATAATGGAACAAAAGGGTTCTCGCAATGTTCCAGAATTTTCTATGCATTTTTCTATAAATTTTACTGTTAATTTCAATGATTAAAGGCAATTAAACAATTACAATTAATGAAAACAGTAAGTAAATATATAAAATATAAAAAATAATAATAACAGTGCCAAGTATGCTTCAAATGTTAAAAACAATTCAAAATTTGAATTTCCGAAACCCCTATATGCTGGAATATGAAATTTCAATTCTGAGAAAATTTTCCGTGTAATGTTTTGATTTCTTAGGGGCCTTTTTGAAAAATGCTAGCACCGGCCCCCTTCCTCTATTTCTTTGGCCCATCACGGTCCACTCGGCTCATGGGGTAGGGTTTTCCCTACCCCATTTCCAACCAGTAGCGGCGGCCCAAGCTGCGGCTCCTACGGGCGCGAGGCGGCCATGACTCACCGTGCAGGTGCAAGGCAGTGACGCGTGGGAGTGGCAACGTGTGGGCCAACGGGTGGCAACATGTGGCGCTTGAGGAGCGGCGGCGGCCATGCCCTGGGAGCCGAGCGACAATAGACAGTAGCGCTTCATGTGGGAGGCGGTGGCTCCGACTAGGGCCAAGTGACGGAGGCGCAGGTTGTGCGGGGTGAGCGATGGTGTGGGGCCAGGCGGCGACATGGGATGGTGTGTGGGGCCAATGGTGTGGCACCTGTCGGGATGCATGGCAACTATGCAGAGCCAGTGGTGCAGCGGCTCGACGCGGCACGGCCATGTGGGGCTTGCGACGTGTATTGCGTGCGGTGCACGGTGGCGGCACAACCACGTGCTGGTGGCCAGCAGCAAGACTGCATGTGGGCGATGCGGGCACGTGCAGCCATTGGCCAAGCGACGTCTGAATCGGTGGCACGGCTCCAAGCTGGCAGCGGTGCACATCGCTGTGGCAGCCCATGCATGGGTCGGCGGCTGCGCGGCTTCAATTCGGCGGCTATGCCATATGCGGGCTTCGTGATGGCTTGGCCTCATGTAGGCGGTGAGGCGCGATGGCTCGGCGGCGCATGTGGGTGGCAACGCACGGCAATGCGACTGCGTCTAGGCGGTACGGCCTCGTCGCGTACGCCGTGCGCCTGCATGCTGGAAGCGCCATGCGGGGCTACTCCATGAGAGGCTTTTTTAGTTTTCCATGATGCAATCAACAATCCCTCTTTTTCCAATCATCCGATCGGTAGTGCACCGGCGACTCCAAGTCAGCTCGTGGAGATTAGAGAGAAATTGCACCATGAAAACAAAATCAATCTAGAATGCAAAATCGTACAAAATAAATGCAATCTAGATAGCAATTTAATCTAGAAGTGTCATGTTTCGACAATTACCTTTTGATCCACTGGAGCAATTCGTGCTGATAACGTGTTGAGGAACCATCGCTGGTAAGTCCAGTCCAAGCGATTTCTCCTATGCAAGAGAGATGGATGAAACACGGATAATACAAGAAAAATATAAGAAGTGAACACAGAGAGATAGGAGAACTCATTTTCTTTATTGCTTTCTCTTCCACAAGTATAAGATCTAATCATTGGGACCCTCTATTTATAGACTAAGTGGAGAGGTGCTCACCATAGGCTAGTATTACAGGCCGTCTTGGTTTCCCAACAAAGATGATGATGTTGTTCAGGAACCCCAGAAAATTATGGGGTATCTTGTAACCATAGCAATGAGTTAATAATATTCGTCATCAGCCCCCTCAAATTATTGAACGGTTTCTGGAACACTCCTAGAGTTAGCTTATCCGTCATCAGCCCCCACAAGTTATTGAGCGGCCAATCCACCACTGCTTGTGCCTTGTCGCTATCCACGGCGACGCCTGCGGCTGAGATAACATGACTCAAGTATGCAATGGAGGATGCACCAAACGAACACTTGGATCTTTTAAGAAAGAGTTGGTGGCGTTGTAGAGCTTGAAAAACCATGCAAGAGGTGCTGGAGATGCTCGGACCAAGACGCACTGTAGATGAGGATGTTATCAAAGAAATCAAGCACAAAGCAGTGAAGAAAAGGGCATAGTATATCATTCATCAGGGCTTGGAAGGTAGCCAGCGCATTGGTAAGGCCGAACGGCATGATGAGAAACTCAAAGTGGCCGTGGTGTGTCTGAAAATGGTCATCTTGACATTGTCTGGATCCATCCTCACCTGATGATAGCTGGAGCACAAATCCAACTTGGTGAAATAACGCGCACCATTCAATTTATCTAGGAGCTCATCAACAACCGAAATTGGAAACTTGTCTTTGATGGTACGCTCATTGAGAGCACGATAATCTACACAGAATCTTTGAGTATTATCTTGTTTCTTCACAAGGAGCACCGGTGAGGGAGAATTCCGAAGTGCTGTTGTGGATGAGGCCTTGTTGGATCATCTCGGAGCATTGCCTCTCTAGTTCATCCTTCTGTAGTTTGGGGTATCAATATGGGTGCACTACTACAGGCATCGTACCAGGAAGTAAATGGATCCGATGATCTTGTATCCTTGGTGGCGGAAGGCCGACAGGAGGGGCAAAGATATCCTCATATTCGGTCAACAAGGCCTCCCTGAGAGTCATTTGTGCATGCTACTGTACATGCCTTGACCTGAGGTGCTGTGATGCCTTGCCACTTGCTAGTTTTGTTACCAGCCTAGAAACAGACGCACTAATTGTCGAAACCCCAGAGAAGCAGCCCCAAGGTCCGTAGCCACTGAACGCCTAGCACAATATCGAACCTGCCCAATGGAATGACCAGGTAATCGACGCAGAAGTGTTCATCTCCAATGCGGATGGGAAGGTCTTGGCAACATCCCAGGCTTCCCACTATGTCACCATTGGCCCCCATGACACAGAGGCCCGGGTGTGCTGTTAGCTGAAGGCCGATGCAGGTTGTGGTGTCCTGACTGAGGAAGTTGTGTGTGGAGCTGGTGTCGAGCAAGGCAATGAATTCCTCAGTCCCACAGCAGATGCGCAGCTAGATGGAATCATTGGCCCGGACACTCCAGTGTCCTGTGATTGCATGGACAGACGTAACTGCTCCTTCTTCTTGGCCAGCCAGATCAGAACTGTCATCTTCCTAGGTGAAGTCCTCAACTTCCAAGTGAAATAGACGTTGACAGTGATGGCCGCGAACAAACTGCTCATTGCAGTTATAACACAGGCCCTGTTTGCGACGTTCGGCCATCTCAGCCAGCGAGAGACGGCGGAACTGACGTATTAGAGAAGGCGCCATAGTCAACGATGCTGGTGACACTGAAACAGCTAAAGGGGCCGGCGCCGCACTGAATGGCATTGTCCGTCCTGGAGGTGGGTGAAACGACTTGGCACCCTCGGTCGGCCAGGATCTGGGCGGTGCCACATCTGGATTGGGCAGACAGGAACGTTCTTCATACGCACGGGTGAGCATCATGGCCTGCTGCAAATCCATCGGCCACATCAATTCCACATCAGTGCGAGGTGGTTTTGACAGGTTGGCCGTGAATAATTGTGTTTGCTGCTGAACCGTCAGTGGTGGCGCTCAGCAGAGTAAGGTCAAGAAGGCATTCTGATAAGCATGAATGGAGCCCTCGAATGGCAAGTGTGCAAGTGCTCCAAGAAAATTGCTACCGACTGGAGGACCAAAACGCTGGTGACAAAGTTCCTTTAAGTGATCCCAAGTTGGCTCTCCAAAATCCCGCTCCCATTGCAATACCATAGTTGAGCAATGCCCGTGAGATGGTATGATGCCAGCCATACTTTATCTGTTTCTGGCGTGCGCTGGCCGTGAAAAAAGTGATCACATCTGTTCAGCCAGGCGAGTGGATCCTCCGAACCATTGAAAACCGGAAAGTCCAGCTTATGGTAGCGAGGGATATTGGGCGTAGGGGCTGTCCCATGATGACACTTCGGCCAGTCGGCGGGAGGTGTTGGGCTGTATGGGGGGTAGGTGGGGTTGAGGCAGATGCCTGCATGTATATGGAGTTATGAGTGGGTGCAATGTGATGGTGAGTTGCGGCTGTCAACATGCCCTCTGGTCCAAGATAGGCGTAGGCTATCGCTGTAGGCAATGCTGATGCAATTAGCAATGTGACGGCGGAGTCGCTCAAAGAGAATCACACGGTGGGGATAAAGATCTGATTATTTCTTGCCAAAACCAAATTACATGGCAGCACATATATATGGGGCGGAATCTCCTACTCATCCTATTAAGCCGAGTTTGTTAAGCAAACTCGTACCCGACTCAAACAGTTAACCAACTCTAATACTTCACTAAGAGCAACTCCAAGAGAAGAGCTAAATCATTTTCTAAAGGTAAATTTGATTATTATTGGAGAAAAAACGTCTCCAATAGACTCTGTAAATGACTCTCCAAATTTAGTAGCTTTCCATCCCTCCTCCTTCGCTCTCTATTTTTGGATAGCCTACCTCACTCACCATCCAGCCTCTTGGCGCGGTCGGCGTTTCCTTCTCGCACGCTGCGCCCCATTCTCGCGCGTACGCGACCCACCGCGCGCCCTCTAGTTTAGATAGCCTGTTGGAGTAGTCTTGTTTTTTTGGGTGAGATTCATTTTAGAGAATAGCTAAATCACTAAATTTAGATACTTCTTTTGGCTAATCTCTTGGAGTTGCTCTAATACTAGTATTCTCCAAACTCGGCCATATGGCCTTACCGTGTAATGCTGCTCCCCTGATTGGACTGTAGCTCGTCACGTATTTTTAGCCGCCGTTGCCGCTACTGGCCGTGCTACAGCCGCTTGATCTGCATCGCTTCCTGGCTGTTGCCGTCCTCTACAGCTGTATTGAATCCCCCCACATAACAGCCCGGCACTATTTGTGTCGTCTAATTGGCCATTGGTTTGTGATCTGATCGGCGGTGGTCTAGCTGGCATAAGAAGTGCGGTCAGACCAGTGTACTATTCTCAGAGCGGGTTAAGTTCAAGTTTTGGGTCTTGGAAAAGACTTGGAAGGCTTGTGCAAGTGAATATGAGTTGCATGATACATGTTTTTTTACAAACATAGGTCACGTTATGAATAACTTGTGCTCGGACACGGTTTATATGTTCTTGGATGTGCAGGTGACTTCAACTATAGTCAATGGTGAAGAGAATTGGGACTTGGTTGGGGAACCAAGGTGACTTAGTGAAACTTGTCATTTGAATTATTTTAACTAATATCTATTGTTGACAATTGTTAATGTACAAGCCCGACTACATATGTGAGGGATCATGTGGGAAGGCCACTAGGTGATTATGATGAACAATTGGTAAGGTTTGTCTTGTTGGAACTTCGATTTGTGAAATTTTCAGAAAATTCAGGAGTTCTATGTTTTAGATGGTTTGACCGGTCTAGGGGTGTGGTCTGACGAGCTTGCAAATGAGATATAATAGGGTTTGCGCTATCAAAGCTGAGGCGTGATCTGACCAGCATCTAGAGAGTGGTCAAATTGGCCATATGCGATAGAACTGACTTTTCGTTGGTGGTCGGTATTTTCCAAAGAGAGTTGTTTTTGGGTTTAGTAAAGTGTTGTCTACCTAGCACTATTTGTAAAATCTAGCCCGCCTATGATTTGTGGTCTGACTGGTGGTAGCCTAACCGACACAGGAAGTGTGGTCAGACTAGTGTACTATTCTCAGCACGGGTTAAATTCTGGTTTTGGGTCTTGGAAAGACTTGGGCAGCCTTGAGTCAGTGAATATGAGTTGCATGATACATGTTTTTTCAATAACGTGGGTTGCCTAGACATGGTTTATAGGTTTTTGGATATGCAGGGGCTTGAAGTCAACTATGCTTAATAGCGAAGAGGACTAGAACTTGGTTGGGGAACCAAGGTTCAGAATGATAATAGATGGCAAGTGAGATGGTTCAGCTCAAGCAAGGTGCATGGTGAATAGGAACATGGAAGGCAAGCTTCGAGTGATGTGTTGCACCAAATGCCTTGGTCGGTGTAAGCATGTGGTGGTCCTATGGGAACCAGGGAACCGGAATGGAAGAGACTTAACAATGGGACCATGCCATTGGTGAACCTATATGTGTCAAGCACGAAGATTCTTTGCAATTAAAGGATGTGACAAGGGTATTTTGGTGCTTCGTCAAATATTAGAAAAGATAAAGAGACTAAAGCACGATGCTTGGGAAAAGGGGTTTAGATTATAGAGAAGCTGAGGAGATCAATTGGATCAAGAGAAGATGGATTCAAGTCTATGTGCTTTGAAATTTGTGCACAAGGGTTGTATGAGTGAAAACTAGATAAGATGTAAGTTTGCAAGTTTTCCTATGTTTGAGTGGATTGTATCCACCAAGGTTCAGATTAGAGTGCAATAGATGGAGAGGGAGGTATGTGTCAGACCCCGGAGTAACAACTTCTAGATCCGCTGTATAAATCGTACTAGTCTAGGATCAGCTAGTGCACACGGTGGACAACAAAGATAAATATCAACTATAATGATATTTATTAACTAAATATGGGCATGATTACCAAATTTTACATCCACGGCCAATAGGCAAAAATTAAACATAAGCAGCAGAAGAAAAACACCGAAGCGGAAGAAGCCCAACAAGCCTGCCCACAGGCAAACGACATTAAGATGCGGCCTACTCGTCCAAGTCTTCACCATAGTCGAAATCCTCTTCCTCTGTGTGGAGATAGCAAGGTGAGTACAAATTTGTACTCCACAAGTCACATGGAGAAATGCAACATAATGATAAAGGCAACAAAGGAAGGCATATAGGGTTATTTAAGCATAAAACAACATTTAAAAAATATAGTAAATAGATTAAAAATACTGGATTTAATACAGTAAGTAAAAATAGTAATTGTAATTGAAAATAATACCATTAGTGCAGGCTTCGACCAAACACTAACCTAATCACGGGCATCCCACCCGGACCATCTTTTCCAAATGATCTCGTATGGATTCCATCCATCCACACGCTTCTATGAGAGGATCTGGGAGTACATCAGGGAGGCTACGGCGAAGGTCGAGCAGCGGAACAGCTTGTACGACGAGGGGAACCTTGGCTTGTGGCTGGATGAGGTCCCGCGACGAGGGAGGCCCCATGGATTCGGGGGGCGACGCAAACCCACAAGTGTGACGCCATAGTCTCCGTGCGCTGGTGTGTGTTGTAAAACACAAGCCCCCCTTTTCTTATAAATAAAGTACAAGTTGCCTCACCGGTGTTTTGACTTGTGTGCCCGCATGTCCCGAGCAGCCACCCGACCGAGGCCGGCTGCTAGTTTCTGACCTTGTGACCCGACGGCATCTTCGGCGCTGGTGGAGGGCCGAAGAGTCACTGGACTTCTGGGCAGGCCGGGCTTCGTCGAGTGAAGCCTTGGCGCGAACGCGCACGGAGGAGCCGGCCGAGTAGCGGCTTCGAGCACTCGAGGCTGTTTGTACATTTTTATTGCATGCCTTTGTACGCATCTTTCGATGAATATAAATAGGAGGGGGGAAGGTTTGGTTGGAAAATATCACCCGTGTCTCCATCCTTGTTTACGACCATGCAGTCCCGTGGTAGATTCAGGAAACTACACCGCGCTCGCTTGTACGCAGCAATCTGGGTCTAGCCGAAGTAGACGTGCGAGCACTCCGTCCCCTACCCTTCGAAGTGGGGGCAGTGGAGCTGGCATCTTAATCGAGGTAGACACGCGAGCGCTCCTTCCCCTACCCTTCGAGGTGGCGGCAGCGGAGCTGGCGCCTTAGTCGAAGTAGATGCGCGAGCGCTCCGTGCTCTACCCTTCGAGGTGGAGGCAGCGGAGCTGGCGCCTTAGTCGAGATAGACGCGCGAGCGCTCCGTCCCCTACCCTTCGAGGTGGCTGCAGTGGAGCTGACGCCTTAGTCGAAGTAGATGCGCGAGCGCTCCGTGCTCTACCCTTCGAGGTGGTGGCAGTGGAGCTGGTGCCTTAGTCGAGGTAGACGCGCGAGCGCTCCGTCCCCTACCCTTCAAGGTGGTGACAGCGGAGCTGGTGCCTTAGTCGAGGTAGACGTGCGAGCGCTCCGTCCCCTACCCTTCCAGGTGGTGGCAGCGGAGCTGGCGCCTTAGTCGAGGTAGATGCTCCGTCCCCTACCCTTCGAGGTGGTGGCAGCAGAGCTGGCACCTTAGTCGAGGTAGACGCTCCGTCCTCTACCCTTCGAGGTGGTGGCAGCAGAGCTGGCGCCTTATCGAGGTAGACGCTCCGTCCCCTACCCTTCGAGGTGGTGGTAGTGGAGCTGGTGCCTTAGTCGAGGTAGACGCTCCGTCCCCTACCCTTCGAGGTAGTGGCATCGGAGCTGGCGCCTTAGTCGAGGTAGACACGCGAGCGCTCCGTCCCCTACCCTTCGAGGTGGTGGCAGCAGAGCTGGCGCCTTAGTCGAGGTAGACGCGCGATCGCTCTGTCCCCTACCCTTCGAGGTAGTGGCAGCGGAGCTGGCGCCTTAGTCGCTGTTAAGACTTGTCGGTGCTTCGTGTGATACTTGCGAGTGTAAGTTGCCGCCGCGTCTCATGTTGACTTTACGACATGCATGCGGAGGCAAGCCTCGACTGCGTCTCGTGCAAACACTGCGAGGTGCAGGCGGAGGTGAGCCTCTGCTGCCTTTTGCACGATTGCTGCGAGGTGCATGCGGCGGCGAGCTTCTGCTAGCTTTTGCGCGATCGCTGCGAGGTGCATGCGGAGGCGAGCTTCTGCTACCTTTTGCACGATCGTTGCGAGGTGCATGCGGAGGCGAGCGTCTGCTACCTTTTGCGCGATCGCTGCGAGGTGCATGCGGAGGCGAGCCTCTGTTGCCTTTTGCGCGATCGCTGCGAGGTGCATGCGGAGGCGGGCTTCTGCTGCCTTTTGCGCGATCGCTGTGAGGTGCATGCGGAGGCAGGCGTCTACTAGCTTTGCGCGATCGCTGCGAGGTGCATGCGGAGGTGAGCCTCTGCTGCCTTTTGCGCGATCGCTGCGAGGTGCATGCGGAGGCGAGCCTCTAGCGCGTCTTATCAATATTCAAAGTGCAGGAAGCGTCAACCACGCGTTGTTTATACTCCGGAGAGTACGCATAGGGATAATACCTATGCATGCGCGGGAGCGTCCGCGTCTTATTTATACTCCGTAGAGTGTGGGACTATCAACCACACTTTATTTATACTCCAGAGAGTACGCATAGAGATAATACCTATGCGTATGCGGGAGCATCTGCGTCTTGTTTATACTCAGTAGAGTGCGCAGGGACAACATCCGCGTCTTATTTATAATCCGTAGAGTGCGTGCGGAGGCGGACCTCGGCGCTACGTCTTATTTAGAGTCCGTAGACTGCGCACGGAGGCAAGCCTCCGCGCGTTGCGGGCGGTGAAGTTGCATGCGGAGGTGGACCTCGACGCTACGTCTTATTTATACTCCGTAGAGTGCGTGCGGAGGCGGACCTCAGCGCTACGTCTTATTTATACTCCGTAGAGTGCGCGTGGAGGCGTCCCCCCATATGTCTTTGTTTATACTCATACCCATGTTTTTCACAAAGAGTGCACGCGCGAACGCGTGTCTTTGTTTATACTCATGCCCGTGTTTTTCACAGAGAGTGCACGCGCGAACGCGTGTCTTTGTTTATACTCATGCCCGTGTTTTTCACGGAGAATGCATGCGCGAACACGTGTCTTTGTTTATACTCCTAAGGAGTGCGCGCGAAGGTAACCCTTCGCGCGCTTTTGCCGGAAACAAGACAATTTGTTTCAAACGGTGAACTTTATTAAATTCCCATTTGCGCGGGTGAGCGATTACAAAAGATGAGGTACTGATCACTGACCGCTTAAAGACGGAAATGGCCGCAGCTGTCGTTGCCCTGTGGCGAGGCGTGGCACGGTGGGAGCCTCTGCTGCTAGGGCAATCCGCTCGGGGGCTTGGCGGGGTGCTTTCCGGGGCCTCCAAGGATCTTCGCACTTGCACCCCCGGCCTAGTGTTCCGTTGAGCCTCGTGGTGCGGACCTCTGGTGCCGAGCTCTATGCGCCGAGGCATGTCCTGATCGCCGTGGACGGTGATGATGGCCCGCGGTCCGGGGAGCTTCATACATAGGAAGCCGTGGTGTGGGACTGCCCCGAGAGAGTTTAAGGTTGGCCGCCCCAATATAGCGTTGTAAGGGTACGAAATGTCGACGACGTCGAAGGTGGCATCCTCGCTCCTCACATTATTGCCTCGGCCGAAGGAGACTTGGAGGCATATCTGGCCCAATGCCCGCAGGGGTTGACCTCCGAAGCCCTGCAATGGGATGCCCGAAGGGCCCAATCGACTCCAGGGGATCCCCATCTGATCGAAGGCCGCTACGAACAAGATGTTCACGGAGGCACCACGATCTAGTGGACAAAATTTATGTAGCATATATATTCACCAAAGAATCATACATATATATTCATCAATTTATGTAGCATAATACAAAATTTGCCAAAGAACACACCAAGGCACACGATTAATTGCCGCCATACATAGAGAGGCACGAATTACACATCAAGAATCCAATTTCTCCTATCATAAGATGACTAATATCCATGCAGGAAGGCACGGTGATGCCGGCTGCCACTGAACCGGCTCGCGCGCGAGGAGCACGTGCTGGCGCCGCTCCTCTGGTACGGGTGGTGTCGGCGGGGCGGTGGAGACGTGCGCGACTCGGCGTCGGACATCATGGGCGATGGCGGCGGCGTGCTGGGGGTGTAGTCCCGCGACGCGGCCTGCCGGGGAGGACTCAAAGGTGTGTAGTCCGGCGATGCGACGTGCCTGGGCGGACTCAGTGGAGAGTAGTCCGGAGACCGGGACGACGGCGCGCGGGGAGACCGGGAGGACGGCGCGCGCGGGGAGATGTCGCCGGATGATCGCGAGGAGAAGAAGGGGCAGAGGCAACTCGGAGGCAAAACGGCGCAGGAGCGGAAAAAAAAGAGGGAAACCGGTAGGGGGGTTTTGGCAAAATCACATAAGTGAGTTGGGCATCCTACCTTTAAGAATTTGGGTTGTTGGAGACAGATCTAACGATCCTGGAGAGGTTTTAGCATGTTAGCACCCAAATGGACTTTACCACTAGATACGTTCCCATATATATATATATATATATATATATATATATATATATATATATATATATATATATATATATATATATATATATATATATATATATATATATATATATATATATATATATAAAATTCATTTCCTGAGTTAGTTGCAAGATCAATGAGGATATCGTAATCTAGACAGTCTAGTCTCTACGGATTGTGACTTGACTTGTACTCCATGGTATGCTATACTGGGATAGCTTTCCATCTATCGCACGGTGATCCATCAAGGCGCGGCACGATCGGGCAGTATAGCCCATCCGGCACATGACAGACTGAAGAGATATATTGCACTGATATTATCACAATAAACAACCGTAGCAGATTGAAGAGGGGGTCGATAAAGTTCCACTAACAATTGTCGGAGCCAACATGATTTGGCAACTACATTAGCCATGACACAATAGTCGGCCTCAACGCTGCACCAAGAAACTGCCACCTATTGCTAGAACATGACAAACTATCACCAAGAAACACACAGAAACCAAAGTTAGAACAAGGTGTGTCTGGGCACAGGAGCGGATCTACAGTAATTCATGGGTATTCAGCTGAATACCCAAAATTTTTTACCAAAAATCTGTTTTATATATATATATATATATATATATATATATATATATATATATATATATATATATATATATATATATATATATATATATATATATATATATATATATATATATATATATATATATATATATATATATATATATATATATATATATATATATATATATATATATATATTAGTAATTGGGTCTTAGAAAGCTTCTGAACACAGGCTGGAGGCTTGAGCACCGTTAAACGTCTGGCCGAACGCAACCGCCGAACGGCCCAGTGCCCCAGTGCGTTGTCCGCACTCCGCAGTCCGCCTCCAGTCTCCCACGCCCAAACGGCCCCCGGCCCACTCGGCACTCACGGCTCGCGCAGTTGCGCTGATTGCCTGGTCACAGGTCACGCTGATTCGGTCTTCGTCCACATCTCTCGTGCGACAACCGACAGAGCGAGCGAGCGGCGAGTCAACCATCAACGACGGCACCGTCTCCGGCGCCCTCCCTGCGGCCGAGGCTTTCACCGTGCACCTCCCGGGCTACCCCTCCTCCCCCGCCCACGCCGCTCGCTCCCTGGGCGGCCTCCCCGCCATCGCCAAGGTACGCCCAAAACCCTAACCCGTCTCGCTTCCGCTAGGCCGTGCGTGCGAGCAAAGTGAAGTGATGCCCGTGCCGCTCTGGCTCCTCCCCCTTTCTCTCGTAGGTCCGGAGCTCCGACCCCGGCGCCCGCCTCGAGCTCCGTTTCCGCCCTGAGGACCCCTACTACCACCCGGGCTTTGGCGAGCCCCGCGCCTCCGCCGGCCTTGTCCTCCGCCTCTCCAGGCCCAAGGGGGAGGCGCCTTCGCGCCGCCGCCCGTTGAGGTGGTCGCGCGCCTCTGGAATGCCGAACGCCTACCACTTCGAAGGTGAGCACGCCTTAAGCGCAACCTGTTTGATGAAATGCCTAGTCCATTGTTGCGCTTGTTGAATGGCTATTGCATTGAAAGTTCCCATTGTTTTGTCTAGTTAAAAGATGTGGCGCGAATTTAGTTCATGGAAGAGAGAAACAAGTTAGCTCCCCGGATGTTCAGCAGATTTTCATCATTATTTAAGTACCGTAATTTAAATGCTGAGCCGATACAATGAGACGAAATTAAACTGAAACAAGCTATACAAAGTTAACTTCTATAAGAACAATTGGAGATGAGTTCTAATATTCCTTACTCAAATGTCGGTATTAGATTTATTTGATAAGCTAGAGCTACTAAAATGTGCCATGTCTACTTAATGACAGTCGTGGTGAATGCTTTTCCGTTCATGAGTTGCTGTTCACTTTGAAAAGCAAAACTGGGTTAAAATAGTTTAGATTTGAGGATATAGGATAAAAACATGTCTTGTTGGACTGGCTCATATGTCATCTTTTCTCATTATGGTTGTGAAACCAAAGATAATAAGATATAAATTTTTGTATGGCAATTAAATCACACGAACTTATCCTCCTTATGGCTCATATTTTATAATTTCTTTGTATTATTTCAGTTGTTATCTGTAGTACGAACAATTATACTTTAATTTTTGCTATTATGGACCTTTATGTTTTTTATTGAACAATATTTTTGTAACTTCGAATACCCATTCCGAAATTCCTAGATCCGCCACTGTCTGGGCAACCCGTCGAATTAACATCAGAGTATGCAGGAAGTGTCAAGATAGGAGAAGCTCATAACTGAAGACCAAAATCAAGTGTACCCTTGAGATAACGAACAATCCTCTTGACAAAGATGAAGATGTGGTTCGTGAGGATCATGTATAAATAAGCAGACCTGCTAAACGGCATAACTAATATCGAAACAAGCAATTGTCAAGTACTACAGTGCACCAACCAAGCTGCAGTACTGTGTGGCATCCAAAACCGAAATCCTTGAACTATCAAGCTTGGATCTTGTCTCAACCGTGGTGGTACATGGATTGCATGATTCCATGATAGTCCGTATCTACCATCGAGAACTCATGAGCAAGGGTGTTGATGACATGACAAAGAAACGATGAGTCAGAAGCGATAAGAATAATTTCATCGACATATAAGAGTAGATATGCAACATGACTTCCCAGTTAGCAGACAAATAAAGAAGTGTCCAAGCTACCAGAAACAAAACTAAGCGTGGATGCAATTGAAGAAAAACATTGGGACTAGGCACAAGCTCTGTTTGAGGCCATAGAGCCACTGAGAGACGACAAGAGTGAGGTTGCCATGCAAAAAGTCATTTTTAACATCTAGTTGGGGGATCAGTGAAGAGGAGGAGACAACAAGAGTGAGCAAAACACGGATAGTAGTCAGTTTAATGACCATACTGAAAGTTTCAATGAAGTCAACGCCAGGTTGTTGAGTGAAGCCTCGAACAACCCAATAGGCCTTGTAGTGAGCAGCGATGTAACATCCCAAAATTTCAAAATCTGGTTATTTATATTTACTTCAGTATTTCTAAATTTTTCTAAATTTTCCAAATCATTTGTAGTATTTTAAAAGCTTTTCCTAATTTTTCAGCAACCAAAAACAAATTTTGCAGATTAAATAAAAGTGATCCAGAGTTTCAACATATTTTATTTTAATTCAAAACAATTCAAATTTTTCTGGAAATTGTGCAAGTCTTTTGCTAATTTTAATAAATCAAAACAATTTCTGCATTATTTTAAATTCCAAAACCAATTTAAATTTTCAAGCCTCTGTGGGCTGAAACCTTGCACTGGCCTGTAGTTGCTCCTACTTCGGGCCCAAGAATTGGTCCAAGATCACCACCTTACGCTTGTTACATCTTCTTCACAACAACATCGGTTCGTTGTCAGCATCTGCCACGATGAGATGCGCCTCCACTGCCTCTAGTTTCTCTTTCTTGCCTCTTATCCATCCTCTCATCTACAATTGCGTTCCACACAAGCTACAGTGCACCAACCAAGCTACAGTACTGTGTGGCATCCAAAACCGAAATCCTTGAACTATCAAGCTTGGATCTTGTCTCAACCGTGGTGGTACATGGATTGCATGATTCCATGATAGTCCGTATCTGCCATCAAGAACGCATGAGCAAGCACTACTACAGAAAGCCTAATAGTAGCTTTGAAGATTTATACTTTCCTGGTTGCTCTAGATATGGTTAGTAATGAATTTTATTTTTTCTTTGCATGCATCATAATTTAGATCTAAGTAATTGGTGAGTGTTATTAATTGAAGATGGTTTGCAAAATTGTTGGTTATATAATAGCTGTTGTGTTTGTAATATGAATTGAGGTAGCAAATTAAGCCTCAATATAATACATATGGCCGGTATATATGTAGTAATAATTAGTTAATTTAATTCTTAATACTAAGTTGTTATATATGTACGTAACGTAGGATCAAAGCTGGATGTATGCCACGAGCCGTGTGAGCGAAGAGTACATTAATGGCGTGTCTGCTTTTACAAGAGCTGCCGAGGAGGATATGTTGAATAAGGGGGTGGAATATATGTACTGTCCATGCACTGACTGCGAGAATTTAAAGATGTTTAAGAACCGAGGGCAAATTGAAGCGCACTTGATTTGGAGGGGTTTCAAAAAGGGTTATACGTGTTGGACCAGTCATGGCGAAGTCAATGATCAAATGCCGCCGGATGACATCGCCGGTGAAGTGAATGATATGCCGTCGGATGACATTGCCGGTGAAGTGAATGACATGCCGCCGGATGATGTCGATTGTGGTTCGGATTCGGATAGGTTGCAGGATGATAATCTGGATCAGATGCTTCGCGATGTAGAAGAGGATTATGATGAGACAGAGATGCTTCACGTGCTGCAAGTACACGAGGTTGTCGGCCGTGCTTGAACTGTTGAAATTGAAGGCAAGCAACGGTTGGTCCGACAAGAGTTTCACGGCGCTGCTAGGTCTTTTAGCGAACATGCTTCCGAAGGGAAATGAGTTGCCTAAAACTACGTATAAAGCCAAGAAGGTTCTTTGTCCGTTGGGAATGGAAGTAGAAAGAATACATGCATGTCCGAACGACTGTATCCTCAACCGTAAAGAGTATGCAAACATGCATGTATGTTCGGTGTGCAACGCATCCCGATACAAATGTAACAATCAATCAGATGATGCCGAGGGAACAGAGACGAAGAAAGGACCTCCTGCTAAGGTGGCATGGTATTTTCCTATAATTCCCCGTTTGATAAGGTTTTTTGCAAATCCAAAGGAGGCAAAACTGCTGCGTTGGCACTCGGAGGAGCGCAAGAAGGATGGAATGCTAAGACACCTTGCTGATTCCGCGCAGTGGAGAAACATCGATAGGAGTTTTGCAGACTTCGGTGCAGAACCAAGGAATATAAGGTTTGGACTGAGTACAGATGGAATGAATCCTTTTAGTAGCATGAGCAGCCGACATAGCACATGGCCCGTGACTCTCTGCATCTATAACCTTCCTCCTTGGTTGTGTATGAAGCGAAAGTATATTTTGTTGTCGATACTTATCCAAGGGCCAAAACAACCTGGGAATGATATTGATGTGTTCCTAGCACCGTTGGTGGAAGATCTAAAAGTACTGTGGAACGAAGGGGTACAGGTGTGGGATGCATACAAACGAGAGAACTTCACTCTGCGCTCCCTATTGTTCTGCACCATAAATGATTATCCTGCCCTTGGTAACCTATCGGGCCATAGTACAAAAGGTGCCAAAGCTTGTACTCACTGTTTAGATGGTACCGAGAGTGTGTGGCTGAAACACTCACGTAAAACTGTCTACATGCGTCACCGCCGGTTCCTTCGGAGGGCTCACCCATACCGCAAGATGAAGAAACAATTTGACGGAGAGAAGGAAGACGGTTCAGCTCCAAGGCATTTAAGGGGACACGAGGTTTATGATATGGTTAAGGATTTAGATGTTGTCCTCGGGAAGGGACGTAAATTGAGGGCTCATGAGAAGAACACCTGGAAGAAGAGATCAATATTTTGGGACTTACCTTATTGGGAGTACCTAGATGTTCGACACTGCATCGACGTCATGCACGTAGAAAAGAATGTATGCGACAGCTTGATTGGTCTCTTGCTGAATATTCGTGATAAAATAAAGGACGGCGTGAACGCATGGCTTGACTTGGCTGATATGGACATCAGGCCTGAGTTAGCAGCGACATGCACTGATAATGGATGAATGTACCTTCCCCCTGCATGTTACACTCTGTCCAAGGCTGAGAAAACAGAACTGTGTCAGTGCTTGCATGGTGTCAAAGTTCCGTCTGGTTACTCCGGCAACGTGAAGAAACTTGTTTCGATGCAAGATTTGAAGTTAAATGGCATGAAGTCTCATGATTGTCATGTGCTGATGACACAGATGCTCCCTATTGCAATTAGAAATATTTTGCCGATCAAAGTCCGAGAGACAATCATGAGGCTATGTTATTTCTTTAACACAATTGCTCAGAAGGTCATCGATCCCGAAGGACTAGATGCTCTGCAGGACGAGGTGGTGATGACTCTATGTCACATTGAAATGTATTTCCCTCCTTCATTTTTCGATATCATGGTCCATCTCATTGTTCACGTTGTGTGGGAGATAAAAATGTGCGGGCCCGTATTCCTACGTAGCATGTACCCATTTGAGAGGTTAATGGGAATTCTTAAGTCCTACGTACGTAATCGTTCTCGGCCGGATGGCAGCATCGTCGAAGGTTATGCAAGCGAAGAGGTCATTGAGTTTTGTGTCGATTATATGGCTCAGATTCAACCGATAGGTGTGCCTCAATCTCGCCATGAGGGCAGGCTGAAAGGTCTCGGAACTATCGGAAGGAAAGTGATCACTCCAGATATGGACACGTATACTCAAGCCCATTTCACGGTGTTGCAACACATGACTGAAGTGGCACCTTATGTCGACCAGCACAAGGATGTGCTTCGGCAACAGAATCTGGAGCGACCGAATGTTTGGATCATGAGGCAACACAACAGTCGGTTCAACTAATGGTTGAAAGAGCAAATCGCTAGGAGCTCGCCAAGTGAGACGCTGACATGGTTGGCAAAAGGGCCGATATTTACAGTTGTGACATGGCAAGGATATGACATAAATGGGTACACATTCTATACGCAGTCTCAGGATGTCAAGAGCACTAACCAGAACAGCGGTGTCTGCATAGATGCATTCAATACTGATGGGTCGAGAAACTCGTAGTATGGCTTCATAGAAGAGATTTGGGAGATCGACTATGTGGTTTTCAAGATCCCCTTATTTCGCTGTCGTTGGGTGCATCTCCCACAGGTGAAGATTGACAAGTACGGTGTCACTACCGTGGACCTCCAACGTGTCGGGTACAAAGACGAACCATTCGTACTCGTCAATCAAGTTGTTCAAGTTTTCTATGTAACCGACCCGGCAAATAAGAAACGCCATGTAGTTCTTCGTGGAAAAAGGAGAATTGTCGGAGTAGAGAATGTAGTGGACGAGGAAGAATACAATCAATTTGACGGGTTACCTCCTTTTGGAAATGGCATAAGGGTCAACGACGAACAACGTGACGAAACTTGTTACGTACGCATTGATCATGATGAAGGGCTAATTTTTAAAGGAAATAAGCAAGTACAATGAGAATGTGCGACATATATGTGGGCATTTGCATATATGTATATAACAATGCATTTGTGTGATGATGTATATGTGAATTGTCATTTATGTATACAACAATGCATGTGTATGATGTATATGTGAAATGGCATTTATGTATAGAACAATGCTGCAGTGTGATGTATTTGTGAATTTGCATTTATGTATATGTGAAAATATGTGATGTAGTAAATTTTGAGATTGAGAAAATGTGTAAAGAAATATACTGTGTTGGTGGTTGGTGTTGTATATATGAATGCAGATTGAGAAAATGTGTAAATGAGAATGTGTGATGTAGTCAATTTCGAGATTGAGAAAATGTGTAAATGAATGCAGCTGGTAGGTGGTTGATCATGAATGCAGCTGGTTGGCGGTTGATCATGAATGACTACAGTCGGGCAAAGGCTTATCACAGACGGTTCTAAGTTTAGAACCGTCTGTGATAAGTGTACTATCTCAGACGGTTCTAAACATAGAACCGTCCGTGATAGTAGGCTTATCACAGACGGTTCTAAACTTAGAACCGTCTGTGATATTAATATCACAGACGGTTCTAAGTGTAGAACCGTCTATAATAATCCCCTATATATACCCTCTGGCTAGGGTTTTCCGTGTATTCTGCAGTTATTCTATATCTAAATCCCGATCTGCCTCCCCGAGCCCTCACCGCCGCCTCCCTCGAGCCGTCGCCGCCACCTCCCTCGAGCCCTCCCCGGCTGCTTCCCTCGAGCCGTCGCCGCCGCCTCCCTCGAGCCCTCGCCGCCGCCTCCCTCGAGCCCTCGCCGGCTGCCTCCCCGAGCCCTCGCCGCCGCCTCCCCGAGCCCTCGCCGGCCGCCTCCCCGAGCCCGTCGTCGCCGCTGCCTCCCCGAGCCGTCGCCAGCCGCCTCCCCGAGCCGTCGCCGACCGCCTCCCCGAGCCGTCACCTCCCCGAGCCCTCGCCGGCCGCCTCCCCGAGCCCGTCGTCGCCGCCGCCTCCCCTAGCCCCTGTTCTTCTAGTGATTTCGAATATCACCGGTCTTGTGAGTGAGTGTGTGATTTTTGTATGCAATCTGTGTGGGCTGTGCAAGTTTGTTAATCTTCTTTACATTACCTGGCACTGGGAAACATAGATTGCTTATGGGATATTTGGTTGCTCGATGATAACAAATATCTGTCATTGTTGTCTTGTGACTCTGGAAGGCAGTCTCTAGACTTTGATATATATGCTTGTGAGTGAGTCTTGTTGTCTTGTGACTCTGGAAACATAGATTGCTTATGGGATATAGCTGTCATCCAATCGGTTCATGCTGTTTCAGATATTAGCATATTCATATGTTGATCTGTTGGGAATTTTGTTAAGTTGAAACATAAACTATTGAGCAAAGTTAATTTGGTTGGTCTTGCTTTTTTGAATACTGCAATCTGAATACATGCATGCTGAATATACTTTAATCTTGAGATTGTAGAGTTTGTATCTAGAGCTCAAAAGACCGAGTTTATTATTTGGCATAACCAATCAAGGAAGAGTATATGATTTAGTAGCGGGACGGCCAAGATTAATCTTGTGCAACCCTACAATTTGAGAGCACAAATTAATCAATTAAACTTGAGCTTGTTGCTAGTCTTAATTGATACATGCCTTTTACATTGTCATACATATTCATGTTTAGAATGTTATTGATTCTATTATTGATGCTTGTTGTTTGTTGCTTCATATTGCTACCATTATATATGTATATATGTAGGTATATATATGTATATGTATGTATATACACATATATATATGTATTGTAATCGCCTATATTGAGCGAAATAGATAGATATTGCACTTTCTTATCTTATGGTATGGCACTTTCTTATCTTATCCTAATAGACCCACAAATTGAGCAACATGTCATCCGCGCATTCTTCAACACCATCGCCGGAGGCGTCCGCTCCAACATCAAGACGCCAAGGAAGAGGGCTATCGAAGAAGCCTGAGGGACGATTTACCATCACACAGGTCGATGTATCTAGGGTCCCTCTCCTTCCTCGCAAAGCAGTAAGCGCATGGAAAAGCATGATTGGAATAGTTGCACGAGAACGAATTAAGATCACATTCAATTCGTGGAAGGACGTGCCTGCGACTCGGAAATGTGAGCTGTGGACCGAAATTTTGGCATCGTTCGAGATCCCAGAAGAACACCAAGACGCCGTGCAACGACAAGCCTTGCTAGGGGCGTGCAAAGCATGGAAGCACTTCAAGAGCAAGCTTGTCAAGGACTACATGGAGGAGGACAAAACGCCCTTTCATAAATACCCATTCCTGGAACCACAATGGGAAGAGTTCAAGGCTTCGAAGACGTCCGAAGATTTCAAAAGTACAAGTGTGACGCACAAGGCCCTCCAGGCAAAAAACACACACCCCACAGACTTGGCACAGCTGGGTATGTGGGTAAAATCCCGCAGTGGAGGAGCGAGGACGATCAGGCAGCCCTGCAGGACATCGCCCCGCCATTTGCCAATATCCCGGATGAGCGCGCTCGAAATTGGATTAGAGCAAGGTCATCCACAATGACATCGGGGGACGTCTCCTTTCGAAACCCTGCAGACCAACAAGTGTCCCAGCGTCTGGTAAGATATCGATCGAACTACGTAGCTTGTAACTACTCCACAACTTCGTACGACGTGAAATGGCATGTCGTGCTCTTGCAGGAAGAGCTGAGTTTTGAAACTACCCTGGGATCATTCCAGAGAACAAGGGAGAATGATATGCTCTCCGCGGCCCTGGAAAACAAGGAGCACCCGGGCCATACGAGAGGCCTTGGCCTTTACGTTCCTTGGAAACATGGTTTCCAAGATGACTCCAACATGTATCGGCGTAGGAAGAGAAACAAAGCCGAGCGTGACGCACGGCTACGAGAAGAGATCAAGGCATCTCTTAGAGAGGAGCTAATGGGTGAGCTGGCTTATGTAGTTAGAGATGAGGTGCGGAAACATACATAAAATCAGCAGGCCGCCGCCACCGCTCCTGTGCTAGCTAGCCCACACAACCGTTCGAGTAGTTGCGCGTCCAATCCGACTCAAACCGATGCCAGATTTTCTGTTGACGACATCCTGGTAATAATTATCATCTCTCGAATACTTGCTCCATTGATAGGCCTATTCGACTAGCTAATTTTGTATCGTTATGTAGGAGCCTACGAAGTGCAGGCTCCAAGTGAGATATGCCTCCGTTCCCTTGCACGCTGCTTGGGGCCAGGCATATCCGTCTGGTATCGGGGCCATGCTGCACGGTCAAGCTTTAGCGCCAGGCTTCGCAAAAGTTAATGTGGATGGAGTGCATGTCAATTTTGAGGTCGTCCCGCTACCGAAGCCCCCCAACGACGAGATTGTGACTCTAGGGCAGGCTATTGGAACATTCATCCAGTGGCCCAAAAGCGACATCTCCCTGGAGGCTTCTTCACCGGTGGCAGGACTAGAAGGGCAGTGCGAACCAAAGCAACATGCACTGGTGCCATCTCCACTACAAGACAAGTGCGAAGCAGAGCTACCTGAACTGGTGCTATCTCCACGGGTGCTATTCTCGCCAAAGCAACTTGCACCGTATGTACCATTACAGTCGACTACCATAAAGTTGACCTACAGTCAAGGCAGTGGCCAGGGAAAATCAAAGACGAAGGATGATGACGATATCCCGTACCTACCATTGGCCCGCAAATTCGTGCTAGGCGAGCCGATGATATTCCCAGAAAAACACCTCTTAACCCTAGGACTTGGTTGCCAAAGATTCCACGCTTGGTATATGGAACAGTCCAATAGGCCAGAGGCAGAACGGCACTCAAGTATCACTGTCAAATTCTAGCCGGAACATTTCGTGCATGAAGCTCACGAATGTGTCTTCGCGGTGACCTTTGACGATATATTTGGTCTTTTCACGCTCGACGCTCTCGACGCCTCACTCGTTCGATGCTGGACGGTGTAAGTCTGTACAATCACAATCTCTGTTCACATAATACCGATATATGTCACAATTTGTTGCTTTTCTGTGTATATATATAGATTTATGCTGACCGAAGCTAGATCATTGAAATCACCAATTGGTTTTCTGGACCCATGCTTGGTCGCCATTGATACCATCAACGAGGATGCATCCTTCGTCGAGAACTATATTACAAAAGCACTGCTGGCTCACCACGATAAGGAATTTGTTTTTATGCCATACAATGAGCACTTCCATTGGATTTTAATTGTAATTATACCAAAATAGAACAATGCTATATACCTTGATTCTCTAAGTAAGAACAAATCCAAGTACACAGCTATCGCCCAAATACTCGATAGGTAAGTACATTGTACTCTTTCTTTTCTTTCCGAATGACTAATCTAACTTTTTCGAATAACGAAGGTCGTTCGTCACATACGTTGAACACACACGTGGCTCGACGACAGGGGCCAAGCCCTTGAAACATACTCGCAATTTTTGGGTATTCGCTAGCTACACATTAATTAATCACATACAACACTTAGTAGTAATGCCTCTTGATTTAACACATTCTATTTTTTGAAGTGCCACCAGCAGCAGCCGGGCAACACGTGTGGATACTACGTGTGTCACCATATGAGACTACTCCTCGATTCCACCAAGATCACCAATTCTAAGGTTTGTCAATCTTCCCACATTTATTTCATACATGTCAGGTTTTATATGTACGCGCGTTGATATTCCTATCGACAGGCTGCGCCCATCTCTACATCTGCATTGACACAGCCGGACTTTGCAAAAATTCGAGGAGAGTTAGTTTGGTTTTTGTGGACTAAAGTCATAAGATCAGATGGATAGTTCCACTGCGCAGAATGATTTTTTATTGCTCTTATCACTCTGTAATTATGAATTTGTTAATGGATATTTTATTTCATTTCAATTAATTCATTTGCGAAATGGATGCCTTATGTCTGTGAATGAAATGTGATGTGAATTGGATGTTTTATGTTTGTCAAATGAATTGAGATGTGAATTGTATGTATACATATACTTGTTTATCTGCTTATTTCAGAGGGCATGGCTAGCATTTCCTGAGGCTAGCCAATAAACAGAAATAGATTTAGGGGTAGAAAAGAACATCACAGACGGTTTTTAGTTACAAACCGTCTGTGATAGGTGACATATCACAGACAGTTTGTAAATAAAAACCATCTGTGATATATTAATATCACAGACGGTTTTTCGTTAAAAACCATCTGTGATATATCAATATCACAGACCTAAAAATCGTCTGTGATGATCAGCTATCACAAACGGTTTTCAGTTAAAAACCGTCTGTGATATTGATATATCACAGACGGTTCGACAACCGTCTGTGATAACCTTCGATTATCACTGACCCATAAATTCAGACAGTTCAGAAAACCGTCTATGATGACGTTTTTGAACCGTCTGTGATGTCCTTCTCTGTAGTAGTGAAGGGTGTTGATGACATGACAAAGGAACGATGAGTCAGAACAGATAAGAATAATTTCATCGACGCATAAGAGTAGATATGCAACATGACTTCCTGGTTAGCAGACAAATAAAGAAGTGTCCAAGCTACCAGAAACAAAACTCAGCGTGGATGCAAATGAAGAAAACAATCGGTACTAGGCACAAGCTCTGTTTGAGGCCATAGAGCCACTGAGAGACGACAAGAATGAGGTTGCCATGCAAAAAGTCATTTTAAACATCTAGTTGGGGGATCAGTGAAGAGGAGACAACAAGAGTGAGCAAAACACAGATAGTAGTCAGTTTAATGACCATACTAAAAGTTTCTGTGAAGTCAACGCCAGGTTGTTGAGTGAAGCCCCGAACAACCCAATAGGCCTTGTAGTGAGCAAGGGTGTTGTTAGAAATTGGTCCATTTAATTATGACCTATTTTCTTAATTCCAAAGGATGCATGGTTTAGTACCATATTGCTAAGGCAGGGTGAGGAAGACCGATTTATAAGGTGGAGTTCTCACCACTCCTTGAATATGGATAGAGATGGTATGAGAATGGTTCTGTCTAGTCACACACGCGTGCACGCGCGCGCGCGTATTCGTGTATTTTCGCGTGAAATCGCGTGACTTGTGACTTGTGGCGCAACGTGACGTGGCGCACCACTTGGCAAGCCAAGTCCATCTTTATTTTTGCTGAACCCTGCACCGCACTCTCTCTGTTTGAATGAGATTCAAACGTTTGAATTTGAGGCGTTAGTTACCAGTGGATAAATGGCTGGTTGAATGTGTTAGTTACCAGTGGGTAATGGCTGTTTTAATCATGTCAGTTATCAGTCTGTCTATATATACCTGGAGACGTCCAGAGTGTAAAAGATAGAGAATCTGACTGTCTCCGTTTTCAACTTCCATAAGATTTTGTGCTCAAGTACCGTGCTGTCTGAACCTCGTCGACCTTTCTTCCCGGCATGCACCTGGAAGAAGGGAGAGCAGCTATCTCCGAACCGTTGCCGCAGAGAGTACCTGCACGGGGCGGTAATAAGGTTTCTGGGCAGCGCATCTGCGCGACCGCTCACTGCACTGCGACACCTACATTCTGCACTGTGTCAAGCCTACGCGGCTTCCAGTTCTTCATCAGGCTAACAAGTAAGACGTTCATGCGCACGCTCGACTTAGTTACTATATTGTTTTTCTTGTGTATGTTCTGAAGTATGATAAGTAGCTTGCTGTTAGTTATGAGTTTTGCATCATTAGTTTATTATTTGTCTCCTAATAAAACTTGGAATTAAAATATTGCCCACATTTGTAACAATCCAGAAACCTTATTGTGAATTTTGTTGCAATACAGCAATGGCTAGTGCTTCTGATGCGATGAAACCTGAGAGGTTTTCTGGTCAGAACTTTCGTAGATGGCGGACTAGAGTCAAGTTTTGGCTCATGTCTTTGGGGCTGTGGTGGGTTATCCACCTGCAGTATCCATTTACGATTGAGCAGTACATGCAGTTTGAAACTGCGAACAATACTGCTCTTGGCTGCATTCTGATTGTTCTAGCAGATCGGCTCTATGATCTGTACATGGACTACAAGTCCACCACAGAGTTGTGGGATGCACTAGAGCACAAATATGCAGAGGCAGAGGCAGGTCGTTGGCTCTATATATGTGAGCAATTTTTCGACTTTAGCATGGATGAGACTAAATCCATAGTGGGACAAGCTCATGACCTCCAGCTACTAGTCGGTGAGATTGCGCACTTGGGCTCTGTGTTGCCTCCAAAGTTTGTGGCTGCGGGCATTGTTGCTAAACTCCCTGCCTCTTGGTGGGATTTTGCTACTGGCTTGAAACATAAGAGGGAAGAGATTTTTGTTGAGGATCTCATTGCAGCCCTCGATGTAGAAGAAAAAGCAAGTGCAAAAGATGCACCTAGCACATCTAGCCAGAACAATGCAACTGTCATACAGAAAAAGATTGTTGCTAAGAAGTACTAATCCAACAAACCGAACAAGACAACTAGCTTTAAGAAGAAAATCAAGAAAAAGGATTTAAAGGACATCACCTGCTTTGTGTGCGGAAAAGACGGTCATATGACGAAGGACTGTCGTTTCCGCAAGATCAGAGATGGTGAATAGCCTAAGAAGAAGGCTGTTAACGTGACCATAGGCGAGGCCTCGACTTCAGGAGGGTATGGTAATTCACCTGTTGTCTTTTCAGCTTGTCAATCCACTAATTGGTGGGTTGATACTGAAGCTAATGTTCACTTATGTTCTGATATTTCCTTGTTTTCTTCTTATCAGGCAGCAGGGGCTTCCTCCATCCTAATGGGAAACGGGTCGCATGCTTCTGTTCTTGGTGTTGGCACAGTGGATCTGAAGCTTACTTCAGGAAAGATTGTCCACTTGAAGAACGTGCAGCATGCTCCTACAATAAAGAAGAACCTCGCTAGTGGTTCTCTCCTATGTAGGGATGGTTATAAGCTAGTTTTTGAGTCAAATAAAATTGTAATGTCTAAGTTCGGGAAATTTGTTGGTAAAGGCTATGAGAGCGGAGGCTTGTTCCGCCTAAGTATTTTAGAGTCTTATTATAATCTGAATGTTGCAACTTGTTTAAATAAATGTGAGGCAAATATTTGGCATTCTTTTTTCTGTCATATTGGTTTTGATAGTATTGCTAGAATGTCCATATTAGATTAAATTCCAAAATGTGAAATTGTTAAAGGATCAAAGTGCCAGTCATGTGTGCAAGCAAAGTAACCTCGAAAACCCTATAAGGGATTAGAGGATGAAAAGAACTTGGCACCTTTAGATCTTATTCATTTAGATTTGTGTGAAATGAATGGATTATTGACAAAAGGAGGCAAAAGATATTTTCTAACTTTTATTGATGATGCAACACGCTACTGCTATGTGTATTTGCTGAAAACTAAGGATGAAGTTTTAAACTACTTTAAAACTTATAAGGCCGAGGTTGAGAACCAACTAGAGAAGAAAATAAAAAGATTAATCGTGGAGAAGAGTATGTGGATTCTCTCAATTCTGTTCTGAGCATGGAATAGTCCATGAATTTACACCACCATATTCACCCCAATCAAACGGGGTAGCTGAGAGGAAAAACCGGACACTAACAGATTTGGTTAATGCCATGTTAGAGAGTGCCGGTATGTCTAAGGCATGGTGGGGGGAAGCTATTCTAACAGCAACTTTCGTCCTAAATAGAGTAATCACTAAAAAGAGTGAGATTACTCCGTATGAGGGATGGAAGGGGAGAAAACCTAATGTTAATTTTCTGCGAGCTTAAGGGTGTTTGGCAAAAGTCAATATACCATTGCAGAAAAAGAAAAACTTGGACAAAAACAGTCGATTGTATTTTTGTAGGATATGCTCAAAATAGCACGGACTATAGATTTTTAGTAGTCAAATCAGAAACTCCTGAAATTATTGCTAATACAATAATGAAGTCTAGAGATGCTTCATTATTTGACAATATCTTTCCTATGAGAACAGCATGCAGTACTTCACGAACAGAGAATGTTCAAACTGATAATATTGAAAGTGAGAATAATCAAACTTCTGAACTTCCCACCATTTATGAACCAATATGTGATATCCCTGAGGAGGATAACAATCTAGTCGCAGAAGCTCCTCACAGGAGCAAGAGACAAAGGGTTGAGAAAACCTTTGGTGACGACTTTATTGTATACCTCGTGGATGATATGCTAAAAACTCTTTCGGAGGCTTATGCATCTCCTGATGCTGAGTATTGGAAAGAGGCAGTCCATAGCGAGATGGACTCTATCATGGCTAATGGGACTTGGGAGATCACAGATCGTCCTATCGGGTGTAAACCTGTAGGATGTAAGTGGATCTTTAAAAAGAAACTAAGGCCTGATGGAACTATTGAGAAGTACAAGGCAAGACTTGTGGCCAAGGGTTACACCCAGAGAGAGAGAGAAGATTTCTTTGATACCTATTCTCCTGTCGTCAAACTAACTACCATAAGAGTGCTCCTCGCGTTAGCATCTTCCTATGGTCTACATGTTCATCAAATGGGCATGAAGACAGCTTTCCTTAATGGAGAGTTAGAGGAAGAAATTTATATGGATCAACCGGATGGTTTTGTGATTTTTGGACAGGAAAATAAAGTATGCAGATTATTGAAATCTTTGTATGGCCTAAAACAAGCACCAAAACAATGGCACGAGAAGTTTGACAAAACTTTAACATCTGCTGGCTTTGTTGTGAATGAAACTGATAAATGTGTGTACTATCGTTATGGTGGGGGTCAAGGAGTGATCTTATGTCTATATGTAGATGACATACTTATATTTGGAACAAACACTGCCATAATTGACGAGGTCAAATCTTTCTTATCTCGGTGTTTTGATATGAAAGACTTGGGAGAGGCAGATGTCATTCTGAATATTAAATTGATCAAAAGCAAGGATGGGATTACTTTGAATCAATCTCATTATGCTGAGAAAATATTAAACCGGTTTGGTTTTGAAAACTGTAAAGTTTCACCAACACCCTATGATGTGAGCATTAAGCTTCGAAAGAACCAGGGGTTAGGAAAAGATCAATTAAGATATTCACAAATTATTGGGTCACTTATGTATTTAGCTGGTGCCACAAGACCTGACATTTCATTTGCTGTGAGCAAATTAAGTCGGTTTACTTCTAACCCAGGAGATGATCACTGGGGGGCACTTGAAAGAGTGTTGCGCTACTTGAGAGGCACAACATCTTTTGGAATACATTATACTGGACACCCTTCTGTATTAGAAGCATACAGTGACTCTAATTGGATCTCTGATACGGATGAGATCAAAGCTACAAGTGGTTATGTATTCACTTTAGCTGGTGCTACAGTTTCATGGAGGTCTTGCAAATAGACCATACTGACGAGGTCAACCATGGAAGCAGAACTTGTAGCACTTGACACAACCACAGTTGAGGCTGAATGGCTGAGAGAGCTTCTATTGGACTTGCCATTGGTTGAGAAACCAATACCTGCAATCCTAATGTACTGTGATAATCAAACAGTGTTGGCCAAAGTCACAAGTACAAAGGATAATATGAAGTCCTCTAGACATGTGAAGCGTAGGCTTAAATCTATCAGAAAACTGAGAAACTCCGGAGTGATTGCTGTGAACTATATTCACACTGAGAGAAATCTGGCAGACCCTTTTACAAAGGGGTTAGCATGGAAAACGATTTCCATTGCATCTATGGACATGGGAATGATGCCCATTTAAGTTACATCACAATGGTAACACATACCTTCTTGATCGGAGATCTCGTGACTTAGGCAATGGGAAAAACAAATTGATGTTGTAACAAGAGAGTACATACTTATTGTACCCATGTACTTTCGACTGTATGGAAGGTTGGCATAAAGCCTTAATGTATTCTGTTGTCCAAATAAGGAAAAAGGTATTAGCCTGCAGGATACCTAGAAAGAATACACCTACTTGAGCTTAAGTGTGTGGTCGCAGTTCACGAGAACGGGGCATTCTCTAGAAAGCTCATGAGAAGATAAGGGAGCATAACCATATAACGCTCCGTTTAGGCGTGGTTCATTGGCAGCCTAGTACTAGTTGAGATTTCAAGTGAAATCTAATCACGAAAAGCTATGAATTCAAGGCATAGTCCATTCATTGTGTATGTTCTGAAGTATGATGAGTAACTTGCTGTTAGTTGTGAGTTTTGCATCATTAGTTTATTATTTCTGTCTCCTAATAAAACTTGGAATTAAAATATTGCCCACATTTGTAACAGGTGTAACATCCCAAAATTTTAAAATTTGGTTTGTTGTACGGGTGGCCCAACCCCCCGTGACTAGGCCGTGCAACTAGTCCAACAGGTAATAGGCCCAATAGTGTAGAGGAATATACTAGTGTAAATATACCAATGTACCCTCATTCCTTGTAAATACTAAGGGGTAGAAGGGGGATTTCCCATTCTACCCCACTCATATATATAAACCCCCAGGAGGGGCAAAGGGGGGGATTCTCTCATCCTCACCAACCATTCCACAGTCTGGCTTCCCCTTCCTCTTCCACTAGTCCCCTTCATTCCTGTTTAGCCTGTAGCTACAACAGATGGCGCCGTCCGTGGGGACGACTGGAAGTTACGTATGGAAGAGATTTCTTCAATATTCAACAAAAGTAGCAGCAATGTGGATCGTTTTTGCTCCTGGGAGCATGCTACTTCGTTCGTGGCATCTGCATGACATCCCACCAACGGACGAGCCAGTGGCTACCCGACGGCAGCCACGGAGGTGCCCGCGGCCGAGCCCGGCCAGTGCACGGGGTCCGAGTGCAGCGACGGCGACGGCCGCCCTAAGCGCAACGGAGTCCGCTCCCAACAACGTCGCTGGGCCCCACGCCAAGCTAGCATAAAGCCCCCGTTCGACCTCTGCTTCACCGAAGATGAGCCCCGCCCCTGCTCGCCTTCGCGTCGACACGGACGAGCTCCGGCCCCCGTCCGACCTCCGCTTCGCCGAAGATGAGCCTCGGCCCCCGCTCGCCTTCGCGTCGACACGGACGAGCTCCGGCCCCTGTTCGACCTCCGCTTCGCCGAAGATGAGCCCCGCCCCTGCTCGCCCTCGCGCGGACAAGGACGAGCTCCGCCCCCGCTCGCCTCCGCTTCGTCGAAGATGAGCCCCGGCCTCCGCTTCGTCGAAGATGAGCCCCGGCCTCCGCTCCCCTCCGCGTCGACAAGGACGAGCTCCGGCCTCCGCTCGCCTCCGCTTCGCCGAAGACGAGCCCCGGCCTCCGCTCACCTTCGCGTCGGCAAGGACGAGCTCCGGCCTCCACTCGCCTCCACATCACCGAGGACTACCGCTCGCTTTCACGTCATTGCAGACGAGCTCCGGCCGCTGCCTGCCTCCACGTCGTGGAAGACAGGCTGCGGGATGCCGTGTTGCTGCATGCAGACTACCCCGAAGTGTTCACCGGTGCTTCCGCGCGACGTCGAGCCTCCGCGCGCTCGTACGCATGATGCCGCAGCCCACGCCAATACATGCACGAACTCCGTCCCGTGCAGCCATGGAGTGTCTACGTTGCATGCACGAACCCCGGCATGCTCCTCGGGTGGCTAGTAGCTTTGCATGCAGGCGACTGGCACTGACTTCGCTCCTGTGGATTCCGCATCATCGCCGGCCTTCGCTCGCCCTCTCGTCGACTTCGATTCAGAGCCTCCATTGCGATCGGAGTGATCCTCACAAAACTGCCGAAGATGTGCTGTGGCTTCCGCCCGCCTTCGTGCCGACGAGAACGGGCTCCGGCCGCCGATCGCCTCCGCGTCGCCAAGGCTGTGCTCCAGTCTCCGCTCATCTTCATGACACCTCGAGGACCAACCTCAGCCTTCGGGCTGGGTGGCCTGTCGTCTTCGGACCCTACGCGACGTCAGCGCGTCAATGGTAACTTCGAGGCAGCACCGACGAAGCTGAGCAAGAACCCTCCTCGTGGGCCTCAACTTGTTGCCGGGGTGGCCGCTTTGTGGACACGCCAAGCACGTCTCCGGCGAGCCGCAGCCCCGTGGCGCGTTCCTCGCGATGCCGCACGACGTGCACGCGCCTCGCCTCGGTAGCCGCGCGTTCGCGGCGTGGAACGTTGCTCGACGCAGGACCTCGTCGAGCCTCTGGCCTCACTACGACCTCGCTCCGAAGTCTCCGCGTCGTCGAGCACCTCGCTCCGGAGTCTCTAGCCTCGCCGCGACCTCGCCTCTAAAGTCTCCGCTCCTGCAGTATGCTACGTGTGCATGCGTGAAGCATCCGTTTCCTACGTATGCATACGCTGCCCTTCGCTTGGCTCTATGACGGCTTCGCTGCCCTCCTCCTCAGCATCGCGGGGCTTCGCGACTCAGACTGCGGAGCCTATGCTGCGTCGCCACCGCCACGCTCGGTACGCGCTGCGTATGATTATATGTGAGGCTTTAATAGTAGCTCCTGCATTTCTTGCGTGCATGGCTTTAAGAAAATGGTTATGCAGCATATTATTCATTGCGGCTACGGTTCCATTCTAAGAGCATTTGATTTGGCCGTCTTTGCTTTTCCGGTGCTGCATTTTCAACCATTTTGCTGTCGCGAGTCTTCGGCCATTTCTTTCATGCCTCTGTTTTTTGGTCCTCATTTTGGATTTAAATCGCACGACGGCCTCGCGCCTCGGTGTACTCTACGGAGTATAAACAAAGACACGCATTCGCGCGCGCACTCTCTGTAGCCAGGGGTACGGGTATGAGTATAAACCAAAGACACGCGTTCGCGCGTGCACTCTCCGTAGCCAGGGGTACGGGTATGAGTATAAACCAAAGACACGCGTTCGCGCGCGCACTTTCCGTAGCCAGGGGTACGGGTATGAGTATCAACCAAAGACACGCGTTCGAGCGCGCACTCTCCGCCAAAGACGCGGGCATGAGTATAAACAAAGACGCGCGGGGGACGCCTCCCGTGCACTCTACGGAGTATAAATAAGACGTAGCGTTGAGGCTTGCCTCCGCACGCGCCAGTCTACGGACTCTAAAATAAGACGTAGCGTCGAGGCTTGCCTCCGCACACGCCAGTCTATGGACTCTAAAATAAGACGTAGCGTTGAGGCTTGCCTCCGCACGGGCCAGTCTACGGACTCTAAAATAAGACGTAGCGTCGAGGCTGGCCTCCGCACGCGCCAGTCTATGGACTCTAAAATAAGACGTAGCGTTGAGGCTTGCCTCCGCACGCGCCAGTCTACGGACTCTAAAATAAGACGTGGATGGTGTTACTCTCTGGAGTATAAATAAGACGTGGATGTTGTTCCCACGCACTCTACGGAGTATAAAAATAGCGACATACCGAGACACTAGGGAGTGCCTCGTTTAAGCGGCGCATCGCTTGGATATCGCGCCCTCGCGCGCGTTGCACCAGGGAGTGCGCCTCCCTACATCGGCGTGCGTAGTGCCCTCGGCCTACGCCGCAAGCGCCCGCTCTCCGCGGGCATCGTTTTTTAAGGTAGGGGAACGACGGCTTCGCCTCCCGACCTTGGCGTGCATAGTGCCCTCGGCCTACGCCGCAAGCGACCGCTCTCCGCGGGCACTGTTTTTGAAGGTAGGGGAACGGCGGCTTCGCCTCCCTACCTCGGCGTGCGTAGTGCCCTCCGCCTACGCCGCAAGCGCCCGCTGTCCGTGGGCACTGTTTTCGAAGGTAGGGGAACGGCGGCTTCGCCTCCTTACCTCGGCGTGCGTAGTGTCCTCCGCCTACGCCGCAAGCGACCGCTGTCCGCGGGCACTGTTTTTGAAGGTAGGGGAACGGCGGCTTTGCCTCCCTATCTTGGCGTGTGTAGTGCCCTCCGCCTACGCCGCAAGCGACCGCTCTCCGCGGGCACTGTTTTTGAAGGTATGGGAACAGCGGCTTCGCCTCCCTACCTCGGCGTCCGTAGTGCCCTCGGCCTACGCCGCAAGCGCCCGCTGTCCGCGGGCACTATTTTTTGAAGGTAGGGGAACGGCGGCTTCGCCTCCCTACCTCGGCGTGCGTAGTGCCCTCGGCCTACGCCGCAAGCGCCCACTGTCCGCGGGCACTGTTTTTGAAGGTAGGGGAGCGGCGGCTTCGACTCCCTACCTCGGCGTGCGTAGTGCCCTCGGCCTACGCCGCAAGCGCCCGCTCTCCGCGGGCACTGTTTTTGAAGGTAGAAGAACGGCGGCTTCGCCTCCCTACCTCGCCGAGCGTAGTGCCCCCGGCCTACGCCGCAAGCGCCCGCTCTCCGCGGGCACTGTTTTTGAATGTAGGGGAACGGCGGCTTCGCCTCCCTACCTCGGCGAGCGTAGTGCCCTCGGCCTACGCCGCAAGCGCCAGCTCTCCGCGGGCACTGTTTTTGAAGGTAGGGGAACGGCGGCTTCGCCTCCCTACCTCGGCGTGCGTAGTGCCCTCGGCCTACGCCGCAAGCGCCCGCTGTCCGCGGGCACTATTTTTGAAGGTAGGGGAACGGCGGCTTCGCCTCCCTACCTCGGCGTGCGTAGTGCCCTCGGCCTACCCCGCAAGCGCCCGCTGTCCGCGGGCACTGTTTTTGAAGGTAGGGGAACGGCGGCTTCGCCTCCCTACCTCGGCGTGCGTAGTGCCCTCGGCCTACGCCGCAAGCGCCCGCTCTCTGCGGGCACTGTTTTTGAAGGTAGGGGAACGGCGGCTTCGCCTCCCTACCTCGGCGTGCGTAGTGCCCTCGGCCTACGCCGCAAGCGCCCGCTTTCCGCGGGCACTGTTTTTGAAGGTAGGGGAACGGTGGTTTCGCCTCCCTACCTCGGCGTGCGTAGTGCCCTCGGCCTACGCCGCAAGCGCCCGCTGTCCGCGTGCACTGTTTTTGAAGGTAGGGGAACGGCGGCTCCGCCTCCCTACCTCAGCGTGCGTAGTGCCCTCGGCCTACGCTGCAAGCGCCCGCTCTCCGCGGGCACTGTTTTTGAAGGTAGGGGAATGGCGGCTTCGCTTCCCTACCTCGGCATGCGTAGTGCCTTCGGCCTAAGCCGCAAGCGCCCGCTATCTGCGGGCACTGTTTATTAAGGTAGGGGAACGGCGGCTTCGCCTCCCTATCTCGGCGTGCGTAGTGCCCTCGGCCTACGCCGCAAGCGTCCGCTGTCCGCGGGCACTGGTTTTGAAGGTAGGGGAACAGCGGCTTCGCCTCCCTACCTTGGCGTGCGTAGTGCCCTCGGCCTACGCCGCAAGCGCTCGCTGTCCGCGGGCACTGTTTTTGAAGGTAGGGGAACGGCGGCTTCGCCTCCCTACCTCGGCGTGCGTAGTGCCCTCGGCCTACGCCGCAAGCGCCAACTCTCCGCGCGCACTGTTTTTGAAGGTAGGGGAACGGCGGCTTCTACTCCCTACCTCGGCGTGCATAGTGCCCTCGGCCTACGCTGCAAGCGCCCGCTCTCCGCGGGCACTGTTTTTGAAGGTAGGGGAACGGCGGCTTCGCCTCCCTACCTCGGCGTGCGTAGTGCCCTCGGCCTACGCCGCAAGCGCCCGCTGACCGCGGGCACAGTTTTTGAGGGTTGGGGAATGGCGGCTTCGCCTCCCTACCTCGGCGTGCGTAGTGCCCTCGGCCTACGCCGCAAGCGGCCGCTGTCCTCTGGCACTGTTTTTGAAGGTAGGGGAACGGCAGCTTCGCCTCCCTACCTCGGCGTGCGTAGTGCCCTCGGCCTACGCCGCAAGCGCCCGCTGTCCGCGGGCACTGTTTTTGAAGGTAGGGGAACGGCGGCTTCGACTCCCTACCTCAGCGTGCGTAGTGCCCTCGGCCAACGCCGCAAGCGCCCGCTGTCCGCGGGCACTATTTTTTAAGGTTGGGGAACGGCGGCTTCGCCTCCCTACCTCGACGAGCGTAGTGCCCTCGGCCTACGCCGCAAGCGCCCGCTCTCCGCGGGCACTGTTTTTGAAGGTAGGGGAACGGCGGCTTCACCTCCCTACCTCGGCGTGCGTAGTGCCCTCGGCCAACGCCGCAAGCGCCCGCTCTCCGCGGGCACTGTTGTTTAAGGTAGGGGAACGGCGGCGTCGCCGACGCAGGACTTCGGCATCCGCCTCGTAGGCATCGCCTCGGTGGGACGGCAGGACTCCGACGTAGGACTTCGCCGTCTGCCTCGTAGGCATCGCCTCGGTAGGACGGCACGGCTCCGGCGCAGAACTTCGCCGTCTGCGTCGCCAGCGCTCGACTTTGCCGTCCGCCTCGTAGGCATCGCCTCGGTGGGACGGCACGGCTCCGACACAGGACTTCGCCATCTGCGTCACTGGCGCTCGACTTCGCCGTCCGCCTCGTAGGCATCGCCTCGGTGGGACGGCACGGCTCCGACGCAGGACTTCCCCGTCTGCCTCGTAGTCATCGCCTCGGTAGGACGGCACGGCTCCGGTGCAGAACTTCGCCGTCTGCGTCGCCGGTGCTCGACTTCGCCGTTCGCCTCGTAGGCATCGCCTCGGTAGGACGGCACAGCTCCGGCGCAGGACTTCGCCGTCCGCCTCGTAGGCATCGCCTCGGCGGAACGGCACGGCTCCGACGCAGAACTTCACCGTTCGCCTAGTAGGCATCGCCTCGGTAGGATGGCACGCCTCCGGCGCAGGACTTCGCCGTCGGCGTCGCCAGCGCTCGACTTCGTCGTCCGCATCATACTCATCGCCTCGGTAGGACGGCACGGCTCCGGGGCAGAACTTCGCCGTCTGCATCGCCGGCGCTCGACTTCGCCGTCCGCCTCGTAGGCATCGCCTCGGTGGGACGGCACGGCTCTGACGCAGGACTCCGCCGTCTGCGTCGCCGGAGCTCGACTTCGCCGTCCGCCTCGTTGGCATCGCCTCGGTGGGACGGCACGGCTCCGATGTAGGACTTCGCCGTCTGCCTCGTAGGCATCGCCTCGGTAGGACGGCACGGCTCCGGCGCAGAACTTTGCTGTCTGCGTCGCCGGTGCTCGACTTCGCCGTTCGCCTCGTAGGCATCGCCTCGGTAGGATGGCACAGCTCTGGCGCAGGACTTCGCTGTCCGCCTCGTAGGCATCGCCTCGGCGGGACGGCATGGCTCCGACGCAGGACTTCGCCGTCTGCCTAGTAGGCATCGCCTCGGTAGGATGGCACGGCTCCGGCGCAGGACTTCGCCATCGGCGTCGCCGGCGCTCGACTTCGCCGTCCGCCTCGAAGGCATCGCCTCGGCGGGACGGCACGTCGTCGGCACAAGACTTCTCCGTCCGCCTAGTAGGCATCGCCTCGGTAGGACGGCACGGCTCCGGCGCAGGACTTCGCCGTCCGCCTCGAAGGCATCACCTCGGCGGGACAGCACGTCGTCGGCGCAAGACTTCGCCGTCTGCCTCGTAGGCATCGCCTCGGTAGGACGGTGTGGAATTCAGCATAGGAGTTCGCTGATTTCCTCGTAGGCATTGCCTCTGGGGTCTGCAAGCTACTAGTTGCATCGGCTCACCACTCGGCACCCTCGTGCTTGCTGTCGGGGAACGGGGGGGCTGGGGTGGTTGATCACGTCAGCTCGCCCATCAGGACCTCAGCACTTGCTGTCGAGGGAGTACTGTTGTAGGGGTGGCCCAACCCCCCGTGACTGGGCTGTGCAACTAGTCCAACATGTAATAGGCCCAATAGTGTAGAGGAATATACCAGTGTAAATATACCAATGTACCCTCATTCCTTGTAAATACTAAGGGGTAGAAGGGGGATTTCCCATTCTACCCCACTCATATATATAAACCCCCAGGAGGGGCAAAGGGGGGATTCTCATCCTCACCAACCATTCCACAGTCTGGCTTCCCCTTCCTCTTCCACTAGTCCCCTTCATTCCTGTTTAGCCTGTAGCTACAACATGGTTATTTATATTTAATTCAGTATTTCTAAATTTTCCAAATCATTTCTAGAATTTTAGAAGCTTTTCGTAATTTTTCAGCAGCCAAAAACAAATTTTACAGATTAAATAAAAATGATACAGAGTTTCAACATATTTTATTTCAATTCAAAATAATTCAAAGTTTTCTAGAATTTTGCAAGTCTTTTGCTAATTTTAATAAACCAAAAAAATTTCTGCATTATTTTAAATTCCAAAACCAATTTAAATGTTCAAGCCTCTTTGGGCTGAAACCTTGCATTGGCCTGTAATTGCTCCTATTTCTGGCCCAAGACTCGGCCAAGATCACCACCTTAAGCTTGTTATATCTTCTTCACAATAGCGTCGGTTCATTTTCAGCATCCGCCATGATGAGATGCGCCTCCGCTTTCTCCTCTTGCCTCTTTTCACCTTCTCATCCACAATTGTGTTCCACACGATCTGAGCACACATGAACACCTTCATCTTCACAGCCAAAGTCATGTAGTTGCTCCTCGTGAACATGGGATATGGGAGGGAGATGTTGCCCTCACGTGCTGATGCCTTCGGCACGCTCCCATCGCCGATCTTCAAAACACCCTCGTCATCGGTGACATTTCTCAGTGAGCTTGAATGTGACATGAATTATGGTGTACATGAACACAAGCTCTGATCTCTAAATGTAGGGATTAGCCCAGGAGAGAACTCAGGCTCTGATACCAAATGTTGGAAATAGCCTTTCTCAAACACACGCTTTCACGGTGGACTAATGCACACACAAATACAGTGGATGGCTCGCCGGAGATGGGAACAAGGAGACGGAGCTAATAACCAAGCTGAACACAAAAAAACTGAGGCACAAGATTGTGGTGCTAACTGCTCACACCTTTTCTGTGTTTTCACTGTTATTCTCTTGCTCAAAATGCTTAACAAATTACGTGACTTAAATAGATACAAACTGGCCGAACATATAGGCCACTCACCCACTACAGTCACACAACTCCCTATGATTCGGTTTTTCCGACCATGATCCCTATGACTCATGTACACCACGCACTACCAGCAAGACTCAGTCCAACTGAGACCAACTTAGAAGCTTACGACCACACACACAGTCTTCGAGTCCTTCGACCGTAGCACTTCAACCACGCAAGTCTTCCGAGCACTAACCGCTTCAGTAGACCTCTGACTGCTATAGTACTCTTACGACTGCTACAATACTCTTTTGTGTACGACATCTACAGTACACCTCCGAGTATGACGTCTATAGTACTCATCCGAGTATGACGTCTATAATACTCCTCCGAGTATGATGTTAACAGTACGCACGACTACGACTACTACGACTACTTTGACCGCGGCCGCTACGACTGACTCTTCAACCACAGTCACGACTGCTATTTCAACCACGCATTCGACTGCAGCTTTGACCACACTGCCACAACTTCTACACATACTCATATACAGGAGTGCTCGACACACACTCCTACAATACACACATGCAACAAGATTAACTCAACAACTCCGACCCCTAGGAAGCCACCTCCATTTCCCCATTTCCTCTGCACGAAAGTGCATTTATCTAAAATCCATCTTCTCTCTCATCACCTTCATCGCAGCCGCTAATCGTAGGCTTGGAACCACCCTCCAGACTTCATATTCCACCTCACCTCCCCACTACGGCGTGCGCTGACCTCCATGGCTGCGCTTGTGGAGCTATGTAGCATTGACTTCTAACTACCTCAAGCTCCCTTTTCCACGCCGTGCTCCGTGCAAGCCTCCCACAGCATGTCTCATTGGCATGTTCATCAAGGCCTCAATGACGAAGCTACACATGATCTCTGACTATAAAATCTCTTGTCCACCATGTCATCTTCTTTACCATACTCCGCTATTTCCATTTCAACTCTTCCTCGTCCATTTCTTCCACCGTATCATCGAAAACACTACTATCTTCTCCATCTCTGGTGCACGCACTTGTGGCACTCCACTATGGTCATGACTAAACCTAGTGAGATTTTTCCACGGCGTTCACATCCCCCTTGTTACACTAAATCAAAGCTCTCAAACAATTTTGTTGGTTTCTATAGTGAAATGCTTGGACCAAGCTATCTTCTTCATTCCTGGTTATCACTATCATCATGCCATTATGTAAGCATCCATGCCCCTAGCTAATTCATTGATTATGTGGTTTTGGTATTTAATGACTCCTAAAATCATAAACAATGCTTTATTACAATAACATATAAAGAGTATTGGCCTTATGGTCACTTATTACAATTGAGCTTATAATACCTCTCAAACTTACAAAACACAGTAGAAACAAAATAAAACTTTGAAGATGACCCCATCAATACGCCACAGACAATTGACTGGGGACGTACAACCTAGTACTCTAGACGTCCTTTTGAGATGATTTTATTGATTGCAAGGTGAGTACGTAGAGTACTCCGTAAGTCTTAGGAAAATGCAGTTATTTAGATGTAAGGCTTAATAAAATAGGCTTATTATGGTTCTTTTGCACAAAGCAATATTTCACAAACTTTTATATTTTACAAAACCCTCATTTGACAAACTAATTGTAATAATTGAAACTAGATATTTTCTAGTGAATGTTCTAGTTATCAACACTAATATTAAAGTTCTATGGATTAGGTTCTATCTACCTAACTGGCTCTAGCTGCCAAAATGAACACCTGAGAGCTCTAACCACTTCCAGTTCTCAAAAGCTCACTTAAAAACATGTAGGACCGGATAGGCAACAGAAGGAGGGGTGAATGGTGCCTTTAAATTCTCCCCAAGTATTCACTGAACCCTTTTCTCCTATAGCTACTAAGTTATGAAGACTAGTGTTGAAAACACACTAGAAAAACTAGAGCAACAGAGAAAGCACAATAGAAAACAAACTGTGGTCGGAGACTGCCAACGTGGTCAAAAACTTACAATGTGGTCATGAGCAGACAGAGTGGTCGTGAATCCGACTACCAGAAGGAAGTACAACGTGATCAGAGATCGACTACCGAATAGACGTCATAGTCGAAAATTGACTATACGTTGGAAAATCAGTGTTGTCAGAAGTTCCACATGGTCAGAAATCGACTACTGAATAGAAGTGGCTATAGTCGATAACCACCGAGACCAGAAACAACGTGATCGAAAATGATTGCAGTCGAAACTGACGTAGTCGTAGACAACGTGATTAAATGCCAACCAGTGGTCGAACAATCAACGTTATTGTAACTAGTCGGCACCGTGGTCGTAACCAACATGGTCGTAAGCCACCAAGTAGTTGAATAACCAACGTGGTCGGAACCAGTTGGCAACGTGGACATAACCAACATGGTCGTAAGCTAATGAGATGGTTGAACAACCAACGTGATCGAAATCAGACTGCAACTTAACATATCAACGTGGTCGTAACCAACGTGGTTGTAAACCAACAAGTGGTTGAACAACCAACGTGGTCAAAACCAGTCTGCTACCAAAAGATCAACGTGGTTGTAACCAACGTGGTTGTAAACCAACAGGTGGTCGAACAACCAACGTGGTCGAAGACCAATGAATGATCCGCAGTCAGTGTGATTGATTCAGCTCAAAAGCCAACCAGAGAAAGCAAGAATCTATGAGTGGTCAGAAACCCCATGCGCTAGGAAAAAGCGAAGCGGTCGGAAGAATGAATGTGCTCGATACAAGTGCAATGTCGTCTGGAACTTGACCGTGGTCGAAACCAATGTAGTCGTAAAACTGATCGACGTTCCAGAGAGTGCACCGACAATCGACTGCTTCAATTCAGATTCAATAGAAGAACACGAAGTGATCGAAAGATCTGAACATGGTCGAAGACAGTGCAAAGCGATGTGAAACTCGACTGTGGTCTAAACCAACATGATCATAAAGGCGATCAAGATTTCGGACAGTGAACAACACAACTATTTCAAAACCAAAACAGAAGAACTAGCAGCATTCAAAAGTTACTATGTGGTCGTAAACAACACGCTTCAGCCTAGAACTCGACCGTGGTCGAAACCAACGTGATTATAAAACCGATCGAGTTCCAGACAACAAACAGTGTCGCCAACTAAATCAGTTCAGAATGAAAACCAAAGAACATGTAGCAATCGGAAGAGTGATCATGGTCAAAAAGTAAAGCACTGCGATGGAAACTTGACCGTGGTCATAACTGGAAGCGGTCATAACATTCTCGGAAGAACAAAGGAAAACTAGTGAAGCGAACGACCATAAGATCCAGATTCCAAATAACTTTTGATTCAAAGATCAACTGGTCGTAAAACTTTGTACACAACAAGATTAAGGTTTCAAGAGGTTGCTCTGATCTTTAATTGGAAACTTTGCAACCAAATTGAGAGCTTTACGAGATTTCACCGATCGCACACAAGAACCAAAATTGAGAAATCAAAAGGACAATCAGACCATGCCCGTGGAATAGACAAGATGGCTTTGAGAATGATTCCATAGCACCTAGTATGTTAGATCATCAACAAGACAAGCAAGCACTTCTTCTCAGATCAAGAAAGGAAAGAAACAACTAAATAACAGAAGAACAAGAAATAAACAACCCAACGCCAACTCAAACAGATGAAAACAACACAAGCAGTATATGGAAACTTGATGTATTGCTCTGATGATTGGTTTCACAGCCACTCCCCTAGGGAGGACCAAGCTCTAACCCTAGAGCCGACACTCACTCTCTAACCTAACACCCATGGAGAGAGGAAGAGCTAGACACCACCAGACCTACTCACAGTCTACCTCAAGTCTCAACTAACTCTTGCCTCCTCTCCCCTTTTATAGGCTCACAAACGAACCTTAAACCTAATGGATCCAACCATTAGTCCAATCAGGGATAACCCATTAACCTCACCTAACACCGGGTTTTACTCGTGCATGCTTCTCAAGGCAGCTTACATGTGGCCTCAATGACTTGTCGTCAAGCCTCTCACGTATCTGGATCCCACTGAACCGTCCTTGCTTGCAAATGACCCAAGTCACTTGGCGCACCACGTGCTCTTCTCATGCATGACGGCACCAGGCATCCTTGACCATTTGGACCTTGACTCCTCCCTAAGCCTAGTCCTGGTCCACCTCATCATTGCCCGTCATGTCCACCTCCAGTAGCTCCCGCTCCGGTTCCTCGTCGTCCCAGCTTGCAATGACCTTAGTAGCCTCGATCATCTTCGGCATCTTCCTGACCATTCTGGACCTCAACACCTCCCTATGCCTAGTCCCGATCCACTTACGCCTTATCATGACCTAGCTCTGAAGTCCTGCAACCAACACCAACAAGCAAACCATCATATAGCACCGCACGATACACACAGATCTTCAATTTGCATAATCAAAAAGTATTCCAGTGAACAACCTCAGCAAACCAACTGCTCTAATATAGCTTCCGACTACTCTGATGCATAAGACAAGAGGTACTCGTGGCCCATGAGGTCCTACCTGTAGCCTACGACCACTCAGCAAATCGTTACGGCCATCACACAGGTCGCTATGACCATGAAAAACATAGGCTGACAACCGCATAGATCACCATGACTATCGATCACACCACTGCACACCTCGACTACAACTATCGAACACATCCAGGCAGAGCTATGACCAATGATCATGACCAGCAGAAGCTACGACCATCGATCATGACCAGGCAGAGTTACGACTATCGATTACGACTAGCAGAAGCTACGACTATTGACCACGACCAGGCAGAGCTACGACCATCAAGTCGTAAGAACTCCTGCCGAACACTAAGTCATAAAAACCTCTGTCGACTACCAAGTCATAAAAGTCTCTGCCAACCACCAAGTCGTAAAAGCCTTTGTGACCACCCAATCGTAAAAGCTTCTGCGACCACCAAATCATAAAAGCTTTTGCGACCATCAAGTCATAAACAACGATAGCTCCAGAACTCACACAGAAGCACTCGCAGGCCACAAAGTCAAAGTCGCAGAGCCTGCCAACCACCAAGACTGTCGGATCCCGGAGCAACGACTCTGAAACCCCCTGTGTAAATCGCACTAGTCCAAGAACAACTAGTACACATAGTAGAACAAAGATACATATCAAGCACAAATGACCAACTATATTAAATTAAAGAGTACGGCCTTATGGCCAAGTCTTACATCAATGCTCATTTGCAACAATAATAAGGCAAATAACTGGGGAAGCAAACTGATAAAAAGTGAAGCCTAAGCCCGCCCACAGGCAAACGACAGTAAGACGTGGCCTACTCATCCAGGTCATCACCGTAGTCGAAGTCATCTTCCTCTGTGTGGACATAGCAAGGTGAGTACAAATTTGTACTCCGCAAATCACACAGAGAAATGCAACATAATGATAAGGGCATCAATGGAAGGCTTATAAGGTTAGTTTGAGCATAAAATAGCATTTAAAGAAATACAGTAAATAGATTGAAATTGCTGAATTTTAATACAGTAAGTGAAAACATTACTTATATTTGAAAATAATACCGTTAGTGCAGGTTCCGACCAAACACTAACCTAACCACGGGCATCCCACCCGGACCATCTTTTCCAAAAGATCTCGTATAGATTCCATCCATCTACACGCTTTCAACCACTCATGGATTCTATCCATCCACAAGTTTTCAATCTCTCTTTAATTCCATCCATCCATAAGGTTTTCATAAATCATTTTAAAAAACAAAGTCTAATCCATGAAAAACTTTACTCAGCATGCCCATGACCGTGGGCACGGCTATCCAGGATAGATTATACTCTGCAGAGGTTATACAGCTTTACCCACAAGACATGATCATCTCATATTGCCACGCGATTAACACACTTTCTTAGGTGTGCGGCGGAGAGATCATGACAAGGCCTTTACAATACAAAGTCTTCAACCTGGCTAAGCCAACTTTAAGGTTTCACCCCAGTAAGGAATCCACCAGACCGGGACCCCCTCTTGAGCCGAGTAAGACTTCACATGGCACACGCCACGCTCACTTTCAACGTACAACATGACTCAGGTTGGGACCCGCAAATTAATCAGCTGGGATTGTCCCATACCAGCCTTGTGGTAGTATGATAGGGCTTTACAACAGTAGCTCACAGACCGGTCCTTAATTGACTTAGGGTCAACCACATACCCGATGTGCCCGACAATCAACACTGTGTCTTCGAACAACAGTGCATGCCTGCACCCACCACCTAACTATTAGCCTAGGTCTAAACCAGATTTCATATTTTATTTTGAAATAATTTCATAAACCTTCTTGACTCACCGAAGTCAATAATACATCTCAAAAGCTTATCATTTTATGTGAAAAATGGTATCCCAAGCCTAAAGTTATATCTATGAAGGTCTAAGCGTTTGCTACCAAATTCTCTAGCCATACTAGTGTACTAACTAGAGTTTTAATCTAGGGTGACAAGGTATCGAGAAATTCAATATCAATGGAGTAATTAACAAGTAGGCATTAACTAAATTTAAAACTGAATTGAAATACGTTGAATAAAATTAAGCATGCAATATTATTTAAATCAAGATAATTTTATTTGCAAACTGGGTACAACATGGTTAAGGCGTGTGACTTGCCTTGCTCTGCGGTTGGGTGCAAATCTTCGTCAAGAATTATCCTAAATTGTCGCAGTCTACACGTGAAAATAACCCACTAAAATTTAAATAAAATTCAAATAAACTCAAAATATTTAAATTGATGGCAGAAATAGATAGAGTGGAATTTTTGATGAATTTAGAAATTTGAATGGGCTCAATCGGAGTTAGGATGAAGGAGAACAGACTATCAAAAGTTTAAAATCAGGCACGGCGAGTTGGGGAGGAGGTGGGTGCGGGGATTGCGGTGCACGACGGAGAGAGGTGGGCGGCGCTCACGCACGAAGGGAGCGGCGGTAACGGCAGTGACGTTTTCGGCGGAAGGTGCGGGAGGAAGGAGATAGCACGGAGGAAGACGAAGGCACCTGACAAGTGGGGCCCACCCGTCGGCGAGACCGAGAGAGGGGAGAAGTGATCGGCGGAGATTACGCCACGGGGAAGGAAAGGAGATCAGGCGGCCGAGATTAGTCCTGGTGGTGGGGATTAAATCTAGACCGTTGGTGAAGGGGTAAGTGAAAAGGGGTGGCTTAGATTAGATTAGGCGGGGATGGAACAAATCCGGGCCATCGATCAAAGGTGAAGAGGTAAGCAGTGATAAGTGGCTGAGTTTAGATTTAGGGGGCAAGATTAATCTGGGCCGTTGGCTTCAGAAGAGGTGCGGGCAGTGGAGATGGGAAGGGAGGCAACGTGGGCAAGATCCCATCCGCCCACATGTCAAGCAAGGGGAGAGGAAAGGCAGGATGTGGGAGGCAACGTGGACGCATTTGGGTCGTCCACACATCGGCCGGAGGGAGGGTGAGATTCTATTTTCTTTTTGATTTCAGAAAACACCAGAAAAGCAATTAAAGCTCAGAAAAATATGAAATAATTTCCAAAATTTCCAGAAAAATTCACAGAAATTCCTAGATAAGTTTAGTACTTAGATAAAATATTTCCAACTTAATGTTGTTTTATACTTAAAATGCTTTTTAATTTCAAAATAAATTTTTAAATAACAGAAAAACTCAAAAATTCCAAATAAAAGCCAAACAAATCCAAATAATTAATTTGAATTAGAATTTTTACAGAAAATCAAAATATCCTTTCATTTAATAATATTTTTAGGTTTTTATTTAAAATACTTTTCAAATCCATTTTTTAAAACAGAAATTCAGGGCAAATCAAAATTAAAACTTAGGCAACAAAACACTTATTTTTTTTATTTTAAACCAAATTAATTTAATTTAATAATTTTTCACTCAAAAATTGAAATTAACAGCTAGGCTGTTACAAAGACGAATGAACAGAAGTTGTAGAGCATACAATAGAGGTCGTAGGCTTACAACAAAGGTCATAATGAGCAAACTTCTGCACAAACCTCAAAAACCAAACTCAACCACTACACAACTCTAATCCAAAGGTCAATTACTCATCACAACTATGGGGTGACCTCTATATGGTCTCATAAACAAAACCAGAAATCTACCATGTGATAGTGCACCTTGCCCGTCCTTAACAGTAGGCACAGCTATTTGAATAGTTTTACACCATGCAGAGGTTGTATATCTTTACCCACAAGATATGACCACTCATGTTGCCATACAATTAACACACTTCCTTGTGTATGCAATGAAAAAATCATGACAAGGCCTTTACAATGTACCAACTCAACCTAACTCCACCCGCTAAGGTTTCACCACTGAAGGATTCTATCCGCCTAGTTAGAAGCCCCTTCTTGCGCCGTGTGACAATGTCACTATTGGACACCCACATTAAGCCCTGTTGTGGAATCTAAGTTAGGCCGTTGCAAATTAATTAGCCAGGTCATACCCATTTAGATTTGTGGTTGTATGCTAGTACTCAGTTTGGATAGTTACAAGTATCGATCCTTAATTGACTAGATGATACTTTCACAATACAAGATCTGCACCAATCCATCTTACCATCTACCCACGTCTAAAATAATTTTCACCATTTTAATTTATTTTGTAAACCAATGGCAATACCTATTGCTAAACATTTGATAAAAATAATTGTATAAATATTTGATAACATTGTTCCTAACCATATGATGATATCGACTGGAATAGCATATCTAAGCAATTATACCATTATAAACTAACCACAATGATATACTCATTATCAATGATAATCTATACTAGGGTGACAAAAGTATATGGATTTCAAATATCAATGAGAGCCATTTCAAGTAGGATTTAACTAATTCCTAATAATTGAATTAATATTGAATAAAAACAACAAGGCATAATAGTTTTGAAAGATATGAAAATAAATTTTGTAAAACATTAGGATCAACAAGGTCAACTAGACTTGCCTTCATTAATATTAGCTAAAACTTCTTCTTGCCGGTTGGGGTACACTCTTTGACATCACTGGACTCTACACACAAAGCAAGAACACAACAAATAAATTCAAACAAATCATAAAAATATAAAATAGGTACCGGGGGGTATATTATTAAATTATGAATTTGAATAATTCAATTTAGAGTTTAGACGGTGGAGAACGAGCGATCGAAAGTTTTAACGGAAGAGAAAATACTGAAATTGAGAAAGGAGGGAATATCCTTGGAATTTTCTTTTGGCTGATTTTTGGAAATGCAATGGTGGATGACATGTGGGCCCCTACTATCATAGACACAAAGAAGAAACAAAGGGGCCTTTGAAGGAAAACAGAGGAGCTCCCAGGAAGAAGCGCAGGTGGCTTGGGTGGCGGTTGGTGATGGTGAGTGGCAGCTTGGGCGGCGGCGCCATGGACAAAATGAGTCAGGAGCACTTCGGGGAGTAGATGGTCGGCGATGGCATGGCAACTGGAGCCTGGCGATGGCAGTGGCAGCATGGGTGGCGCGGTGATGGTCGGCGGTGGTTTGCATGAGCATGGGCATGGCCTCGGCGCGTGGAACACTCCGGTGGTCCCACCTCGGCCGGAGGATGGCTCGCAGCGATGACTGATGGTGGCAAATGAGGTGGCACCAATGACGGCTCTCCTCGGTGATGCATTGGATGAATTGAGGCATGGCACAAGTAGGGGAGGTGGTGGAGATGGTCTAGGACCAAGGAATTGGAAAATGTCTAATCGGAGAGGATGAATCAATGGCGGGAGGCAATTTCAGCTGGTTTTTGGGAAAAACTCGATTCCCGATGATTGGATATATAAAAATTAAATTAACTTGGAGGATGGGTTGCTTGGATGCTATAACATGATATGACACCAACAAAACTTGAAAAATCTTACCGGAGAGAGAGATGGTGACGACGGGGGTGGTGGTCGGCGCTTGGAATGATGACACTCGCGGTCCAACAGTGCACGGGAGGCAGTGGGAGTTGAGGGGGTTGAAGAGGAGAGAAAGATGGTCACGATGCTCCAATTTATAGGCCGAGGGAGGCAGAGGAGTAGATATGGGTTCAACGGGATTAATGATGACTGTTTGAATTGAGATTTCAATGTGCTTGAATGTTAGTGGAAATGGCCGGTTGATGGTGATAATATCATTGTGAAGAAGGCTTGATGGCAATGGTTTTTGCAAGTGGGGCGAGACATAGACGTGTGGGCAGGACGTAGCCTAGCGTAAGCGAGTTGGCGCTCGGGTGCACGGCCAAACAGAGGAAGAACAGAGAGGAAAGAAAAGAAAGAAAGGAAGGAAGAAGGTGGCTGCCTGGGCTCGCTTGGGACAGGACCAAGGAAAGAAATGGGTTCAACCCAAAAGAAGAGGAGAAAAAGGGAAATGATTTTGGCCCAAAATCAAATTGGGAGAATTCAAAGTTGAGATTTCAAATTGAATTGAGATTTGAAATCAAAATGGGAATTGGAATTGAATTGAAATATTGGATTTGAATTTGGAGTCGGAGATTGATTCCCAGTAATCCACAGAAAATCCAAAATTCTAAATGCTTTAAATTAATTAATTTGAAATAAATTTTATAAAAAACAAATTTTTGGTGCCTTACAAGATGCAAGCAAAGTTAATTGATCATGTAATACCTAGGCCCATTAGTGTGGTGGCCTATGTGCACAATGTGGAGTCATGTGGTGGATTTAGTCCCATATTGCTTGTCTAAAATGAGTTATGGTAACATATAATGTTTGTTGTGTCTAAATATAGCACTTTCGAGTTAACCCTTTTAGACAAAGCGAGAACAAATGTATAAGTAAGGTGCTATATATGTACGGGCTCGTCTAATGGTGGGCTGGGTTTTGAGAAGATTTTCGAGCAGGGCGTTACATATCCCTACATTGACAGAATTTTACGGCGGAGCCTTCAATGCATCCACTATGTAACGTACTTCTATAAATGACTTTATCAATTTTTTAATAGAATATTTGATTGAGCAAATTTTCTGGGGCAAATTTTCTGGGGCACAATGCAGGTACGAGAAGCATTTCAAAATGAGCATCACAATGCAAGCCTCGGCAAAGTACTCAAGTCTGAACAAGGCACTCCTTACCTCAAGATGTTTACCCTTGAAAATATGCAAAAGAAAATCGAAGTCTTGGGATAGGGAATCAACAAGGTGTGAGCCGGATTGCCTCCCAGCAAGTATTGAACAAACGGTGCAACAAGTACTAAACAGATGCACACAAATTCCATTTCAATTTGCACCCAAAAATACAGCTACAAGTACTTCTAGTAATCACAGGTCACATGAGTACGAAGAAGTACTAGCATTCATCCCAAAGGCTAGGCACCAAAAAAAAATGCAAATCTGGGCAGCCGGCTTGGAATGGGGAAGGGAAGGGAAGAGGGACATGAACATGGAGAGCGGTGTGGCTGGAGAAGTACGTGATATAGTTGTTGGAGTCGCAAGTGAGGACGACGTCAGGGTCGGGGTTGTCGTCGTGGTCATCGGAAGCGGCAACGAGCCAACGAGGAGGATGCCGGGTTAGGGTCTGCGTCGTGGTCGAAGAAGGCGGCGAGGAGGACGACAGGGGAAAGAAGTAGGGGTCACCAAGGGGAGGCGTGCGACGGGGCCGAGGTCGCCAAAGCAAGAGGAGACCAATTTGAGACTCCACTAGCCAGCCGTCATCCCCATCGTTAGTGTTCACTCCCTGGCCGCAGTCGTCATCCTTGGTTCCTCACTCACTAGGGTTTGAGAGAATGGGGAGAGGGAGGGTAGTGGTGCAGTGCAGGAGGGGGGAAATTGCACATATACCTCATAGTTAGTAGGTATTTGTAAATTTGCCCCACACTTGAGTGGCCTTATAATTTTGCCCCATACTTGACATGCCCCCTTATTATTTTGCCCTATTGCCCATTTAGTTGCTATTTTAATTTCGTTTTTTATTTTTTTAGGCAGGAAATGACATTAAAAAAATATTTTTACTGCATTTTCTAAACCTTCTTGTGCATCTGTACACACAGCTAAGAGAGGAGGTTCATCAATTAAAGGGTTTTACTGTCATTTTCTGCGCCAAAAAATGAAAAACGAAATTAAAATAGCAGCTAAATGGGCAATGGGGCAAAATAATAAGGAAGCATGTCAAGTATAGGGTAAAATTACAAGGTCACTCAAGTGTGAGGTAAATTTACAAGTACCTACTAACTATGGGGTATATATATGCAATTTTCCCTGCAGGGGGTGGGTATCGAAATGAAGCAATACAATTTTGGTTACAGTCAAGTGGTGGCCTAAGTTTACCCCAACTTGGAGGGTATTTTTGTAACCAAGGGTCCAGCTCCGTGCGGGGAGTATCCCCTTACCAGCTCCATCAAAATGAAATGAGGGCAGCTCCAGATCCTACAGACTTTGGATACTATTTTTTAGGAAGCTATACCGAGTGGCATGGCGCCAACCGCTCCAACCAAGAATCCACGAGCTGGAGCCAAGCTAAACACCCTATAAGGCATACAAATTTTAGATTTAGAGATAGATATTTTGTTATGCTTTTCAAGTGAATTCCCTTTTTAGTTATTATATTTTCTATCTGTATTGTTATTATATTTTTTATTCTTTTTTATTTTTGTGACAGTGCTCTTTGACACTGTAAGCGTGAATAATATTCAGGTCAGTTCTTGTTGTGCTATGTCATATTACGAAATTTGACAACTTTCTTGGCCATATAATATCCATAAACTTTGGTCAAAAAATATAATTTATCAACAAACAATGGTAATACAAATATAAATCACCACATAATATAAGTTTATATCTAATGAATTTGACCAATGAAGGAGAAAAGCTGTAAAAGAATTCTGTTAGAGCATGTGCTGGTCGTGCACTTAGTGATGACGAATAATTGATATTCTGGTTTCATTGGAATTTGCATTTGTAAACATTCTGGTCGATGCACTCTTGTTGCTACAGTATTCAGGTTAGTAGATCTGATTGGCAAGCATCAACCATGGCAAATCGAGCATGGCAAATCAAGGAAGGTATTTTGATCATAGTTTGTCAATCACGGCATTTCGACCTCGATAGAGAAACCACGACGAGATAATCAATAGGCTTTGACCTAGTAACAGTGAATTGGTTGTGAGATATAATGAACCGGTCGGAGGTCGTAATCTCGTCTGCTACAATAACCGGTCGGTGGTTGTAGCTACAGTGTTTTGTCAAAGTCTCAGACTTTGATGGTCTGTGGTCGTAAACTGGGAGTGCTACGATACTTTGTGATTCCCGAGTGTTCTAAGTGGAGCGATAGTTATTCCCAAGTTCTTGTGTTTTCGAGTACTCGATGAGCTAGGGGTCGTAATGTGTGATCTGGGGCTGATTTCTAGAAAGCGATATGTTTTGTGGTCGTGGTTGTCTGGTTAGATGGTTAAGAGTGTGATATGAGCGTGTGGACTAATGTAGATCAAGTTATGAAGAACTTATACCGAGGAAAACGTTTTTGGTCTTTGCATGTGCATGTTAGCGTAGAGACGATCATGGTCTGTGACGAGGAGGTTTAGGACTAGAATGGGGAAATCTGAGGCCCAGGCGGTCGAGGTGGTCGAGCTAATGCTAGAGCACGTGGAGATCAAAGGTGGTGATGCATGAAGAGGTTATAGGAGGTGCTCTCCTAGAGGCTTTGATACGTGAGGTGATGGTGTGTGATGAAGATATATGAGGGCTTGGTCATGTGGTGAGATAGGAGTTGTGGAAGGAGTCTATAACTGAGATTGAAAGAGTTACGGATAGAGTCCATAACTTGAAAGGTGTAGGGATTTGAATAAAACCCGTGTTCGGAACGGTTTCCGGTCCCTTGGTTTTCGAAAGAGATAAAGTTTTGAGTCCGTGTTTGAGGTGAACACGGTTTGTGTAACATCCTAAATTTTCGATGTTTGCAATCTTGAGTAATTTAAAACTTTTGTTTGCACCTTACTGGCATTTAAATTTTGGTTCAAGATTTTATTTGGGTTTCCCTGAATTTTGTGTTGAACAAAATAGTAGCTGGAAGTAAATCTGAGTTACAAACAAGAAAATAATAATGAGAAATAATTTTGGGGGAGTTTAAGACTCTAAGAATCAAAATACCAGGAATTTTGAATTCAAACTCAAGTCGGTAAAATGCAACCAAAAAGGAATATTATCACATCTTTCTAAGTGATTAAATTGGGAGTTCCTCTCCGTACTTTAATTAGCATACAAAACAAGGGTTAGATAGTCAAAATTTTATGAACCCAATCCATAGCAAAATAATATCAAAAATTGAAATCCAAGGGCAAAGTTAAATAAAATATAAAATAAAGATATAGTAGATTTTGCATCAAGATATTTGAGCAAGGATTTAAATTAAAAGTTCAAAAGTTGCAATCAATCATCCTAAACATGAAATAGAAATTTAAAATAAAAATAAAAATTCACATTTATAAATATTTCTTGTTTTCTCTACTTTTTCTCCTTTTCTCTTTATGCCATGTGGGGCCAAATCCCTGCGCATTTTTCCCTCTCTCTCTCTCTCCCTCCTTTCTCTTCCCATTGACAGCTGGGCCCGAGCGCCCTGCCTCTCCTTTTTTTTCGCTGCCAGCCGGCCCTCCCCCCCCTCTTCCCTTCTCCCCTTCCCTCTCTCTTCCTTTTCCTCTCTGTGCACGAGCCGGCCTGCCTCAGTCCCATCTCCTCCCCGTCCTTCACCTCGTGTCAGCCAACCCCGCCCCCAACTGCTCCCCATTCCTCCTCACCGTCAGCAGCACCCGTCCCTGCACCGCACGTCTCCTCACCTGCGTCGCATCGCGTCAGCCTCGTCGTCTCTGCGTCTCCATCGCCCTGCGCGCACACGTCGCCGGCCATGCCGCCGCCCCCCACCGTATCCCATCCCCGAGTCGTCGGCCACAGCGCCCCACGGCACCCCCTCCCGCGCTATAAAGCTGCCCTGGCCTCCCTATTACCGCTACCTTCTTCCCCGATTCGGTTTCCTTCTCCAAAGCCGGCAGCCGCTACCCTTCTGTAACCCCCTCCCTGGTGCCTCTCGATCCAATTCCTCGATGTGGCACCACCCCCTTGGCGCCCCGGAGCTCCCCCAGCCACAACCCAAGGCTCTTGACCATCCGAGGCGGCCGCCACCGTGAGCCCCTCTGTGTCGCCGCTGACACCTGACGCGAAACAGCTATGAATCGCCGGCGGCCCCTTCAACGCCTCGGTAAGCTTGTCCTCAACCCTCTACAGCTCTCGCTCACCCCCTTTGCTGCTCCCGTAGCTCCGACCGCCGTCGCCTCGTTCGGCTCCATCTCCGGCTGCCGCAAGCCACCGTAGCTCAACCGTGGCGCCATCTCGGCCATGGCGGCTTCCCCCTAGCCTCCGCGACCCCACAATGTCCCATTTTGCCACCCGCCAGCTCCTTTCCCCCCTTCTCTGGTCACCGTGCCGTCGTCGACGCCACCCGACCGGGTGCCTTGCCGCCTCCCCTGTTTCTTTCTGCCCCCCCCCCCCTGCCCGCCTTTCCTGCTTTAGCCGAATGGAATAGTTGCCCTCTGTCCTCACCCCTTCTGCATGACAGGTGGGCCCAATGCCTTTGTGGTTAATGCATATTAGAAAGTTTGTTCAATACCAACTTGTCCAAAACAAAAATACAAAAGTATATATATCTATATACTGTACATAAGGATTTGATGACAATTCAGCAATGTAGATAAAGTTTTAATTGTAAGATTGAAATTATGGATTTATGGGAATTCGACAAAAACTTGGTCTTACAAATAAAATAAGGGTAAATCTAATTGTGAAATTAGATTAAGATTTTAAGTGAAACAAATATAAGTTTAACTTGTTTATATGCATGTTTCCACATATTGCTACACAAGGCTAAATTGTGAGTTCATGCTCAAGAAATAATCACAGGAGCAAAGCGATCAAATATGGTTTATAGGTAAAATGGGAATAAGAATTTAAATTTTGTATATGAACACGAATTGAAAATTTACAACCGAACAAGAATAATAGTTATGCTAATCATGGGTCCTAACATACCCTTACCTCCTGACCTAAGATTATTAGTTGCAAGACAAATATAATTTGAGTAACAAAATTTCACCGCATAAAATAATAAATATCATTTGCTTATCTCCGAATCATAAGACCCTTTCCCGAATAATACTTGAATAAGTTCTGGTACATCATTCTAATTGTTAAACCCCTAATATCTATCGGGAGATGCTAAGATCTAAATAAAAGAGCACCTGGCATGACTAAGAAATTCTGGAATATGATCAAGAAGACAATAATCTATATCTCGAATCCCGTAGCTAATCAGTTGACTCCTGAAAATAATTGAATGCCATTAATATGCACCCCAAGTTCAAACCATGCAAAAAGGGTGCATAAACTAAGATCATTTCATGCAAAAAAAACAAACATCTTTAATTAGCCGGTTATGCTAAAATGCAACCTCGCCTAAAAACTAACCATATGGTCCTTACCTTAGGACTTAAATTTATGATATTTAAGAATATTTAATACACAGATGGCTCAGTTCAATCTTGAAGGAGAATCTAGATAAAGTATTAACTCCTCATCCAATAACATGTGGATTGTTGGTCATTTTTAATAAATTTGTGAACCAAGCAGAGTAATCAACCGCATTCATATTAATGAATTGGATTAAAATAACCCACCACATACTTTAATTAAGTTATTGAGTTAATAGCTCAATTATCTGGCAAATACAATCTCAGATAATATTGCATCTCGAATTATCAAGATACCTCGACCTATTAAATTTATACACATGCCCCGTGGAGCTCATATCCTAAAATCACTAAGCTAGTAACGCTCGACAAATAATACTTAGTATCCCGGATGATCTCGTCCATCTACCTATAGGTTTAACCTGACTCGTGGAACTTTCTTAATAAATATACCAGGAGCTATTAAATAAAAGGGTCGATATATGGTATTCTAAAATCGGCTATGGCTAGCCATCCTCGAGTCCTAAGCAGAATATTCCCGTGAATATTCCTTCATTATAAGTCTTCCTTGGATCTTCCCTAGCCATTTATCACTTCGCTCCAACCCCTTTGACTCTATCAAACACTCTGTGCCCAAACCAACCTAAAATCACTCATCAGCTCATAATAAAGCTAAATTGAGCTATTCGGATTTATTTGGGCTTTTTGAGTTATTTGCAGTTATTTGGATTCAGCTGCTTAGCACGTAATTAGAAAGTGGAAATCGTGAAGATTCAATGGATCAAGCGCGCTCAAGATCGAAGTGAAGATAAAGAATAGAGGCTCAATAGGAAGCATCGTGTGGGCTCAAGCCCGCGGTAAACCGCGCCAGGTGAGTCAATACTTTGATCATGTTGAACCTACGTTTTCTGCATATTGCTTTTGTTTAAATTATCAAATTGCATGCTGTTATTTTATATGCAAATACATGTTTAATTTACGGTTCTAGTTATATTCCATTGTGTACCTTGATTAATATTACCCCTCCTTTGGAATATTTGAATTTGTGAACCTTGTCGCCCTAGCAAAAAATTATAATAGCAACCTTTCAAAAATAAGTCCGTAATTATATGTCATGCTTAGTATTGCTTAGATACTCATGGGCTCGAGAGCGCCCAAGCATCACTTTTAATCCTGAAAAAAATTGGTTGGGCAGTCATGGTGGTAATGACTGGTGTATGTTGGATATGGTTATTTTATATTCCCAAAAACCTCAAATTGCTTATTTATCTGGGCGGATGGTTCGGGGGTATGGTGCAGGGGTGCACGAGAGTGTGGTTTGTGGTAGAACCGACCAGATAACCCTAATGACTGAATCTTGTCATGACCTCCCGTGTAAAACAAGTACAACCACAAGTCTGTAAAGTACAACTTGGCCTAGTAAATTTACCGGACCCTGAAAATCATCATCATCGGTGGAGGAGGTGAGGTAGTGCAAGCGGCTGTCTGGGTGATGGTTTGAACGGGGCATCCGCAGAGAGTGAAGTTCTGCTGTGGCGTGCTAGCAGTGTGGGTAGCCAGCTGCTAGGCGTTCAGAAGGAGAACATCCCGCACAACCTATGAGACCTGCCGCAAGCGGGCCAAGCTCATAGGGGTGAGATGATGGAAGGGGCGAGGTACTTTGAACGGTTACTGTGATGGTTGGCTCAACTGCACGACTAAGGAATCGTGTGGGGCAACGAGTAAACTATCTCTTGTGGGTAAAGTGTGCAACTCTGCAGAGTCAAAACTATTCGAATAGCCGTGCCCACGGTCAAGGGCGGACACGAGAACTTAACCAGATATAGTTCTATTTCAAAAACGTTGTGGGTGGAAATGGAAAAGTGGAGGGCAGTGGAAAGCCCTGATTTGTGTTGCCCTAGGTGTCGTCCCAGTGATAGTGTAAGCGGCTATAACGCTAAAGGTCTAGCATATGGTGCAGAGACCATGTAATGGTGGATGGAATCTGGATCGATATTATTATTGCATTCTCTTACACATTATGTTTTTGTTCAATATTGCTAGGTCTCAGGAAATTTTTATGTATTATATTTTTGAAATAATGATAATACTTCCCACAAAGTAAAATGTTAGGAAGAGTAAATAGAGTTGTAAGAAAAGAAGATGGTTGTTGAGGTAAACATATAAAGATGTTGGTGGATTCACGTTGATCATAAAAAGGATACGATAGTGTGGATTCTAGAAAAATAAATTGGTGGAGCCTAAATGAATATACAGGCTAGATAGACGATTTGAATGATTTTTGGAGAATTAGGAGGTACAAAGGTAATTGCTGGATTACAATACTGATAACTAATATAAATTCTTGGGAGATGGTGGTGATAATGGGATTAATAGAATCTGATCGATTACTGGGTGGTTCAATTGAATCTTTGAGAATTTGGAGGAATGATAACAATTATTGGAGTATAATCTTGGTCAATGATAATCTTGGTGGATGTATACTAAGGAATCGTAGATTTGATCACTGATATTCTTGGTGGAGGTATACTAGTGAACTAGTTAGAGTTAAATAAGAGGGATTATTGGAAGATCAAATTATGGTTTTGGATCAATAAAAAAAAGATTGAATTATTAAAAAGTCCTGATACAAATGATGTCAGTGGATTTAAAAGTAATTACGTTAGAGGATCAATAAAATTCAGAAGTGAAGAGTTGATGAATAGTTATTACAAGATTGGATTATTAGGAATTCATAACACAAAAGATATTGGTGGATTAGATAAATGATGTCGCTAGCTGTTCGGAGTTTTAGAAAGTATGTGCTCGATAGAGTAAATAAATAATGTCGCTTGCTGTTTGGAGTCTTAGACAGCGATCAATAAAGAAAGTGTATTTTGGTGGATTATGTCAATTATGGTAATCACTAGGTGGAGTTTAGGCAGCAACAATGACACTATGATTAAATAATAATAATAATAATAATAATAATAATAATGCTACTAAAAGCGATTTTTAGCAAATAAAATAACCCGAGCCTCTCCTTTGATAAGCCATGCATGCTATTTATTTGCATCCTGTATATTGGCTCGCGGAGCACGGTGGTTTGTGCTCACACTAGCTTTCACCACAAATTCAGAATCAGGAATCAGATCACTACGCTTCAGCAATACTTTTGGGTCATGATGGCGAAGAAGATGAAGATGTCAAAAGCTAGGTTGCGAACCTCCAGTTGGCTGCCTGTGGGCATGTCCTGAGGGTCCACCTATGTGCTTCGTTTCCGCTGCTGCATTTTGTTGATTTCGGCCTAATCGACCCGTGAGTAAGTTTGATATTTTGAGAAGGTTTGTGCTTCGTCCACCTGAGGGTCCTGAGGGTCCACCTGTGTGCTTCGTTTTACGCTTTCGTATGATATGTACTTTGATATTCAGAACTGTAATCTGTGAGCACTATCTACTGATCCAGGGAATAGTGCGGTGGAATCACAGAGGATGTCGGATTTAATATCTGGGCTCCTACAGTTTGGACATTAGCCTATAAAAGCAGGGAGTGGCTACGGCTAACATGACAGTTCTGAGAGAATTTCGAGAAGGTTTCGGTTTTACTTTTTTGGTTAGGTATGTTAGGGGTGCTTGTGAGGGCACCTCGTAAATCTACAGAAATCCAACAATAATGATTATATTGAATCAATTTGATTCATGAATTATTGAAGATTGCTGATGATTGCAGTTGGGTTGAAGCATACAACCACATACAAACCAGCCGAACAAATCGAAGCGGTCGAACAGAGCAATTAACGAGCAGTTGAAGCTAAGCGATTGCTCAGGCAATTATGTGATGAGCGATCAAAATCTTCATTGACTGCTAGGAGATTCCAAAAAATGGTAACAATCATTCACACCTTCTGATTGCAGTATTCGATCCTAGAAATTCAACAATAAATGTTTTTGTACATATGTACTTTGTTTAATTTCATACATATAATAATGTATGGGTGTATCATGCACGTCAATATGTTTACTTTACTCATTTGTTGAGTTTTTATCTCTCAGTTTTTTTAGTCATTTAGTTTTTAGTTATTAATGAGTGATGAACTATTGTTACTTCAAGGTTTCTATAACAATTTATTTTCTTTACAAGCTAACTCGTGTTTGTTAACTTTACTATATGTAGTTGGTATAATAATTTGGTGATTTGGATTTTTTTTTATTTTAGTGTTTAATACCTCCTATATTAACTAAGCTAACCAACTAAATATTATGTGCTTAATTTTTCTATTTCTATTTCTATTCATTTTTCATTCTTAGTTTTGATCTAACTCTTTGGATTTGATTTCTTCAACATGGAAAAAATGAAGCATGGTACCTCAATTTATAGCCACTCACTACTACAGAAAGCCTAATACTAGATGGCACATCACAGACGGTTTGACAAAACCATCTGTGACCGACACTAACACAGACGGTTTTAATTTGGACACCGTCTGTGTTGATGGCGTCGGAGAAAACAAGTATCACAGATGGTTCTTACAGTTTTTAATACAAACCATCTATGATGATCTCAGAATTATCACATACGGTTTTTAATAAAAAAATCGTCTGTGATAATGGCGCTAGACATTTATTGCGCCGCTCAGAACCGCATCTGTCTTCATTTCGATCCAGATCTAGCCGGTGCTGCACTCTTTCGCTCAGGAGGCAAGCTAGGCGATTTCAGGCCAATTAATTTGGTGGGAGAAGGCAGAGATTGAGCTTTGAAGATTCATACGTTCCTGGTTGCTCTAGATATGGTTAGTAATGAAATTTATTTTTCTTTGCATTATAATTTGGATCTAAGTTTTGGTGAGTGTTATTGAAGATGGTTTGCATCTACTTGACCATACATGATCAGTTCCCATCATGTGGGAGGCCAATTTTGTCAAAATTGTTGGTTGTATACCTTCAGCGATCGCTAGGGAAATAGCTGTTGTGTTTATAATATGAATTAAGCTAGCAAAGCCTGAATGCATGTGTTATATATGTAGTAATAATTAATTAATTTAATTTTTAATACTAAGTTGTTATATATATACATAACGTAGGACCGAATCTGGATGTATGCCGCGAACCGTGTGAGTGAAGAGTACATTAATGGCGTGTCTGCTTTTACAAAAGCTGCCGAGGAGGATATGTTGAATAAGGGGATGGAATATATGTACTGTCCATGCACTAACTGCGAGAATTTAAAGATGTTTAAGAACCAAGGGAAAATTGAAGCGCACTTGATTCGGAGGGGTTTCAAAAAGGGTTATATGTGTTGGACCAGTCATGGCGAAGTCAACGATCATATGCCGCCGGATGACATCGTCGGTGAAGTGAATGATATGCCGCCGGATGACATCGCCGGTGACGTGAATGACATGCCGCTGGATGATGTCGATTGTTGTTCGGATTCGGATAGGTTGCACGATGATAATCTGGATCAGATGCTTCGCGATGTAGAATAGAACTATGATGAGAGAGAGTATGTTAAATTTTGGGGCTTGATGGAGGACTCGGAGAAACCTTTGTTCATGTGATGCAGGTCAAAGTACGCGAGGTTGTCGGCCGTGCTTGAACTGTTGAAATTAAAGGCAAGCAACGGTTGGTCCAACAAGAGTTTCACAACGCTGCTAGGTCTTTTAGCCGACATGCTTCCGGAGGGAAATGAGTTGCCTAAAACCACGTATAAAGCCAAAAAGGTTCTTTGTCCATTGGGAATGGAAGTAGAAAGAATACATGCATGTCCGAACGACTGTATCCTCTACCGTAAAGAGTATGCAAACATGCATGTATGTTCAGTGTGCAACGCATCCCGATACGAACGTAACAATCAATCAGATGACGGCGAGGGAACAGAGGTGAAGAAAGGACCTCCTGCTAAGGTAGCATGGTATTTTCCTATAATTCCCCGTTTGAAAAGGTTTTTTGCAAATCCAAAGGAGGCAAAACTGCTGCATTGGCACTCGGAGGAGCGCAAGAAGGATGGAATGCTAAGACACCTTGCTGATTCCGCCTAATGGAGAAACATCGATAGGAGTTTTGCAGACTTCGGTGTAGAACCAAGGAATATAAGGTTTGGACTGAGTACAGATGGAATGAATCCTTTTAGTAGCATGAGCAGCCGACATAGCACATGGCCCGTGACTCTCTGCATCTATAACCTTCCTCCTTGGTTGTGTATGAAGCAAAAGTATATTTTGCTGTCGATACTTATCCAAGGGCCAAAGCAACCTGGGAATGATATTGATGTGTACCTAGCACCGTTAGTGGAAGATCTAAAAGTACTGTGGAACGAAAGGGTACAGGTATGGGATGCATACAAACGGGAGAACTTCACTTTGCACTCCTTATTGTTCTGCACTATAAATGATTATCCTGCCCTTGGTAACCTATCGGGCCAGAGTATAAAAGGTGCCAAGCTGGTACCCACTGTTTAGATGGTACCAAGAGTGTGTGGCTGAAACACTCACGCAAAACCGTCTACATACGTCACCACCGGTTCCTTCGAAGGGCTCACCCATACCGCAAGATGAAAAAATAATTTGATGGAGAGAAGGAAAACGGTTCAGCTCCAAGGCATTTAAGGGGAAAAGAGGTTTATAATATGGTTAAGGATTCAGATGTTGTCATCGGAAAGGGACGTAAATTGAGGGCTCATGAGAAGAACACCTGGAAGAAGAGATCAATATTTTGGGACTTATCTTATTAGGAGTACCTAGATGTTCAACACTGCATCGACGTCATGCACGTAAAAAGAATGTATGTGACAGCTTGATTGGTCTCTTACTGAACATTCGTGATAAAATAAAGGACGGCGTCAACGCACGGCTTGACTTGGCTGATATGGACATCAGGCCTGAGTTAGCACCGACAAAAACAAATAATGGACGAACGTACCTTCCCCTGCGTGTTACACTCTGTCCAAGGCTGAGAAAACAGAACTGTGCCAGTGCTTGCGTGGTGTCAAAGTTCCGTCTGGTTACTCCGGCAACGTGAAGAAACTTGTTTCGATGCAAGATTTGAAGTTAAATGGCATGAAGTCTCATGATTGTCATGTGCTGATGACATAGATGCTCCCTATTGCAATTAGAAATATTTTGTATCTCTATGTTCATTGGGCTGTTGTAAAGAAATACAAATGTATCTTTATGTTCATTGAATGTTGGTTGGTGTTTATATTAATAACTATTCATTGTGATGTTGTAAAGAAATACAAATGTATCCCTTTGTTCATTGAATGCTGGTTGGTGTTTATATTAATAACTACAGGGGGCAAAGGCTTATCACAGACGGTTCTCAGTTTAGAACTATCTGTGATATTTATTATCACAGACGGTTCTCCGCTTAGAACTGTCTGTGATAATAAATATCACAGACGGTTCTAAGTTTAGAACCGTCTGTGATATTGATATCACAGATGGTTCTTAAATAGAACCGTCTGTAATAATCCTTTATATATAACCCCCCGCTAGGGTTTTGCGCGTACACTGCAGTTATTAGCAACCATTTAGTCGCTCTCCCGATCGAGCCCGTCGCCGCCGCCGTCCCCCTAGGCCGTCCCCGAGCCCGTCGCCGGCCGCCTCCGTCCCCCCGAGCCCATCGCCGGTCGCCGTCCCCCGAGCCCCTCACCGGCCGCCTCCGTCGAGCCCCCGAGCCCCTCGCTGTTCCCCGAGCCCCTCGTCGGCTGCCTCCTCGGACCTCCGTCCACTCCGCCGTCACCACCGCCTACACCTCAACGCCCGAACCCTAAGGTGCGCAACACTTTGTGAGCAGTTTTTTAGTCAGATTTGGGTCATTTACATTACTCTCTAGGGTAGATTACTTGCACAGTTGATAGCTACTACCTGTCTTAGCAGTGCTATGTTCAGGATTTGCATAGTCATTCTGGCTTCACGGACAGTCGGACAACTGCTACTCCTATATATAGAGCTTTATCTTCAATGTTGTTCTACTGATGGCACTCCTCTTGAGGATACTTCTCATTACCATCATATTGTTGGGAGTTTTGTCCATATCACAGTTCACTCTGTTCACTCTGTTCATGTGCTCAGTGGTTTGTTTCTGCTTCCATATCTGTTCACTATGTTCACCTACTACATGTGGTGCGCTATCTGCTAGGACTGTTGAGTTATGTATATATGGCCCATTAGCATGTACTCTAGAGTTGTATATGTATATGTATATGTATATGTATATGTATATGTATATGTATATGTATATGTATATGTATATGTATATGTATATGTATATGTATATGTATATGTATATGTATATGTATATGTATATTTCTCCGACATATGGCAATCACCATCCAAGTATTGTTTGTGCAGCCTGACAAGTTCGTTGATTATGGATCTGTTCCTTTCGTGAGACCTCGATTCCGGAGTGATAGAGCAATAAAAAATGCAATGTTACCATCTAAGTGCAAATGCAATGTAGATCTTTTGTAATTGTGTATTTGTTAATGGATATTTTATTTCATTTCAATTAATTGATTTGCGAAATAGATGTTTTATGTTTGTGAAATGAGGTGCGATGTGAATTAGATGTTTTATGTTTGTGAAATGAATTGTATGTATACATGTACATGTTGATCTGCTTGTTTCAAAGGGCATGGCTAGCATTTTCTGAGGCTGGCCAATAAACATAAATAGATTTAGGGGTAGAAAAGAATATCACGGACGGTTTGTAACTAAAAACCATCTATGATAGCTGATAATCACAGACGGTTTGTAAGTAAAAACTGTCTGTGATAGGTGATAATCACAGACGGTTTTTAACTAAAAACCGTCTGTGCTATTGATATATCACAGACGGTTTTTAGTTAAAAACCGTCTGTGATTATCACCTATCAAATACGGTTTTTACTTAAAAACTGTCTGTGATATTTACACCACAGACGGTTCGAAAACTGTCTGTGATAACCTTCGATTATCACTGACCCATAAATTCAGACAGTCAGAAAATCGTCTGTGATGACGTTTCTGAACCGTCTGTAATACGGTTTTCTGTAGTAGTGACTTATGATTGTTGGTTTCTTCTAATATGTATAATTTTAGTTTTACCACAATTAAATATCTTCTTCGTAAAACAGATTTTTCTTACTTAATGCGTTGAAGAATTGTTGGATTATTATTTATTATAAGACCTTCCTAGGAAACTATCTAGCTCTTGCAAATATTGGATTATTCCATAATTCCCCAAGTATGTCTTGTGCAAACTATTAACGTGCAGTTTCTCATTGTTTGCACCACTGGTGCTTGGAACTGCTGGACCAACTTTGACATTGAGAACCTTGTTTTATGTTGCCAAAAGTGCAATTTTGTATTAACCGGTTATTTCACACGCTGAACTGGTAGTACATTTTCATTTATTCTCAGCCGTACTGTTTTGCCACGCGTGACATGAGAATATCAAAAGCATTTTACAGTAGCACTTTACCAACATGTCCATATGTAAACTATTTTACCAGCTTATTAACACTACACATAACATTTGATAATTAGCTAGATTGCATCCACATCACCAGCTGATGGCGACTTCTTGTCTTCTTCAACCGCAATTCTCTGCTCATTCCTATAAACATACCTCCTCGCCCAGAACAGATAGACCAAGAATGACACCAACTCAAGAACACAAACCAACCAATAGAACGAATCGAGCTTACTCCTGTTCAGGTTTGCGCCATCCAGCCACCCTCCTTTCCCGTCACTGTGCCTCGTGACCCGATTCACCAACTCAATCAGCAATGTCACAAACCAAGCTGCTACTCCCAGCATGCAGTAAAAAATGGAGCTCCCAATTGACTTCATCCCGGTTGAAGCCTCGCTGTAGAAGAATTCAAGAAGCCCAACGAAAGAAGTGACGTCTACTATTCCAAGAAAGAAGTACTGCATCGTTAGCCAAAAGACCGACATTGGGATTCCAATGGGTGAATCCATGAGGCCACTTTCTTCTGCAACCCTCTTCCTCTTCATCTCCACAAGGGCTGCAACCACACTGGCCAGCATGGCTGCCACAAAGCCGACGCCGATGCGCTGGAGGTGCGTAACGCCGCTGACATAGCCGGTCATTTTGCGCAGGAATGGGACGATAAATCTGTCATATAGGACCAGTATCACCATCTGAAAAACGGTTGGAATGACAAAGAGTGTCGCCGGGGATACGTTGATTGCGCCGAGCTTCATGTTCATGGTGTTGCCTTGCTGGACAGTGAAGGTCAGGATTATGGACGCAGGCATGTAGCCAAGTGCGGAGGTTACGAAGATTGGAATCATACGAATAACAATCTTGGTCTCTTCTACTTGGGTTACAGAGCAAAGGGACCATGCTCCTCTCTTTCCGTTGTCTATTGCAGCTTTGTCAAGGCACCTAAAAGATGAAACGATTCACAAACATGTAATATATTATGTTTAAGAGTGGTAGCAAACCATATTCAGGTTTAATTTGGACTTACTTTAAGCCTTCTGTCCTATGGAGCACCTCAAGACCTTTCGCATCATCATTGGTGATCTGATTCAATTCGTCCGGGTTCACGGGTAATTGAAGTTTCCGTTTGTTGAATGCTACCACAAGAACCTGAATAGAGAGAATTCGCGAGCATTAGTAAGATTTAAAATTTTTCACAAAGATTTTCCATGTACATATTCTATTTGATAAAGATAAAACAATTTGAGCATTTTCCAGTCTGACATATTCCCTATCTCAAAAGTCAAAATGTAAGTCGCTATGGGTCCTGTGCAGTCAAGCTTTTCAAGTTTTGATCATTAATATATGTTAAATTATATAAATCGATTACGTGAAAATAGTACCATTGGATTTTGTCTTACAAAATATTTTTATAATATATATTTTTATTATTTTTATCAGTATAATATGATAATAAATTATATTAAAATTTTGTATTGAAGACTATAAAAAAGTTAAAAACGACGTGCATAGAAGAATGAACATAGATGAACGTGACAAATTATAATATTTCAGAACACAAATTCCAAATGTTAAAACATGAAATTACATTTATATGCCATTTGTCCATGCATTTCTTACCTGCAAAATCCTTGTGATGGGGCTTCCAGTTGGCACCTGATTCCTGTAAAATGGGAACCCAGCCGCCCAAATCACCAGCCCCAGCAGCACAGTCGCTGCGCAGACGGCGAAGCCGACGTCCCATCCCTTGGTGTTCTCTACCCACACGATGAACACGAGCCCGACGAATGCGCCGAAGGAGACGGCGAAGGTGTACCAGTTGAAGAAGCTCGCTTCCAGCCGCTGCTCGACGGGGTCGGACTTGTCGAACTGGTCGCCGCCGAGCGCCGGCAGGCACGCCCTGATGGCGCCCTCGCCGACGCAGATCATGTAGATGCCGAGGAAGAGCAGGCTCAGGTTGGAGCCCTGCACCGGCTCGCAGGTCTGCGGCTGGGCGGGGCTGCATGTCGGCGGGTGCAGGGAGGGGACGTGTGCTTGGATGGCAAGCAGGATGTAGCCCTGTAGGAACAGACATGTATAGCTCAACAATGTTATGAAAGTGTTTACCTGAAATAGTTTTGGATTTCAGGCAATTATATTTTGGTTCTTGAAATTCAGAAAAAAAATTGTTGTACTTTGGACCAACAGATAAACTCTGCTTACACTTGGGAAAAAAGGCAGGGTATTAATTAATAACCCATTCCTAGCTTTTTTGATAAACTTAGATTTTATATATCTGATAGTTACACAAGAACAAGATGATCATTGGATGTGAGGATATTTCTTGGTTGCAATAACTTGGCTGTGAGTTGAGATGACACGTCAATAACGCAGATGTGGGACAGCATACTGGTAAAGACTGATGTGGCAATAATATACTAGGCCACTGGGCCATCTTGGTAGGCACTGTATAACAACAGCTTATACTCCACTTACCTAACAGAAATGGAGACAGTGCAACAACCAACCAATTAAAATACATCAACCGGGAGTTTGGTAGAATATTTTCAAGCATTTGTTCTGAAGAATTTTAAAGAATTTTAAAGTTCAGCTTTCTTCTGCATTTCTTCTGCACTCAAAACATGTTGGCATTAACGAGCTTTATGCTTGAGGCATTTGGTAGAATATTTTCAAGCATTTGTTCTGACAGTTTGTGGTTGTTCGGTTCTAGCTCCAAAGAACTTAAGCTTTTAACTTATAACTATACGGTAGCAACTGTTAAATTTTTTAAATCGTTCAATTAAAAAAATAAGAAAAAAATCATTATATCGTCACAGAGAATACAAAGGAATAAGAGAAAAATCAAAAAAAATCAAAAAATCAAAATAAACCAAAAGATTAAAAATAACCAGAATCTGAAGCCGTTTAGAGTGGGCCGGCCGCCATTTAGTTCGTTGCTAGTGTTGTGCCGTGCTAATACTATTTCAGCGCCTAGCAGCGTGCATCCTTGCAATGAACTTAATATGGAATCACTGCGGCCAAAGACCTTACCACCTCTGGCGATCGTACTACACTTGTCCTGTCTTGCTTAGCTTCTTTCCTCAAAATGTCATACTAAGAATGTTTGTAACATTTATGAACAACTCAATTAATTACCAGTATCTCAACGGGGGCAAAGATGAGAACGGTGTAATAGCGCTTGACGTAGGAGTCGGCCAGGAACGCCGCCGGGATGGTGAACATCTGCAGCGCGGCGACGAAGTTGGTGGTGGTCGTCGACGCGGCTGCCACGCCCATGTTCATCGTGCCGCGCAGGTAGCTTACCATGTTCATGCTGTTGGCGATGTTGGCCACGTTGCCGAGCCATACCAGGACTGCATGCATGCACAAAAGTAAAAAACTAAAACAAAACTTTTCCTGACATTTGGACATGTTTAGCGTTATGGAATCAAATCAGCATGAAGATCGCCGTGATTTTTCTACATAATCGGTGACCATATAATTAACTTTTGCAGCATATATGCGTACTGGTTTGAGAGCCAGAGCATGCAAGCTGAAGCAGTAGTAGGTTTAGCATGAATGCGTGATAGATGATTGATCAATCATAGCACTGTCAGGGACTTCCACTGGACATATCCCTATCAAGTAATTAATCCAATTATACCAACCAGCACCTCTCATGACCATTAATTTTGGGAGAAACACGAAGATTTACCAACGTAAAGCGATATTTATAGGCCATCGTGTTCCTTGCGTTATCATTTCACCGGTATGTTACAGATATCTCTGCCTTCAAAGCTATTTTCTACGTTAAAGTGGTGCTTTCGTTACAAAGTACCTAGTTGAGGCTGAAAGTAAGCATCTATCTTACTAATTAAAAATTGCCATCGTTTTAGGATGGACTTATTCGGACAGAGACCTCGTCAGAAACGCATAAGTAGTTAAATAAATCACAGTCCGAGGGAATTAGTTCCAATTCTATTAAATATTAATTACTTAAATTAACCGAATGCATGTACTTTACTACAGATAAATTTTTTATTATCCTAGTATTTCGGGTCAACATTATCGGAATCGACCTACCCAGTCCATACTGTCGGCTCCGCCTCCATGCTCCTCCTCGTCATGTCTCTGTGCCCTCAGATTTGTCGCACACTCGGTAGAGCTTTATTGTTTTTTGTTAAAGAATTTTTAGAGAGGTGGAATTTACTTTAATTTTTTTTTGCAGATTGCTTTACTGTTTTTGCTTGATATTTTAAGGAGAGCTGCAAAAGAGAGTTGGGAGGGATAGATAAACCACTAACACCTACTCTTTTTTAAATAATAGAGAGATAATGTGCTTGCTAGTATGCACGCCGGATCTATATTACGGGACCGAGGAAGTAATTTCCTAAACAATGCATGAAGTTGTTAAACAACACTCACTTTGTAACAGAGGGAACGTGCATGTGTCAATAATAAAACCAGCAAGAGCAAGCCTTTGACTCCAGTTGAGGAAGAAGAAGAGAGTTAACGAAACCAGCATCGATCACTTACTGTAAATGAAGACGGAAGCTCTCACTCCTCCATGCTGCTTGGGGTCCACCGGCCTCCCCCTCCAGTCCACAAGCCCTGACGAGCTGCCCATGCCTCTCTCTCTCTCTCTCTCTCTCTCTCTCTCTCTCTCTCTCTCTCTGTCTGTGTCTGTTTACGTGAGTGACACTTGAGAACACCAGAATTATTTGCCCAGCTATATAGGCACGTACTGTTTGCTGGTGAAGGGTTTGGCCGGGGGTTGGTTGGTGCTGGAATGGAATGGTGGATGTCAATCGCTAACAAAAGCACTCTATGTCCCGTGCGAAATTATTGGGGAGTAGAAAAGGAAAGGCTGGCTAGAGACGCACTACTACAGAAAGATTAATAGTACATGCCAAATCACAGACAGTTTTATGAAACCGTCTGTAATGTACACTATTACAGACGGTTTTAATTTGAAGGCCGTCTGTGGTATTTGTGGCGGGAAAAAGGAGTATCACAGACGGTTCTTACCGCTGAACCGTCTGTGATACTGGAATATCACAGACGGTTTTTATTAAAAACAGTCTGTGATAATCTGGGATTATCACAGACGGTTTTTTAATAAAACCCGTCTGTGTTGTGTCGACTATCACAGACGGTTGTTGTTAAGAACCGTCTGTGAATATTCACAGACGGTTTTTAACAAGAATCGTCTGTGATGTCCCTTTGTCTGTCATATTCTAGATCAGAGATTAATATATAAGTACATATTGTTTCTAATAACTTAACTACAGAACTACTGAGACAAGAGATCACAAATTAAAGGTAAATTTATTAATTTCAATTAGAGGCAAATTTATTACAAAAGTCGCACAGGTAAAGAGTTTCCTAGATTGTAATCTTTTGGGCTTCTACGCTTCTTCTTCGACTTGGGGACTGGGAGGATCAGTCGCTAAATTCTCGAACGCCGTTAAGATTGCTCTTGTCCTCAGCACTTCCTCCTCCAGCCTGGGCAAATGATCAGCAGCATCCATAATGTCGTAGAGGATAGCATGAAAAGGTTCCTCAGAATCTGCCGTATTTGCTTGATCGGCAAGGCTATCCATCAGTCTTTTCAATACGTGTGATGACCTTTTCTGTAGCAGTGACTATCGAGGATGTAACGCCCCAAGAAGAAGGAAACTCCACGCAAAAGCTGCTAGCTGGTCGATCGACTACACCGCGGCCCCAACACCGCTTTAAGAAACCCGAAAACGAGGCGCCACCAACGGCACCGCCAAGCAGCAAGTGATCGCGAGGCCAACGTGAATCATTAGTGATTCACTAGGTCTTTCTTCTTGCTGATTGTCCTTGGCTACTTATCTTTTTATATATCTTGTGGTGTTATGTATTAATCTCACCGGGAAAAAATGGTGATGCAAAAGAGTGTAACGGATGATCTAGACGTAGTGGGTGCCGTAGTTTTCTCTCCTTTTCTGTTTGGGGTGCGAGGAACAGCTGATCAAGTGCGTTATTCTGACAAGCCCAAAACGGTACAGCCGCACCTTCAACTCATACAAACCACTCTTTCCAAAGTGCTATACTAATGTCGCGTCAGCCTTTTCCGCCTGAAAGATGTAGACCTCACACACGGGGATCGCGTTTCCCCAGCGGTTGGTTACTCGAGGGGGTTATTTGGACGGTCTTTTTTATCGGAAGCGATCAGTTTGCAGACAAAGTAAAATGGCAAGGAAGCTTTTGTACCTTCACTTCTCTTTATGATCGTCCAATCGAAGAGCGAGACACTACTATAAAAAAAAGATAAACTAACGTTTACATTATAAATGGTTCATAGTAACCGTCTGAACTGTAAGTATCACAGACGATTTATACGAATAACCGTCTGTGATATTTTCACAGACGGTTATTTATACGAATCGTCTGTGATAATACAAGACATCACAGATGGATCTTATGCTCTACGTATCACAGATGATTCTTAATAAGAACCGTCTATGATAATGGCAAACATCACATATGGTTTTTTATTTAAATCATCTGTGATACTTCACAGACAGTTTGTATTAAAAACCATCTGTGGTAATGAAGTTGAAGTTGTCACAGACAGTTTGTATTAAAATCTATCTGTGATATGTTTCCCACCTCGTAATCCCCCAAAATTTCATAATCTCCAGCCTGATTCCAAGTAGGATTCAGTTTTTACACACCTTTAGTAAAACGGGCATAAATTTTGCATATGGTGTCCGTTTTCGACATTTTTGTACTCGTTGGAAAGCTAACGATGAGCCTGATTAAAAAAACAACCCGCTTGGGCCTATTGCCCTCTAAGACCCTCAAAATCAGCCATCTTTAGCCCCAAATTTGCGTTTTAAGTTTCTATTTTTGCCAAAAATTTTGATCTTCCCTTCGGAATTTGGGTTTCGCCTCAACTGCAAGTTGTAGATATCATCAAAACCTTTCAAATGAGTATATATAAGCCGTATAAAATTTTGCTATTTTATCTTTTGATACTAGCTATTTATATTGTACCAATAATTGTCTTTGTGATGCCATTATCACCGACTATTTTTGTTATGAATCGTCTGTGATATCTCCTGTTATCATAGACGGTTTTTGTTATAAACCGTATTTGATGTCTCTATCATAGACGGTTTGTAATCCGAACCGTCTGTGATGTCCCGCCACGTCATCGATCCGCGGTATATACCTCAGGATCCCGATCTCACCCGTCCATTCTCTCTACTTCGAACGGCAGGCACCATTCTCTTCCCCACCTCTCACCCCTTATTAACACCCTCTCCCTACTCGAATACCAATACCACCAGTACTACTCCAACTCGTTTGTACGACTGAAATTTTGCTTGGAGCAAGATAGAAAGGAAGAAGGCAATGATAAATTTATACTATTCTAAGTCATCGGCATAGAAACTGTTGATTTTGTTATAAAAGCTGAAAATAGTGTTCGTTGCCTTTTTGTTTCTACTATTTGAAAATTTTCCCGCACCACTTGTTTTAGATTGTAGTTTAATGAAGGATGTGTAAGTCTAGCTTGTATTAGCCTAAAGTTTCTTGTAGTGTAAGTATTTTTCTAAATTTGTAGCCGTGTTATGGGTAACCTACTCAATATCCTGTGATATTGTAATGGTCGATTCTAATCTTAATGGAAATATAATGTGTTGCTGTGTTGTTACTATATTTGCTTGTTTTTAGATGATATAGTTAACATTTCCTGAGGCTAGCCGAAAAATAGAAAAAATTACGTATAGAATGAACTATTACAGACGGTTTTGTGGTATAAATCGTGTGTGAAGAATTATCACAGACGACTCGAATCAGAAACCATCTATGATAGGAAAGTATCATAGACGATTTTATATACCAACCGTATGTGATACTCACACATCACATATGGTTAGTAGCTAGAACCGTCTGTGATATGTGAGTATCACAGACGATTGGTAGCTAGAACCATCTATGATAGTGTTCTTCACAGACGGTTCTAGTTATAAACCGTCTATGGTATATTTATCACAAATGGCTCACAAACCGTCTATGATAACCTCTAATTATCATTGACGCATAAATTCAGACGATTCAAAAAACTGTCTGTGATGACAGTTTTGAACTATATGTGTGACCCTTTTTGTAGTAGTGAGACTTTCTTCTTTATTTCAAATACTTCTTTGTTTCAATATATGCAATAGGCTTTACAGGGACAAATCCAAAAATTGTCCTCGAACAAAATTATATATCACAATGTGAAGGTCATCCCATGGTATATAATGAGTATTTGACTTTATTGTGCAAATAGTGTTAAAGTTTGAGTTTGATTTTTTGTAATTGCCTTTTTAGAGATGTTGTTTGCCTCACCCAGTCAGATCGTCTTATAGGCTGCAGTTAGACTCTAGCCATCAGTTCGGTGTGATCTGAATTTGGTTGGTGATCTGACTAGCGGCCTGGTGTGATCGATTTCTAGTTGGCAGCTACTTTTTTTTTCTAGATAGCATGCTTTGAAGTTGGGCTAATGTAGTCTGACCAGACGTTGTGAGGGTGTGACTGTCATTGAATATGCGGTCACACCGGTTGGCCAGTCAGACCAACTAGTGGCTAGCGGTCTAATTAGGGCACTCTGACCAACCTGGGAGAGTAGTTGGACTGGTGGCTACGCCTAGAGAACAAGTTGAGTTGAGCTGATTGGTTTGGCTTGGGAGGTGTGAGGGTTTATGCTGCATTGCATAATGCATGCTTTTGACTAACATGACTAAATTGCATGGAATATGTGCTCGATATACTTGCTTGATCTTTGGATGCATAGATGACTTGGGGGACATAGCAGTCAACAGCCATGGACTGAGACTAGACGGGGGAGCTGAGGTCCGAAGTGGTCATGTAAGTCCAGATGAGACTATGTGGCTCAAGCGAAAAGCACAGAGAAAACAAAGATCATGAAGAGACGAGTTTGTGCATGTGGTGCGCTGAGTGATGAGATCGATGCATGTAGAGATGGTTCGAGACATTCGAATGCTTAAAGACATGACAGTTAGTCATTGGGCACTATGAGCTACATGTCAAAACATGCGAAAATGTTTTGAGGTGAAGGTAAGGATTCTTGGCTCTTCAAATGTGTCAATTAATGATTTTGTGTCATATGGTGCTACGTGATAGTGTGCTTGTTATTGTTGGTTGTAGGACTCCGGTGCTAGGTCCTGGTAAGGTAGAAGGGGTCGGGACTAAGCTAGGAGAGTTGAGATCTAGAACAATCAAGGTGTCGCTGGAAGATGACTAAGGCTAGCGGAGTAGTTACAAGTCAAGTAGACAAGGAACCGGGGTGAAAACTACCAATGCTGCACATGACGGGTAACAGAAAGGTTGATCAGAGTTAGGCTCAGAGAGGAGTTGAGACCTAGAATGGTTAAGGAAGCCAGATGTTGTCATGATACATAGAGAGGTATGTGGCGCGCTAAGAGACTTAGGTCCGTTTGCAAGTGAGGATGGTTCAGTGAAATCCAAACACGTGAGAGGTTGGTGGCAAGTTATTAGCGCCAAAATGGAATTGAAGATAAAGCACGGTGCTGCTTCAAGGCAAATGAAGAGTGAAGCTTTGTGGAAAGTAGTTTAGGGGAAAACGGTCTTTTTCCTTAAACCGAAAAGTTGGGACATGATCAAACTATGGTGTGAGGAGGTGCAAGAGAGGTGGTTGAGATCAAGGATGTGCTGAAAAAGTTAAATGGATAAAGTGTTGATTCACTATCGGGTTAATGGGTGTGTGCGCTTTGAGAACGTTCGTATGTATGTGAGTGTAAAACCCGAGATGGTATTGGGTTAATAGGTTAGCCCATGTAAATAAATGAAACTCAACCTAGAGGTCTGGTTAGGGTTTCTTAAGAGCCTCTATATATAAGGACGGAGAGGTGTTAGCTTAGGGCTAAGTTTTGGGGGAAGCTTATGCCTAACCGGCTTGAGGACATAAGGCATCTTGGAGAGATCCTTTGGGAGATATGTTGTGGCTCTTGTGTGTGAGTATTTTTTTCATTCTTAGACTTTGTAAGTGGTTAGAGAGTGACTGTAAACATTCATCTTAAAGTATTAACATATATGCAAAATTCGTCCTCTTTGCTTAAGTGTTGAAATCTTGATTTGGTTTGGTTTTTAGTGTTTCTTCTCTCCTCTTGATCTTACTTTGTGCCAAGGATGTGTAAGTGATAAAGATGTCTCTAGGATATTATATCCAATCTATCTAGGCACTTTACGTAGCACGTTTTTGTGATTACCTGGTTTTGCTTCAAGAAATGGTGATTTTTGAGTTATTTGGTTAAGGGTTTTTGGCTTGTGTTCTTGCTGTAAATAGGCTTGCTAGAACATGTGGGAGTAGAACCAAGGTCATCTTGGTAATCAATTTACTCACGAGCAAGACTTGGTTCAAATTCTTGTGTTTTGCCCTATCTCGATGCAACCTTCCTTCAATTGAAAAAGATCAGAACTTTAGCAGTGATCTTCTTGATCTTTGCTTGAAATAAGTTTTTAACATCCTAGAGGTGTGTGCAAAGTTTAAGTAATTTTGACTAATAGATCAAAAATTACATGAATTTTCGTGTTCAAAATCGTACTGATTTTCAGCTCTCACCTGAGTAATCAGTCTAACCGCCTTGAGGCCGGTCGGACTTCCCAAGGCTGGTTTGACCGCCCTTTACACTCCAGTCTAACCACCCTGACATATCCTGATCTATTTGGCTTGGTTTTTCTTAAAGGTTTCTTTGTGAGTGGTTGGACTTAATTCTTTATATCTCCTTATAGCTATTAGAGTATGAGAACTATAATATTCTCTTTTAAGGAAAAATATTTGCAAAACAATTTATTTGTATTAACTTTTATTCACCCTCTCTAGTCACCATTCTCAATTCTATAGTCAGAGTAGCATATATAGGCTCAATCCACAGCTATGAAGGGGCAGCAAACACAAAAAGGGAACAAACATACCATATTTGCATCTCATGTGAGTCATGTCTAATGCATGTTCTGTGCGTATCATGCGCCAGGTGTTTTAAGTTTGTTGATAAAATTTGTCTTCCGGAAACGCCTGTAACCAGTTTCCAAATCAAGTTAAAGCAGCTCTGTTTTGGAGTCGCGCTGCAACGTTGTTGTGGTTAGTGTGAGGAAATGCACGGGCTCCATCGGAGGCACTGATGTTGTGTCGTGCACAACCTCAACGAATCATTTCCTTTTTCGAGATGAAATTCCAGGCACCATAGGCACATACATGAATGAAGAAGATATATGTACAACAGATCGAGAACGACTACGAGATGAAATAACCTGGGTTATTTTAGGGAAGATAACAAGAAATGCATGTTAATTCCAATACATGCTACCCTCTACTTCAAATTAAAAGATGGGATCGAGTTGCTTGAGGTGCGCACACAAAGGTGATAGAATTACCGAGTCTCGCAAAACAACTATTAAAAATTATGCAAATCACTATTAGAAAAATATAGAATCATCTCCCAGCACATAATTAACCAACCCCTGAACAATCACTACATTAATACATGTTCTGTGATTTACAACCCTTAATAGCTACTTGTTACAAGGCGAACCATGTGCTAAAATAGTTTTCAGCTTTGTATTTCTCATTCAGAATTTACAAAAAAAATATTGTAAGTACCCAATAAGCAAGATGGAGAACGGGTAGGTGAAGGTCCTTTTCTCCCACTTCGTTTTGTCTGATCTAGTCCTGTCTTTGGAAAAGGCCCATTCTCCTCCTCTTAGGCTTTTTAGCATGTTCTTTATTGCCAAATCCGATTCCTTCGCTTCTACCCTTTGTTTATCACCTTCTTTTTATTCTTGTCTGCTTTTTTTTTTTTTTGAACAGATGGCAGGAGCTCTGTATATTGATTAAAGATAGGAATAGAGTTTAAATGTTACAACACCGGTCCTAGATGGACTGAGAGGATAAACACCAAAACACCATCTACACACCACCATCTTCACACTAAAGCACCAGGATTCTTGGTGAAACAAGAGAGGGATGGCATGCAATTCTCTTCTCCCAATTTTGGTATCCTTTTTCCTGTGTACGTTATCTTTGGCACAACAGTTCAAGCTCTGAAGTAGCAGTTTGGCATCTGCATCTTTGAAAGCATGTAGCTCTGAAGCAATGGCATACATATATATGCAGGGAAGAAGCGGAAACTAGCAGCCTAGTGGTCTGCATGTCGTGTGCAATAGGTGAGTCGTCCGTGGATAGAGCACCTACCTTACGGTGCCGAACGGATGCAGATCAAATGTGCATGGAAGAAACAACTTCCACAAAACTATTCTTTCGCAATAGTGATGATACACGGACACTGAGTGAATAATAGGTCATGTCAGTGGCCGGTGTACCTAACCAGTGGAACGTACCGGGTGCATTACTAATTGAAGAGAAATAGCTTTTCGGGTGCATTACTAATTGAAGAAGAAATAAGTTTCGTGAAGAACAAGGAAAAAGCAGTGGTCCACTAGGCCGTTGATCCAACATAATGAAGGACAAGAAGAAAGGGCAATACTACAGTTTGCATCTGAACATGGGCCACCAATGTGGCCTTGTTTCCTTCTTGTCCCTGGGCCGGTTAAGCAAAATGGCGCGATACCATATCAGTGCAATTAGCAATGGACCAATCGTACCAACACATGAGTATAACTAGTGCCCGTTAAATAATTAATAATACAAATTCTAAACTTTCAATAAAAACATACGAGTTTTTCTGCATCCATTTTTAATATAAAACTTCCCTTATATCTTTGAGTTGTTTCTACATGAAACTCGAAAATTTCACTATGAATCTGTTGTGCAAAAAAGTTAAAGTTTAAATTTTTAAATAGCATAAAAAATCCATGTTACAAGCAAGACAAATTATACCATGAATCACATGCGTACATATATGCGTAGGAATCCTATCCTTTGTAGAAAATCCTTGAAGACACATGAATAAAATAAATCTTTGAAATTCAAAGAAGCTCAAATTATTTTCAAGGTTTGCCCTGTAAAAATGAGCATATTAGATTGCATGGTGAAAAGTTAAATCTCAGGGTTGGCTAATTACAGCTAGCATCAAATTCAATGAAAAAACATCAGCATTAAACGGAGCCCAGCCACTATAGAGAGCCGTGTTGTTTTTCTTTGCGCCTTTTAAATCTGAAAGATATAGATGACTGGGCCAATGCAACATGCCTAGGTCTGTTGTCTTAGGATCAAGAACACTCTTAACAATACTTGCAGTTTTCCTTGTAGCATGATAGCTAGGATAGGATAAGAACATCAGTATCAATACAAGAGCCTGGCATGATTTGAAGGAGAGAGGACTCCCTAGGACACACTCAAAAAGCTGAATACCCAAGGGCTTTATGCTACGCATTTTGCTTTTGCCTTCACTTGGGGAGCCCATGAATGAACATGAATTTGGTTTCGATGCAAAGGTAACTATAGCCAGGAGGAAGGCCGGCTAATATTATACTATCACGTTGCTACTTGATAAGCTGTTATCTGAAAAATCCAAATAGAGCAAACATCGGAATTATCCGTAAGACCATAAGACTTTCTGACTTGTTCAGTAGAAAACGAACATGAATGATAGCTACAATGCTTACTCTGCAGTATTTTGATGACTTATTGGGGGCAAGGACTGCTCATTATTTAATATGGACGATAAGATAAGTTGGTCATCATTTTGTAACCAAATGAATAGCATATGTATTTTTCATATGATTAGGCGGGGTGTTACAATATCAATGAATATTGCATCATTGATTCGCTTAATTGAATGGTTCTTGACATCAGCATACATATACAAGTAAGTTAACTTCTATTAAAATCAACCTAAGAGGATAATCAGCTAGTGACCAAAAATCAAAATATCAATAATTTTCCCATCAGATATACCACCGCCAAGTTGAGAAGAGAAAACAACCAATATTTATCTCAAATGATTTGCCAGTACCCCCAATTTCTTTAGTGAAGACACAAGCGACAATTGGTGTGACAATAGACAAATTTCTTGATACAGCTTAACAATAACTTAAAGTTAACTAAGAATTTTGCTCGACAGAGGGGCAAAATCTAAGTAAAACATCTAATGAATACTAAAATCAAGAACTGCGATTTGGTCAAGGTTGAACCACGGCACACAACTGAAAACAAATATGTACATGATCGGAAATATTGGCAGCATAACGAAACAAAATCTCCTTCAACCATAGCATCATCTCACCTCCAGTTCTGAAATGGGAAGAAGAGAAGGAAGGTACAGAAAGTTAGACTACCTATCTATCCAACAACAAGAATACAAGGTGAAAGCAAGACAGGACCAAGACCAACCTTGCAAGCAATCCAAGGAAGCCCATGCACAAATGCATCCAAAGGATCGCACTCTTTAGATACAAAGCAAAATGAGCAGCCAAAAAGGTATTTCTATATATATATATATATATATATATATATATATATATATATATATATATATATATATATATATATATATATATATATATATATATAGATATAGGAAGCCTCTTTTCTACACCCGGATGTAATTACACCCTATATCGTATCTCACAATGTAGGGAGTATCTCGCGTAACGAGGAGTATGTACATGTAGTATATGAGTATTTAAGACTATATAGGTGGTATGAACAATTTTTCAGAGGTGGTATGTATATTTTTTTCAACATACTCCTTTTTATGTACGTATATAAAGGTATTTACAAAATACGCTAAAAACTATGGACTCCCTTGCAATTTTTTCATGTGGTTCACATTAGAATATCTTATAATTAGTATATGAGTATACCTAAAGTGATAAACGAGTATTTCAAGTTTGTTTAGGTGGTATATTAGAGGTGGGTGTAATTACACCCGGGAGTAAAAAGTATTTTTCCTATATATATATATATATATATATATATATATATATATATATATATATATATATATATATATATATATATATATATATATATATATATATATATATATATATATATATATATATATATATATATATAGAGAGAGAGAGAGAGAGAGAGAGAAAATCAAGTTGCCACAAATTTGCGAGGCAAAGAAGGTAGGTGATCCGTTAGCTAACCAGTAACTGAAAACAGCCTTTCCTTTTAGACGTAGACAAAAGAAACAGAATTGCAAACAAGAGTTTCGTCAAGATTTCACTGCAAAATAGGTATGAAATGCCATCTTGTCATCCTTGTTCACAAAATGTTGGACCGAAAATGGCAACAAAGTGAGGTGAATGGTGCCTTAAAATTTTTCCATAAGTATTTCTCAATCCTTTACACCAATAGCTACAAAGCTATGAAGACTTGATAGGAAACCCACACAAACCCCAGAGAATCAATAATCTAAATCACTCTAAAGAAACTGAGAGACCATGTGGAGGTCATCCCATGTGTATGATGAGTAATTGACATCGGTTTAAGAAAGTCGAGTTTGGATTGGGTGGTTCGGACCTTGACGTTGCGTGGTGCAATTGGGCTCGGTCGGACTTGGTCAAACTTGGCCGTATGAGATTAGTATGCATATTCCGATGATTCGACAGGTTGGACTTCATCATGGGTAAGTATGATGTGTTTATGTTATTTACGCTTTCATGTATCGAGCGGTGCTATTTGACGTGTTTCTTGTCTGTATGACTGCAGGACGTCGAGGCGGAGTCGTGGTGAGACACGAGGTGACCGGACTAGACACAGAGAGGTGTCGAGGTCAGAACATTCGGATGTGTCGAAGACGACGGAGATTCGATGTGGTTGCGAGTCGTGGACGACAAGGAGCGCGGAAGCTTCCCGGAAGGTGCACGAGGGGCGAATCGGTAAATTCGCAAGGCTGCACAAGCGGGAGTGGGCTCCGTTGGATTTAGCGGGCGTAACGGGGTGGAGACCCGTTAGCCAAGCGCTATAAATAGGTGGAGGGGGCTGCATGCCTCCCCATGGCTTTGGAAGAGCGTTAGGGTTTGCTAGAGTCAAAAGAAGCTTTGAGAGTTTGTTTTGGCTTTAGGCTTTAGTTGGTAGGAGAGGCAGAATTTCTGTTGAAGGATGTCCCCTTCGTAGCTTTTCTCCCTGTGTGTTCTTCATGTAATCCTCTTGTGTTCTTGAGTCTTGGAGAGGGAGATGGAGAGGGAGAGGATGGATTGAGAGTCTTGTAATCATTCCTCTGGTTCTAATGTCCATGCGTATCGGGACTCCTTGTAATCACTGTTGATTTGGAATGAAATTTCTGGGTTTTCTCCCGTGCTCCTGTTTTGCCTTCGATGCCCTCTCTATTGATTTCTTGATTTTCTGAGTTTTGAGTTGTTTCTTGTTGGGAAGGCCCAAAATGGGTTGCTCTATGTTGGGATGATGCCTCAAGATCTTTTGATCTATTTTCCCAGGAGCTAATCTCATTTAATCTCAGATTTCACTTTTTGAGGCTTCCCTGTTCTTGTGCTGCCTTCTAGGGTTTTGTTGCAGATCTTGTTTCCCTTCGTGAAATGGCATGAAACTTGGCATGGAGAGGCCAGAGGCTATTAATTAGCTATCCTCAAAGTTTCATGACCAAAGGATCAAAGGTTGAGGAGTAATTTGAGTTTTGGTGAAGTTCTTGCAAGTTTTCAGATTTTTACCATAATCTGAAATTCTTGTTGTTTGGTGGGATTTCTTTGTTTCTCAAGGCCTCTTTGCTATTTAGTATGTTGCAGTAAAGTTTTGAGCCAAAAGGAATGGAGAAAATCCATCAATCTCTCTGATTTGCGAAGGTCTGAAGTTATTATCAAAAATCAGGTTTTCAGAGTTCTCTCGGGGTGCTGGAACCAGGGGAGCGGTCAGACCGGCTATTACCCAGCGGTCAGACCGGCCCCAGGGGTTTATGCTGCTGAAATTTTTGTTGTTTGCAGTGTTGGTTCTCCTTTCTGTTGCAGTGGTTATTTCCCTGGTTGCTTGAGTTTCCAGAGAGTCATGCTTTCCTCTTCATAGCTTGTCGTAGCTATTTGGAGAGGTAAATTTGCTTGTGAGTACTTGGGGGCAAGTTTTAGAAGTCGACATTCACCCCCCCCCCCCTTTGTCGCCATTTCGGTCCAACAGAAACAGTAGGCATAGTACTACTGTTGTTGAATGAGCAGGACTACAGTGACCGGTCGATTGCCAATGTGGTTGGAATATGACTCGAGTGGTTGACAACCAGTGAGTGGTCAAAAACTCGAGTGGTCGTAACATGATTCGAGTGGTCGACGATCATTGAGTAGTTGAAAACCAAAGTGGTCGAACCAAGTTGAAATACGACCAGTGTGGTCAACGACCAGTGAGTGGTTGAAAACCAAAGTGGTCAAAGACCATTAGCTGAGGTACTACCGCTATAGAGCTTGCGGCACTACCGTTGCTATACTAAGATAAAAAAGAATAGGGTTTTCAATACGACCGTGAGATCTCAATCCATGTAACTTTTGATTGAATGATCCAAAAGCCATGAAACTTTGTAGGATCTTCTCTAGGCTATCAAGAACCTATTCCAATACATGATCATGAAATTCATGGCCAAATTTGAGACCTTTTTCAGTTTCAAGGAAGGTTGTACCAAAACCGACCCAAAACTAAAATCGGTGAATAGAATTTGCTCATGGGTGGCAGATGACCAAGATGAGTCTAGATGTATTCCCACATGTCACAGTAAGTTAGAATACCAAAGAAACCAAACCAAAAACCCTCAGATGAAAAAATCACTTGGAAGATTAAAAATATGTAAAAATCAAGTTTCTTGATGAACTTGCTATAAAAATGTCTAGATGAGTGGATGATGATTCCCAGAGGTTCTCTCTATCTCTTATACATCCTTGGCATAGCAAGATCAAGAGAAGGAAAGAGGAGAAATGAAAAACAACCGAAACAAAAGCAAATCAATCAAGACATGATAGATCCATGTAGGTGCACAAAGATTGATGTATTGCTTACTTGAGAAAATAGGTTTTATAGCCACTCCACCTTGAAGGAGGGAGAGCACACAAGGCACTTCACTCTTAAATCTTAACCCTAGACCTGAAGGCAAAAGAGAGATGGGTTGGATAGATTTTTCACATGTCTCAATCCCAACCCCTTATATAGGTGGGTAGCCAGCCACAATTAGCCTTAGTGGATCCTCTCCACTATTACACTGAAGGAAATCCATTAACCTCAACACATACAAGTTTTACTCACACATGTTTACTTATGCATGTTTTTCAAAGCGCATAAGTTCGTATCCGCTAAATCCTTAGCCTTGATCCGTCTTGATCAAACCAGGTCTACTTTGACCTAAACCGCTCTCCAACACTACCCACGCATGTGGTTTTGATCGAAAGTGGTTTCTGTTATTTTGTTCAAACTACCAAAATACCCCTCGTTGACCCGGTCTTCATCTCCCATTGCAGGTAATCGCCATGCTTGCCACGTGTAGGTGCACCTCTAGCTTGCCACATATCGCCAAGTCTCTCCCATCTCGATTCTACCAAACCATAACTCACTTGGACCGTCCAAGCCGCATGGTGCAATCCCGCCTTTCAAACTCGCCTTCAACATTTCCCACCTTTCTCATGCCATGCTTGAGCTCACTATCTCACCTAACATCCTCGATCAATCTGGGTCTCAGCTCCTCCATGGGCTTAGCCTCGATCCTCACCATTGACTATAGTTGACTCCAAAAGACCATGCACATCCAAAGACAAAGAAATCATTTTCAGGCATAAGTTCTTTACAATTTGACCCACGTTAGTTGTAACATAGCTCATGCAACCTAAAACCACTGACCATACTCACCAAAACATTTCCTTAACTCAAAATCCATAAATATGAATTCTAGCCGAAAGTTCCCATTTGGACATTCCTCAGTTGGCCTGACTGCCAACCCTCGGGCGGTCAGACCACTGATACCAAATAGTCAGACTGATCCACCCAAGCGGTCTAACCACTGACACCAACCGGTCAGACCGGTGGCACAATGTTGGGCTGATCAGCATTCCCCTGACCGATCAGTAACACTACTAATCAAATTTCCAAATCTCCCAAATTACAGTGGTTCATTACATTATAAAGTAGGACCTTCTCACATGGTCCTTTACAAAATCATGCAATGCATTGTCCATGTCATCAACTAGAAGAATCTCCATTTTCTCAAAAAAAAAAAGAAGAAAGGTTTACCATTGTGAGTCACTGAAACTTACATTTTAGCTATATCTTACCATTGTAAAAACAAAAGATGCAGGAAATTATCCAATGGATCTACAGAACAAAAAATAAGAACTCATATAGAACTGTAAACCCTAGACAATGAAATACTCTTTGTTTCATAGTACTATCATTAACTTCAGCTCATGGTTGTACCAAGCTCATGTGTAAAGTTTGATGGAGCAGGATAGCCATGTAGATTCATCATATAATTGACTGATTAGTTGTTCAATGCCTACCACAAAGCAGCTTATAGCCAGAAGTACCTTTCTGGCCATTATATTTCTGAAAACAAAAAATCTATTTCTGGTAAATACAAAACTACATTTTAGTACCCAATTAATGCATAAGGGTTAATACGAAAAGAATAATTCTTTGATTTTCATGATGTGATTATCATATGTACAACTAAAGGGCATGTCATCAAGAATAAAATGCATACCAACATATATCCCATCATGAAAGAAGAGTAAAATAATATAGTACATACATTTTTAAGAAGTACCAATTACTTTCTACGACCAAAGCTTCAATTGTTTGTTGGTTTAGTTCCTCAGGACGAAGTTTCACAGAATCATTGATATTTTCTACAATATATAAAGACATAGTCAAGGAAACAAATTACTCAAAAATATGTTATTTTTTCTTATCAAGGACTATTGAATAAGTTTCTCATAGCTTAGTGTAATTTCTCTCACTAAGGAGAGAGAGAGTTGGTTCACAAGGGACCTCTAAGTTATTAAATAAGCAGGTTTTATATTACACTTTCCTTAAAAAAAGCATCTTCACAATTTATTTTATTTAAAAAATAATTTAATAGAATTTCTGAATGGAATAACAGATCTTTTGTGCTTACGTTCAAAAATTGAGATTTTGCACCACCCCTGAATCAGAGTACTTAGCATATTGTAGGCCATATCATGCAGGAATAAGGATGCACAAGTTATCTCAACAACACTTGTTAGCCTTAATAAAGTTCCATACCACAATTCATTTTGAACAATTCAGAACTCAAAAAACAACCTTCATTGGGTGAACTTGAACAATAAGATTCTTAGGTAGTGGAGCAAATGGATCTGCTTACCTCATGATGACTGTGTCGATCAATTGGAAAGTGGGATTCTAAAAGGTTTGACCCCCCCCCCCTTTGTGAAGAAATCTATTGTTGCTCTTTGTTGGGATAGTCACAACTGAATTTGGTCAAGGGTCTTGAAGTGTTGAGAAATCAGCGTTATCCAATGTTGAAATTTAAACACATTCCTCAAAATAATTCATGGCCTCTTCAGCCAAACTCCTTGACACTTTCAATCGCTCTGTGCTACTCTGGAACAACAATACAGATCAGTTAAAAGGGAGAAAAGAATAGGCAGCTCAAGTTCGTACATTATCAGCACAAATCAAGATCTAGATTGCACCAATAAATTGAACCATATAAAATGGTGGAATAGCAATTATATTTTACCTTTCTTCTTGGTTGCGTTTTATGTGTCTCTGACAAACTTGGAACAGTTACCATGCCCTTTAGCATTATACTCAACTCCTGTTCACGCTGCTCTTCCACAACCAAATCTGCTCGTATCTTTCGAGCACATTCATGTGATTGTAACCAAGTAATAAGAGGGTAAATTTGTTGACACCATGGAATTCAAGGCACGACGCAATTGGCATAATAATTGTAGTACATGTTTGAGTCTTCTTGTATACTCTATTATGTCAGGAGCCAGCTCAGTAGAGTTTGAATCAAACACAAGGGGAATTTCCATTTTCTCCCATTGCAGGTTCATTGCATGGTGCCTTTCATCTGAAACCAGCTCGGCGGCATCTGGATCGAACTCAAGTGGAATTTCCACAATGTCTTCATTTTTTAATGCTGTTGGAGACAAACTCAATAGAATATGGATGAAACTCGGGAGGAATTTCCAGAACTTCTTCCACTGGGCAGTTAATCAGTTGCTATGCCAAATGACCTATTGATGAAAGAAGAACAGTACCATCACGAATAGCTTATAACAAGAGTGTAAAATATGAATCAAACTCTAAATAGAATAGCATATAGTAGTGATAAAATTCAAAGAAAAAGCAGGAAAAGACATGCCCACCAAACCGTGCAACCCCTGTCCGCAGCACTGCCATTACACGCTGCATCGCCAGATCTCTGCCTCCAGCACCTTGCTACCAGTTCCACCGTGAAGGAGGATAAAGAAAGCAGACCAAAGGATCATCAGAATACCAGATCACACGGAGACAAAGATACACGAATCAGAATATGGGCACTCAACTCGAAGTGGGTGATCCATGGGTCTAGCTCTTAGCTCCTCGGAGTTGGTGGTCAGAGGAACCTGCCACCGAGAGGTGGTGAGAGAGTGAACAGGTATAAGTGCAAGCTCCATTAACTTAGTTTTGGTGATAATGACAAATACTATTGTGAGACTAACTTGCTTATTAACTATGATATTGTTTAGTCTCATTTCGATGTGATTAATGAGAAATACAATTGTCAGACTAATTCATTCGTTAATTGCTTAAGTCTCACTTGAATGAATAGGTGAAATCATGGAGGTATGCATTCGATATCACACTCTTATATCTTAGTGCATTTTTTACATCTAAAATATAAATTGAGTTTCACCAAAAGTCTAACTTTAATATGTACATATATTTTTATAATACATGCTTGTATGCACATATTTAGGGTGAGTTCACTCTATGTTCACTCCTAGGAGGTATTGGGCTAAAACTATTTTCACTGCATGTTGTGTGTCTAACAGGGCATTCTTGGGAGGCTCATTGCACAAGACTTCATATGAGTTGAGATTTGATTGTAGGCCTAGTGTGTCTCATTTAGAGTCTTCGGATGAAAGTGCTTCATTCTTAAACATGGCAACCTTGATAAGTTTGAGTCTAGATCGTCAGATAGGATCTTTCTAGGCTATCCTACTCATTCTCGAGGCTGTTACGTGCTTAATCTTGAGACTAACAAAATTGTGGAGATCTGTGAGGTTACTTTTGATGAGGCTAGTCCAAAGACTAAACTAGACATTGTAGGTACATAGGTTTAGGGAAATTCTAAGGGCATCTTGCTTGAGGAGTGCGGTAAAGAAGATGAGGTAGTTGATCTACTTCCTCTTTAGCTGACTCAAGCACCTGCTTCAACTACTTTACCTTCAGCTGGACAACCTGCTCCCACTTCTTCCTTAGCACCATGTGGCTCTGCTCCTACCTCCACAACCAATAAGGTAGAGGCCACCTCGACTTCAATCAACATCTCTAGCGGTGACATCCTCCAAATCAGATCATTGGAGGTCTTCTTGAGTGAGTTACTTGCTCTAGGTTCATCTCTCCTGACTCACGTGCTCATTCTTCTTTCATCGCTTCCTTTGAGCCCCATGATGTCACCTGTGCACTTACTGATGAGTCTTAGATCAATTCTATGCGTGAAAAGTTCAAGAACTTTGAGAGAATATATGAACCTTAGTTGAGTCTCCCTATTATCACAATGTTATAGGAACCAAGTGGGTTTTTGAAAACAAATAGAGTGAGGGTGGGGTAGTTGTTAGGAATAATGATAGACTTATAGCTCAGAGCTTCACCCGAGTAGATGTCTTAGACTTTGAGGAGACTTTTGCACCTATAGCCAGATTAGAAGCCATTAGAATTCTCTTAGTATTTGTAACCTCCAAGGGATTTAGATTGTACTAGATGGATGTTAAGAGTGCATTCCATAATGGTTTCATAGAAGAACTCTATGTCAAGCAACCTCATGGGGTTTTAGAGTTTAAAAATTTTCAAAATCATGTCTACAAACTGTCCAAAACCTTGTATGGTCTGAAGTAAGCCTCTAGACCTTAGTATGATAGGCTTAAGTCATTTCTGTTGAAAAATGATTTTCAAATGGGCAAAGTAGACAAGACACTGTTCACCCTCAAGCATGGTAGTGATCTTCTATTGGTTCAAATCTACATAGACGACATCATTTTCGGTGGCTCGTCACATGATTTAGTTTCCAAGTTTTCATACACCACGAGAAGGGAGTTCGATATGAGCATTATTAGGGAGTCGACCTACTTTCTTGGATTCCAAATCAAGCAGACGAAGCAAGGTACATTGTGCATCACACCAAGCACACCATGGATCTGCTTCAATGCTTCGACATGGGAAGTAGCAAGCCAATCTCGTCCCGATTGCTTCTATGTCGAGTTTGGATCTAGATGAGGACGGAGAGCCTATTGATCAGAAGGAGTACTACAACATGATCGGCTACCTACTCTACCTCATAGTATCAAGGCTATATATACACTTTTTAGTATGTCTACGCACTCAATTTCAGGCTTCCCCTCACATAACTCACTACCAAGCGGTGAAGCACATCTTCAAGTACCTTCAGTCCACCATTGACTTTAGGCTTTGATATTCTTCTTCTTTCTATCTCTCCCTTTGTGCTTTCTCAGATGTAGATTTTAGGGTTTATAGGAAAGATAGAAAGAGTGCCTTAGGAACCTGTCATTTCTTAGGCACTTCACTCATCTCCTAGTCTTCTAGAAAGCAGTCTTTTATTGCACAATCCACAGCTTAGTGAGATGTGGCCATTAGGGTTGTGCTGGTTATTTAAAGGGGGAGGATAAGAGGTGGTAGATCCAAGGATTCTAGGATTTAGTTTTTGCTCTACTACCTTGTCTTCTTCCATGGGTGTCAGAGAGAACATAAGGGAGGAAAGGGTGATGTTTTGGCTGCACTTTATAATCATCTATGAGTATATAAACCTCATCCTCCACGGAAATAGATTAAAGCTTTGTCTCAATCATGTTTTTTTGTGCTCTTTGGTTTTGCTTTTTTTTTTTAGTTAGATTTGTGATTTCGGGTTTGTAGGAGTTCAAGCACAAACACTTGCTTAAATTATCTTGCTAGAACATGCGATGATAGATCTGAAAGACCTCATGTCTTAGTTCCTCAGTAGCAAAAAAGTAATTTGAGATTTAGGGTTTTTTGTGTTTTGTGACCTAGATTCGATTCTCTTCAAATTGGGGACTCGAGCCCAAGAACTTTGTGATTCTTAATTTGTTTAAGTTTCTGTTGCCTTGAACAAGTCTCATGCAAAACATGGATATGTTTGGATGAGACTTAGACAAGTTCTTGGTATTGAGTTTTTTTGTCTCGAGAGGTTTTCAAGTCTAGGAACAAAGATCTAGTTGGACCGGCCCCAGATCTACCGTTAGACCGACCTGCTAGTGTGACTTGTCATAGGCCGGTGGTCAGACCGGCCCATTAACGGCGGTCTAACTGGCCCATTGCAAGCGGCTGCTGAGTTTGTTGGCTTTTATTTTGAGTTTTGTTTTGCTTTCCTATGTTGGTGTGTTCTGAACTTGTTGACTATCATAGTCACTCAAGCGAAGGTTCTGAATACCCAAAAGAAAACATTTCGGGAATCATTGTGCCCTCTTTGATTTTCGGCTTCGGTTGTACAATACTGCAATTTGTGCAACACACCAAGCAGACGAAGCAAGCAGGTGAAGCAAGGTACATTTGTGCATCACACCAAGCACACCACAGTTCTGCTTCAATGCTTCGACATGGAAAGTAGCAAGTCAATCTCCGTCCCGATTGCTTCTATGTCGAGTTTGAATCTAGATGAGGACGGAGAGCCTATTGATCAGAAGGAGTACTACAACATAATCGGCTACCTACTCTACTTCATAGCATCAAGGCTAGATATACACTTTTCAGTATGTCTGCGCACTCAATTTCAGGTTTCCCCTCACGTAACTCACTACCAAGCGGTGAAGCACATCTTCAAGTACCTTCAGTCCACCATTGACTTCGGGCTTTGATATTCTTCTTCTTCCTATCTCTCCATTTGTGCTTTCTCATATGTAGATTTTAGGGTTTATAGGAAAGATAGAAAGAGTGCTATAGGAACCTGTCATTTCATAGGCACTTCACTCATCTCCTGGTCTTCTAGAAAGTAGTCTTTTATTGCACAGTCCACAGCTTAATGAGATGTGGCCATTAGGGTTGTGCTGGTTATTTAAAGGGGGAGGAGAAGAGGTGGTAGATCCAAGGATTCTAGGATTTAGTTTTTGCTCTACTACCTTGTCTTCTTCCAAGGGTGTGAGAGAGAACTTAAGGGAGGAAAGGGTGATGTTTTGGCTGCACTTTATAATCATCTATGAGTATATAAATCTCATCCTCCACTGAAATAGATTAAAGCTTTGTCTCAATCATGTTTTTTTGTGCTCTTTGGTTTTGCATATTTTTTAGTTAGATTTGTGATTTCGGGTTTGCAGGAGTTCTAGCCCAATCGCTTGCTTAAATTATCTTGCTAGAACATGCGAGGATAGATCTCAAAGACCTCATGTCTTAGTTCCTCAGTAGCAAAAAAGTAATTTGAGATTTAGGGTTTTTTGTGTTTTGTGACCTGGATTCGGTCCTCTTCAAATTGGTGGACTCGAGCCCAAGAACTTTGTGATTCTTAATTTGTTTAAGTTTCTGTTGCCTTGAACAAGTCTCATGCAAAACATGGATATGTTTGGATGAGACTTAGACAAGTTCTTGGTATTGAGTTTTTTGTCCCGAGAGGTTTTCAAGTCTAGGAACAAAGATCTAGTTGGACTGGCCCCAGATCTACCGTCAGACCGACCTGCTGGTGTGACCGGTCATAGGCCGGTGATCAGACCGGCCCATTAACGGCGGTCTAACTGGCCCATTACAAGCGGTTGCTGATTTTGTTGGCTTTTATTTTGAGTTTTATTTTGCTTTCCTATGTTGGTGTGCTTTGAACTTGTTGACTATCATAGTCACTCAAGCGAAGGTTTTGAATACCTGAAAGAAAAAGTTTCGAGAATCATTGTGCCCTCTCGGATTTTCTTCTTCGGTCCTACAATACTGCAATTTGATATCTCCCATTGTCCATCTGAATGGATCAAGCGAAAGATGAAAAATCCAGATATATAAAACTGCTACCTCAGGCATGTTTTTCATTAGTTTGTGTGCACGTTGAGCTCTGTCTTCTTCCACTATTTCGTCCATTTTATCCCTTTTTTTCGTTCTGTGTGTTCTTATATTTTCTACCACTCCATGGAACTTATGTGGAGGCTGTCGTCACGAGGAGACCTGATCTGAAGTCATCTAATTGTGAGATGTCCTATTCCCCAATTTTCATGACTCCCATTAATTACATCTTATATCAATATCAGCAGAGATCGTCAAAGATTTCGTTTTCGTGATATCTTCTAGCCATAGCATTGTAATCAATATTTTTTTTTCTCTTGGAGCAAACCCATTGGAGTCAAGATTCCAACAAGAGAAACATGGAGCCTTAGTAGTGCCACATGTGCATATTCAACTTTGGATGGCTCATAAGCCTCAAACCTAACCTGATGAGCCTTCTAATGTATAGTTGTCTGCCCTATTCATCAGGCTATTGTGACTCGTAAAGGCTTCCAAGCTGTATACTATTCTGAATGAGTACAAAGTTAACAGTGGTTGTTTGTTTTGTTGGCCAATTCAATGAAATTACTTCCATCTTGGTTGTTTCTTGTGGTATTCAACCTAGCTGATACTCTGGAATATGCTGCAATCCCGTGGGAAGTGTTCAACTCGAACTTGTCTAACCATCCTGAAAAAAAACTGACAAATTAACCTGCATCTTCAGCCTAATATTTAATCAGATTCTTTTTTCTGTAATGATTTGATATATAAACTTAGGGCTGCAGAATTCATTATCATAGATGCACATGCATCGGCCGTTATCTCAGTCCAGCTGTTAGTCAGGTTGCATTTCTTTTCTGAATGCAACAGACCAGCCAGGCAGCCACAGGCAGCACATGCTGCAACCTGCAGATCTCATGTTGAAACACGGTAGGAGTTTGGTGCTTTCGCACTTGAATAAAACAATTGCCTGATGATTAGGAACAAATAATGGACATATTATTTTTGACACCTTCCAGTTGATGTGGTCCATTAGCCTCCCATTGAAACAGTTGATTTGGTCCGTTGGCCTCCTAATGAAGCTAAGTAGCTGGCACATAGCAGGATGTCGAAGAACAGAGACAAAAGAAACGAAGGTACAGCACAGCATAGAATGATATTATTCTTTCACTGAATTAAGAATAGATTATACATGTTGTTTACATGAACCGCTACTACGATGGATCAAGGATTCATATGTGAGTGAAACATTGCTAATGAGTAGTGGCATTAGCATCCCTTGACCCTCTTCGTCTCTGGCATCCTCCTCGCTTCCAAACATCGTGGCAAAATTCCCAATACGCATCCACACGATTGAACAATATGATGCGTGTAAGCTTGTATTGATCCTGATGACAATGATCATGCAATGCGATTTCCAGGCAACTTGACAGATGGCACGCTCGTGTTCATTGGTGTTCAAAATTGAGATGCCGCGGCGAGCCCTGTAATTGGAACATTTGCCATGGATCCAGAATGAGTTCCCCTTCGTCTTCCTGCGTTTGCATGATTGGTGATGCCACTGATTAGCTGCATAGCCTTACGGTGCACGCCACCGCCTGCGCCCAGTACTTGAGCCTCGCCTTCACCTCATCTGGGCTGTCCCCTGCCAACAACACACCCAAGAACACTTAAAATGTTCAATAGCCATCTCCAAGAATACAGTGAGAAGAGCAAATCAACAATTAGTTAAGTTCTTGTTACAAGCAAGAGCTGGTTCTTGTACAACAATGAGATGAATCAAGAACTGATTTTTGTGTAGGATTGAGAAAATCTTGAACAGATTTGCTTTGCCACATGACAAATCAAGAACAGCTAATTGACAGCAAGGGAGAGAAACACAGGTCGAACACTCTACTTACCAGGGCTGGAGATCTTCCAGTTGGCCATGGGTTGTGCCGGCGAGGCCGGCACCACGGCCGGTGCCTCCTCCGCCGACTCCTCCTTGGGCGGCGACTGGTGCTCGTCCAGGAACCTCTGGCTCATGGAGTAGCAGAGCTCGAGCGCGGGGAGCGTGCCGCAGAGCTCGGGGATCTCGTGGTAGCTGAACCCGAACCCCAGATCCACGCAGCCCCTGAGGTCATCCAGGTCGTCATCCGTCAGGCTCCTGGCCCGCCCCACGCCTCCCTCCCCGGCGCCGGCGCCGGCGCCGGTGCAGTCCGGGGAGCCCTCCTCCCCGGCGAGCACCACGGGCCGAGCCCTCCGCGGCCACGCCGCCTCCCACTGCGCCCCGCGCCACACGTCCTCCGCCTCACCCTCAGCGGACACCTCTCCCGCGTCGTTCTTGGAATGGCGGTGGCCGCGCCGCCGGGTACGGTGCCGCCTGCGGCGAGGGGGCGGCGGCTGCAGGGAGGATGAGGAAGAGGACAGCGACGAGGAGGTGGCCGTCGTCGTTGAGACGGGCTCGTCGCGGTCGGAGTCGGAGGTCCACATCATCGCGGCGGCGGCGGCGGCGGCGGTTGCGCTCTGGGCTTCCTGCTCTCAAGCGGTGGGTCCGCGTCGCTCTTTCGTGCTTTGCTCGGTGGCTGGCGGTCTAGGTGGGATAGAGAGGGGGTGGGGTTATAAATACGGACGCGCTGGCGTGAGGGCGATGACGGGGTGTCGTGGGGCCCACGTGTAGGGCTGTATGAACGGGGGGTGCCACGGGGGATGCACATGTGGCGGCGGCGCCCACCTCACCCAACCAACCGAGCTTGCTGTCATTTTTTTCTAGCGGCGTACAAACTCAGAAGACAATAGCAAAGTACATTTTTCCTTCGGAGCATTGTTCAGCCGACAGGATCACTATAGCGAGTACTGCAGCATGTTAACTATTCATGGGTCCATCTTGGAATTACTCTCGAACGCTATGTATACATCGCACTAGTTAATGATCAGCTGGGCATCTCCAATGGTTATAGCTAGCAACTAACTATAAGACTCCCACATCATCTATATAGTACACACTAAAGCTAGCATTCTAAAAACTATCTATAAGGGCATGTCCAATGGTGATTTATGAGTTAGCTCTAAACATATTATTTCATATTTTAATAGAAGAGAGAGAAAAGCTAGCTCTTGATCAAGAGCTAGTCTCATACACATATTCCAAGATTATATGAGAATATCATGTGGGACTATTCATGTTATGAGCTATGTGCTAAAAGTTAATATCATTGGAGAAGTTATCTTAGAGCTAGTAACTAGCTCATACCATTGTACATGCCCTAAGGATAGCTATTTGATGTTTACATGCACACACAGAATTTATAGAGGCTGCCTCGTTTGGCGTTATAGACTAGTGCTTAAGGAAGAGCTGGCTCGATTTTTTTTGCATACTCTCTTTCCTCCACATAGGATATATGATGATGTGTACATGCATATAGCTAACTGACTCAGACCATTGGAGATGCCCTAATAGGGATTCATATTAAGCATAATGATAAGCTTTATTTAATTAAATATTGGCCTAAAGGTTAAAGTTTACATCAATAACCCATACGCCAAATTTAAATATAAGCAGCGGAAAAAAATAGAAGTAGAAGAATCCCAATAAGGCTGCCCACAGGCAAACGACAGTATAACACGGCCTATATGTCCTGATTCTCGCCGAAGTCGAAGCAGTGCTCTAGCAACAAAATTTAAGCAAGATGAGCACATAAAATTTACTCCGCAAGTTACACGAAAAAATGCACATTAATGCAAGGCTGATAAGTGAAGGCATATCGGGTTATTTGAGCGTAAAACAACATTTAAAGAAATACATTAAATATATTGAAAATTGTTGATTTTAATAAAGTAAATAAAAACAATATTGTAATCAAAATAGATATCGTTAGTGTAGGTCCATCCCCCACACTAACCTATCAACGGGCATCCCACCCGAACTATCTTTCTCCGAAAAGATCTCATATAGATTTTATCTATCTATAAGCATTTTATGAAACCATTTTTGAAAACAAAGTCTAATCCGTGAAAAACTTTACTCAACTTTCCCATGACCATGGGCACGGCTCTAGGACAGTTTACACACTCTGTAGGGGTTGTACAGCTTACTCACAAGACATGATCATCTCATATTGCCACGCGATTAACACACTTCCTTATGTATGTGATGGAGAGATTATGATAAGGCCTTTACAATGCAAAGTTGTCAACCTGTCCAAGCCAACACTAAGGTTTCACCCTAGTAAGAAATCCACCAAACCAGCACTCCCTCTTGAGCCGAGTGAGACTTCACATGGCCTACGCCACGCTCACTTTCAACCTACAGTGAGACTCAGATTGGGACACGCAAATTATTTAGTCAGGACTGTCCCATACTAGTCTTGTGGTAATACGTTAGGGCTTTATAGCAGTAGCTCACAAACCAGTCCTTAACTTGACTTAGGGTGTGTTTGGTTGAGCTGTGGCTTTTGAAAAAGCTGCTGTGAGCTGTGGGCTGTGAAAAAGCTGCTGTGAGTTATGAGCTGTGGAAAAGCTGTAAGCTGTTTGGTTCAAACAAGTATAAAACTACCTCCTATCTCTATTTTCCTTGAAACAACTGTGAAACAGCTCTCTATTTTCACCATTTCAAAAAACAGAAAGCCAAAAGCCAAAAGCTGGGTCCAAGGTGCTTTCAAAACTGTACTACCTAAAAGTAGCTGCTTCTGAAAAAGCAGCTTCTGGTTTCCACCCCTTTGGTTGGCTTTTGGCTTTTTGGAAGCAAAAGCAGCTCCCAAAAGCTCAACCAAACGCACCCTTAGACTTAAACCACATACCCTTTGTACCTGACAATCAATATTGTGTCACCAAACAACAATGCATGCCAGCACCCATTGCCTAACCATTAGCCTAAGTCTAAACCAGATTTATATTTTGTTTTAAAATAATTCATAACCTTTTTTGCCTCACTAAAATCAAGAGTACATTTGAAAAGCTTATCATTTTATATGAAAAAGTTATCCCAAAATAAAAATTATGTCTAAGCCTCTAATTCATACTAGTGTATTAACTAGAGTTTTAATTTAGGGTAATAAGGTATCTGCAAATTAATGTCAATGGAGGTACTAACATGTAGGTAATAACTATGTTTAAAACTAAATTGAAATAAGTTGATTAAAAATATACATACAGAATAATTTAAAACAACATAATTTTATTTGTAAACTGAGATCAACATGATCAAGGTGTGTAACATGCCTTGCTCCATGAATTTATGAGAATTGTCGTCGAAGAACTCCTTGGAATCGTTGCAGCCTACACATGAAAATAACCCACCAAACTCAAATAAAATTCAAATAAACTCTAAAAATTCAAAAAGAGTCTAGAAATGGGTATTTTAGGATTTTAGAAGAATTTAGAAATTTGAATAGGTCCAACAGAAGTTAGGATGAAAAAGGAGGTGACTGTAGTGAAGGTGAATAGGACTGCTATGAACTGACTCAAGATATGAACAACATAAGCAATATTAGGGCGAGTGTTTACAAGATATACTAGACTCCCAACAAGATGGCGATAACGGGTAGGATCCTCAAGAAAATCACCATCAGTAGCACGAAGCTGAAGGGAGAGCTCCATATGAGTCTAAACAATGCAAGTGTTAGTCAAATCAGATCGATCAAGAAGATCCTGGACAAACTTCTGCTAAGAGAGGTAGTAACCCTTAGGCGTGGAAGAAACCTCAATCCCAAGGAAGTACGTAAGCAAACCAAGATCAGTCATCAGAAACTGCTCACTGAGATGCTTCTTCACGTATGTGATGAATGAGGATCCGTCACCAGTATGAGTATATCATCCACATATAGAAGAAGCAGTGTCCTACCTCGAGGTGAGACATGGACAAAAAGAGCAGGATCGTGGGCACTGATAGTGAAACCAGTAGCGGTAATCACTAAGGTGAAACGCGCAAACCAGGCACGACGGGCCTGTTTGAGGCCATAAAGAGCACGACGAAGACGACAAACATGGCCATCTAGAACAGAATACCCAAGTGGTGGCTGCATGTAAACCTCCTCATGCAAAACACCATTAATAAAGGCATTCTTAACATCCAACTGATAGATAGACCACCGGCGAACAGAAGCAACCGTAACAAGAGTGTGAGCAGTGGTCATATGGGCAACAGGGGCAAACGTCTCATCATAATCACGACCATACTCCTGCTGAAAGCCACGAGCCACAAGATGAGCCTTGTAGTGCTCAATAGTACCATCAGACCTGGTCTTAATCTTGTACACCCACTTGCACGTGATAGGACGAGCATGCACAGGTGTCGGTACAATATCCCAAGTCCTCGTTCGTCTGAGAGCATCAAGCTCCTCTGCCATAGCGAGCTGCCACTCAGAATGAGAAGCAGCCTCACAATAAGAGGTGGGCTCAATGATAGAGAGAGTATGAGCGATTAAAGTAAAACCAAGACGATCAAGAGGTCGAAGGGATGTCCAGTCACGAAGGGCGTAACGAGGTGCATCATCAAAGGAATCAAAAGTCGGTGTTGGCAAAATACCAGAAGATGAGTCTGGTGAAGGACGAGGACGTCTGGAGTAGTGCACCCCAGAGAAATGAGATGGTTGTGCTGCAAGAGCAAAAGGCGGTGCTGTAGAAGGCAACACAGGAGGTGAAGGTATAAAAGGAACTAGTAGAGACAGGCTAGAGGAAGGTAGTGAAAAAGGAGAAATGGGTGAAGAGTCAGGGAGAGACAACCAAGAGATCGTCTCGATGGTGGAAGCAAGACAAGGAGCTAAATCTCGATATAAGAAAGGTCGAGATTTATCAAAGACAACGTCTCGTGAGATCCTTATCTGTCGAGCAGACGGATCATAGCAGCGATAACCCTTATGCTCAGAACTGTACCCAAGGAACACACACTCAACTGACTGGGCTGACACTTTGGTGCGCTCACGAGGCTGCGGCAAGACAAAACAGGTGCAGCCAAAAACACGAAGGTGGCTATGCTGGGGGGCTCTAGAGTAGAAACGATCTAGAGGACTGACATCCTTAAGAGTAGTGGAAGGCGCATATTGATGAGATATGCAGCCGTAGAAACAGCCTCCCCAAAACTGTGGTGGAAATTGAGAAGAAAGATGAAGAGTGCAAGCAGTCTCAAGTAGACGACGATGCTTACATTCAGCAACCCCATTCTGAGCATTAGCACCAGGACAAGATGACTGGTAAAGAGTGCCCTGCTCAGAAAGAAACTATCTGAAAGCACTAGAACAGTACTCTCCAGTAGAATCACAGCGAAAAGTATGGATAGAGGACTCAAACTGAGTACGAACCATCGTGGAAAAGCTACGATAGATCGCAAGAAACTGATCACGATTATACATTAGGGAAAAGCCAAGTGAAACGACAATAATCATCGATGAAAATTACATAGAATTTATGCCCACCTTTTGAGATAATAGGTGCAGGTCTCCATACATCTGAATGAACTAAATCAAAAGGACGAGAAGACATGGACTCACTAGAATGATAAGAAAGTTTTAGCTGTTTGCCCAGCTTACAACCCTGATAAAACATCGACGTGTCAACAGTAACACGTCTAAGAACACCCTGACGAACTAATGAAGAAAGACAGGACCCACACATATGTCCTAAACGATGATGCCACTGCGCAAAAGCTCCAGAGGTGGCGGCAGCAGTGGCGGTAGAGGCAGAAGTAGCAGGAATAGCTGAAGTGGACGGAAGGTGAAGGCGGTCGAGAATGTAGAGACCCTGACGATCTCTACGGTGCCGGCTAGTACCAAGTACTGTCCCTGTCTATTGATCCTGGACAAAATAGGTGTGAGAGTCAAAAACAACCCTACAACCAAGATCAGTGAGTTGTCCCACCGAAAGAAGCTACATGGTAAGGTGGGGAACATGAGAAACAGCTGGAACAGAAAAGTCAGTGGACAAAAGAATGCCCTGACAGCTGATAGACAAGGAAGTACCATCAGCTGTCTAAACAGGGATAGGAAAATTAGGAGGTCCTACTGAGGTGAGAGATGTGGAGTCTGGTGTCATGTGAAAGGAGGCACCAGAATCTAGAACCCAGGAGGTACCTGGAGGAGACGTCTGATCTAGACTGGTAGAACCTATTGAGCTGTGAGAGAGCTGGTGAAGTAGAGCCTGGCAGAGCTGCTGAACTGAGTCACCTTTCTGAGCAGAAACTGATGAGCTAGTCTGTTCTCCTGTGAAGGAGGGACCTCCCTGCCCCCCTTTGGTCGCCCACCCCCACATGCCTTGTTTTGCTTTTTCTGCACCGCACAACTCTGGTAGTCATGCCTGAAGTTCTTGCAATAGTTACACTGAACTCTAGTTGGTGCGAGAACAGAAGCGGAGACAGGCACCTGGGGAGAGGTCGTAGTCGAAGAACGGGCAACAAGCACAATCAGAGTAGACTATGCTGCTAACCCGAGAAGAATCTCTTTAGCCCGAAGCATTGAAAGGGGCTCTATAACGGTCGGCCATGGAGAGCGGCTCAGCAGTTGAGCTCTGACAGGCTCAAACTCTAGGCGAAGGCGGCAGACAAAGTCATAAAGACGAAGGTGATCATGATCCGCCTTCTGCACTTTGTGACACTCCTGACAAAGTGGAGAGGCCAGCTCATCTAGTTGATGCCAGAAACTTGTCAGGGCCCGATAGAAGTCGTCAACAGAAGAATCTGCTTGGCAAAGCATCTCCTACTCACGCTGAAGTGAAAAGAACTGAGCATCACTGCTCTGCTAGTATCGCTCATGGTCTATTGTGTATGTAATGCATGTATGAGTTTTTCATGGCCTATCATGCTAATTTATAGCCATGGATAACATATTAATGTATAACAGCCTACGTGTTGACTTGTGATGCTTAATATTTTCATATGTAATTCATTGTTTGATGTTAGGAGTAATATCTAAGTAGATGAATGTGGTGACCTCTAGCATTGATGGCTCGATGGACAGGAAGCGTGATGATGGAGATTGTTGTGCTAAGCGTCATACTATCTCACAGTTTAATATGATTTAAATGTAAATGTTTTATGTTTCTATTATTCAATTATTCATGTTATTATCTTGGATGTTTTTAATATGATAGAATAGTACCCCCTCTAGAAAATTAAGTAAAACTTGATGTCCTTCCAATTGTTGCACCTACAAGATTTTAATCATTAACTGATAGGTCTACCAAAGTAGGATGTCATTAATTATCTCAATAAGACAGGATAAGTGTTGGACACTTTATGCGCAATATTGGTTTAACTTGACTAGGCTATCAAAATAATTTTGGGGCTAGGGGCATAGTTTTAAGGCCAGGACATATGGATGTCACTCAACAAACAAGAATTACATGTGACGTAATTAGCAAAGGGTTTTTTACCTACATCACTAGATTTCTAGCAATGGTGCCAAAGCTCAATATAACTTAGTGAAATATGGATCTTGACTTATTATATGTTCATACATGGTTTTTAAACATATAGTGGGAGTATCTTTTGTTAAATTGTTTAATGGAAGATTTCACATAATATTGTGTTGATGCATATACTTTTTATATTGTAGAAAATGCCACTATCTACTTCCTCCACACCTAGTTTTAACTTGTGGTCTATTATTGAGAAAGAAAAACTAAATAGAACAAATTTCATTGACTAGTATCACAACTTGAGAATTGTTCTCAAGCAAAAAAGGAATATGTTCTAGAGTTTCCATATCCAGATGAACTAGCTAAAGATGCTACTCGTGCTCAAAAGAATGAGTATGAGAAACATTTCAATGACTCACTTGAACTTAGCTGTCTCATGCTTGCTATTATGAACTCTGAGCTTTAGAAGCAATATGAGAACATGGATGCCAACAATATAATTATGGGTCTTAAAGACATGTTTGAGAACCAGGCAAGGGCTAAAAGGTACAACACATCTAAGTCATTGTTTGCATACAGGTTAGCTGAAGGAAGTTCGGTTAGCCCTCACGTAATCAAGATAATTGGTTATATTGAGAGTTTGGAAAAGCTTGGTTTTCTTCTTAGCAAGAGTTGGCTACTGATATGATTCTCCTATCACTCTCTCCAAGCTTTGAGCTAGTCATTTTGAACTTTTATATGAATGACATAGAGAAGTCAATGACCAAGTTGCATGGAATGCTCAAGTCAATAGATGAAAGCATTAAGAAAAACTCTAATCATATGATGATCAGACAGAAGACTACCAACTTCAAAAAGAAGTCTAAGGCTTTGGGCAAAATAAAGGGCATGGGTAAAACTCAAGATAAGATCTTGAGTATCAAATCTAAGCTTCAGAAGCTTAAGATTGGCGCTGTACCTGATACTATTTGCTACCATTGCTAAGGGACTGCAAGAAGTACTTGGCAAAACTGGGAAAAGGAAGGGAAGTAAGACTTCTACTTTAGGTATAATGTTATAGAAATAAAACTTTCTACTTCTCATATTGGTTCTTGGGTATTTGATACTGGATCGGTTGCTCATATTTGCAATTCGATGTAGGGGCTGATAAGGAATAGGAGTTTAGCAAGAGGCGAGGTTGATCTTCGTGTGGGCAATGGAGCAAGAGTTGTTGCATTGGCTATTGGCACTTTACCATTATCTTCACCCTCAGGATTAGTTTTGGAATTGAATAATTGTTATTTTGTTCCTGCCTTAAGCAAAAATATTATTTCTACTTTATATTTGGGAATAGAAAGTTATGAGTTCAGAATCAAGAACAATTGTTATTCAATTTATTTGAATAATATGATTTATGGTCATGCTCCATTGATGAATGGATTATATGTTTTAAAGCTTGATGATGTGCATGTCTAGAACATTAATGCTAAGAGGCATTAGCCTAATGATTTGCATCACACTTATATTTGGCATTGTCATTTGGGTCACATAAATGAGAAGGATGTAGTGAAGCTCTATAAATATGGTTTTCTATACTCATTTGATTTTGAATCATTTGAAGTATGTGAGTCTTGTTTACTTAGCAAAATGATTAAGACACCTGTCACCGGTCTAGATGAGAGGGCGAATGACTTATTGGCCTTAGTACATTCGAATGTATGTGGACCAATGAGCTCAACGGCTAGAGGTGGTTTTCAATATTTCATAACTTTTACCGATGACTTTAGTAGATATGGTTACATCTACCTAATGAGGTATAAATCTGAATCCTTTGAAAAGTTTAACGGATTTTAGAATGAGGTACAAAATAGGGTGAATATTTAATAAAGATCGATTGGAGGCTATATAATGGGAGATACAGGGATAAGGGAGGTATCCCAAGATACACCAATCGAAACCCTAGCTGCCACCTCTCATAACCCCAGTCGTGCACGCTAGTGCTAGCACACCGAAGCACGGTGTTCAATTCCTGGACGTGTGGACCTTGGTAGAGGCACTGATCGAAGGAGGAGACGGTGCCATAGTGCAATCGACTACTTTCACTACACTTACGCGCTCTTCGTTGAACTAGCCGCTTCAACGCCACTTCTGCTACACTGCGTGTCTAGTGGTACAATATATGATCTCTTACTCGTATGGCTTCCTAGTTTACACGATAGAAAATTTTAATCTGTGCTAGTATAGCTTACTTATATCCTAACAGTTGGTACATGTAGTGTGCCAAGTGACGAGACCGATGCACATAGACATGGTTCGGATGAGTCCGTATACATGAAGACATGACGGCTAGTTATTGGGCACTATGGGCTGCATGTCAAAGCATGTAGAGATGCTTTGAGGTGAAGGTGAAGACGGAGTTAAGGAAAGGTGCCCAAAAGTTTCGTCAATTGTATTTTAGTAGTTGGCCATATACCGGGTTGGTCCCTTAATCAAAACCATCGCAGGGAGGTGCAAAGGAGAAGTTGTTTAGGTCAAGGAAAGTAGGAATTGATAAGTTGATCAATCCGTAAAGGGTTAGTAGGTTGAGTCTCATAAATGCTTTAAGAAGAGTGAGTGAGTGTGTAAAACCTGTGTTAGTAAGGTTGATGGATTTCTTCAGTTGGCTTAATGGGTTGGACCCATTAGAGTTATTGTTAGTTATTATAGGGGAGGAGAGGAGGTGATAGATTTCATAGATTCTAGGTTTTATGTTTTTGTTCTACTACCTTATCTCCTTCCATTGTTGTGAGAGAACTTGCTACTACCTTATCCCCTTCCATGGTTGTGAGAAAGAACTTGAGTAAGGAATAGTGGTGTTTTCGTTGCACCTTGTAATCATTCATGAGTATGTAAACCTCATACTCCACTGAAATAGATCAAAGTTTTGTCTCAATCATATTCTTGTTTGCGTTCTTACTTGGTTATACTTGTTTTTGAGTTCAATTTGTGATTTCCTATTCGTGGGAATTCTAGCCTGATCTCTTGCTTAAATTACCTTACTAGGAGATATGAGAATAGATCTAAAAGATTGCATACCTTAGATCCTCACGGCAAGAAGTAATTTGAGTTTAGAGCTTTTGATGTTATTGTGATCTAAATTCGATTCTCTTTAATTTAATGAACTCAAACCTAAGAATGACGCAGCCCAAATATCCTCTATTAATTTACTTCGTGTCCCTGTTATTTGTTGTACATGGTTTGTTGAAAACAGCAAAGATGAAAACGAGGTGCATGCGCGTGGGCCAAGAGTGCAGCTATAAAGCCACGAGGTGAACCTCATTGTAAACTGAAAGTTCTAGATTATGAATTAAAACGTATGTGTGTGCTGATCATTAGATGTTAGGGTTTATTTATGTTCTACTGTGTTCTTGTGAATTCTAATTTAGCATTTCATCTTAGCATATTGGTTCCTACTGTGGTGTAAGTATTTGCCCATTGATCTTTGATCTCTATTTATCAATCATGTACTGTGGTGTGCATGGGTGTTAAATCATCTTAGTGCGAGATGCATCCTATAATTCGTGCTCCATTTATATCTAGCTATTCTACCATCGTGAAAGATCGAGCAACCTTTGGATTCAATCTCATCTCGAGGTTTGATCTGCATCAAAGAACCTTATGATTTTTAATTGGTTTAGATTCCTAATGTCTTGAACAAGTCTCATGTAAATTTTGAAAGTGTCGGATGAGATTTGAATAAATTCTTGAGATTTTAATTTTGTCCCGAGAAGATTTCAGGACCAGTCCTGGATCTACAATCAAATCGGCCCCACCGGTCAAACCGGCCTTGTGCCTGCGATTAGACTAGCCCATTCATGGTGGTCTGACCGACCTTGGGCTGAAGGGTGTTGATTTTCTTAGATTAGGTCTCTAACCTTATTTCGTAAATCATAGTTGGTATAATTTAAATTTGGTGACTCTCATAATCACTTAAGTAAATATTTTAAATACCTTTAAAACAAGTTTGAACAATTATTCACCCTCTATAATTATCGGCACCTGTCCTACAGTTGATTAAAGAAGGCAATTAGATGTACAACTTCATGAAAACAACAGATGGAAATGTCAAGGAACTTGCAGTGAAGTGAAACCATACGTCTTCATTCAGTGTATATATGGAATTAATGAGATAGATGTATACGGCATGGTACTAGAATGAGGCTTTCATCAGTTGATAGGTTCTGCCTTGATAGGACCCAACTAATTGTTAATGAGGTCTATTTTTTATTTGATAGGGAGAAGTGTCGAAGGAAGTGATCGATGATCGATTAATTTTACATGTGGATCTGACTCATTGAGATGTAACCTTACTTCAACAATACAAATCATATAAAGAAGACATATTTAGTGTTGTATATATACTTGCATTAGGTTTTGATACTGAAGGAAAGCTGGTATACAAAAAGTTACACAAGAAAGATATTTGAGTGCATAATGGAACATAGTGATAGTCGTTCAGAAGCTTTTAATGATTAGAATTAGATATAGATGCATGTAGAACAAATTAATCTCATAACAAATACAAAATAGATGAACAGATGATGAAAAAACCGACAAGGTTTATCGAGAGCTATCATTTAAAATAAATATTATGTTAGGGATCGATGATATCATAGCAAAACCGCACCAATTTAAATTACATATTTTTATGAAAAATTAAATTAAATATTTTAGCACTGAGAAGAAAATGTAGTAATAAGAAAATCTGATAAACATAACTGGGATATATACTGTAACATCAAAAATTACTTAGATTACAAATCATATGAAGAAGACATTTCAACTTATATTTAGTGTTGTATTAGGTCATGACAGTGAATGGAAAACTTGCATGAACGTTCACTACTACAGAAAGCCTAATAGTAGACGCCAAATCACAGACGGTTTTGTGAAACCGTCTGTGAAGTACACTATTACAGACGGTTGTAATTTGGAGGCCGTCTGTGGTATTTGTGGCGGGAAAAAGGGGTATCACAGACAGTCGGTCTGTATTAAGAACCGTCTGTGATAATCCCAGATTATCACAAATACAGTGGTATTTGTGGCGGGAAAAAAACCATCTGTGATAAGCTGGATATCACAGACGGTTTTTAATTAAAAACCGTCTGTGATAATGGCACTAGGCATTTATTGTGCTGCTCAGACCGCATCTGTCTTCATTTCGATCCAGATCTAGCCACTGCTGCGCACTTTTTCACTCAGGAGGAAGCTAGGCGATTTCAGACCTGTTAATTTGGTGGGAAGAGGCAGAGATTGAGCTTTGAATATTCATACTTTCCTGGTTGCTCTAGATATGGTTAGTAATGAAATTTATTTTTTCTTTAATTGCATTACAATTTAGGTCTAAGGACCTCCTGCTAAGGTGGCATGGTATTTTCCTATAATTCCCCGTTTAAAAAGGTTTTTTTGCAAATCCAAAGGAGGCAAAACTGCTGCGTTGGCACTCGGAGGAGCGCAAGAAGGATGGGATGCTAAGACACCTTGCTGATTCCGCGCAGTGGAGAAACATCAATAGGAGTTTTGTAGACTTCGGTGCAGAACCAAGGAATATAAGGTTTGAACTGAGTACAGATGGAATGAATCCTTTCAGTAGCATGAGCAGCCGACATAGCACATGGCCCGTGACTCTCTGCATCTATAACCTTCCTCCTTGGTTGTGTATGAAGCGAAAGTATATTTTGCTGTCAATACTTATCCAAGAGCCAAAACAACCTGGGAATAATATTGATGTGTTCCTAGCACCGTTGGTGGACGATCTAAAAGTACTGTGGAACGAAGGAGTACAGGTATGGGATGCATACAAACGAGAGAACTTCACTCTGCGCTCCTTATTGTTCTGCACCATAAATGATTATCCTGCCCTTGGTAACCTATCGGGCCATAGTACAAAAGGTGCCAAAGCTTGTACTCACTGTTTAGATGGTACCGAGAGTGTGTGGCTGAACCACTCACGCAAAGCCGTCTACATGCGTCACCGCCAGTTCCTTCGGAGGGCTCACCCATACCGCAAGATGAAGAAATAATTTGACGAAGAGAAGGAAGACGGTTCAGCTCCAAGGCATTTAAGGGGAGACGAGGTTTATGATATGGTTAAGGATTTAGATGTTGTCCTCGGAAAGGGACGTAAATTAAGGGCTCATGAGAAGAACACCTGGAAGAAGAGATCAATATTTTGGGACTTAACTTATTGGGAGTACCTAGATGTTCGACACTGCATCGATGTCATGCACGTAGAAAAGAATGTATGCGACAGCTTGATTGGTCTCTTACTGAATATTCGTGATAAAACAAAGGACGGCGTCAACGCACGGCTTGACTTGGCTGATATGGACATCAGGCCTGAGTTTGCACCGACTTGCACTGATAATGGACGAATGTACCTTCCCCCCTGCGTGTTACACTCTGTCCAAGGCTGAGAAAACAGAATTGTGCCAATGCTTGCATGGTGTCAAAGTTTCGTCTGGTTACTCCGGCAACATGAAGAAACTTGTTTCGATGCAAGATTTGAAGTTAAATGGCATGAAGTCTCATGATTGTCATGTGCTGATGACACAGATGCTCCCTATTGCAATTAGAAATATTTTGCCGATCAAAGTCCGAGAGACAATCATGAGGCTACGTTATTTCTTTAACACAATTGCTCAGAAGGTCATCGATCCCGAAGGACTAGATACTCTGCAGGACGAGGTGGTGATGACTCTATGTCACCTTGAAATGTATTTCCCTCCTTCGTTTTTCGATATCATGGTCCATCTCATTGTTCACGTTGTGTGGGAGATAAAAATGTGCGGGCCCGTATTCCTACGTAGCATGTACCCATTTGAGAGGTTCATGGGAATTCTCAAGTCCTACGTACGGAATCGTTCTCGGCCGGAGGGCAGCATCGTCGAAGGTTATGCAAGCGAAGAGGTCATTGAGTTTTGTGTCGATTATATGGCTCAGATTCAACGGATAGGTGTCCCTCAATCTCGTCATGAGGGGAGGCTGAAGGGTCTCGGAACTATCCGAAGGAAAGCAATCACTCCAGATATGGACACGTATACTCAAGCCTATTTCACGGTGTTGCAACACATGACTGAAGTGGTGCCTTATGTGGACCAGCACAAGGATGTGCTTCGGCAACAGAATCCGGAGCGGTTGGATGTTTGGATCATGAGGTAACACAACCGTCGGTTCAACCAATGGTTGAAGGAGCAAATCGCTAGGAGCTCGCCAAGTGAGACACTGACATGGTTGGCAAAAGGGCCGACATTTACAGTTGTGACATGGCAAGGATATGACATAAATGGGTACACATTCTATACGCAGTCTCAGGATGTAAAGAGCACTAACCAGAACAGCGGTGTCCGCATAGATGCGTTCAGTACCGATGGGTCGAGAAACTCGTACTATGGCTTCATAGAAGAGATTTGGGAGCTCGACTATGTGATTTTCAAGATCCCCTTATTTCGCTGCCGTTGGGTGCATCTCCCACAGGTGAAGGTTGACAAGTACAGTGTCACGACCGTGGACCTCCAACGTGTCGGGTACAAAGACGAACCATTCGTACTCGCCAATCAAGTTGTTCAAGTTTCCTATGTAACCGACTCGGCAAATAAGAAACGCCATGTAGTTCTTCATGGAAAAAGGAGAATTGTCGGAGTAGAGAATGTAGTGGACGAGGAGGAATACAATCAATTTGACGAGTTACCTCCTTTTGGAAATGGCATAAGGGTCGACGACGAACAACGTGACGAAACTAGTTACGTACGCATTGATCATGATGAAGAGCTAATTTTTAAAGAAAATAAGCAAGTACAATGAGAATGTGCGACATATATGTGAATGTATATGTAAATTGGCATTTATGTATATGTGATGTATATGTGTGATGTACATGTGAATTGGCATGCATTTATGTATAGAATAATGTTGTAGTGTGATGTATTTGTGAATTTGCATTTATGTATATGTGAAAATGTGTGATGTAGTCAATTTTGAGAATGACAAAATGTATCAAGAAATACACTGTGTGAATGCAGCTGGTTGGTGTTGTATATGAATGCAGCTGTTTGGTGGTTGATCATGAATGCAGCTGTGGTTATTGGTGTTGTCTTAATAAATACAGTCGGCAAAGGCTTATCACAGACGGTTCTAAGTTTAGAACCGTCTGTAATAACCTCCCTATATATACCCTCTGGCTAGGGTTTTCCGTGTGCGCTGCAGTTATTCGATCTAGATCCCGAGCCCTCGCCGGCCGCCTCCCCGAGCCCTCGCCGGCCACCTCCCTGAGCTTGTCGTCGCGGCGGCCTCCCCGAGCCCTCGCCGGCCACCTCCCTGAGCCCGTCGTCGCGGCAGCCTCCGCGAGCCCTCGCCGGCCACCTCCCCGAGCCCGTCGTCGCGGCAGCCTCCCCGAGCCCTCGCCGGCCACCTCCCCGAGCCCGTCGTCGCGGCCGCCTCCCCGAGCCCTCACCGGCCACCTCCCCGAGCCCGTCGTCGCGGCGGCCTCCCCGAGCCCCCGCCGGCCACCTCCCCGAGCCTGTCGTCGCGGCCGCCTCCCCGAGCCCTCGCCGGCCACCTCCCCGAGCCCGTCGTCGTGCAAGTTTGTTAATCTTCCATATATTATCTGTCACTGGGAGACATACATTGCCTGTGGGATTTATAGTTGCTCGAAGATGATAAATTCATATACTGAGATTGGTTCATTCGGTCTTTGAGCTCTAATAGCTGCCAACTCGTTTGTCATAATTAACTTTAAACCCCAGGAGACAATCTCTAGACATTGATATATTGTTCTTGTTCCTGTCGGTTCATGCAGTTTTCAGGTTATAGCATGTTGTTAAATTGATCTGTTTGGATTTAATCTTGACAAGTTAAAAGACTGAATTGTTGGGCAAAGTTAACTTGTATGGTCTTGATCTGTATAAATACTGCTGTCTGAATATATGCATGCTGAATATATCTTGATCTTGAGATTGTAGAGTTTGTATCTAGAGCTCAAAAGACTGAATTCATTATTTGGCATAACAAATCAAGGAAGAGTATATGATTTAGTAGCTGGATGGCCAAGATTAATCTTGTGCAACCCTACAATTTGATAGCACAAATTAATCAATTAAAACTTGAGCTTGTTGCTAGTCTTCATTGATACATGCCTTTTACATTGTCATACATATTCATGTTTAGACTGTTATTGATTCTATTATTGATGCTTGTTGCTTGTTGCTTCATATTGCTACCATTATATATGTATATATCGCCTATATTGAGTGAAATAGATAGATATTGCACTTTCTTATCTTATGGTATGGCACTTTCTTATCTTATCCTAATAGACCCACAAATTGAGCAACATGTCATCCGCGCATTCTTCAACACCATCGCCGGAGTCGTCCGCTCCAACATCAAGACGCCAAGGAAGAGTGCTATCAAAGAAGCCTGAGAGTCGATTGACCATCACAGCGGTGGATGCATCTGGGGTCCCTCTCCGTCCTCACAAAGCAGTAAACGCATTCCGAAGCTTGGTCGGAATAGTTGCACGAGAACGAATTGAGATCACATACAATTCATGGAAGAACGTGCCTGACACTCGGAAGCGTGAGCTGTGGACCGAAATATTGGCATCGTTCGAGATCCCAGAAGAACACCAATACGCTGTGCAACGACAAACCTACCTAGCGGCGTGCAAAGCATGGAAGAACTTGAAGAGCACGCTTGTCAAGAAATACATGGAGACGGACGAAACGCCTTTTCATAAAAACCCATTCCTGCAACCACAATGGGAAGAGTTCAAGGCGATGAAAACGACCGAAGATTTCAAAAGTAAGTGTGGCGCACAAGGCCCTCCAGGCAAAAAACACACACCCCCATAGACTTGGCACAGCTGGGTATGCAGGTAAAATCCCGTAGTGGAGGAAGGAGGATAAACTGGCAACTGAACAGGACATCGCCCCGCCATTTTCCAATATCCCGGATGAGCGCGCTCGAAATTGGATTTGAGCAAGGTCATCTACAACGACATCGGGGGACGTCTCCTTTTGAAACCCTGCAGAGCAGCAAGTGTCCCAGCGCCTGGTAAGATATCGATCGAACTACATAGCTTGTAATTACTCCACAACTTCGTATGAATTGAAATGACATGTCGTGCTCTTGCAGGAAAAGCTAAGTTTTGAACCTACCCTGGGATCATTCCAGGGAACAAGGGAGAATGATATGCTCTCCGTGGCCCTGGGAAACAAAGAGCACCCGGGTCGTACGAGAGGCCTTGGGCTTTACGTTCATTGGAAACATGGTTTCCAAGATGACTCCGGAATGTATCGGCGTAGGAAGAGAAACAAAGCCGAGCGTGACGCACAGCTACGACAAGAGATTAAGGCATCTCTTAGAGAGGAGCTAATAGGTGAGCTGGCTGATGTAATCAGAGATGAGGTGCGGAAACAAATAGAAAGTCAGCAGGCTGCTACCGCCGCTCCTATGCTAGCTAGCCCGCACAACTATCCGAGTAGCTGCGCGTCCAATCCGACGCAAACCCAGGCCAAATTTCCTGTGGACGACATCCTGGTAATAATTATTATCTCTCGAATGCTTGCTTCATTGATAGACCTATTCGAGTAGCTAATTTTGTATCGTTATATAGGAGCCTACGAAGTGCAGGCTCCAAGTGAGATATGGCTCCATTCCCTTGTACGCTGCTTGGGGCCAGGCATATTCGTCTGGTATCGGGGCCATGGTGCATGGTCAAGCTTTAGCGCCAGGCTTCGCAAAAGTTAATGTGGATGGTGTGCATGTCAATTTTGATGTGGTCCCGCTACCGAAGCCCCCCAACGACGAGATCGTGACTCTAGGACAGGCCATTGGAACATTCATCCAGTGGCCCAAAAGCGATATCTCCCTGGAGGCTTCTTCACCGGTGGCAGGACCAGAGCAACATGCACTGGTGCCATCTCCATTACAAGACCAGTCGGTTCCACCACCGGTAACTGCACCGGTGCTATCTCCACAGGTGCTATTCTCGCCAGAGCAACTTGCACCGCTGCTACCTTCAAAGTCGACTGCCGTGAAGTCAACCTATAGCCGAGGCAGCAAGGCCAGCAAGGGCAAAGCAAAGAAGACCAATGATATACCGTACTTACCTTTGGCCCGCAAATTCGTGCTTGGCGAGCCGTTGCTTGAGCAAAAAGCCCTCCAACCCCTAGCATATAGTTGCATACAATTGCACACGTGGTATATGCAGCAGTCCAATAAGCTAGAGGGAGAACGGACCTCAAGTATCACTGTCAAATTCACGTCGGATGATTTACACCACAGTCTTCAAGAGTGTATGTTCGTGGTCGCCTTTGAGGATTTATTCGATTTGTTCACGCTCAACGCTCTCGACGTCTCAATCATTCGATGCTGGACGCTGTAAGTGTGTACAATCACAGTCTCCGTTCATGTCATACCGATAAATGTCATATCTAATTTGTTGCTTTCGTGTGTATATATATAGACACATGCTGACTAAAGCTAGATTATCCAACTCATCGGCTGGTTTCTTGGACCCACACTTGGTCGCCAAGGATACCATCGACCAGGATACATCCCTCGTCGAGAGGTACATTACAGCAAGACTGATGGGTTGCCTCAATAAGGAATATGTACTTATGCCCTTCCATCAGAACTTTCATTGGATTTTAATAGTAATTGTACCAAAATGGAACAAGGTATATTGCCTTGATTCCCTAAGTAGGAATAAATTGGACTTCACAGTTGTCAGCCAAGTAATCGATAGGTAAGTACATATTCTCCAAGTTGTACTCTTTTTTCCTTCCGAATAACTAAGGTTAACTTTTTCGAATCACGTAGAGCGTTCGCGATGTACATTGAAATGGGAGGTGTCTCGAAGCGCGGAGCCAAAGGCCTGCTGACACATGCTCGAGATTTCAAGGTATTCGCTATTTCACATTAATTAATCCTATGCAACAGTTGGTAGTAATGCCCCTTGAACTAACACATTCCATTTTTTGCAGTGCCACCAGCAGCCGCTGGGCAACATATATGGATACTACGTTTGCCAACATATGGAACTACTCCTCGATTCCTCGAGGATCACCAATTCCAAGGTTTGTCAATCTTCCCATAATTACTTCATACTTATCACGTTACATATATACGCACATTGATATTCATATCGACAGGCTGCGTACATCCCGTCAACTCCATTGAAACAGCCTGATCTTGGACGGATTCGAGCAGAGTTGGCGTACTTTTTGCTGAATCAAGTCATAAAGCCAGAAGGCCGGTTCCACTACGCACCATAGATACATAATCAACGAACTTGTGAGGCGGCACAAGCTATACTTGTGTATTTGTTAATGGATATTTTATTTCAATTCAATTAATTGATTTGCGAAATGGATGCTTTATGTTTGTGAAATGAAGTGCGTTGTCAATTGGATGTTTTATGTCTGTGAAATGAATTAAGATGTGAAATGTATCTGAAATGAAATGAGATGTGTGAATTGTATGTTTTATGTCTGTGATTATCTGCTTGTTTCAGAGGGCATGGCTAGCATTTCCTGAGGCTAGCCAATAAACATAAATAGATTTAGATTTAGGAGAAAGGAATATCACAGACGGTTTTTCATTAAAAATCGTCTGTGATTATCAATATCACAGACGGTTTTTACTTAAAAACCGTCTGTGATATCTGATAACCACAGACGGTTTTTAATGAAAAACCGTCTGTGATATCTGATAATCACAAACGGTTCGAAAACCGTCTGTGATAAATTTCGATTATCACTGACCCATAAATTCAGACGGTTCAGAAAACTGTCTGTGATGACGTTTCTGAACCGTCTGTAATGTGGTTTTCTGTAGTAGTGGTTACTTACAAAGATATTTCCAGTGCATAATGAAAAAGCATAGAAGCACTATTCAAAATATTAATGTTTGCTCACAAGCTTTTCCCTGTTTAGAGTTGCTATATAGAAGTAGAATAAATTAACCAGAATAATAAATAGAAAATGAACAAAATGGGAAGATGGTAAAATAGCCCGCAGTGTTTACGTCCAGGCTGATTCACCATTTTCTAGCTAAACAAGCGGCCGGGATGTAATCATGTAAGCAACAAAAACAAAAAGGGGGCGCCATGTGATAAGCTACATACGAGAGGATATACGTGAAAAAAGAACAGGACGTGTACCGGTGTACGTAGTACGTGTTGATGCTATACATGCACTCCACGTAGGCGAGAAGAGACAGGGGGCAAAAAAAGTCGGGAGACGAGCACCAACCACCAGCCAAATCGAGGGCATCAGCAATCAGCATCGATCTCCTCCAGATGCGAATCTACCAAAGGAAGAAGATGGCGCTGCCGACTAGGCTAGCCATGTCCACTGAATCTGATTTTTTTTTTTTTTTGAGAGAGACAGAGAGATTCTAAATTAACTGTGCTCGATCAGCGACGTCACTTCAAAATTTAACTAATAGCTCCGTACATCTTGTCTAAGCAAAAGCTAAAGACTAGATATATTAGAGTTATATAACAGGATAATATAAGCTATCTATAAGATATACTACATAAAAATTTTATTAGAATGAATGAAAGAGAGTGATAGAGAAGGAGGTCAATTATAATTTTATAGACAGTCGAAACAAGAGAAAATAGTTTGCTATAGATAGTTTATGTGCTATTGTATTAATGTTGTATATATTTTAGAGATAACTCATTATAGACAACTTACAGACAACCTATTATAGAAAGTTTTTTTTGTGTTATCTACAGATAACATGACAGTCGAAACAAGAGAAAATAGTCTGCTATAGATAGTTTATATGCTATTGTATTAATGTTGTATATATTTTAGAGACAACTCATTATAGACAACTTACAAACAACCTATTATAGAAAGTTTTTTTTGTGTTATCTACAGATAACATGAAATGATACTATAGGTAGCGGCTATCTATACCACTGTATGTGCTCTTAGTCACTACTACACTTGCAAACTTTTACACGTCGGCTCAATGCGTACATGGCCATGTGGAGTCTATCACCACTACCGATTAAGCACGGGTTCTTTTTGGCTATAACAGATAGATTCTACCTCTAATGCGAACACTTATGTAAATGATTCAAATATGGATAAATTGTTTCGAAAAACTATTTAGATAAAGCTCTATGAAAAAGCCATGAAAAAAGTTGTTAGATATATTTACTGAGGGAAGTCAAAAACCAACTCACCGCGTATAAAATCGTCCACACTCGGCTTCTCATGCTTGATCGTAAGTCGTAACACGTTAGTAAAAATTAATGTGACAAAGCTTTTCATGATATTATAGTGCCTAAGAATTATTTCCCCTCGTATGTGTCAGTATGTGTACCTGGACGGTCAAATCGTGCTCGCGAGCATGCATGTGGAATGCATGTGTTGGGTGTAGCATTTGTTGGATTAATTGGGATAGGCCCATTTTAATTTAGCAATTAATCAAATGAAATTTCTAGGCCCACAACTAATGCTAGGTAGAAAATTGTTTAGTCCCATATGGAGAATTGAATGGGAGTTACACCACTTTAAAAGGTGGAACGTGGTAACCCCCTTGTGGAATTGGAGAGAGCCAATACACGCGCGCGCTCGCTCGCTCGCTCGCCTCGCCGCGCCGCGCCGCGCCGCGCCGCGCCGTGCCGTGCCGTGCCGTGTGCGGGCGCGTTTTTCTTTATCTATTCGAAAATCGAAACGACTCGCAGTAACTAGCATTAACGAGTGGCTGGCAGTAACGGTGCAGTTACCAGTGGATTATGACTGCGGTTACTTCCGAGGTAATGGCTGCAGTTACTCTGGCCTCTTCGTTTTTGCTGTTACAAAAGACTCTCTACTCCATACGGGAAAGAAAAGAGAGAACAGTTTTCTTGTGGTTCTGTTTTTGTTGCTGCTCTCTGTCATCTCCAGTCCAGAACCTTGCGCGCACAAGTTTCTGGACGAGTAGGCCTCCGAAGCTCCGTCCGTTTGTGTACCTGCACGGGTAGGCGGGCGATCAAGTTTTTGGGGAGCGCATCAGCGCGACTACTCAATCTGCGACGTCTTCTTCCTGGTGGTGAATCGTTCGCGGGACTGCACTGCGAACATCTTCCTGCATCAAGCTTCTTCCTGCATCACGCCTTGATCGACTACATCGAATAGGCCATCATGACGACTGATGGTAACGGCGCCTCCGGTGTCTCCGGCACTGGCCCCGCCCGAGGGTATAATCCGAAACCGTTTCTGGTGTATTTGTTTCTGTGCGCTATGAATATGTTAATAGATGTTTCTGTTAGCTTATTCGTTAGCGAATATAAATACGTCGATGATAGATCACTCATGCATGTTTATGTCATGTTTTATACGCTGAATTTCTGGATTAAAATATGCCGAAATTTGACTAGATTTTCAACAATCCAAAAACTTGATAGGTCTTTTTCGGTAGTTGGCTTTGCTGCGTCGCTTAAACCGCACCCTCCGTTTGATGGTTCCAATTTTAAGAGATGGCGTGCACGCGCAATCCTGTGGTTTACTGCCATGGAATGTTTTCATGTTGCACAGGGAAAGCCCGCTGAGCCTCTGTCTGATGAGGATGAACGCAAGTTCAATGTAGCGGATAACTTTTTTCGAGGTGCACTTGTCAACATACTGGCGGATAACATTGTGGATGTGTACATGCATTTGCCTACGGGCAAAGATATGTGGAATGCACTTGAGGCCAAGTTCGGAGTTTCCGATGCTGGCAGTGAGCTGTATGTCATGGAGCAGTTCTATGACTACAAGATGGTCGATGACCGTTCTGTAGTAGAGCAAGCTCATGAGATTCAGGCGCTGGCAAAGGAGCTTGAGAACAATAAGTGCGAGTTACCGGACAAGTTTGTGGCTGGCGGTATTATCGCCAAGTTACCACCCTCTTGGTCGGATTTTGCTACTTCTCTAAAGCACAAGAGGCAGGAGTTCAGTGTTACTGATCTCATTGGCACTCTTGGTGTTGAAGAGAAGGCGAGGGCAAAAGATACTCGTGGCAAGAAAGTTGCTGCTGAGGGAGGTTCTAGCGCCAATTTGGTGCAGAAGAAGAATCCTCAGGCTTTCCACAACAAAAAGAAAAATAAGCCTTTTGTCAAGCCCAAAGCTACCACTGAGTTTAAGAAGAAAGGCAAAGGAAAGGGCAGCTGCTTTGTGTGCGGTGATTCTGGCCATTGGGCTAAGGATTGTCCAGATCGCAAGGATAAGCAGAAGAAGTCTGCCAACATGGTTATTAGTGATGCTGGAGGAACATCGGGGTACGGTAATTATTTACCTACAGTTCTTTCTGTTTGTCAATCACCTGAATGGTGGGTTGACACTGGTGCTAATATTCATGTTTGTGCTGATATTTCCTTGTTTTCATCTTATCAGGTCGGTCGAGGTTGCTCCTTGTTGATGGGGAACGGATCGCATGCAGCTGTTCATGGTGTTGGTACGGTCGATCTGAAGTTTACTTCGGGAAAGACTGTGCAGTTGAAGAACGTGCAGCATGTCCCCTCCATAAAGAAGAATCTCGTTAGCGGATCTCTACTATGTAGAGATGGTTTTAGGCTTGCTTTTGAGTCCAATAAATGTGTCGTGTCTAAGTATGGAATATTTGTTGGTAAAGGCTATGAAAGCGGAGGTTTGTTCCGTTTTTCTTTGATGGATTCCTGTAATAAAATTGTGAACCATGTGTGTAATGATGATGATGAGTCTAATGTTTGGCATTCACGACTTTGTCATGTTAATTTTGGGTGTATGACGCGCTTAGCTAATATGAGTTTAATCCCGAAATTCACTTTGGTCAAAGGTTCTAAGTGCCATGCGTGTGTTCAATCGAAACAACCTCGCAAGCCTCACAAGGCAGCAAAAGAGGCGAGGAATTTGGCACCGTTAGAACTCATTCATTCTGATTTATGCGAGATGAATGGCGTGTTGACTAAAGGGGGAAAGAAATATTTCATGACGCTTATAGATGATTGCACTAGATTTTGCTACGTGTACTTATTGAAAACAAAAGATGAAGCATTGAATTACTTTAAGATCTATAAAGCTGAGGTAGAAAACCAACTTGAAAGGAAAATCAAGCGGGTAAGGTCTGATCGTGGAGGAGAGTATTTTTCAAATGAGTTTACTGTATTCTGCGAAGAACATGGAATTATTCATGAGAGGACGCCTCCCTATTCTCCTGAATCAAACGGGATTGCCGAAAGAAAGAACCGCACTCTAACTGATTTGGTTAACGCCATGTTAGACACTGCGGGACTTTCTAAGGAATGGTGGGGTGAGGCTATATTGACCGCATGTCATGTCCTGAATAGAGTTCCTACAAAGAACAAAGAAGTAACACCATTCGAGGAATGGGAAAAGAAGAAGTTGACTCTCTCATACCTGCGCATCTGGGGATGTTTGGCCAAAGTTAACGTGCCAATTGTCAAGAAGCGCAAACTTGGACCAAAAACCGTAGATTGTGTATTCCTTGGTTATGCTATACACAGCGTGGGTTATAGGTTCTTAATTATAAAATCTGGAGTGCCTGACGTGCGTATTGGTACAATCATAGAGTCCAGAGATGCTACATTTTTTGAGAATGAATTTCCTATGAATAATGATGTACCTAGCTCATCTAGTCAAGAACCTATAATTTCCCTTGATTCCTTTGTGCCGATAGAACATGTTGAGGAAACGCCTATGGAAAATCCTGAAGAGGATAACAATGAAGTTACTCGAAAGAGTAAGAGACAGAGGATTGCAAAGTCTTTTGGTGATGATTTCATTGTATATCTCGTGGATGACACTCCAAGAACCATGGAAGAGGCATATTCTTCTCCTGACGCTGACTATTGGAAGGAAGCAGTACGGAGTGAGATGGACTCTATTATGTCTAATGGAACTTGGGAGGTCGTTGACCGTCCTTATGGGTGTAAACCTGTAGGATGTAAATGGATTTTCAAGAAAAAGCTTAGGCCTGATGGTACAATTGAAAAGTACAAGGCAAGGCTTGTGACCAAGGGTTATACCCAGAAAGAAGGCGAGGACTTCTTTGATACTTATTCACCTGTTGCCCGACTGACCACAATTCGAGTACTACTTGCCCTGGCTGCTTCTCATGGTCTTCTCGTTCATCAAATGGACGTTAAGACAGCTTTCTTAAATGGAGAGTTGGAGGAGGAGATTTATATGGATCAGCCAGACGGGTTTGTGGTAGAAGGTCAAGAAGGAAAGGTGTGCAAGTTGTTAAAGTCTTTGTATGGCCTAAAGCAAGCACCTAAGCAATGGCATGAGAAGTTTGACAAAACTTTGACATCTGCTGGCTTTGTTGTGAATGAAGCTGACAAATGTGTGTACTATCGCTATGGTGGGGGAGAAGGAGTGATCTTGTGCTTGTATGTTGATGACATACTGATTTTTGGGACCAACCTCAATGTGATTGAGGAGGTCAAGGACTTTCTGTCCAAGAATTTTGAGATGAAAGATTTGGGAGTGGCTGATGTGATTCTTAACATTAAGCTACTGAGAGAAGGTGATGGTGGGGTTACACTCGTGCAATCCCACTATGTGGATAAGGTCTTGAGTCGCTTTGGTTATAGTGACTGCAAGCCTGCTTCTACTCCTTATGATCCTAGTGTGTTATTGAGGAAAAACCGAAGAATAACAAGGGATCAATTGAGATACTCCCAGATCATTGGCTCATTGATGTATTTAGCTAGTGCTACGAGGCCTGACATCTCGTTTGCTGTGAGCAAGCTAAGCCGGTTTGTTTCAAATCCGGGAGATGATCATTGGCGTGCTCTTGAGAGAGTGATGCGCTATCTAAAGGCAACTGTGAGCTATGGCATTCACTATGCTGGGTACCCAAAGGTACTGGAGGGATATAGTGATTCAAACTGGATCTCTGATGCTGATGAGATAAAAGCCACGAGTGGATATGTGTTCACACTTGGAGGTGGTGCTGTTTCCTGGAAGTCTTGCAAGCAGACCATCTTAACGAGGTCAACAATGGAAGCAGAACTCACAGCATTAGATACCGCCACTGTTGAGGCTGAGTGGCTTCGTGAACTCCTTATGGATCTGCCGGTGGTTGAAAAACCGATACCGGCTATCCTGATGAACTGTGATAATCAGACTGTAATTATCAAGGTGAACAGTTCTAAGGACAACATGAAGTCATCTAGGCATGTTAAGAGGCGGTTGAAGTCTGTCAGAAAGCTGAAAAACTCCGGAGTTATAGCACTGGACTATGTCCAGACAGCTAAGAATCTGGCAGACCAATTTACAAAGGGTTTATCACGTAATGTGATAGATAGTGCATCGAGTGAGATGGGCCTGAGACCCACATGAGTCATACCATAGTGGTAACCTGTTCTATGTGAACGGAGATCCCGTGAAGTAGGATGGTGAAACAAGTTGTTGGTTGACTGGGAGGAGAGACCTTTACAGGGCTCATTTCTTCAGTGATGCGCTTCTCTCCTATTCTGTATGGCAGGTTGGTTTTTACCTTAATGTGATCCAAGTGGCTTTTTAAAGCAGAGATGTCGGCCTACAGGACATCTTAGAAAGAACACACCTATATGAGTTCGACTGCTGGTCACAGTCTATGAGATTTGGGTGATCTCTAGATACTCATGAATAGGCTTGGAGTATGACTTATACGCTCCAACCAGAGGGGATGCTTTAGGCAGCCTAGTACTAGTAAAGGAATTGGGTAAAGCTTGTTCGCACAAAACTGTCAATTCAAGGCATAGTCCATTGTTCAGTTGTGGATGAGTGTAACTCCTTTCCTAGGTGGATGTTCAACTTAACAGTCTCCATCGAAACACTGGTATATCAAACAACAGCAGAACTGAGAGCATTTCTCGTGTGCCTTGAAATTTGGTGGGGATTGTTGGATTAATTGGGATAGGCCCATTTTAATTTAGCAATTAATCAAATGAAATTTCTAGGCCCACAACTAATGCTAGGTAGAAAATTGTTTAGTCCCATATGGAGAATTGAATGGGAGTTACACCACTTTAAAAGGTGGAACGTGGTAACCCCCTTGTGGAATTGGAGAGAGCCAATACACGCGCGCGCTCGCTCGCTCGCTCGCCTCGCCACGCCACGCCGCGCTGCGCCGCGCCGCGCCGCGCCGTGCCGTGCCGTGCGTGTGCGTGTGCGTGTGCGTGTGCGTGTGCGTACGCGCGCAGGCGTGTCGGGTGCGGGCGCGTTTTTCTTTATCTATTCGAAAATCGAAACGACTCGCAGTAACTAGCATTAACGAGTGGCTGGCAGTAACGGTGCAGTTACCAGTGGATTATGACTGCGGTTACTTCCGAGGTAATGGCTGCAGTTACTCTGGCCTCTTCGTTTTTGCTGTTACAAAAGACTCTCTACTCCATACGGGAAAGAAAAGAGAGAACAGTTTTCTTGTGGTTCTGTTTTTGTTGCTGCTCTCTGTCATCTCCAGTCCAGAACCTTGCGCGCACAAGTTTCTGGACGAGTAGGCCTCCGAAGCTCCGTCCGTTTGTGTACCTGCACGGGTAGGCGGGCGATCAAGTTTTTGGGGAGCGCATCAGCGCGACTACTCAATCTGCGACGTCTTCTTCCTGGTGGTGAATCGTTCGCGGGACTGCACTGCGAACATCTTCCTGCATCAAGCTTCTTCCTGCATCACGCCTTGATCGACTACATCGAATAGGCCATCATGACGACTGATGGTAACGGCGCCTCCGGTGTCTCCGGCACTGGCCCCGCCCGAGGGTATAATCCGAAACCGTTTCTGGTGTATTTGTTTCTGTGCGCTATGAATATGTTAATAGATGTTTCTGTTAGCTTATTCGTTAGCGAATATAAATACGTCGATGATAGATCACTCATGCATGTTTATGTCATGTTTTATACGCTGAATTTCTGGATTAAAATATGCCGAAATTTGACTAGATTTTCAACAGCATTAGCATACGTTGTCAAGACTCAATATAGGTTTCAGCTAGACAGCTACGGCGGCGCACGGTACGTACCTGGACAGCACAATTTGACCGCACTGTGTAGGTACCTGGACGGTCAGTTGTTTACATATACGTATGTGCAATTTGACAGCGCGCGCTGTGTATTTGTGGCGGCGATGCATGCACGTACGTACATGCCTACGTATACGTATGCAGGATGGATATATTCTGCAGACGTATACGTGTCAGCTACGGCGGCGCACGGTACGTACCTACGTATGCACGACGGATGTGGATACTTCAATGCGGACGAAATGCATGCATGTGCTGGGAGCAAATTTAGGCTCCGCTCGGTTGGGCTGAAAAACTGTGACTTATGGTTAAAACTGTACTGTAACGGCTAAAATTTTACTGTAGTTGAATGTGGTTTATTTGACGTAATTAAATTTAAAAAATTTAAAAATAGAAAAAATATGCTAGCTTATCACGGATAACGTAAACGAATACGGAAAAAAAGAATCAACAAAAAAGCTAAAAAAGTCGAAAGTTTAGGAAAAAACAAAATTTATAAATAATAAAAAATAAGCTAAAAGCTAGAAGTTAAAATCGAAACAAGCGGAGCTAATGGCGGCCGCGTGGACAGGGGAGGGAGCAGAAAAGGTCGACAGGTACTACCCAACTACCCACGTGGCTGGTCGACCGGATGCTATCTTTTCTTTTCTTTTCGTTTGTTTAAAGAGATCCACTCATCACAAGATCGAGGGTATTCCGCAGCTACAGTGATACACGTGGAAGAAGTGCTGTGGGTGCTGTGGAATTCTATAATTGTAGTTCAAACTAGGGGTCTGTTTGGGAGAGCTCCACCACTGAAAATGTGGATCTGCAGCAGCAGTTTCACCATGGAGCAGCTCCACCGTGGATCTGGGATCCCACCATGGAGTGTTTGGCTTGTACAGCAGCTCCAGATCCACGAAATTGAGGTTTTGGTGGGAATAGCCACTTTTGGTGGGATGGGGTGTGTAACCAGTGGCATTGGTGGGTAATTACCACCCAACTCCACGGTGGAGCACCCCTTGAGGAGCTCCATGAAATCCATGGATCTGGCCCTCAGATCCAGGATTTTGGTGGATCCAGATTTCGCGGAGCTGGAGCGTTTGGGTAAAATTTCGTGGAGTGGAGCTGTTTTTCGTGGATCTGGAGCTGGTGGAGCTCTCCCAAACAGGCCCTAGATGGCTGATAAGTTGTTCATCTTTGAAGTCGCTTCAGCGGCTTCTACCTTTGGTTTTTTTTTTAATACTTTGATGTCTTAATTTTATCTTTTTTTTTAGTTTTTGGGTTTTTTTGTTTTTTTCTCTTATTCCTTTGTATTATCTGTAAAAAATATAATTTTTTATTTTTTAATTAAATTATTAAGAAAAAGCTAACGATCGCTACAATATAATTTCAATAACTACAGTGCCAAAAAAACTAAGAAGTCGTAAGCCCATAGCTGTTTGTAGCACCACATTTATCAATAATTTCTGCTCACTCTAAAATAGTGAAACAAGATTATCTATTTGTCTATCATCTTTATCTCTACTAATTAGAGGCATCTTCAAAAGCCTCTATATTAATCTTAAAGGTAAAAAAGCTGAAAATTACCATATTAAGGGGTGTTTGTATTGGCTTTTGGCTGTGACTTATAACTTTTCGCTGAAAGAAGGGGACGAGTGGTGAAAAATAGCTTATTAATCCTAATAGCTAAAAGAAGTGGCTTTTAAAAGGAGCGAACGAGTGGTGAAAATAGCTTATTAATCCTAATAGCTGAAGAAGTGGCCTTTAGAAGGAGGGAACGAGTGGTGAAACATTTGAGAGAGATATGTGTTCGCGTGGTGGGAGCAAGAGGATGGGGTGTGTGATGCACCCGTGACCCTCTGCTATATTTCCAGAGCGAGTTAGTAGCGAGAGAAGTGAAGAAGTCGCTTTGAGAAACCAAGTGTTCGTATTAGTTTTTGGTTTTTCTGTGCAGAAGTGAGAAGCAGAATTCAATACGAACATGACCTAAATGGGAAAATAAAAAAGCCTACAAAATCCCACACTAATTGAAGAAAAAGAAAAGAACTAAACCATCTAATTGGTAGATATTGTAAAAGCTAAAATTTATCATATTAAATGGGAAAAAACACCTAGAAAACTCCAAGTTAATTGAAGAAAAAGAAAAAAATCTAAACCATCCAATGGTAGATTCAGTAAAAGCTAAAATTACCATATTAAATGAGAAAATAGAAATTTTCACTCCAATCAAAACAATCTAAACCATCCAATTGGTACATTCACGTACAAGTAATCTTTTGTTAGGACATCCCACCAGTAATATTTTTAGGACATCCGACAAATAATCTTTTTATTTAATAGAGACTGGTTTTGGACCGATAGTCAAAATTAGAGGGGAGTGAATGCTTACGAAAACTTTTTCAATTTCCTCCAAATATTCTAAATCTTTACTTGAATGACTATAACAGTCATCAAGTTCATATTACACTTCCTACATGAGAATCATAGAGATCTAGGATTAACAAGAAGCCACAAACAAGTCTTGCCTACCTGACCGATAGTACCGCCAACTACACTACAGTATGACCGCACTACGGTACTACAACTCCAAAAAAGCTGGTACTATGGGTGCATTGTTCAAGCCACAAACCCTTCAAGGCAAAAATATCCAAAAATAAGCCAAACCGTGTCAACAAGCTAAATGAAACCAAGAAGATATAATTGAATAATTTTATAGTGCTACAAGTTCAATATTGAATCATTTTATTCAAACACTTGGAATTGATCTCAATTAGCACATTTGAAATATATTTTGGTCTTATCATAGTAAAGCAAATCCTACACTACAAGTGTTCTACAACTACCTCCTAAGTTTCAATCATTTTTCATAATTTTTTGTTTCTCTACTTTTAATGAGTCATGTGCTAGGTCTCAAGCCTTTGTCAACCACACCAAGCGATAAGGTTAAAAGTATAATTTTCGTAATCTAAAACTCCCCATGAGTTTATAGTGTAATGGCAAACTATCTTATAAAAAGAATTACTAAGCTTAGCTTTTTCACATAAAAGAGATTATTTTTTATTTTATTTTCTAGTTAAAGACAAATAAACTACTTTTGAGTCCGTAAGCAATACTTGACCATAGCCGCAAAAGCATAGAAGAAATAAACTAATACTTCAACAATGTTCCCCTAGGCGCTAGTCAGGCGGCAGACCAGCGCCTAGCGCCTAATCGGGCTAGGCGGGCTAGACGGCCGCCTAGGCGGGCATAATCGGCTAGGCGGCCAAGACGGGAGGCTGGCGCCTAGCGCCTAGGCGGCCGCCTAGGGGAACACTGTACTTCAACAATGAACTAGTATAGCTCAATTTAGATTATAGATTCAACTTAGTATATTTGACATGGCATGAATCAAAAAAGTATTACTAAAACAAAACTAGTCATAAGATCCAATATTGACATATTTTAGTTTAAATTTAATCAAGCTAGTATGTCAAAAGCAACACATAAAGATACATGATGAATTTAGCAGAACTAACGCAAAGACATGCCAAATTGTAATAGCAAAATATCATGTCAGATATTAGTCAAAGCTCCATTAATATCTTACAAAGTAAGTTGCTGAAATTTAAATATGCACTATAATACAATGAATGCAAGAGAGTCAAACTCCCCCTCAAATCAGACTAAAAGGATAAACACCCCTAACTCACCCCGCAAGAAAAAAAATAAGAAGAATCAAAAACCTTAATGAAGATATCTGTGATCTGGTGCTTAAACTCTACAAACTAAAGGACAACATCACTCTTCTTAACATGGACCTACGGAAGTGATACCTAATGTCTATGTGCTTAGTCCTGAAATACTACATTGAATTCTTGGTTATGTTATTAGCACTAGTGTTATCACACATGAGTGGAACTAGTAGCGGAGCCACCGCATGGATGTCTTGGCTCGCCAGCGAAAGCGCAGTGGAATTTCTCTATAATCAATGAGATTGAAAATAGTATTATTTTAGACAAATGCGGCTTATAGATTTTGGCTAAAATTTTTGAATTTTAGCTGTTTACGACAGAGATTACAGAGAGATAGATACTCGCTTGCAATTTTAGTTAATACAGATGTTAGGCTTTTAACGTGTACTACAATTAACTTGTAGACCCCGTCTTGAGAAAATACACCGTTTGAAAGTTAGGTACTGTAGCAAAAGCCAAAAGCCACTAGTTTCGGTCGAGAAGAACAGGCCCCCAAAAGGTTTTCTGTGCCAATAATATGCCAAAGTGGACTGGGCTTTATTCGAATACGGGTGGTTTTTTTCCTATGAGTTATCTTTCTATAGTAACTATGATTTTAAATGGAGTGTCTTTTTAAGATGAGTTTATAAGTCAATTGTAACAAACAATGTCATAACTTCATCTATATCGATTAAAATCATACGTGAGTATCTCTCTCCATACTCCCTCTCGCAATCAACCAGAATTCAAAAATTTAAGCCAAAAACCTAAAGCATAGCCCAAAAAAACCCACTCCAGGCGGTCTATGCACAGATAGATATTGGACCATGGTGGATTGAATTTGAACATTTAACTAGATCAAGTCTAATATAAAGCACAGATAATTGGAACCATTTTGAATTGGACCTTGGTGGCCTAAAATTCACTCAAAGCATAGCCTATCACAGGGCGAGCCTATGCATACATAGTACCACGTTTACACTTTTGTCTTCGCTTCATGAAAAAAAAAGATAACTTAGAAATGCTACGTTTAGACTCAATAAATATTATATACTATTACAACTTATTTTAGACAAGTACTATAAGATTAATCTACAAGTACTATGAGAATAATCTCACTACTACAACTTTATATGGATCACATGAGCCGCGCTACTAATGGCCAGGTATTACACTTCGGCAGTCCAATTAGAACCATACTAGTATACCGGTAATTCACGACACCCGTGAGGTTACCAGCTGGACACAACACGCGAGCCCTGCCGTCCGAAAAATTCCGTTTTTGGCCCCCTGTGCAAAAAAAATTCCAATTTTGGACCTCTCCCGACCGCGCGTCTCTCCCGTCGCGCCACGTGCCCCGGTCGTGCGGACTGGTACCGCACGACCGCACTGTTCATTGGGTCGTGCGGTACCAGTCCGCACGACCCGCCTGGCGCCGCTCCGACCACGCGATGCCGTCGCCCGAGCGCACGTCTCCCGCCCGGCCGCGCGTCTGCTTTCGCCTGAGCGCGCGTCTGCCTCGTGAGCGCGCGACCGCTGTGCCGACCGCACGTCCTCCCGCCCCGAGCGCGCGTTAGGGTTAGGGTTTGGCTGGAGTTAGGGTTTCAAATTTCTGTGATTTTTGTAAGTTTTGGCAATTTTGTAGTTGTAATCTGGGAAAGAATTTGATAAAGTTGTAATAAAAGATTATGTTCATTGTAAGTTGTAGATGCATAAAAAATTTTGGTAAATTTTTTTTAGGAACGATTGACCGTAGAACGGTCGATATATAAAGTGGTAAGTGAATTTTAGGGTTTAGTCTGTTTCTTAGGGTTTGCAATCTCCGTGATTGTTTTCAGTTTTGGCAATTTTGTAGTTATAAACTGGGTAAAAATCAGATAAAGTTGTAATAAAAGATTATGTTCATTGTAAGTTGTAGATGCATAAAAAATTTTGGTAAATTTTTTTTAGGAAAGATTGACCGTAGAACGGTCGATACATAAAGTGGTAAGTGAATTTTAGGGTTTGGTCTGTTTCTTAGGGTTTGCAATCTCCGTGATTGTTTTCAGTTTTGGCAATTTTGTAGTTATAAACTGGGTAAAAATCAGATAAAGTTGTAATAAAAGATTATGTTCATTGTAAGTTGTAGATGCATAAAAAATTTTGGTAAATTTTTTTTAGGAAACATTGACCATAGAACGGTCGATACATAAAGTGGTAAGTGATATTTCGAAGGTTAGTGAGAATTCGTGTACGGTGAGGACCGCTATGTTAATATTGTTAAATAAGGTGCTACGTGAATCATGGAATGCGAAAATACGAGATATTGAACTTCATAATACAGTTGGGAGTAACATGCCGCGTAGATTTTTATTACATGCATAACATATAGCATGATATGCGACTAACCGACCCAACTGCTCGTACGACCTACTGTGTGGACCGGGGCCACTTTCCCTTCCTTGCCCGCTCGGCGTTGAACTCCTCCGCGGCCTCTTTTGCCTTAGCCGCAATTTCCCTCTTTCTCTCGCGCTCCATCTCGCGAGCCTCCCGCTCCCTACGCGTGCACGCTTCAAGATGAGCTTGCGTCTCGCGCTGTATACGCAGGGTGTGCTCGTGCTTGCGGCGCTCCTCCTCCAGCAACTCCTTCTCCTTTGTGACATTCCACTCCTCGAAGTCGAGGGTCCATTGGTCCTCAGGGTGGATCTCAAGATCGATCCATTTGCGGTAGCCACACAGGGGCTCCGGAGACTGTAAATACATGGGAGATATTGTTAGTGCGTGCTGTGAAGGAGAAAAGGTAGGGGAAAAGGAGAAAAGATATTATTACCGGCTGCCGATAGGTTGCGGTGTCAAAACGGCGGTTGGGGTAGTCACTTGAGTAGTTTGCGCAACCCCAGTAACGCATACCTAGACTGGTGCTGTGCTTAGACTTGAAGAACTTGCACACGTCCCCGCACCAACAAAGGGGAGGTGTCTCCCCCTCAGGTAGTAGTTGTGGCGAACGCTCGGTGGGGACGTCCGGGATGGGGTTGTTGCTACGCGGGCGCTCTGGGGGGGACCTTTCATCGTAGCACGATGAGCTTGTTCTACCCAGGCCTGTATCGCCCTTATTTTCTCATCGCGTGCGGCATCGCGGGCCGCAGCTGACCGTGCTATGTCACGGGTCTCCTCCCAATCCTTCACCATCTTGTCCCATTGCTTCTTCTTGCCTTTGTCCATCCCGGTTGGGTAAGGGAAGCGCGATGTAGTATGGGGGTTGGATGTGCAATGTTCGCTGGGAAATGGAATGCATACCAATTTATAGGGGTCGTTTTGTCTCTACTCGTACGTCTAAAGCTGGTCCGCGTGGTCGTAGCAGTGAGTACAGATGGGAGTGCTGCGGTACCACTGAAAAAAGGTCCCGTATTGTAATGTCTCTGAGCAAAGCTGCCCTGATTTGTCATCTCACTGAGCAAAGCTGACCTCTTGTTGTCATGTCACTGAGAACAGCTGCCCTCTTTAGTACTGTCACTGCCCAAAGCTGGCATGTTTTGTCATCCCACTGAGCAAAGCTGAGCCGTTTCGTCATGTCACTGCGCAAAGCTGGCATGTATTGTCATCTCACTAAGCAAAACTGCCCCGTTTTGTCATGTCTCTAAGCAAAGCTGCCCCGTTTTATCATGTCAATGCGCAAAGCTGGCATCTTTTGTCATCTCACTGAGCAAAGCTGGCCCGTTTTATCATGTCACTGCGCAAAGCTGGCATCTTTTGTCATCTCACTGAGCAAAGCTGCCCCGTTATGTCATGTCTCTGAGCACAGCTGACATGTTTTGTCATCTCACTGAGCAAAGCTGACCTCTTTTTGTCATTTGACAGAGCACAGCTGCTCTCTTTAGTAATGTCACTGCCCAAAGCTGGCATCTTTTGGCATCCCAATGAGCAAAGCTGCCCCGTTTTGTCATGTCACTGCCCAAAGCTGGCATCTTTTGTCATCTCACTGAGCAAAGCCGGCATATTTTGTCATTTCACTGCGAAAAGCTGTCCTCTGTCATCTCTTTGAGCAAAGCTGCCCCGTGTTGTCATGTCACTGAGCAAAGCTGGCCTCTTTTGTCATTTCACTGCGAAAGCAGACCTGTTCTGTCATCTCTCAGAGCAAAGATGCCCCGTTATGTCACGTCTGTGCGAAGAATTGTCCTTTTATTCGTTTGAGGTGAATGCAGCAAGTTGTCTCGTTTGGTATAAGTAGCACGGTTGGGGTCCCAGCACATTGTTCAGTCGAACAAAGAAGTACCCTGTCTTTCGTGCTTGAACAAACCATGTCGGAAGCCGAGGGGCCAGTGGGATTTGGGTCACCGAAGGACGACATTCCCTTAGAAAGGAGGGATATGTTCGGTCCACAGTACCGATTGATACCAAGTCGGCGTGCTCAACCAGCGTGGCTGAAATGCAGGCACAATGAGTACGCGGTCGTCCAGATCTTGGATTCCTCGAACGATGGCGGGCGACGTTTCTTCCGATGCTCACGCTCCGGGGTACAATTTAGTGATATTACATTTTTGTATTGCTTATGGACCCGCGAAGTTAACCGTCCTTTTTTTTGCAGATGGCAAAATGCGACTTCTCCCGCTGGATCGACCCTCCTCATGAACCGTATGTTGATCGTTATGTGGATACATTATGGGCTCGAATATGGGACTTGGAGTACCGAATGGAGAGCCTCACTGAGGAGAACAACGACCTCCGCGGACAGATGCAACGCGAGAGGGGCAACGAGGAGGTCGTGAATATAGGAAGCTCTTATGATCCCACATGTTGCTGCGCGAACCCGGGCTGCATATGTGCATGCCACTCCCACGACGGCCAGCCACGTCCGAGGCGGCCCCCTCAGCAATTCTCCATGTGGGTGCCACGAGGCTCGTTTGGCATGTAGGTAACGAGGGTTATGGTTGTGTCGTATTGTAGTTCATGTATGCGTTGAATTAAAATGTTGGGTGTACTACTTTCCATAAATTCTGTATGTGCAATGTATGTGTTGTTTCGTGTTGTAAGTGCGTGACGCCTTCATTTTCTGGGACCTTCAGGTTCTGTGGCCTCTTTCCGTAACGATGTAATGTGCAACGTTGTTAAGCATGTGATGGATTGGTTGTTATCTTCATGGAGTTGTTATGACAAGCCAAAAAAAATGCAATACTGAGCAAAGATGCCCCGTTTTGTCATCCCACTGGGCAAAGCTGGCATGTTTTGTCATGTCACTGCGGAAAGCTGGCCTCTTTTGTCATGTTACTGCGGAAAGCTGGCCCGTTTTGTCAAGTCACTGGGCAAAGCTGCCCCGTTTTGTCAAGTCACTGGGCAAAGCTGCCCCGTTTTGTCAAGTCACTGTGCAAAGCTGGCCCGTTTTGTCGTGTAACCTAGCAAAGCTGCCCTCTTTTGTCATGTCACTGAGCAAAGCTGCCCCTTTTTCTAAGGTCACTGCGCAAAGCTGGCATGTTTTGTGTCCGCACTGAGCATGCTGTCATTGCCTGATGCCTTCTTATTCTGTGGTCTTTGTGCGTGAGGCTGTCCCCCCCCCCCCAGGCTATAAAAGGGGGCCATTCCTCACCTAGTCCCGTGCCTTGTTATCACACAGCCTATAAAACGGAGCCATCCCTCACATGTTATCAGTCACCTCCTGAGTTAGTTGTTCGCAATCTTTGTAGTTTTCTTTCGTGCTCACTCCCCCGGAGTAGGCAATGAGTCAGCTCAGCACGTCTTCATGGGCACCCACGGTGATGTGCCCAAATTGCAACACGGTGGTTAGACGTAGGACATCACAGACGGCCGCGAATCCTGGCCGACACTACTACAAGTGCCCCCAACACTCGGTAAGTCTCATTGTTTCGGGTTCATTCAAATCGTGGTGGTATGTTTAATAATCATCTTGTCATGGAATCGCAGGAAGCTGCTGGTGGTTGCCGATTCTGGGTGTGGGAGGATGAAATGGGAAATAGGACAGACACTGTTCGCCGTGAGAGAGTTGTCGTGGGGGGTTGCGACCCCGTCGGGATGCGGCATCGTTTCGACAGACTAGAGTGGAAGATAAATTTAATGTTGTGTGCTATTTTGTTTCTTGTGTTTATTGTTATCCTAAAGTTGTAGTGTTGGAGGTTCTCCTCGTGTATGTTGTCAATGTTTTATGCTATGTTGTCGTCAAGGTCTTTTGGTAATGTTTTATGTACGGTTGTGTTGTGTTCGTTGGTGTGTTGGTGGTTGTACTACTTGCTACATTTCAGGTACGTGCAATGTATGTGTTGTTTCGTGTTGTCATTGCCTGATGCCTTCTTATTATGTGGGTTGTCCCGTGTTGTCATCTCTCTGTTGGATGTATGCCCTAGTAAACCAAAGAACTTAGAGCAACCCTTTTATACTGGAAACCATCTTTGAACATCAAACCATCAAGCACTTGAAAAACATCACAAAAATTACAAAAGCACAATTAAAAAAATCATTCATCATCTCCTTCTCGCCGCCTCGTACGGCGCAAATGATCCTCTGAGAAGGTGAACCTACTAGGGGAGCATGGTGCATCGCGAAGATCGTAGCGCGAGGGCTGTGGCCGAGGCGGTGGTGGGTACAACTGTGTGGACAGTTGCGACGGCTGGCCAAAAATCATAGATCCCAGCCATTCGGAGGAGGTGTCTACGTCCTACTTAGATGGTACAACTGAATTAGGCAATGGAAAGTACAAAAATTGTTATTATGTATAGCTTAGAACGTTAGTGCATACCGGGGTATGTGGCTGCTGAAATGACGATGTCGACGGGTAGTCCTGCATGTACTCCTGCGATGACATGCCTTCATAGGTCTGCCCAAACCACCTGTCCCGATCATCTAGGTTGCTCTGCACGGTAGGGAGATACGAGGGCATGGGCCCCTCTGGTTCGTCCGCAGAGTCAGGATCGCCCTCTGGAGTGGGCCCACGTCAGCCTGGAGAGCGCGGTCGCTCGTCCGTCGCCCTACGTGAAGACGATGCCCGTTGCGACGTGCTATCCCGTCGCAATTGCTGCAGGACGAACATGTGGTTAGACATAATTGGTAAACGAGTGTATGAACAAATAGTTGGCAATTGTCAAACCGCCAGGCCGAAGCGCGTGAAGGCCGAGCGAGCGTCCGGAGTGGGCCCCCCTCGTCCTGGAGAGCGCGGTAGTTCCTCCGTCGCCCTCCGTGATGACGTCGCCCTCCGTAGCAGCGTGCTATCCTGTCGCAATTGCTGCAAGACGCACATGTTGTTAGACATAAATCGTAAATAAGCCGATCAAAAATAGTTGGCAATTGTCAAACCGCCGATCCGAAGCGCGTGGAGGCCGAGCCACCGTAGCTGGCCCGACTCTCGGACTGGGATGGACGCGACGTCGATGGCCATGCTGATGGTGGTGCTGACGGCGGCGCGGAGGGAGGTGGTGGTCCCTGGCCACGTCCGCCACCGCGTGTAGCAACAACATCATCTCGGTGGCGACCACAACTCAAGCCCCGTATCGCACCCCTTGCAGTTTCGCTGATGCTGCGCATATAACCTACCCACCGAGATTCGGTATTTGACTTCCTATGTCGTATAGCCTCATTAGCCTCGTCGTCGATATGATGTAATCGGTCCACCTGCAGTGAAACAAACAGTCAGTTCAAACGTAATCCTGCACTGCGTAACGACATAGTAATCTCGTACCGCCTGGTCGACCCGTGCCGCTAGATGACGGTCTGGACCTTCCTGTATAGCGGCCTCGTGAACAGCCTGAAGTGTAGGATGTAGCACCTCCCCTGTAGTAAGCCTAATGCGGGTCCGTGGAGTGTACCAGTCAAGGTATGCCCTATACGTCGAGGGGTCGTCGGGGTCGTCCGGCCGTGTCTCATCCACAACCATGGTATCCGCATGCTCAGACCACATGTCTGTCCACACCCGCTGTGTGGCTCTCCAATCTTCTGTCGCTCGCCCTCTCCTCGATTGCCTGCAAGTTCATTGAGACATTACAACAATTAGTAGGGTAGTGACATTGAGACTAATGCAGTAATTAAATTTGGGGTGTAGTGACATACCGGTGGGTGATATCCGCAAGAGGGCGTCCTGCCATGGGAGGGACATGCTGGTACAGCCCGAACTGTCTCATGACTCGGTGTGGGCTGTACGGCTCGACGCAGTGTGCGAACACCAAGTGGCAGGTCGTCATCCAGTACCTGTGATCCTGCTCGCACTGAGATGACAACCCGTGGGGGGCCGTGTTCGCAATAAACCGTGGAGACCATGGCCACCAGACTACGTCGCGAAACGGCAGAAGCTCGAACCTCTGGTGGAAATCGTTGTACGCATGTCTCGGTCTCTCCCTGGCCCACCTCAACTGACCATGCGTCCAACGTGTACCCATTGTGGGCGCATCAACGAGATCGTCGCCATGATCGGGGCCGTACAACTGCGGGATGAGGGCATAAGGGTGCACAACAACACGACCAAAGGAAGGCCTGCCAACGGGGAAGTGTTCCCATGACCACAACTGAAGGAGAAGGTAGCAGGCGGCTAGGACCGGCTCGCTGGCCGCGGTACGCTGCGAGGCGTCACACAAGCCTCGGTATGTGGAGCTAAGAACTGCTGATCCCCAGCTGTACTGTGGCTGCTGACCAGGCCAGCCATCCGCCAAGGACTCCGCTAGCTGTATGTAGCTAGGCTGCACGGAGTCTCCAGTCGTGCTAGGGAACAAGACGTACCCGAACAGATATAGCAGGTATGCAACGAAGTGCGTCTGCACCGCGTCCTCATCTGCGTCTGCAGGACAGGTCATGTAGCGACGAAGCCATCCATGTGGCACCCCAGCTGCGTTGTCTCGGATCTGATGACCGAACCGGTGACCCAGACGGACCTTCCAATCTGCTACCTTTGGGGGTGGCACCACAGCAGCACCACGGACGGGTAAACCTGTAATCATCGTGACGTCCTGCAGAGTAACCGTCATCTCCCCCCACCGGAAGTGGAAGGTGTGAGTCTCCGGCCTCCATCGATCAACGAGAGCGGACAGCAGTGGCGCATCATACTGGAACCCATGCGGTAGATCCAACATGCGGGCAATGGGCAGCAGACCGGTGTCCCGCAGTAGTGGGATGTACCGCTGGTCGAGACGCCAGTTCTCTCGGGGGGCCCTAAGGACGAAGCAAGGAGGCCCGTGTGCGTCTCCAGACAACCACACATGGCATCGGTGGTGCTCGTCCCAACGGGGGTCTAGCAGCTCGAACGCCATGTCCTGCCAAATAAGGATAACAAGTTAGTGTACATTATAACAAAATGTGCAACAAATAACAACATAATTAACAACAAATGTAACGACAGGGAAACGTACGGAATGTACCAAAACATACATAAAATGTGCACACGAATATGACCCACACGACAAGGAAACATATAGAATGTGCGAACACATACAAAACATGGTAATGTGCAACACATAGCTACATCGAGCCAACAATTCAGCGTACACTTCCTGAGTAATACATTACATATGGATTGTAGTGCATGTCTACCCCGTAGGAATGGAACTCTGCACTCCAGGTTGCATACAAGTGCTGCATGTCGTAGTACTTGGAGATGTACTGTGTCGACGCCTGGTTCCATATAGCGCAGGCCGCGTACACATGGGAGCATGGCTTGTGCAGAAGCTGGGGCTTGTTGCAGGTGCAAGATGCTTCATCACCAATCGTGCATACCTGCTTGCGCTCCCCTCTACTGTGACCCATGACGTACTTCTGCCTTAGGCGGACCTCAAACTTCCTCCTTAAGCCATCAATGGGCTGAGCAATGTGGCATCGAGCCTTCTCCATCTTCCTGTCCATGAAGGCCTGCATGACCTCAGAGTATTGCTTGTTTTCCTCAAGGTGCTTCTGCGCCATCATGGCTCTATTCACAAAGTACCCGACGGTACGGTTCCAAGTCTCAGCCACGATTGCCGTGATCGGCAGGGATCTAACGCCCTTCAAGACACCATTGTAAACCTCGGATATGTTGGTTGTCATGATCCCATACCTTGCCCCACCGGTGTCGTGCAACAAAGACCACATTTCCAAGTCAGGTGCATTGGCCTGAACCCATTGTGAGAATGCTCCGACTCTTGTCGATCCCCCCTCCACGGCCCCTGCTTCTGTATGCACATGCTTCGTAGCCTCCTGATCAAGCTGCCTCCGCAAGGTGTCGAACTTCCGCGTTTGGTTCTGCATGCATAGCTTCTTGAACATCTTCATTAGGTCCTTGCTACGGAACCTTCTGTGGAAGTTCGCTGCAATATGCCTCATGCACCAGCGGTTCTTCACATCAGTCCACTGGAAGGGGGCTGCGTCCCATTCTGCAACGTCCGCAACGCAGACAGCAAGCCTGCATTGCGGTCGGAGATAAGGCACACTTCAGGGCATTCTTGCACTACGGCATGCTTCAAATTGCAAAGGAACCACAGCCAGCTATCTGTATTCTCGTTCTCCACAATTGCAAATGCCACTGGGAGTAACTGGTCATTTGCATCGGCTGCAACTGCGATCAGAATAGTACCCTTGTACTTGCCATATAGGAACGTCCCATCTACGGTTAGCACTGGACGGCACCACCTGAACCCTTGTATCGCCTGATGGAAGGCCCAGAACACCCTGTCAAGAATGAAACAGTTTGGGCCCTCCGTAGGATGAGCCCTCTGCTGCCTGTTTATGTACGTGCCTGGGTTTGATTGTGAAATTTGATGCAGCATTCTTGGGACCAGGTCGTACGCCTCCTCGTACGTCCCATACATTTGATGCAGCACCTTTTCGCTTCGCTCGCCAAACCTTCTTGTAGCTCACTTCGTAGCCCGCCGTGTTCGCTACTGCTGCCATTAGAACCTTCGGGGTAATTGACACATCCGCCTGGACAAGGTGCGCGACCAGCTCCGCAAGATACGATGATGTCATGTTGCGGTGTCTATGTACTGGGCCCGCAAGCTCGCAACTGTGATCTTGGAGCACCGTTATCCGGAACTCCGTGCCAACGCCCTTGTACCGTTGTGCATGGACTTTGCCACCACATGACCCGTCGACACACTTCACGACGTACGTGTCCGGCTTTGACTTGTGGACCCGATACGTTCGGCTTATGTTGACGGCATGTCTAGCAATAGCCTGCTGGACAGCACTCTTATTACGGAAGCACTGCCCCAAAAAGAGTGCACCCTCGCTGAACCCCCATTCTCCCTCCTCCCCCTGTGGCAGAACTAGGGCTACCGCTGCGATGTCGTCCAGTCTGGACGACACGTACGCACCTTCCGTCGTCACAACACGACCTACCACCCCTCCAGTTGCACCTTCGCCATCCTCGTCCTCTCCAGAGCTGCCTGTTTCCACCTCCTCCTCCTCCTCCTCGCTGCCATCTTCTTCCACCTGGTCCCCCAGATACTCATGACAGTCAATACGGGCGGCCCACCACCTCTCGTCCACACCTTCGTTGGGCTGGAAATTCTCCGCACGCCTCCTGTCGTCTTCATCACCCACTTCCTCGCCCACATGTTCTCCCGCAGAAGCGTCTTCATGACCACCGGCCACTACATCTCCACCAGCGGCAACTGAACCTACCATGGCTGATGATTCTGCCCTCTCCACGAACTCCACATACACCATTGGCCTCCCATATATCGCAGCATCAGGGTTGCACACGACCTCCATGTAGTTCGCCCATGAGGCATCATTGGTCACCTTCAGAAGTTGCCATATGCTCTCCCTTCCATCATCCACCATTGAGGCATAGACTGCCTCGATCCGTAACTTATTCCTTGCGGTCTGTCGATCGAACGCTGAACGGACACACCTCCGTAGCTCAGACAAGCTCGTGGCGCTCAGACCGGGTGCCCGGATCACGGTCCGCTCGCAATTTGACAGGTCCGCCCCATACGGCCCATCACGTACGAGACCACTCCCATAAAACACGAACAATTGTTCAATACCAGCCATTGCGTACCTAACATAAGTAACAATCGTACCATTTTAGTACACAGCATGTAACAATCGTACCATTAAAAAAATTGCAACATACATCACATTACATATTCATTTCATTTTTATTTGCATTGGTCTTATTTACAAAATTTCTTTCGTTACATTTTACTTAACGTCAGCTTTCACTAACCAATTTCAATTCCATTTTTTCCCCGATTACTGCAACATTTCCATTACTTATAAGTATCTTCCTAATGCGGCTTTCACTTATAAAACTTTACATAAATCAACAAAATAAATCTTTGTAATTTCATGTCCTCAGTTTATTTCATTTCACTATACCTTCGTACTACTTTCCTGGTATTTCTATTATAATAATCCAAATTTACTCCCAATTTTAATTTTAGACGTTGCCTACGGGCACACTAAGCCTAGTAATTATCCAAATTGTCTCTAATCTAACTACTGTTCCTACCACCTACAAATGCTCTAATATAAATATGTACTTTTTCAACACCTACACATGTAAGCACATATGTTCACCAAAAACTAACTACATTACAATATGTAACTTCAACATAAAATACGACATTATCTACACTACAATAAAGCATGCATCATATGTGGATTTTTACCTACACATACACACTTTATGACACATTGGCTTATAATACATATGTTCATATAAAGATTAGCTACAAATACGTAACGTACCAAATATTGCCATACCGTGTCACACATTCACATAAAATAACATTACCAAACGATAGTTTGTGCTAAGCGACTAATTATGGACTAATCACATACATAAAAATTTAGTTTCGCGGGCACAAGACTTACCTCTTCTTGAAGCTCACGACACGATCTACAACTTTTATACTTGCAAAATCCGCTGATTCCAAACAAAAACAACTCAAATCTACGTGTTTTCACTCCTCTCTTCCCTTCACTTTCTCCCTCGCTCTATCTTCACCTCAGCTGCGAATGAGCGTTCTGGCTTCGACAGCAGTTCTTCTCCCTCCCTTGCGCTATGGTTCTGGTCTTTTAAGTGTGCATTCAGCACCCATGGAGAGGGGGCCGTTTGTGCCCTAACGACACGTGTGCAAGTGGACAGAAGAAAGCACTACGCGCGCTGGCTTCGCTTTTCCTCCTTTCGGCGGACGGACGGGACGTGCGGTCGCAGAGTGATTCCCGCGGTCGCCAATTATTCGCGCGCTGGAGGCGGCACTCGCGCGATCGGCAGATGAAACGCGCGCTGGAGGACGGTACTCGCGCACTCGGCCAATGAAACGCGCGCTCGGCCATTGGATCATGCGGTCGGGCGGGTGATGGCGCGCTCGGACGGCGGGGTCGCGCGGTCGGGAGCGGCGCAGGCGGGTCGTGCGGACTGGTACCGCACGACCCAATGAACAGTGCGGTCGTGCGGTACCAGTCCGCACGACCGGGGCACGTGGCGCGACGGGAGAGACGCGCGGTCGGGAGGGGTCCAAAATTGGAATTTTTTTGCACAGGGGGCCCAAAACGGAATTTTTGATGTTTTGGGGTCCAACAGTGTCCAAAATTCCCGTCCAAGCATGCGTGGGGCCCATCGACACGTACGTGACTTCCCGCCGTCGACTCGTTCTCCTCCCCCAGTCTTGATCCAATTCCCTAACGCTCGCCCCTTATGGCGACCATGGCCCCGACCATGAACATCCATCAGTAATACCCTTGTACATTTTCGTAGTGCGGTATATGTGGTTTATGTGGAGTTTAGGTGGTGGGATTAGTCCTATATTACTTGTCTAGAGTGAGTTGTAGTCATAGTTGTCAATTCCATTCCGGAGCCCATTCTGATTTGATTTTTGGTATAGAATGCGCCGGCACCGGTCCATTCCGATATACTATTTTAGATTTTAAAATTTTAATATAATAATTATATATATTTATTCATAAGTATATATGTAATTATATGCACACAAATTTTCACTTAAAATCTCAGTTTAAATATATGACTATAGCATAAAAATAAGAGATCACTTTAATTGTGCCCGTTATCGAAATAGATGATAAGACAAATACTACAAATTCTCAATGCAATCCCCTCGTTCAAACTCCTACTAAGAGTAAATTACCAAAACATCAAGTATTACAAATTGTTTAATTGTTCTAGATGATCTGGTCCCTGACGGATGTATCTTGTCATAATAAAACAACTCGGCCAGGACACATGATGTGATGACAAAGTAGGTCGGGAACAACATAGCCAGTCAACCCTATATATGCAGTTGGTACCGGAATAAATGGTATAGAATGGCCCGATATTGGCCAGTATTAACCGATATTAAGGCCGGTATGGGATTAAGGTTGCTGTGTGCCATTATAGGTGTTGGTATGGTACATGCTGGCCATTCCGGCCAGTACCAGAGTGGAATTGATAAGGATGGTTGTAGTAGCATATAATGTTTGTTGGGTCCAAACATAGCACCTTTAGGTTAACTCTTTTGCACGAAGTGAGGACAAAAGTGTAAGTGAGGGTGCTATGCAGGGAGATTCAATTTTTTGCCACTCTTAAGATTGACCAATTCACTATGTCACTTACATGTGGGGTCACCTAAGTCACTGACAATGGGCCAGGGTGGCAAATCTGTTGCCACTGGACTCATAAGAGTGGCAAATGATTAAATTTTCCTGCTATGCATGCGTAGGTCCACCCTATGGAGGGTTGGGCATTGAGTGGATTTTGGGCTAAGGTGTCATATGGTATCAGAGCATCAACTCTCAATGCATTGGTACCATCAGCATGGAGGTTGCACCGAGGGGTCGTTAGGAATTTGCCGTGTATATGGTATGCTGTCAAGGGCATCAGCCCTTAAGTGGGGTGAGTGTAATACCTAAGCCCATTTGTAGTGTGGCCCATGTGGAGGTATGGTGATAAGATTAGTCTCACATTGCTTGTCCAAAGTAAGTTGTAGTAGTATATAAAGCCTGTTAGGTTCAAACGTAGCCCCTTTGGGTTAACTTTTTTTGCAAGAATCGAGGATAAAAGTGTAAGTAGGGTGCTATGCATACGCAGATCCACCCCATGGTGGGCTGAGCATTTAGCAGATTTTGGACCAGAATGTTACACCATCACCCCACTGTATCATTCTCCTTCCCTTGCAACTGCTGGAGATCGAGCTGGCTTTAGGGTCAAGTTGAAAGTTTCATCGAATCAAATTAAAAGTTTTTTAATCTAGTCGAAAGTTTTTTAATCCAGTTGAAAGATAGTGATGATACTGTGGGAGTGGTCCTATGGCAAAATAGCTCGACGCTAGAATGATAAAAAGCTTAACACCTCTTATTTGACTTTTTCACTATTTTAAAATACGAAAAAGATTCAAATCTGTGGTTAGAGTCGAAGATACTTGGTCGAAGTCGAAGTCGTGGTCGAAGAGGACTGTGGCCGAAGAGGAAAGTGGTTGGCATCGAATGGCCGTGGTCGTCAAAGGGTTGTGGTTGAAGGGGATAGTGGTTGAGGGGGCAGTGGTCAAAGTCGAAGATCCGTGGTCGTCATCGAAACCATGGTCGAAGAAGAAAGTGGTCGACGTCGAAGGGACGTGGTCGAAGGGGACGATGATTGAAGAGGGTAGTGCTCGAAGTCGCGGTCATGGTCGTAGTCGTAGCGCCCGTGGACATGGTCGTAGCGGTCATGGTTGTAGTCGTAGCGCCAACCCCGAGGGCACCTACTGGTTCGTCCACAACCTTCACTACTACAAATTCCCCCTCCAGTTGGACATCCCCGTAGCCTACCCTCTAGGTCACCCCCGAGATCGAGCTCCCCACCCTCGACGGTAAGACCCACAAGGTCTCGTACTCTCCATAGATTGTAACATACTTTTGACCACGAGGTGTGATCGATGGCTTCTGATTTATGACCACAAGCGTTGGTCGATGTGTTACGATCGCAAGATGTGGTCGATGTCTTCCGACTTATGACCATGAGCGTTGGTCGAAGTCGAAGATCCATGCTCGAAGTCGAAGATCCGTGGTCGAAGGGGACCGTAGTCGAAGGGGGCCGTGGTCAACATCGAAGGGTCGTGGTCGAAGGGGACAGTAGTTGAAGGGGGTAGTGATCGAAGTCGAAGGCGGCAGTGGTCGGGGTCGTGGTGGAAGTCGAGGCTGTGGTCGAAGTTGACGCCGTGGTTGAAGTCGGGGCTAAGCAAGCTGGCGCCGTCGGGCGACAGGGCACAAGCGCACTGGAGGCCTGCCAACGTACAACCACATGCGATGGTCGACTGTTCCTGACCTACAATCACGTGCGATGGTCGACGGCTTCTAACTTACAACCACGAGGTGTGATCGACGGCTTCTAATTTACGACCATGAGTATTGGTCGATGTGTTTCGACTTACGACCATGAGGTGTGGTTGATGTCTTCCGACTTACGACCACAAGCGCTGGTTGATGTGTTCTGACTTACATCTCAAGGAATCCTCGATGACTTCCGACGTACAACCACGAACGATGGTCATCGACTTTTGATGTATGACCATGAGCCATTGTCGAATGCTCCCGATTTAGTACCACAATCAATCGTCGACCGCTGCCAACTTACAACCTACAATCCCAACCTACGATCACACGTGATGGTCGACCACTTCCGACTTACGACGATGTGGTGTGCTTGAGGGCTCCCGACCTACAACCTCTAGTTGTGATTGATGTCTTCCAACTTATGACCACAAGGTGTGATCAACAGCTTCCAACTTACTTAACGGATTTAAAAACTTTTAGAACATGTTTATATGCATATTCTAAAAAACTTTACCACCCGTGAGTTTTAAAACATAGTATGATAAATTTTAAAAATCTGTAACACACGAGCATTCATCTAGTATGTGTGTGTAGACATACGCACATCTATAGTAGTATGTCGATAAACGAAAGCTATCATTCAATCAAGGGCCGTGTGACCTTTTGATTATCAACAACCCTCAAAAACATGTTCGCGACAACATCATCTCTTGTGACAAGACCAACAGCCTTGACAGAGTGGAGTGCACACATCCACATAGCAGCAAGCATAGATACAAGAGGGACATTACAATTAGAGGGACTTCAATCAGCTCCCTCATGACAAACCAGTCTGTTAGGTCAAATAGTAACAAAGGCACAGCTGAATTCATATGAGATACTCCAACCGGAATCTGTTAAATGGTCAAATATTGGCAGGCGTGAGAACTGAGATGAACTGCTGCAGAGGCAGGACCAGTGAGTGGACAACGACGAAGCTTTGCCCCTTGCCATGCCTGCAAACAGGTGTTAGTGCATAGGCATCCATGTCCATGCACCTAAAGCCCACTGGTTGTATCAACGGCCAGCTTCCAAGCTCGAAGTCAACAGGCAGGAGATGGCAACAAATCCATGGTGAAACACGTCTGTAGATCAATGCCCACGTAGGATTGCTGGACACAGTGGCCACTAGCCACACGCTGATGTTTCAGTCAAAATTGTCAGTAAGAAACTTATGTGGACATAAGCTTATGGCGGCGAAGAACACAATGCAAGGTCAGAGCAATATATGCGAGAAGTCAGATGCATGTCCGAGTAAGCCTTTTAAAAACATCTTTAAGCCTCCTTCCCACACTACAATTCTACGAACACACCAACACCTAGAAAGGAACCAAGGAATGATGGAAAGGCAAAAGAAAGGTGGAAGTCTTGGAAGGCAACAAAAGTAGGCCGGTAATAGTACAAAACACATGACTACCCATGGTTCACGTAAACAAAGGGGAATCAATTTATGCTACTGCAGAGTAGTAGACAGTAATGAGTAGATATCAGAACATGTAACACTAATTTCAGTAATTAGAACTTTAATCCTTACGCAGAGGCACTACTTCGACTAAACAAACAAAATAGCAGCAATGGAGAACATGACAATGGACAGTAAGTACCGACAATCTCGGTAGTAAAAGGAAAGACTAATGAATCTCCTCATCTTCTCCAAGTTCACCATCTTCAAGCTCCTCATGCGCACCATTTCTACGGGAACTATCTCGATCCCTTCTATGTCTTTTGTGCCGGTTTTCACTATCCGAGTCTGAAGCATGGGTATACTGCATGAATGACAAACAATCTCAATACATGTTTTAACCATATGTATTCAACCATGCTAATTCTCGATGTAATTTATGCAGGAGATATTTTACATATTACAACTATCGTATATCAATAGTGGCAGTAATCAGCAATATTTCAGTTAATTTTTATAGTGATCCAAGAATTCTGGTTGTGCTCAGGTGGATTCTTCTACTACTAGCAACTACAGCTTGGTGGCAGAAATGTACTCCAATTCACCCTATGCTGTAGTCCGAATTGTGAACTTTGAACCAAAGTTTTAAAAACTGTACAATAGGAATCAATGGGATTAATTTGGTGGTACTATGCATATAAATGCTCAAGCTGGTATGTTATATAATCATTTTCCCCTTTGCTCTACAAAATTCTGTATCACAAGAAAAAATTGCCCAATATGTTAATACTAGTCTGGATGTGTGCCACACAGGGACATCCATGTTATTTTTTCCCCATTCGATGGATGCCAGTGTTACTTTCCAACAATTCTCCGACAGTCATGGAGCGAATTTGTAGTGTCCTAGAGCCAATTTCCCATTTACCAATAGAAAACACTACTGCAATACTAAATTATACTACAAAAATTTGGTAGAAGGGATGGAGTGATGACAGTGTTAGTTTGCAACGATTCTCCTACAGTTATGGAGAGAATTTGTAGTGCCCTACAGCCATTTACTGATATAAAACACTACTATAATACTAAAAATCTAAAATATACTAATACATATACAAATGCATCACCAAACAGTTCAAGTATTGGTCCAGTTAACATCACAAGACAAAGGCAAGCATGTTCTAAGTTCAGTAACACAAGTTGGAAATTGGAGAGCACTAAAATACGGTGTGAAGACTGGAAAGGAGCCGGTCTTTGAGGCGAGGAGGCAAGGATTGCAGATATACCAGAACTAAAGGAGATAAGTCATACTAAATCTGTTTTTTTTTTTTGTATTGTCTTAGCACCAAGGGTTGTACACACCAAGGATCGAAAAACCGGAACCGGGGCAAATCCCGGCCGCCAGGCGGTACCGGTAACCGACCGGTTACCGGCTGGTTACCGGAAATCCCGGATAAAAACCGGTTAAATTTTGCCAAATGAAATTTTTGGGCGGGGCGGGAGGAGACCGGTAACCGGTCGGTTACCGGAAATACCGGTGGAAAAACGGGATAAACCGGTAACACATCTCTGCTGCTACTGCTATGCTGCTTTGCTGCTGTGCTGCTTTGCTGCTGCTGCTTTCTCCTCTCCAGGGTTCGGTTTGCTGCTGCTTTGCTGCTCTCAATAATGTTTGGCACTGCTGCAGCCTCAGACTTTCTCCCCCACATGCAGAAAAGCTCCCCTTTCCCATGCCCATGGACCCTACATGCTCCCTAACATATCATTAAGCATCCAATGCCCCTAGAAGCCTACAATGCATCTACAAATTCAAAATTTCAAATTTCAAAATCCGGCCGGTATTTTTTCTCCCGGACCCAGCCGGGTTTTCCGGTTACCGGCGGTTACCGGCCAGTAACCGCCGGTAAACCGAACCCTGGTACACACAATACAACACCATATCAGCGCTAATCACCAATGTTTAGAACCTTGATTTGCATGAAAGGAATAACTGTTATACCTTCCTAGATTTCTTGCGATCACTGCTATGTCTTCGAGACTTCTTTGAGTCGTCCTTCTCATCCCTTTCAGAGCTTACTTCATCTGTGGTGTCATGGTGGCGTCTTTTATGCTTCTTTGGTTTATCTTTCTCTCTTTTCTTATCTTTTGAACCATGGATGTCCACATCAGCACCATCAATCTCCATTTCATCTCTCCTTGACCGATCCTTTCCTTTTTCCTTTTCTCTTTCTTTCTCTCGGTCTCTTTCTTTTTCTTTGCGCTCTTTCTCCTTCCTTTCTTTCTCTTTCTCTTTCTTCCTCTCTTTCTCTTCACGTTCTCTCTCTTTTTTTGCCTTCAAAGAAGAAAATTTCCAAAAAGAAGCCATAAGCAGATGAACAATACAACTGACAAGGAGAATGGTATGCTGCAGCTAATAAAAGTAACTAAGTTGCATTCACACATATACACATTTGGATAGGTAGCACAAGTTGATACATTGAGGTGTACATTTACCAGTTGGTAACAAGTGTGCTTGCTGCCCACCTAATAATAATGACTATGGTACATGTGCTTGTATTTTATGCACTTTCCATACACTTTTTCAACCATCCACTACGCATCTTACAAGTGGGAGTGTGGGCAAAGTGGGAAAAACTACAAGCGGAGAAAAAGCAAAGAAACTTTTTATAGCTAAAAGTTGTTTGTACCATAGCCATCCACATAGTAAAAATTCTATAACAAGAACCAAAAAAGAAGTAATAAGCACTGATAGTAAATGATTCAACACATTACAATACAACTATTACCTTTTCTTCCTCCCTCATGCGCTCTTTCTCTTTCAACCTTTCCTTCAGGTGGACAACACACTCTTCAAAAAGCTCTTTAGCATAAGTCTCGCTGTCCAAGGCCCTAATGCAACAAATCCAACAAATAAATCATTCCCTGTCAAATGAGGCAAAATAACAAATAGAAAATCTGATAATGGCCACTATCACACAGCAATTCAAACATTCATTTTACATTAGGAATTGTTGTTGACATCTGAGACCCAAATCAACATTTTGCTTACCATGTTTGTAAATAATTACAACCATTGTTTCACCAGAATTGTTACACTGTGCCAATATTGCATAGGACACAGAATTGTTTCAATGAGCCAATATTGCATAGGACATAAAGACACTCCGATTTTGTTTACAGGTAAGCCCCAAATAATCTCGAAAGGACACATCTAATATTTAGTACCAAAGAATCTGGCTTAAAAAAGTTTTAAAATGTACAAACAAAAAATTTTAAAAATGACTGTCGTAACTTGTAAGTATGCAGGATTGCTACAAATCTAAACCTTAAGACCTTCCCAAATAATTTTTTAAGATCTAAAAACTCAGCTTGCTTTTCGCATACCAAACTGAACAAATTTGATCTGCAACTGGAAGCAACTGGCCTAGTTTACTTAACATTAAAAACAATAACACCAGTATAAAATTTTCTGTACTGTACCGTAGAACAGCCAGGATTAGTAACAATTTTTCTTTTCCGGCTAGCAAGGCCAGTACACCAACCAGTTTAGCGTGACTAGGTAGCATGGAAAACTGTTATCATAATACTTAAAAAAGAGGATTGCCTTCACCTGTACTCCTGGCTATCTTCAAATAGTAGTTTAGAATCATCCCATGTTGAAGAAACTGATATTTCCTGCAGATTTTCAAAGAAACATAAATCAGATCAAAAGGATGACATCTCCAAACAAATCTATCTTCCAACTTATCTCATTGAAAACACTTGATTAACTAATTATAATGTTGCTCTCAGTGTGAGGCAAAACATAGGTTTGGGCACACATGGCCGAAACTGAAGTGTTGCGCTATTTCAATGGAATGTCTATTGTTCAGAACATACAAACTTTAAAACTAATTAAAATAGAAGGCAAAGCATAGAAAACGGCCGATAATTTTTCAGTTTCTAGCCAGTTACCGGAATCACAGGATCTGGGTTTAGGACTGGTCCTGGGAACCTGTACTGTTATCTCACATTTAGGACCCAAACTAATGTCCTAAAGTTTTTCAGTTTCTAGTCGGTTATCGGAACCCCACAGGATCTGGGATTGGAACTGGTACTGGGAACCTGTACTGTTATCTCACATTTAGGACCCAAACTAATGTCCTATTTGAGTGGCTAACGCAAAATCAACTATCAAAACAGAGCTACTGCTGGTAAACAGATGAGAACAGAAAAGAGCCATAAGAAAACGAATGTCATAATCGGCACAACAGACCATGTTTAGTAAACAGAGGACAACCAATTGGGCAGACCAACGCTACCCCAAGGGTCCCACAGGCCAGAGAAGGATTGCGGGTTGGGCCAACCAATGACCTGCATAGTACCTACTTTGGCACCACAGGGAAGATATCGAGTCGGCCCAACCTGCCCCACTAGCACCCCTAATTATTAGAATATCATTACGTATACATAGAAGCAACAAAGCATACAATTTAGCCAATAAATACCAAAGTACAGCCAGTTTTCCAAGGTATTATATCGTCAATGACCAGACTTCCTATAAGATTACCTTACAAATTATGACATAACACTTAATTAGCATGTTAATCACAGTGTTACCACCACATGTGTCAATAATATTATTTACAAAGTAAATTTCTTTATGAAATTGACAAATAATACCAAGTGGAACATAAGTAAAGATGCCCTTATGGATCATGTTGATTACCTATAAAAAATGCCCGTTAGGCTGATAAGACTTAAAACTTGTTTTCTGTCCTACACTCCTAAGCATGACAACCTGGCATTTTATTGCTAAGTATAGCAGGACCATTTCATGAAGGCAATCAACTGGCGTGGCAAATAATAATATGCTATTAATACCTTTATTGAGTACAGAAGATCTGAAAAGTTTTCACCCAGTCGCTGGCGCTTCTTAGCCTCCTTTAGATCCTTTTCTCTGAGCCTTTCAATTTGGTCATCATAAATAAGCTGCAGCACATCCAGAAAAGATAAACAACACCATCAGGAAGGAAAACTGCAGTCATAGTTAAAACTCACTATGGCAAATTGGCAATCACTACTAATAATAAAAAAAATACCACTACAGCATATCTATAGTTTATCATCAGACATTGATCAGAACATCAGACTACACCTTGATGTTTATGTTTGATATTCCTTTAAAAGCGTCATCCTCTGTAACAGCAGCTCGGAAATCCTCCAATGTCCATGAGGTCATCATAGGAATCTAGAAGAAATAAGAAGGTTGTCGACCATAGTGTGATAAATATACGCTGCCTTAATACTGTATAGTAAGATGCAGCACACAAGTAGAAAAATATTGAAAAGAAAAAGTACCTTTACAGACTTCAGTGCGTCTTTAATTAGGTTCTTGTCATCTTGATACTGAGATAAAACGATAGCAGGAAACCATCAGTTTGCGCAGACAAATAAAAGAAATCTCTGAAAGGACTTTTTTCATGAATAGAACAGAATGAAATACATAGTAGATTTTTTCCAATCATGAATATCAACATAAATTAACTATGAATTAACAGAAAATGCTCAATTGAAATGGAAATAATATGATTCAACATCAGAAAAAAATATACAGTTAAAAACAAGCTTGCAACTGCTGGAAGCAACGGGCACTCTAAAGAAGCAAAAGTTGCGTCCAAAAGAGTACAATGTACAAGAAAGTTTCATACGTCAATTTGATTGAGACGTAACTATTTTAAATAGAATAACAAAAGGTGCAGGATTATCAAATGGAGCTGCAAGGCAAAATTGTGACAATCCTAATTGAATCAATGTCGTGGATTCAACGGCAATGGCGCACTCAAGAACACTTGGAACAGGTAAGAACTCAGATGTTTTGGTGCTGCCTCAACTGGCTGCTTTTCTTTGTATATTAGACTCATATTTAAAGGGAAACTTCAAGAGCTAACAACGGCAGTTTGCACTGACGTGCCATGCCACGATCAGCACTAATGCCTTGCATTAACATGCTTCTTAAAACTGAAAAACTCCCTGTACTTCCAAGCTCGAGACCCTCCTCTCTGGGTCACCAGCTTCTTAGCCCTCTCTTTTTTTTTCCGGTTGGTCCTGGGTCTGGCCTTTTCTTTTTTTGTGGCGAGTCTTTTTTCCTCTGGGGGTTGGTTGGTTGTGGGTGTGCGTTCGTGTTCGGGTTCGGCTTTTTGCCTAACTCTTTGTACTTGTTTTTTTTCCTGCCTTAATGAAATGACACGCAGCTCTCCTGCGTTGTTCGAGAAAAAAAAAACTGAAAAACTGACCACTAACTGAAAGGAAAACAATGACCAGTAACTGGAACGAAACAGTAAGATGAAAGATGGTGAGATGCTGGAGTAAGCCATTTCAAACACCCCCCCCCTACTCCTTGCTGATCTCACCGACCTTGTTGACACCGATCAACCCGCGCAGCTCAAGGAACCGCACACGACCGAGCGCCTTGGTCAGAACATCCGCCAATTGTGTCTCCGTCGAGGTATGCTGGAGGACGATCTTGTTCCCGTCGATACACTCCCAAATAAAGTAAAAATGAGTATCTATATGTTTACTTCGGTCGTGGAAGACGGGGTTCTTGCTAAGAGTGATGGTGGACTGGTTGTCCACCTTGAGCTCTGGCGCTCCAGACTCGATTCCTAGCATGTCAGTTACGAGCCGAGCTAGCCAGATGCCTTGGCAGGCCGCTGTTGCTGCTGCAATGTACCCTGCCTCACATGAGGACAAAGCCACCACCTTCTGCTTGGAAGACTGCCAGGTGATAGGGTTGCCGGCCAGGAAGAAGACGATGCCGCTAGTGCTCTTGCGCGTATCGATGTCGCCCGCCATGTCAGCATCGCTGTAGCCGACCAGACGGACTCATCCCTTCTCCCGCCTGGCGTAGTGAAGACCGTAGTCGCGAGTTCCCGCCAACTACCTCAGCACGCGTTTCACCGCATTGAGATGGTCCTTGTGTGGTTTCTCCATGAACCGACTCAGATAGCCTACCGAATAAGCTAGATCTGGCCGGGTGTGCAACAAGTAGCGCAGTCCGCCAATGACGCACCTGTACTCGGTGGCATCTACCAGCGGCGCGGTGCTGACCTTGCTCAATTTGAGCCGAGGCTCCATGGGCGCCGAGCTGGGGTTGCAGGAGCTCATGCCGCTCCGTTCTAGCAGCTTGGCTGCGTAAGCGGATTGACAGAGTGTGATGTCGTCAGGGCTCTGGTTCACCTCGATGCCGAGGTAGTATGACAGAAGCCCAAGGTCACTCATCAGGAAGACGCGCTTCATCTCGAGTTTGAACGCCACGATCTCACTGCTGCTGGTGCCAGTGATGATCAAGTCATCGACGTAAACTCCGACGATCAGCCATGACGCCCCTCTGCTTCGCATGTACACGCCGTGCTCAGAGTTGCTCCTTTGGAAACCAAATGATACCATGGAAGCATCAAGCTTGGCATTCCAGGCCCTCGGTGCCTGACGTAGACCATACAACGCTTTGCGAAGGCGCAGTACCTTATGCTCGCTGCCGTTGACGACGAAACCCGGCGACTGACTCACGTACACCTCTTCCTTTAGCTCGCTGTTGAGGAAAGCGCTCTTGACATCCATGTGATGGACCTCCCAGCGCTCATGCGCCGCCAGAGCCAGCAACGTCCGCACGGACTCCATTCACACGAACGGGGCAAAAACCTCGTCGAAATCGATGCCCGCGCGCTGCACGTAGCCTTTGGCGACTAGACGTGCCTTGTGCCGAATCACGTTGCCGTGCTCATCGCGCTTCACCTTGAAGACCCACTTAAGCCCGATTGCACGGTGCCCAGCGGGAAGTGTAGCGAGCTCCCAGGTGTTGTTGTCCTCGATCGACTTCATTTCTTCACACGTCGCTTGGCGCGAGCTCGCCTCGCGCTCTGCTTCGCTGAAGGAGACAGGCTCGTCCGCCGTGGTGAACAACAATTCCTCATCAAGCACCCGGGGCACAAGCCCAGGCGGCGAGGCAGGCCCGATGATGGCATCGATGGCGCGGAACCGAAGTGGATCATCAGCATGGTCCGCGTCCAGGTTCTCATCAGGATCAGCTGGTGGCATGACGAACTCAATCGGCGCACTCACGGGTAACGTCGTGGGCGCGTACTGTTCCGGCGGCGTCATGGGTGCAGAGGCCGATGGAGACATACGAGCTGGTGATGCAACGTCAACTCGAGACATACTGGTGACATACTCCGTGGTGTACTCGACAATGAAGGGCTCAATATTGCCCGGATCACCGCCGCTATCATCACCCCAGTTCCACTGAGCAGCTTCGTCGAAGACGACGTCGCGGGACACCACAATGCGCTTGGTGGAGGGGTCGTAGCAGCGGTAGGCCTTGGAGCCACGCTCATAGCCGACGAAGATGGTTGGCGTGCTGCGATCATCCAACTTCTTGAGTCCCGGCCGTGTCAACTTGACGTGAGCGACGCAGCCGAAAATCCTGAAGTAGTGGACGGTGGGGCATTCGCCGTGCCAAACCTCAAAGGGGGTTTTGCCGTCGAGCGCGCGTGTCGGGGCACGGTTGAGGATGTGCACGGCGGTGTTCACGGCCTCACCCCAGAAGTAGCCACTTCGCCTTGAGCATAGACCGCGCCATGCCGACGATGCTCTGGTTGTGGCGCTCCACCACCCCATTCTGTTGTGGTGAATAGGGTGCGGTGAGCTGCCGCTGGATGCCACGCTTGGCGCAGTACTCGCCGAACTCCACGGAGGTGAACTCCCCCCCCCCCATCAGTGCGGAGGGCCTTGAGGCGCCTCCCTGACTCAACCTACACGGCCGCCTGGAAGTTCTTAATTGCTACCGATGCTTGATCCTTGCTTGACAGCAGTTGGAGCCACATGTACCGACTTGCATCATCAATAAGTAGCAAAAAATACTTGTTACCGCTTGGAGTTGTGGGCGCGATGGGTCCGCACAAGTCGCCGTGGAAGAGGTCGAGGATGTGCTCTGCTCGCCGCTGCGCCTTGTTAGGGAACGGTGCGCGTCTCTATTTGCCGATGAGACAGTTGTCGCACACTTGATCCACCTGATCAAGCGGCGGCAACCCACGTACCATCTCCCGTTGGGCGAGCATGCGAAGGGACTTGAAGCTGATGTGGTCATATCTCGCGTGCCAGCGCCAAGCCTCCTCCGAGCTGCGCGCTGCCAGGCACACAGGTCGGCTGATACAGAGTTCCAGTATGTAGAGGCGCGAAGCAGAGCGACGGACCCGGGCTAGGAGCTTGCTCTGCTGGTCGTAGATCCGCAGAGCCCCAGAGTAGAGCTCGATGCGGTAGCCCGCCTCTTCAAGTTGACCGAGACTAACGCTATTCGCCGTCAGTCGGGGAATATAATATACTCTAGTCAACACGCGATGCTCGCCGTTCTTGCAGCTGAATACGACGGTTCCACATCTCTTAATCTCGACCACAGAGCCGTCCCCAAAACGAACCGTGCCGGAGATGTTGCCGTCGATGTCGGAGAAGGCTGACCGGGCCCTGGTCATATGGTTTGTGGCCCCCAGTGTCAAGCACCCAGCCAAGCTGGGCGAAGATCGTGGCCTCGTGGATTTCGATGCGGCGCATAGGCGCTGTCGATTCGGTCGGCGGTGCTGCAAATGGGACAGAGTGGCGCTGCGCCTGGAGCGAACGGAACGGACGGAGCGCCTGACGGAGCAGACGGAGCGGGCGATATGCCTGGAGCGTACGGAACGGACGGAGCGTCTGGTGTGGGCTGATCTCCCGATCCGGTAGGCGGCGCTGCAGCTGGAGAGGATGGTGGAGCGGGCGGAGATGTCGATCCGGCCGGCGACGCAGCAAGTTGAGCGAGCGGTGGCGCTGCAGCTGGTGTGGGCGGATCTGGCAGAGTTGCGTGCGCTAACAGCAAGGTTGGTTGGTCCTCTCCTTCCACAACGTGGGCCTGCAACATTTTCTTGGGCCTGCTGCGGCATTCTTTGGCCCAATGGCCCACTTTCCCGCAATTACGGCAATGATTCGCCGTGAACTCCTGAACCACCCCGCTTGCGCCTTTTAGGGTTGCCAAGCTGCTGCCGCCACGACCGCGCCGGGTCTTCCCACACCTCTTGCCGTTGCCGCCCCCCCCCCCCCCCCCCCCCCCCCCCCCCCCCCCCCCGCGCGCTTGATCCGCTGCCGGAGCTCTGCTGCTCACGACGTGCTTTCCACCGTGCCTCCCAATCCTCCTCACAGAGCAGCAACCGTCCCATCGCGTCGGTCAACGGCTTCAGTTTTGCGCGTTGCTCGAAGACTCGGAGGCGACCGACGACCTCCTCGACCGAGACGGTGTTGAGGTCGAGGAGCATCTCGATTGCGACGGCCGCCAGGTTCAGCTTCTCGGGGACCACCTGCAGCAGCTTCTTCACAACCTCAGCGTCGGAATTCTCGTTGTCGAGAGTGCGGAGGTTGTCGGTGAGCCCGATGATACGGAGCGAGAACCCATCGACGGACTCGTCTTCCTTGAAGACGATGGAGTTGAACTCTTGACGGAGCTGCTGCGCGTTCGCATCCCGCACACGCTCGACGCCGATGCGCACGGTCTTCACCACATCCCATGCCTCCTTCGCCGTCCTCTTCCTAGCCAGACTCGTCCACATGTCCTGCGACACGGCACGCAGAAGGGCAGCAAGAGCCTGCCTGTCTTCCCGTGCATCACCGCCGCCCGGTTCTATCGCCTCCCACAATCCCTGCGCCTGGAGGTTCACCGTCATGACCAGCGACCACTCCTGGTAGTTGGTTCCGGTGAGCATCGGGTAGGAGATGGCGGCGGAGGTTTTCTCGACGATGCACTCGACGACAACTTCGCGCGGCCTGGCGCTCCGGTGGCGCGAACAGCGTGATGGCGAGCGACCTGGGCGTCGAGGTGGCGTGCGTGAGCGATCAGACGACTGGTTCCCACCAGTGTTGTCGCCGGTGATCCTCCCGCCACTCGAGCTTGGTGGCGGCGTGGCCATGGCGACCTCCTAGATGTTGACAAGGCTCTGATACCAATTGTTGTGGATTCACCGGCAATGGCGCACTCAAGAACACTTGGAACAGGTAAGAACTCACATGTTTTGGTGCTGCCTCAAGCCCTCAACTGGCTGCTTTTCTTTGTATATTAGACTCATATTTAAAGGGAAACTTCAAGAGCTAACAACGGCAGTTTGCACTGACGTGCCATCCCACGATCAGCAGTTCAGCACTAATGCCTTGCATTAACATGCTTCTAAAAACTGAAAAACTGACCACTAACTGAAAGGAAAACAATAATGACCAGAAAACAATAATGACCAGTAACTGGAACGAATCAGTAAGATGAAAGATGGTGAGATGCTGGAGTAAGCCGTTTCAACAATCAACATGACACGAATAACATGATCTAAGTTATAACACCACCTTCAAAAATCAAAACACTGTTCCAAAACCCCACTGCACTTATTGTTTCTTGGACGGGTGGAAGAGGTCAACGAGCAAGGTTTCATTCAAAGATAAACAAACAAATAGTACAATGATTTATACATTGATAAACTATTACAAGAATATACTCAGAATTGTCTGAAAGTAACCTGTTTATCAAGCTCCTCCATGACATCTTCAAAGAGCTCTTTTGGCATTGAACCAGATGTGTTTGAGGCTACTGCCAAGTAAGCATGTGAATCCTTGACCTGTAAATTGATAACATGTAAACAACAAGGACACAATTGTTTTATCATTTTATCTTATTACCAAAAACAATATTTCAAGAACCTGTGCACAGTAGTCACGCCAATGAGTTTTTGCAGTAAGTGTGCCATCAGCAACATGTTCTTCCAACATCTTACGAAACTCATCACGGTTTTTCCGCTCTTGTCTCCTTGCTTGCTCCTGCATTTGTATGCTATCATAGCTTACATCCATAGGAGTAAAAAATTAGAATTATAAAAGTGATAAGAGACTGAAATACCTTTTGAATCCGCTTCTGCTCTTCCTCTTCTTTCTCCAGATCTCGTATATACTCCTGTAATGCACAAAAATGTTTAGTTGAACCAGAAAATGACAAAAGTTGACATAAGGCATAGAAAATACTAACTTGAAAAATCTCCAAACGGACAATCTTTTCAAGTCGGAAACAGCGTTCATCATCCTCTAGCCGATCTTGAACTTTTCTCCACTGGGTGTTTGCCTGCAGGCATATCAAAAGAATTCTCAGTGATGAAATTCTGAGCATACTAATTGACTAAACGATAATATTAAAGAAATAACCTTGATGAAGTCACATGATTCAAGAAAGGCTCTATATTCCGCCACATGCCTTTTGAGTTCTTCAGCAGCCTTGGCTTTTTCCTACAATACAGAAGTTGTTAGATCAAGATCAGTATGTGGCATTCATGTCATAAAGCTAATTTATTATCAACATGTGCAAATTCAAAAGCCAGAAGTCCATTATTATTTTGGGAAACTGATGTGTTTGGTTTGAGGAATGGGTTGGTCGTAGGATCATCCAATCCTAACGTATTCTTCTTCTTCTTTGGTTTAAGAAATGGAATCGGTTAGTTCTTCTCCACTCCATTCACAATTACTACAGTGCCAACAGAAGATGAAGAATACGATCATGCCACAATAATCATGGGATGATCCCATGATGTATCAACCAGCTCTCAGAAAACCGCCAAGAACCAGCCAGTAAACCAATATTTTAAAAACTAATTTGAAAATTGAAAACTAAAAACAGGACTCCAGTTCATGTTTGATTGTTGTGCATGGGAGGGACACAGTGTTTTGGCCAAACACCGGCTGGTTTCAGTAAAAAAGCGAAACCAACAAGGGTTCGGTTTTAAAGCCAGTTCCGGTTTCCAAAAACCTGGGACCACCCCATCCTAGGATAGTGCATATGATGTCCTATCCAAGAAAAAATAGTTTTACATCAAAAGCAAATTACAAATTGCTCCAGTTTACCTATTTCAATGAACAAATATCCAGCTGCCTATATATGACAAGTTGACAACATTCATAGCTTACTGAAAAATCTGTGAGATAAAGCCATTAAAGTAGAAGTAAATAGCAGAAGTAAGCTTTTGTAAAACATGTATTCCTAGGAATGTAAACCATGAAACAAACAAAGGCTTCACCAATAGTCTCCACTCTCAACAGACGAACAGCATGGGTTATCAAAATCTTCCAAGTTCAATAAGAACTATCACAATTATAAGTTTCTAGCTCATATAACCTTCTTTTGTAGTTCCACAAGATAGTTCTCAAATAAATCTTCACGCTCCCTTGGACGCTCAACAGCATTGAACCTTTCATCATCTTCAAACATAGTTATTGCTTTGCTGCACAACGAACAACAAAAGGCTAAGTGTGTCCATAACAGAAACAAAAGAAAGCAATACTGAAAATCAAACAGTAATTATTAGAAAAACTTATGAAAAGCGCAGGTATGGTTGTCATATCCAAAAAGCATCCTTGAGTTGGAGAAATATACCTCCATCTTGTCGATGAAGTAAGCTCCTTGCATTCCTGAAATACACAATAAAGCATTCAATATGGTAGAAGTAATAAGAAAAGAAAAAGGGGGAAAGCTTAGTAGAACTATCTTACTTCCAGCATCATGAGAAAATCATCACGTGCTTTCCTCTGTTTGACACGTCTTTCCTCAGCTTCAAGCTTTTTCCGCTGGTTTAAGTACTGCAAAAACAACATATATGACAATCAGTGAACCATATACTACAAAACTTAATAATCATATTTATATTGCAGACTTGAAGGATTCCATGGTACTATCTTATAAGAAAGAAAGGCTAACCTCATTAAAAGCTTGCTTCCTCTCTCCAAGAGTTTTTAGAGCACCGTATCTTTTGTCATTTATGATAACTCTCATAGCCTGGGAATATTATCTGTCAGGCATTTCAATAATTGATATTGATTCAATTAAAGTTACACACCTGATCCCATGTCCAATCAGACTCAACATTTGCTGATTCAAGCAGGGACTTGAATGCATTTTTTGCTTCCTACATTTCAAAAAAAATAAGAAAATATAAATTAGATTACCACTTGTAAATTAAATGGCCGATTATTATGTACTTCTTTACTAATGTTCCTCACCAACTTATTAGCATAAACCACAGGTTCTTCTTCACTTGCTTTTTCCTCCAGCGGAGTGACATTGATCTTCCCTGCAATTGGCATGGTCTTTTTCGCCTCCTACAAGGCAGTAAGAGGAAACAGCATTAATGTAGAGAGAGAAAGAGATGCTTCTCAGGCCAATTGTAACAAATATAAGAAGAAAATACAATTACATGCGCTAAAAAAGGATAGCCCAATCTATCCTATTCAAATTTCCTTCAAAGAAGAAATCAAATTAAAACTTGCAAATTTGTCGACATGTGTAAAAATAGCAGCTGCTGTCACTACTCAGGATGCCACAATACATCCAACTCAAGAGGGCCCCTCAGATTATCCAAGAAACTTTTTTTGACGAAAAAGAGAAGAGGGCACAACTGATATACACACTACATGATTTCTAGTTTTTCAAAAGACATCTGCACCCACACAAGGAACCAAAGGAGAATTTCTTACTCCTTTATATAAATTGAGTCATGATATGGGATTTTGTACTATGCAGTCTTTGTACACTTTTGCTCGAGTACCAGTAAATGACAAGGTGATACTAGTAACACCAGATATTTTCCAGTCATCCAGTGTGAACGATCTCCTTCACCATTAGGGGAACATCCCACCATAGACTAAAGCTATTTAATGTTCTGAAAATCTCTAAATCAATCTATCAGGTAAATGCTTCAGAGTTATTGTAAAGGATCATGGTTATTTTTTCATAGGGAAAAAATGTTAAAAGTACAAGGTATGCCTCATTACTACTTTTTCCTGGAATACCTAAAACAAATAGGCAAAGTAAAAAAAAACTATTACAGCTTGTTTAGACAGAGGGATGTGGATCAAGATCCTTAGGATACTTTGAAGTAAATCCCAAAAATTCCCAAAGCAATCCCCCTCGTCAACACCCTCTTAGTGAATAGAGGAAACCAAAAAAAGCTAAGAACCATGTAACAAGCAGGCAAGGATGTCGTATAGGATAATAGTTCGCACACGAATCTAAGCAATGACACAAATATTATGACAGTAACACAATCAGAGACAAATCGTAACAATGCAGGCCTTGCACAAAATGGAGGAACGGAATTATTTTATAAAAAATAAGTAGATTGACTCGGTTACCATACACTTGCTAATTTTACATAACAAAAAATGTAAAAAGGTACCAAAACAGACCTCCAAATCTTCAGCAGATGCATCTTGTTTGTCAGTAGTGCTTGGTAGAAATGAATTTTCATTATTGTTTCTGTACAATTCAACAAACAAAAGCGTATCAGCTGCATTGGAATGGTGTGAGAAAGAATTGAGGGGAAACATTAAAACATCTGCAAATACCTGCTTGGCCCTGCATCATTTGCAACTGATGGAACTTCTGTGCCCATTGTAACAGGGGCAACAACAGTACTACTTGGACCACCGTTTTGCATGGCAACATAGGAAGAAGTGCTGTCCACATTGTGTGATGGGCCAGCACTAGGAGGAACAGAGTTTGCTGTTGCATTATGTGTGCTTGAAGAAACTATACCTACTGTAGATGAAGACTGGTTGCCAGGTACAGAAGAAGGCTCCGCAGAAACAGAAGTAGATCCAACAGGAGCACCAGGAGTTGTTTCTGTTTCTCGATCAGGCTGTTGATTTGATGCCTTTTCTGCTAATTCACGTGCAATCTAAACAGAAAGACAAAAGTAATTGAAGAAATTTACAATCTCCAATTAGAAAAATATAGATGTCACATTAAAAGAACAAGAACCTTCAGCTCATCAGGAATAGACCATTTGGATTGCTTTGTCACTTTGTTATAATAGTACCTGGAACAATAGAATAGTGAGAATACGCAAGAAAGAAAATCCATGACTCGCCAAATAACAAACCATTAGTGGCAATTATTTCCAGTATGAACTTACTTTCGTCCTTCTGGGGTAGAAAATTCTTTCCATTCAGTCGAGGCGTCAGCCCTCTGTTGCATCACATAAATATGTAATGAAAACCATTCAAGCGCATTTAATATACCAAAGAAGAAAAGGAAAACTCCACTCAATTCATTTCTTCAATTAGAATATGCACTGCCCTCTGGAAGGGAAAAATTAAGAATGCATTCTTGGTTCATTGTAAATGCTCTTCCACAAAAGACAGATAATTATGGTAAAGAGATAGAAAACCAAAAATAGGCAAAATGGGAATAAAACGTATTGCAATTATCACATGAAAGAAGTCAGGGTGCTAAAATGCTAATGCTGCTGATAAAAGAAAGCAGAATCATATAAGTATTGTTCCTTAATGTTTACCAATTTTTAATCTTTAGATATGAATCCTGTTAAAAATTTGTAGATAAATGCAGAGGCAAAATGCAAAAGTTGAATATGTTATTGATGCAGATAAATATTCAGTTTACATAAGCAAAGTTCTAAAGCTTAATTGCTGAAGCATAGCATCATTGAACATAGCAATATCATATATGAATTGTACCAGCTAAACATTATATGATAATCCCATGGTTATTCTGCAACTACAGTTCCCAGAAATTTGTAAAATAAATGATGCATATAAGCACACAGCACAACTAACCTCCAAAGGTGTCATCAACTCAGCAGGTTTCTCCCAACTTGACTGCCTTGTCTTCTTATTGTAATAGTACCTAGATAAAGAAAAATAGCAAACATAGCAAATAAGCAAAAAAAGACCAAAACATGTAATAATTAAAATGTGATTAACGAAGTTGAAACAGTAAGTAATACAAAGATGATTTACTTTTTTCCATCAGTTGAAGTGTGCTCCTGCCAATCCGAAGAGCTAGGTTCAGTGGAGCTGACCTGGGCATTTGCAAACTGAATTATTGAAAGGTCAAGGATATCCAATTTTTACATAGTAGACAAAATTGAATGATGCAGCAGAGGTCTTAAATTTTATATGGTAGAAAAAAAAAGTGATCGACATTACCAGAGGTCTTGCAGTACTTACTGAAGGCAATGCGGCTGAAGCTGCCATGGGCTGATGCCCAGGCTGCACCAGCGGTGTCACAAGAGGTACACTCTGACCGGGAGCTGCACCCCAGGGTTGAACTACAGGAGGAGGAACCGATGTTGGTTGATACTGAAAAGTAACATTTCAGTATTAATAACTTATCAGCAGAAAAAAAAACATTCCATATATATTGATAGCCAAAACTCAACATACACACATCAAAGAAAAACAGTGAACTTTGCAAGTACCAACTGCAAGAAAAATAATAATACTTACTGTATAAGATGGAGGCGGCATAGGGGCACCCATGGTGGGCAAATGGCCACCGGGGTACACAGTTTGCTGCTGCGGCTGCATAGGCGTTGATGACATTGGTCTAACCGGTTGATACACCATAGGAACCGCTTGTGATGCAGGTGGAACTTGACCAGAATGAGGCAAATGCTGCCCAGGTTGTGGAAAATGTGGCATCTGCCCTGGCATGCCAATATTACCTCCTGGCATGGCCTGACCAACAGGTCGAAACTGTTGTGCCACCGGTTGCATGAACTGAGGAGGCTGTTGTGGAGGAACCACTGGCCTAAACTGAAAATGGAACACAAAATAGCAATATTAGAAACCTGACATAAGATTACAAAGGTACATTCTGCAGAAAGAAGTAAACATTCCTAGGTTCCAGTCCACCTGCATGGCCATTGGTGGTCCCAAATTTTGTGGTGGAGCGCTAGAACCCATCATAGGAGGCCTCGGAGGCTGCTTGGATGTTGGAAGAGAATAAAGGGGCTTATAACATCAGTACTACACACAACAACAAAAAACACACTGAAAATCACCATCTTACAAACAAGAGGAGACAGCACTTACCTGCGGCGGCCCAGAAGGCTGCATATTACTCGCCATTAAACCGCATCAAACGACGACACAAAAAACAGGAAGAGCGTCTTCCGGAGATTGGCGCAGGTGGCAAGTGCCAAAACGAGAGGAAAAACAAAGGGTGGTTAGAACATAATAGGCGGATAAAATAATCAGCTACTAAAAAAAACTGCAACCGCTAGCTTGAACTCAAGAAAAAAATCTCCTCAGTGAGTGCTATGTATCTAATCCATCTATCTATGAACGCATTGTGTTTGCACATAGGGCAAGAAGAAATTGTAGATTTGCACCTCCCGTCCCCCATGGAAACAAGGGGAAGAAACATCCTTTCTGATTAAAGTAAACAAGCATGCCTGATTTTTTTTGTTGGTGAGCGAAACTTGGAGCTGGATAAGGCTCCGACTAACGGCTACAGACTATGGATCATGCCCTTTTCTCCTGATGGCGCTCGACTCGAGCCCAGAAACCCGACCAGCTGCTACATATTAGCCCTCCCTCCACCTCCACGGGCTGTGCTTGCACACGAGGCAAGAAATTCTAGGGTTTAGTTAAACCCCCAAAATTTTCTGGGAAACTTAGTTTACGGTAAGACTCCTTAATACGTTTATCCAATCGAACCGCGGATGGATGCATTAGTTTAGTATCAGCCCTAAACACTAAATCCGCAACTAACTGGACGGATTGGAGTATCCAATCCCAGAACGAAAGAAGGAAATATTTGGATTCGATTCGAAGCAAAGAAGAACAAAGCCAGGCGGATTAGGGTTTCTTGCTTCCCCGCAAAAAAAAATTAGGGTTCTTACCAGCAGAAGAGGATCCCCGCTCCACGCCAATACAGTAGAGGGGAGGACGACGACGAGGAGAGGGAACGAACTCCTTCGAGGTGGCGGCGTGCTCGGCGGGAGGACGGCTTTGCTCCGCGGCGCGGGGTCTTGGGATGTTTTGGCGTCGTGGGAACTTGAGGGGAACGGGTAGTTTTTGGTGGTCCTGTGCAGCATAGCCTAGCAGAAGTAGTCTCGGAAAGAGCAAATGGAGCGGATATTTTCTTACGTCTATTCATCTATTTTAATTCAGATATAATTTAGTAAATTTTTAGATATCCGAATGTTTCATCATATACGGAAATGAAATCGGATATTTTTTATCGAATACGGAAACAGATTCGAAAAAGTATTATCCTACGGATACGGAACTATCTGGGTATTTTTCTGGATAGTTACCGGATACGGAAATAGAATCGGATACCAGACCTCTTCGCTGACCAGGTAGGATCTCCGCGTCTTCTTGAAATATAGCATCATTTATTTATTTAAGATTGCTTGTTTTGGTAGCTATTGACACGTCGATGGGCTGTACACTTGTATTAGATCTCAGTTTGGGTTTGTGCCTTAGTGGTGTACAAGTAGTATACTAGTAGTATTGACTGACGAGTGATTTGTTTTTGTCAGACTTATGAGATCAAAATCAAATGCATCAAAAGTTGTTTTTCCATGGTATTGACTGACTAGTTGTTTCTAGTTTGGATCCTGTCAAAAAAATCACTCTCCTCAGCATCTCATGGAGTGCCATGTTTCAATTTGTTGTGTAGTTGATTAGCATAGAATTGTTTGTTGTTATTTTACTTGTGTGCTTAATTTCTGAGTAAATTTTTCCTTATCATGTGTTCTGTCATCATCTATTGCTTTCTGATTGAAAATCTATGTGAAGTATATGGTTAAGAAATAGAATGCTTGTTTAGTAAAGGCTAGTGACAGCACCCTTTAGGGTGTGTTTGGTTCTAGGGATAATAGGGGATGGGACGGGGCGATCGCAGATTTGGACCTGTTTGGATTGAAGTTAGCAGGGACAGAGTCCGTCCTCTTTGGGGAATATCCCCCTAAATCGAGGATGCCCCCGTCCCTCAAAAACGAGGGGATGGGCTCGTCCCTCTTCCTCGCCTCTCAAAAACAAGAGGATGACAAAAGGGCCCCACACGTCGAATGACTCATCCCATATTTTGATGTCCCAGAACCAAACAAAAAACGGGGACGGTCCTATCCCTTACAACCAAACAAAGAACGGGGACGGTCCCGTCCTTTAAAACAGGGATGGAACCATTCTATCCCTACTGCCTCCAAACCAAAAACACGCTTATATTCTACGCTTGTTCAGTAAGAAATAGAATGCTTTCTGATTAAAAATATATGTTAAGTAATAAGCATACGGTTATTACTGGGATTGTGACTTGCACCGGAGAAGTTGAGCCTGCTGAAAAGAAGTAAAAAAAGTGTACCTCGAAAGTTTGGGACCACTATATTAAATACATGGTGACTGTTGACACAAAAATAGTAGAAAGGAGAAACAACTTTGGGTGCAGGGCAATAAATGTCCTCACAAATCTCGATGTGAGACCTCAAGGGGTACGAAGGTCTTGTGGAATCATTTGCTAAATGTAATGAAGTTAAATGAACTAGTGATGTTCTTAACTACTGGGCTATGGACAATTCGTACTTTTGAACCATGAGACATGTAACTAGTTAGCTACTACTTGTTTAACTAGCCTCTATCATTTACTTCCTACTTTGTTAGCTAGAATTTATTAGTTGCTTAACTTGTCCCTGTCACCATATGAAATTTGCTTTCGTGCATTATCCGATTAAATATTCGTGACCAAAACTAACCATATTTGGAGCGGCATGTATTCGCTCCGTATTCGTGACCGAGAATATCCGCATTTGTATTCGTATCCAGCACTATTCGTATCCGACTCTGACTCTGACAAAAAAATGGAAAAAGATACGGGATGAGTAATATCCGTCCGTATCCACTCCGTTTGCACCCCTAGTCTTGGTTGTATGGAATATCATTTTTGGCTCTCTTTCCAAACGCGGGGACTCCGCCCGATCGACACGTGTGTAGTTTCACGCCCTGACACCGTAGCACCCGAATCATACGGTTCAGGAGAGCATGATACGACCGCATCGACCATAGCCGCTCCGACCATGGCTGTTCAACCACAGTCATCTTCAACCATTCCTCCCTTGACCACCTCGGCTTTCGACTTGATACTGCTTTTGACCACCTCCGTTTTTTACCGCAACCGCTTTTGACCACCGTCGCTTTCGACCACACCCATGTTCGACTACCTTCGCTTTAGACCACAACTATTTTCAACCACTGCTATTTTTGACCACCTCCACTTTCAACCGAAACCACTTTCGACCACCTTCGCTTTCAACCACAACCGCTTTCGACCACCGCCACTTTCAACCACACCTATGTTCGACCACTACCTTGCTCGACCATTACCGTATTCGACCACGGCAACCTTTCTGACCAAAAATATGTGTTTTGGTGCCTAAATTTTAATTTAGTCTTGCCATGAATTTCTGTTCTCAAAAGACTTGATTTTGAAAAGTAATTTAAGTAAGAACCTATAAATATTATTAAATAAAATGATATTTTAATTTTCTACAAAAAAAATCTTAATTCAAATTAATTATTTGGATTTATTGGGTTTTCAATGTTTCTCTGGAGTTTAAAATCTATTTTGAAATTAAAAGGTATTGTAAATATAAAACTAGAATACCAAATTTGGTTGGAAATAATTTTGATAAGTCTAAAACATTTTCAGGAACTTCTGTGAATTTTTTTTGGAATTTTTAGACTTTATTTGCTATTTTATAATTATTTTTAAAACTTCCAAATGTTTCTGAGAATTAAAAACAAATTTTAAATAAAAGGGGTACGGCCTTATGGCCCAGTCTTACATCAACGCCCATTGGCAAAATAAATAAAGCAAAGAACTGCGGAAGCAAACTGATAAATAACAAAGCCCAAGCCTGCCCACAGGCAAACGACAGTAAGACGTGGTCTACTCGTCCAGATCTTCACCATAGTCGACATCATCTTCCTCTGTATGAAGATTGCAAGGTGAGTACAAACTTGTACTCCGCAAGTAACACGGAGAAATGCAACATAATGATAAAGGCTTCAATGGAAGGCTTATAGGGTTAGTTTGCTAAAACAACATTTAATGAAATACAATATATAGATTGAAATTGCTGAATTTAATACAGTAAATAAAAACATACCCCTATGCACAACAGTCAACCACTGCGGCTCCGACCAACAGGGCATGCCTGCACCCACCAATCTAACCAATTGCCTAAGTCTAAACCAGTTTTTATATTTTGTTTTCAAAATATTTTATAAACCTCCTTGACTCACCAAAGTCAAGAGTACATCTAAAAAGTTTATCATTTTATGTGAAAAATTCATCATTCATGTGAAAAGGTATTCCAACCAAATAATATGTCTAAGCAGGGCTAAGCATTTAATTTAAACTCTCTAACCAACACTAATGTATTAAGTAGAGTTTGATTTTAGGGTCACAAGGTATCGAGGAATTTCAATATCAATGGAGGAATTAACAAGTAGACAATAACTAAATTTAAAACTGAATTGAAATACGTTGAATAAAAATATGCATGCAATATAATTTAAATCAACATAATTTTATTTTGAAAACTGGGATCAATATGATCAAGGAGTGTGACTTGCCTTACTCTTCAAATTGGTTTTCGTCGAAGAATTTTCCTAAATCGTCGAAATATACACGTGAAAATAACCCACCAAATTCAAATAAATTCAAAATAAATTCAAATTGACTCCAAAATTTTGAATTGAATCTAGAAATGGATAGAGGGGGATTTTTTGTGAATTTAGAAATTTGAATGGGCTAATCGGAGTTAGGACGAAGAAGAATGGGCTCCGGGAAGTTTAAATTCAGAGAAAAAGAAAAATAGCAATTTCTGGAATTATTTTTCTAAAGAAAAATGGGTTTATGGCGTCAGCATTACGTCAGCCCTGGGGTTTTTTGTTTTTGGCCGATTTATTTTCCAACTGAAAAATCGGGTAAGAGGCTGACAGTGGGCCCTGGTCCATGGACCGAGCCCACAGACCGAAGGGAGTGCCGAGGTGGCACGAGTGGCGGGCTGGCGCTGACGGGGCAGGGAGGGGCCGACACGGTCGAGGACGTGGTGCCACGTCGGCTACCACGCAGGCGCGACAACAAAAAACGTGGCCGGCCGGTGAGGGAGGCACTCGGGACCGAGGACTCGCCGGCGCGGTGGCCGGCGGCGAGGGGTGGGAGAGGATGAGGGGCGCACGGGGAGTCCATCGGTGGGCGCGGCCTTACCAGAGAGGGCCGGGAATGGGCCGACGGCGAGGACGGCGGCACTCGGGACCGAGGACTCGCCGGCGCGGTGGCCGGCGGCGAGGGGTGGGAGAGGATGAGGGACGTACGGGGAGTCCATCGGTGGGCGCGGCCTTACCAGAGAGGGCCGGGAATGGGCCGACGGCGAGGACAACGGCCGTCCGGTGGGGCTCGAGCTAGGCAGAGGGGCGCACGAGCTTCGCGGCGAGGTGAGGAAGCCGAGGGAAGAGGCGGCGGAGCTCGAGGGTGGCCAAGGTGAGGGCGATTGCTCACCGGAGTTGGTGGCGGCGGCGGCGATGGGGAAAACACGGCGCGGGGTTGCTTGGCTCACCGAGGAGGGAAGAGGAGGGCGGAGAGAGGATGGGCGGAGGGAGGAGGTGCTCGGGAGGGGTTTAAATAGGGGCGAGGGGGGCGGGCCGGCGTGAATCGGTCGCCGGAGGAGTCGGAGGTGGGCAGCGGTTACGGGGGCCGTGCGGCGTGGAGAGAGGGGAAGTGGGGGCGTGGGCGTGCGGAGGCGGTTAGGCGCACGGCTTGCGGCGCATGAGAAAGGGCGGCACGCGCGGGGAAGGGGGAAGCCGGGTAGGGCGGGAGGCGGTTGCGGCCGGGGGTGGCGCGGGAGGAAGGAGGTGGCGGGGTAGAAGATGATGCTGACGGGTGGGCCCCGGTGGTAGAGGGAGAGGGAGAGAGGAGGCGCGGGCGGCGGAGATGAGGCCGCGTGGCCGACAGGGGAAATCGGGCGGCTAGGGGGGCGCGGGTGGACTGGTGGATAGGGCCGGGCGCGCGGGGCGGGAGGATCCGGGCCGTCCACGCGTCAAGCGGAGGAGGGGTTAGGCGGGATCCGGGCGGGCGACGTGGTCGGCATCTGGCCGTCCACGTGGCCGCCGGAGGAGGGGAGGAGGGGATTTCAGTTTTTAAATTTCATTTTCCTTTTCAGAAAACCCGAATAAATTATATAAAGCTCGAAAAAAATACAATATAACTTCCAAACATTCCAGAAAAATTCACAGAAGTTCCTGGAGACATTTGGACTTATTAAAAATATTTCCATCTAATGTTGGTATTATGTTTTTATACTCCAAATACCTTTTTAATTTCAAAAATAGATTTTAAACTCCTGAAAACTTCGAAAACCAAATAAAAGCCAAATAAATCCAAAGAATTAATTTGAATTAGGATTTTTATAAAAAATCAAAATATCATTTTACTAATAATTACTTTTTTTTGGTTTTACTCAAAACACTTTTCACATTCAGCTTTTTCTAAAACAGAAATTCAGAGCAAATCCAAAATTAAAATTTAGGCACAAAAATACTTATTTTATTTTAAATTTTATTTTAGTTAATTTTTATTTATTTATTTTTTTATTTTAATAAAAACCTGGGCTGTTACACCACGTCAGCCAAAACAGCCATGTGTCAAGCCATGTCAGCAACCCCTGCCACCTCAACCTCCCCCTGGTCCATGGACCTGGTCCATATAGACTAGGGCCCACCTGTCAGTCGGTCCACCCCAGGGCAGACATCAGCATGACGTCATAATTCCATTTTCAGTAGAAAAATAATTTGGCTGAAAAATAAAATCCAGTGCTGACGTCATAATCCCATTTTCTTTTAGAAAAATAATTCCAAAAATCCAGTTTATTCTTTTTCCCTGATTTTAAACTTCCGAGAGCCTGTTCTTCTTCATCCTAACTCCGATTGAGCCCATTAAAATTTCTAAATTCATGAAAAATTCCCCTCCATCTATTTCTGCCCTCAATTTAAATATTTAGAGTTGATTTGAATTTGGTGGGTTGTTTTCACGTGTAGACTATGATAATTCGGGAGAGTTCTTGGACGAAGATTTGCACCCATTCGCGGAGCAAGGCAAGTCACACACCTTGATCATGTTGATCACAGTTTGTGAATTAAAATCATGCTGTTTTAAATTATTCTGCATGCATATTTTTATTCAATGTATTTCAATTCTGGTTTTAAATATAGCTAATGCCTACTTGTTAATTCCTCCATTGACATTGAATTCCTCGATATCTTGTCACCCTAAAATTAAACTCTAGTTAGTACACTAGTATTGGCTAGAGAGTTTTACATCAAATGTTTAGACCTGCTTAGACATAATCTTTGTTTTGGGATAACCTTTTCACATAAAATGATAAATTTTTGAAATGTATTCTTGACTTCGGTGCGTCAAGAAAGATAATGAAATATTTTGAAATAAAATATAAAATCTAGTTTAGACTTAGACTAATGGTTAGGTGGTGGGTGCAGGTATGCACTGTTGTTAGGAGACACAATGTTGATTGTCGTGCACAGTGGGTATGTGGTCGAGCCTAAGTCAATTAAGGACCGGTCTGTGAGCTACTATTGCAAAACCCTAGCGTACTAGCACAAGGCTGGTATGAGACAGTCCTGGCTAAATAATTTGCTAGTCCTAACCTGAGTCATGTTGTAGGTTGAAACTGACCGTGGCGTGTGCCATGTGAAGTCGCACTCGGCTTAAGAGGGGGGTCCCGGTCTGGTGGATTCCTTACTGGGGTGAAACCTTAGAGTCGGATTGGCTAGGTTGAAGGCTTTACATTGTAAAGACCTTGTCATGATCTCCTTTCCGCACACCTAAGGAAGTGTGTAACTCGCGTGGCAATCCGGGATGATGATGTCTTGTGGGTAAAGTTGTACAACCTCTGCAAAGTGTATAATCTATCCTAGATAGCCGTGCCCACAGTTATGGGCAAGCTGAGTAAAAGTTTTTAACGGATTAGACTTTTTTTTCAAAAATGATTTTCAAAAACCTTATGGATGGATGTAATCCATGAGAGAATGAAAATCTTGTGGATGGATGGAATCCATGGGAGATTGAAAGCTTGTGGATGGAATCTCAGTTTAGGTGAGAGGGGAGTTAAGACAAAGGAGGGGAAGGGGTTCTTTTGCCCAATACAAAACACTGACTTAGCAAAACCTTTTACTAAGCAAATAACAAGCAATAGTTACGGCTGCCGACAAAAGAGGAAAATGACAGCTCATAATCTTGTCTACTGTCTAGCTTAACAACTTATCCTAAAGAGGTAAGGGTTGTCTTGGTGTGATCCTTCACAACTCTCGAGGTCTGAAGCATGATCCTTTAAGGCGAAGATTGAAGTGGCGACAAGGTCGAATAATTTTAGTTGATGCCATCTACAGTTGCTTGGAACAAGGGAAGAGACAGAAATAGTTTTTTTTCCAAAAATGACATAAAGATGAGGAAGGATTGGGAGATAAGGATAAGCAAAAGATTGAGAGGTAAGAATAAGCAAAATCTTTTTGAAATTACTTGATTATTTAAAATAAATCCTTAAGGTCCAACCATTCTATTCTATCTACGGTCACGTCTTAGGGTCATTATTGCTCTGATACCATCTCTGTCAGATCCCGGAGTAACAACTCCAGGACTCTCTGTGTTAATCGCACTATCCCAGAAAAAACTAAGCTTCTGGAGGGTGTCTGCTCACGTTATTACCTTTCTTGCTTTTTGGAAGGTTGAAGCCCTTGGTGAGATTGGGATTGCAACCAAGCTTCTGGAGGGTGATTCAAGTGAACAGGTATGACATTGTACAAATAAATGTGGTGTATAAATATGGAACTCATGAGTTTATGAGTTCTTCCCATTTGCAAAATCTTCATTTATCTTGTAATCTTCAAGTTTGTGGTTTTTTCTATTATGTGTAAGATGCTTTCAGCCTATCATTGATAACCGTAACTGTAATATGAAATTTATCCTTGCTGCTTAATTTGTTTTCATTGTTTAAGTAACTAAAACATTATTTGTACTTGTATACCCTTGCACATGCTGGAACATAACTGCAACATGTTTTGAAATGTAGGATGATCCATTGTACGCTTGATACAAGCTACTTCATTGCGATTTTACACCTCTGGAAGTTGATTCAGAAGAATACTCTATGGTAATACTTGTAAAATCTTCATACACAATGATGTGTGGACATTCCATGTCAGTAGCTAGGTGCATAAAGTTAGTAACCATCTTTGTAACAACTCTAATACGGGAATATCCTTAACATTTCTTTTTTCGGTTAAAGAAATGTCTGGGAGTTTTTGATGAGCAGCAATTGACTTAGCACAGTAGAATGAGTTTTATTTTTGTTATCCACTCTCTTCACTTAATGTTTATGTTTGTCTTCTCTGAAAAGTGTTTAGGTTTAATTATGTATGAAAAAAAATCTGCTGTCCCAAAAAAACATATTTGATGAATACACATGGCAAAACACACTCGGGATTCTAGTATCTTCAATTTTTTTGAGCGATGTGGATTCTAGTATTTTGAAAAGTTTTGTTTTCAAAATACGGTAAATGTATAAACTTTATTTTCCTTGTAACGCATGAGCAAAAGACTAGCATAGGGAGGCAGTTGGCAAAGTTAGTTGTCTTAGCAGTGTTGAAAGAAAAGTCTCTTCATAGATGGTAAGGACGGCGTCATGTTTTTGTGTGAATTTGTATACCAGTTATACGATTTCTACTCTTGGAGGGAGGAGTATAGTAAATTGCATTTCACATTATCGAACTCGTCGTCGTGTTAGTTAAGTACATCACCAAACTCCAAAATTGCATATTTAGATCCATAAACATGTTTAAGTGGGTTACCGACCCAAGCGCAGTGGTCAATTATTTAAACTCGTTTAGTAATCTAAATATGCAGTTTGAGAGTTCGGTTGGCTATTTGAACCAACACGACAATGGCCTACAATGCAATTTATTTTTAAAAAACTATGCACTTGGGTAAGTGCAGTCATGTATCTCTAGCACATGCTCTTTTTCCTTCCGAATTTCGACAATGCTTGGTCGTGTACGTCCGACGCGAGAGCTACGATCTAACAGTACGTTGATCGTCTCAGCTAATGCTGGGTCATAATTCGTAAACGAAAATGAGGTTTAGGTTTATTTTTTTCTCTGGACTGGCTACAGACCGGTTGATGATGTTGTCCACAATGAAACTTCGTGCAGAACCCTTTGGCAAAACCGTGACAATTGACATGCAATTTCATACAAGAGAATGGGATTAAACATTGATGCTTTTCCATGCTGTTTTCAATGGCTGCCATTAATTTGTAATAGACAAGATCGATATGTTCCTACTTCCTACCCATTGTCTTGAACACATTACAGCTACACAAACTGACATATTTTTTCCGATGGAGCTGGCACAAAGGCGATCCAAACAATAGATCAACCAAACGACAACCCAGAGAAGTCTTCCTTCGATGCCAGATCGGTAGCCAGTGCATGTAAATAAGTACAAAAGGGCATCATCACGTAGACTTCGTTTTCTTTTGCTTTGGATTTGGACTTGATGATTCCTTAAAAGCAGAAGGGCAAAGGTTGTTTATGCTACATATGTTGCATTTGGGCCATAGTGGAGTACAAATTGTCTGCCCAAATCCAACCTGCAAGACATTTTCGATTTTCAACAAAAGATTAGCACTTGTGCAATTAAGGTATGACTCAAACACGAATTGCTTGAGCAAAAAAGAGCATCCGAGAATTATTTACAAAGCAGAAAAGAATACATTTCTTGTAAAAAAAGATGAAAATTTATTCAGTGGAGCATACCAGTAATGGGTTTATAGGCTCCCACTCATCCTTCGGTAACCACTTCTCAAGAGACATTCTTGTTTGTTCCGGTGTTGTAGTTTTCTGCGCAAAATACATTGCAAATATAACTTGTTTTCTTTGGAAAGAGCGACGAAACAAGCTTAACAAACTACCTGCTTTGTTCCTTCTCGGAAGACCCATCCAAGACGGTTAGAAATGCGATGCACATGAGTGTCCACGCAGATCCCTTGAGTATTCTTCCACGCAATGCTCATCACCTGTTTAGTGAAAAAAAAGCTATGGAGAGAATTAAGTTTATATTAACTACGAAAGACGGAATGGGTAGATAAATTACCAGATGAGCCATTTTAGGGCCAACTCCTTTCAAAGCAAGCAGCTCGTTCAAAGAATCTGGAATGTCCCCTCCAAATCGTTCAAGGCAAATTTTAGAAGCTTCTTTTATGAACTGTGCCTTTCTCTGATAGAATCCAACCTGATTAAATTACAATATGGTATGAATAGCTGATCTGAATAGTTTCGTCTAAGCAGAGCAAAATGACAGTAAAAAGTAAAAACTAACAACATTGGTAAGGCTCTCGCCTCCGAGTAGCTCTTTTAGCAACAAGTGCAATTATCCACATGGAATAGTAATGGAGTCCAAAGCAAGGTTATGTTTCAACTTTCAAGTAATATGTTAAGTTTGACATAATTTATAGTTGGTATAGTCTATTACCATTTGCCACTGCCTACGATGTGATAACAAAAGTAGATGTATGAAATTCTATTTGCATGTTTGTAGGCTCATCTTTTATTTCGGGTACTTATAATGCAGTAATTATTGCTTTGTGATAAATTGGGAAGGTGCCCTTAGTATGGATCCTATTATCCTAATCAAGTGAACAGCCCTTGCAACTTACAGGTTTGATAAGGTTTGCTAGTGTGGCCTCATCTGTTCTGACGATGGCATCAGGATCAAGTAAACCGTTCTCAGAGAGACGCTCCACAGCAGCTGATAACAATCGACTCCAACAAAGAATCATCATTTTTCTGAAGGAGAAACGCTACTAAGAACAAAAAAACTACAGAAAATAGCCAAGTAAATATCAGGTGAAACTATACACTTGTCTGTAGAAGATGAGAAGAAAAAGACAACTGTGTATTCCAGCAATGGTATGGAATTGCTGTCAAACCATCTACATAAGAATTCCACCATATTTGAATATATTTCACCAGAATATGGGTTACCACCAGTTTCAGCATTTCCAGGATCCTAGCACTAAATGGCAGGACATGATAAGTTGAGTCGAGTTCCACCAAATCTGAACCTAGCCTCCTAGCGGTAATTGCATGAGAACTAGGTCTCAACATGCATGATGTGACTGAACTGATATAAGTGATATGAATTCCTGAGGGTTTTCAACAAACAAAGCTCTGTAGGAGGAACAAGAATAAAGACTAACTAAAAGAGCCACTCATTGCAGAAGACTAACTAAAAGAGCCACTCTGTCAGGGGTGTGGGCCTTGGGCTCAAGGCCCAGTCGGGTTATTATTAAGAATTAGAGATTGGTTTCTATTTAAATTAGAGATTGGTTTCCATTTGAGTTAGAGATTAGTTTCCTTGTATTAGAGATAGAGTTAGAGATATGATATGAGTTAGAGATATAATTGGGATTAGATTCTATAGCCGTCTATATAAGAGGGCTACCGCATCCTATTGTAATCAAGCAGAGTAATATCAAATCTTTCCCGTCTAAATCTCTAGTCTCTCTCCCTCTCGTTCTACGCCGACGCCATCCGGCTATCTTCTTGGTGGTGTTTACCCCGGTTCATGACAACTTGGTATCAGAGCAGTCGATCCCCTCCCACGACTTCTGCTACCATGGCTAACGGCTGGAGCGACGCGATCGCGCTCTGCAAGGAGATCCGCGAGCAGTTGAAGGAAATCAAGGAATCGAATGAGAATACGATGAAGAAGCTACAAGAGATAATGAAGGCGCGTCATCATTCCACACCAGATCCCCAAATCACCATATCACCAGATCTACAACAACAACAAGAACCATCTATTCATCTACTGCCAGCTCCCAGCGCCACAGCATCTCCGTCCAGTCCCTCCACAGTCGTCGTGGTCGCCGCAGCATCTCCTTCCGGTCCGGCCGCCACCAATCATCCGGTCCAACCGGGGGAAACTCTAGTTTCCCCGGTCCGAGCAGTGGCGCCTCCACCCAGCTCCACAACCGCCGTCGCCGTTCGGTCCGCTGCCGCGCCGCGGACCGCCACCGCTCGGGTCGCCGTTACCCGAGCCGTCACCATCGTTTTGTCGTCGTCGCCGCCGCGAGGGCCCGGGCGCCCGAAGCCACGCCGCAGTCTCCGCCGTGGCCGTCTCCTCCCGCGCCGCCGCCTCCGCCTGGGCCACATCTGCCTGCGCGCCGCCGGCACCGCTCGGCCGTTGCCCGATCCGACCGCTGCTACGCCAGCCGCCCGGAGCCGCCGCCGCCGGCCCGCACAGGCCGACGCTTCTTCAGCCGCCGCTCCGCCGGCCGTCCGGGGATCCTTCGCCACCGGATCCGGCGTTCTACGCCGCCGAGACACCCGGATCCGTCGCCGCACGGGCCGCCGTCGCCGCATCTGCTCAAGCCGCCGCCGGGTCCGCCTCCGCCGCAACCGCTTCTCCGGTTGGCCGTTCCGCCGGCTGCTTCGTTGGCCGCCGCTTCGCACGCGGCCGCTCTGTCGGCCGCCCCGCACCGACCGCCGCTTCCCGAAGCCGCCCTCGGCCGGAGCACCGCCGCCGGCCGCCGTGGGGCGCCCGGAACCGCCGCCGTCGTCAGTCGCCCTTGGTGTCGCCCCTGACCGAAGACGTTGGGCTCGATGCGTGCGGGACTCGGTCGGTTTTATAAAACCGAACCGACCGTCTACTTAACGGCAAAAAAAAATCAAAAACAAAAAAACAAAAAAATATTAAAAAATATTAAAAAGTTCAGAAAAAAAACAAAACATTTATTTTGCAGGCATTATATATCGAAGGCGCCACACTTCGTCTAGCTTTGTTCCGTTTGGATTTGGCAGGTCATCTCCATCCGCTGCAGCACCCATCATCGTTCGTCTTCTACATCAGCGTCGAAGGTCTTCCATTGGCCGCCGTCTAGCAGCTCGAGGACGAGCTGCATGTCCGAGAGGGGTGTAGTGTCAGGGGTGTGGGCCTTGGGCTCAAGGCCCAGTCGGGTTATTATTAAGAATTAGAGATTGGTTTCTATTTGAATTAGAGATTGGTTTCCATTTGAGTTAGAGATTAGTTTCCTTGTATTAGAGATAGAGTTAGAGATATGATATGAGTTAGAGATATAATTGGGATTAGATTCTATCTGTTAGGAGGAGCCGTCTATATAAGAGGGCTACCGCATCCTATTGTAATCAAGCAGAGTAATATCAAATCTTTCCCGTCTAAATCTCTAGTCTCTCTCCCTCTCGTTCTACGCCGACGCCATCCGGCTATCTTCTTGGTGGTGTTTACCCCGGTTCATGACACACTCATTGCAGAAGACTAACTAAAAGAGCCACTCATTGCAGTTACTTTCATATCCATTACAAAACTAAATGCAAAACTGAAAAAAGAATATATATAGTATATAACCAATTCGAAAAAAGAGGAATTTCCTGAGGCATACCATGCGTAACTTCATCTTTTGTTTGGCTTGACATCATAGTTGATACCAGAACTGCAAATCTTCTTTCCTGTGCAAGAAGAAATGTAACTTATGGTTCCTTAATGGGATGAATGTAATTGGAGCTAAACCTTTTACCAGTGAAAGAATGTTCGGGCCTGTTTTTTGAGCTTTTCAAATCGGCTTTTGGCTTCTGCTACAGTACCTAACTTTCAAACGGAGTATTTTCTCAAGACGGGGTCTACAAGTTAAACAATCTACACGTTAAAAGCCCAATATCTGTACCAGCCAAAATCGCAAATGAGTATCTGTCTCTCCGTAATCTGTACCGTAAACAGCCAAAATTCAAAAAATTTAGCCAAAAGCCATAAGCCGCAGCCGAAAAGAACAGGCCCGAAAATGGATGGATCCACCTCAAAATAAAAACAGGATGGATCAATGTGAAAAATTATTTTCCAAGAAACATGATCTGTGTCCTATTAAAAGCAAATGACGAAGTAAAGGGTCGTAAGCTCATAGTTGTAGCAAACCTGCAATCTATAGGCATGACACTCATGTACAGACTGCATTTTCTGCCTAGACAAGAAAGAGAATTGCATCTTTCATACGGCAACATAGTACAAGAAGATAAGGAGAATTGCATAACCCCACAGGCCCACATTATGTAAGACCTAACCCAAAGAGCACCCTATCCTCAAGTTAACTGGTTACAATAAATGGCTTTTGTATACTGCACTTCTGATCAACTATCTGACTGAAAAGAGGATGTGATGACCAAAACTACCTTGGGTGGAAGAAGAGAACCAGCTTTTTCACAGCCCTTCGTGTCCACAGGGGCCTCGCCAGATAACCTCATGTTTTTAATGCCTTCAAGAAGTGCTTCCCAATTTTCTGGAGCCCCAACTGCATAAATGACTATGTTAGCTTTCTGATCAGTTCTTGGACATAAGGAGGATCATTACAAAGTTAAATGTAGCAGCAAAAATTCTTAACACAATAGTCAACAAATCTGGTGTTGACACAATTTTGTTGTGATGCAACAATGAAGTATTGGATCGGCCACATATTCACTGATGTTTGGAATGAGGAACAGTGAATCTGATGTTGAGCATTTAATCTGACAACTGCTTTTTGTAGCTAGAACTGCTAATAGTTGAGGAAAACATGCAGAATATCGCAAATTTAAATTCAACGAGTTTGAACTTAACAAAAGATTAGAGATCTTATGAATGATGTGTGCAGGAATCAAAGGGCCGTTATGTAGGATGCATTGTGTATGATTAGATTGACATCAAGTTAGGAGAATAGAAATCCTAATCCAGTACATTCATTTTAGTAATGATTTGTGTGAGAAAATTTTGAGCGTTACAAGAAAAAAGTGATATCATCCATAATGTAAAAGTTGAGCAAAGTATTGTTGGTATAGATTGAACAGGTTTGATTTGACATCAGCTTGCAACAAAAGAAATAATCACATAACAAGAACAGTAAGAATATCGTAGACAAAAATGCCATAGTTTCTCTCTCCTGATAGTCTTCTGTCGTCTGATTACCTTTTGAAACAGACGAGACTCTGACCTTTTTCTCCAACCTGACTGAAAAAGGGAAGAGGTAAGCTTTGTGCAGGACATGGGGGGAATTTTACACTGTGTAATTACAAGATCATCCATATGCAAGATACCATGAAGCAAAAAAAAAAAGAGAACAAAAAAAAAAGAGATCAACAACAACAGAGTATGGTCGAACACTTATTGCTGCACTGACTAATGATAAACAAGCCCCATTTGAAGCAACAAAAAAATCCACAACATGCAAAGGACTAACTCTTAATCATGATAGTCCTTTTTGCAACTTTAAGCACATTGGTTGTAGAGCATTTGGCTGACGGAGTATGCTTAGGGATCAAACCATTTAGAGTAAAACGTTGAAACTTATCTAGTGAACTGTTCTTACTTGAAGATGTTAATGCGCCATTTGTAGACGCTGATGTTTTTGCCTTGATCTTGTCATATCGAAAATCTTCAATGTCAGGAACAATACCAATCTGCATGTGTGTAAAATATTTTCTTCAGTGGGACGTGAATTGAACCAAACCAAAACAAGAAAAGGGAGAAACTACTAAAGTGACAGCATGAATGCACAAATGCATTCAAAGAGAGAAAGAATATTTACATCTCAGAATAACTGAACTCCTAAGGGGCAAGTAATTTGAATGAAGGATACGAAAAGTCCAGAAAGAAAACTTAGAAATGCATGACGCTTCCTCTATTAATATGAAGACATTGTAGTTAGTCAGCAGGCACCTGCTTCTTAGAATGCTCCCTGTTTACTTCAAGCACCCGTTTCACCCTTTTCTTCTTCAAGGAAGCATTCATTTCAGACTTGGATATGTCAAAAGAAATACTGGATTCACGCTTCACTTCTCTTACACCTGAAAAGGCATCAAACTCATGCTTTCTTGACAAAAAGAAGAATAATAATAAACTTGCTTTGGAAAAAAGAACATATAGATATCATCGGTCATAGATGACTTAAATTGGTAGGTAGATTAAGTCAGAAGTTGAAGTGATGGATACTTTTAAAGTTGGCCTGAAAACTATTAGCGCCCATACTTGAACTTTTCAGCTTGTCAATGGAATGACAAGCAACTTCTTGTGTATTCTCGAGGGGGGAAAGGCATACTTCAACTTACGTTTATTTCCTTGAAATTAAAGCTATACTTTCAGGGAACATTACAACAAGCAAATTATGTGAGCACTGAACATTGTCATGGCACTAATCACAGCCTCAAATTCATAACAAGTTAAGCACTGGAACAGAGTAAAATTAGCTCCGAAGTAATCCTAGGCAGCTTGATGAATCAAACTAACTAAACAAAAGCCATCAACTGTAACCATGTTAAAATTTTCTCATCAAACTATAGTCCAAATATATTCTACAAGAAGAAAGCAGGCAGCCAAATCTATCCCGAGCAGAGTGAGAAAGAAATTTTCACCGTATCTACAATAAGAACATTAGTATACCGATTACTGAAACCATGATAAAATCTTATTTCCACCACCAATATAAGAAAAAATAATAGTAAGTGAGATCATTCTTCTTTAAAATCTGTTTTCCCCCTTACATTCCACAAACGAGCACATGACAGCTAAAAGTCTGAAACGCACAAGCATATCACCAAATTTTCAAGAGAACAAACTTATTTCACAGCTTACGAAATGAAATGCACAATTCCGACCTCTAAACAATAGCGAACCCTGCAAGAAAACGTTTAAAGAGAGAAAATGGGGGGGGGGGGGAATTTCCATCATTCGTAGCATTTCAAGAAATAACCTCAAGCAAGGTCGAATGGCTGGAACTGTTATCTTCTTCTCCACAGCTAAAACAAGCAATAGCCTAAATGTACAAGTACTTGGACTCTTACGGAAAATAGAGCAAGAAAACATACAAAATACAGGATTGAATTAAGAAAAGAGTCCCCCAGAAAAAGAAAACAAGAAGCAAACTTTCACCTGGGGTGAGCTCCGCGCGGGAGCCGCGGATCAGCCTGGAGGAGGAGCGCGTCCTGGGCATGGCGACGGAGGAGAGGCCAACGCGGGAGAGGAGAGCAAGGGGCATGCGCGTGCTCACTGCGTTAGGGTTTTAGCAACGGGGGGCAGCGAGGAAGGACCCTGCTGCGTGTTCATTGGTTTCCCCTCTTTTTGGTGGGTTTTGTTCTTGTTTCCCTTAAGAGTTGTGGCTTTCGATTCTGATGCGTGGCTTTTGGCTTGTGGTGTTGCGGTTTGTGTCGTGGGGCATTCCTTCGCCTCAGGTGGTAGTTGGTTGCTTAATTTTTTTTATTTCTTGGTCTTTTAAGGCCTGTTCTTTTTGGCTGCAGCTTGTGGCTTTTGGCTGCGGCTTATGACTTTTAGGCTGTTTGTACGAGAGACTACAGAGTAACAGAAACTCACATACGGTTTTTACCAATATAAATGAAGTCAGTAAAGTATGTAATACAATTAACTAGTAGATCATATTTTGAAAAAATATTCCGTTTAAAAGTTAGTTACTGTAGAAAAGCCAAAAAACAGCTTTTAGAAGCTGAAAAGAACAGGGCCTAAAACTCAGTTTTTATAAAACTAGTTTTTTTATCGTAGAAATTGTGAACCTAGCCTTTTCCATACGGTCTACCGCGCCTTCCAAATAGGGTAGGTCACCTGCCCCCACTACCGGGCGCGGCAAGGACCTGCCTTCCGCCACAGGCGGGGCATGTCACCTACAGTACCACGCTTTTGGGAAAATCTATTTAAATATATTTTAGAAATTTTAAAATACAGCAAATGAGTTTCAAAAATTATAATTTTTTATGGTGCCTTCCCACATGGTGACTTGCTTGTGTAATTTTTCCATAATTTACCTTTCTAAAATTTTTTCAAAAAATTCTTACAAATAGTATACTTGAATAAATTTTCGAGAACAATTCAGAATGGATAAAATTATAAAAAAACTACACAGGCAAGAGCACTGTGTGGGGAGAGTCTAGAATTCTTTTTTAATTTTTAGAGCTCATTTGATATATTTAAAAATTCCTACAAAAATATGCCTTAATGGATCTTCCAGAAAATGTGTTGCAGTGCTGCTATAGTGTAATCGGCACGTTCACCGTGCGGCTTTAGGTGAAGATTCTGCGAACGTGCACCACATGTGTTGTTGTCGTTTTCTTGTTTTTCGTGACCTGCCCCAGCGTCGGGCGCGGCAAGTGACCTATCCCCGGTGCCAGGCGCGGCAGGAGGTCCATACGCGTTCCTCCGACTGATTCCCACACGATTTTTTTGAATTTTTGAAGCTCATATGGTATATTTAAAAATTCTTACAAAAAATATTTCTTGCGCGTAATTATCTGTTCCATAATCAATATTTCATACACGTAATTAGATGTTCCCTAATTATTTCTTCCATGTAATTGTATGTTCCGTAGTCATTTTTTCATGCTTGTAATTATTTGTTCTATAATTATTATTTTTAATAAGCCTAATTACATGTGAAAATTTCCTTTGGCATATCTTAAAGTTGCTTTCATGCTTGCTTCATGCCATGCAGAGATGCGGTGCTTGTATGGTCACATTGACCTGAAAAGCTTTGCAGAGAAGCAGTGCTTATGTGGTCACATCGACCTAAAAAGCTCTGTAGAGGTGCAGTGCTTGTGTGGTCGTGTCGGGTCCCATCGACCTAAAAAGCTCTGCAGAGGTGCAATGCTTTTTTTGGTCACATCAATCTGAAAAGCTCTGTAGAGGTGTAGTGCTTGTTTGGTCACATCAATCTAAAAAGCTCTACGAAGGTGCAGCTTAAAAGTTCTACAAAGGTGCTCATGCATGCAATAAATATGACACATAACCACACAGTACAAATTTCTAAAGTGGAATGCAGTATTGTCATCATTATTTCTATCTATTGCTAAATGGCTAAACGGTTAGTTTTAAAAAACTAGCTAAATGGTTCTTACATCTGCACATCATAATTATGGGTTATAAAAAAGCAAAAATAAAGAGAATACCAGGAAGCGGCAAGCACCGACTATTTTCATGAATTAAGTGACGGAGTGCCAATTTATAATGTGGACAATCTTTAAAATGACAAATAACTAATTTTTCTTGCCAAAATTTGGTCACGACTAGGGTATGACCAGAACATTGGTAACGTGGAGGTGTTTGGATTACAATCCTAGTAGTTGCCATATATGAGGCAAAATAGCTAGGCTCACATTTGATTTTAAGCCAATAGGCTACCAAATTCTCCTGGTTGCGTCATGATATGTGGGCCTGACATGGCACCTAACATTTGCAGCATCGAAATATAGTCAACATGGGTCTTTATTTATTGATCTCGTCACAAAGAATATGGTAGTTTAAATGGATTATTAGTCGGATACCCGATTTAGGAAATATCATCATTTGAAGCTTGTTAATGAAACTATTAAAGCATTTAACACAACCAATCTCTAGTTGCAACTGACTAAAGCAATGCACTGTTACTGTGCCAAAATTTTGGCGAACTCTTTCTTCCACAAACAAGCCACCTTTTGGCAACATTTGTATTGCAACTTGCTAAATTTTCTTAGACACTCCAAATTGCTAGCAATCCAAATGCTGGTCAAAGTTTCTTAGCATTACCAAATTTTGGTAAGGCTTTCGATGGACTCGAACCAAATAGACCCAAAATTCAACTTTTGAGAGGGCATGATTGGTTGGCCTCATCATCTAAATCATCCAACGCATTATGTTTCTTTAGGGATACAAGGAAAATACACACAACTCATGCACCCTACACTCTCACCACATGCACATACACGTGTGCACGTCTTCTACACACGCTAGAAAATTAATTGAAGATTACTCTCACCACACACACACATGCATGCGCTCCTTCTATATGCGTTAGGAAATTAATTGAAGATTCCAAGATCTTCGAAGCGCAGGCACGTGCTGTCCCACTTAATGTGCACTTGTGTACCCATACAAATTATTGGTCAACGCACACATCGACTGAGAGTCGAACGTGGACAGGTGGGACGCACACTAACGTCCCCTGAGCAATGCTTAGTTCTCCCCAATGCACTACTTGAGTCTCATTCACATTTCCCACTCCTAGGAGAAATGAATTAGGGATAGGAGGAAGGATATCAACTAGATTGGATCCAGCTAGCTATGGGTTCTTTTGGTATATGGCTTTTGGCATAAAATTTTGAATTATGGTTGTTCACGAGAGAAAGATGCTCCTATGCGATTTTGGTCGATATAGATGAAATCATAACAATGTATATTACAATCGACTTGTAAACCTTGCCTTGAAAAGACACTTCATTTGAAAGCTAATTACTGTAGAAAGCTAAACCATAAGCCCAAAAGAAGAGAGCCTACGTCACTGCACTACAAGCCGTGGTCTATTGGATGAGAAAACCTCAAGAGTCTGGCCATTTACACGTGGTGAGTAGAGATACTATAGATCTAGACGTGTTGGCTTTGTTAGATGTCTCGACACCCATGAAATAGCTCATATCACACTCATAGGAAATGGTCAATAGCATGATTAATAGAATGGTAAAAGTGGGGAGGAAGCTAGTTTGTGACTATTAATTTGATCAGCATTCTAATTAGTCTTGATCTAATTGTTCTTAAGCTAATTCGTGACTATTAATATCATTATTTAAAGCTTGTTAATGAAACTATTAAAGCATTTAACGCAACCAATCTCTAGTTGTAACTCACCAAAGAAATATGTTGCCAAAGTGGTATCTTAAAATTAGTATCTTCTTGTAGTTCGAGGGATTTTTTATTTTTCTTGCTTTCTTTTTTTATCATGCATACATAGCATTTTATTGTGCCTACTTAGCTAAATTTATCATGTTTTTGTATGTATGATTGAATATTTGTCACGCTAACTTAATTTGCAAATTTGAACTAAGATTCACAAGTGGTATCAATTATTGCAATTGGTATTTTTTTTAAGTTTGCAATGATGGATCTTTTGACTAGTTGGCTCTCTAGTAATTCTTTTATGATATATGTCATGTCAAAAATACTCTTTTGAATCTTAAGTCTAAAATTGAACTTTTATTTAGTGCTATGCTAGTTCTTTGGTGAATCATATCATTGCTAAATGAACTACTGCTAAACTTAAATAAATGATCTCTTTTGTGCTTAATCATGAATCTCAACAATGTTTCTTCATGAGACATCTTGTCATTGTACTTGGTAAACACTCAGCGAGAATTTTGTGTGAGCAAGATCATTCTTTTAAGTGTAATACTTGGGATAGTTGACAATGGCTTTAGATCATTCAAAATATAATTAATTCAAATTGGTTGAAATTTAAGAGATAGTTGTAGATGACTCCTAGTCTAGAACATACATTATTGAGATAGACCATACAATTGTGATTAATGGTTGAAACTTAAGACCTTAAAATAATCCTCAAAATATCAAATTTGGCTTTAATCAAGTATTTCAGCATAATTGGTTAAACTTAAACTTCTACCTCTTTGATTGACTCAATTATAGTTTCTTAGTTCCATTTAGCCTTCTTGATGTGGCTTAGCTTATATACATTTAGACAAACTTGTCAATTTTGAAATCTTACTTATCTTGAAATTAATTTGAATACTTTAAACTGTGTTATCTTGTCTAGACTAGTTAAATATATCTTATCATAATCTAGAAAGCTTTTATGCATTCTATGACTTCAAGTAGTACTTTTTTAATTTGATCATCAATTTGGATAATTTTCAAAGCTTTTTTAGGTTACACATTTTCATTCATGCATACATGCTTTTTTTGGCTCCCTTATGCTTTTCTTGTTAACATACATTATTTAAGGAAGAGAATTAGGAATGGTGAGTTTCAATGAGCTTGCATAGCCCATTGATCCTTGATGACTATTTTAGCTGAAGAGCGAGAATGATTAAGGCAACATTTGGTTGTAGTAAAAAGGGGAAATATTGAGAATGATCTTAAAAGGGGGAGAATGCTCATTCAAATGTTAATGAACTAAAAATATGAAAATGAGAGCATTTTATGGTTGAAAAAGAGCAAAATAAGCTATTGAGTGAGAAAATTTTATTTTGAGCCATAAATGAGAACTTGAGTTAAAGGAAAACTCATTTACATTGCATTTGTTCTTTCTTAACTTGTTGGTGCTATGTATTGGTATGAAACTAATCATGTTGAACAATTGTTTTTATTTTGACTATGAGCAAGATTTTGCATTTTGAGAAGCTTTTTGTATGGATTAGAGTTTTTGTTGAAAGCTTACTCTTTCTTGGTATTAGCACCAGTTCACATCCTACCATTTTGGTCACGTTCATTTCTTTCTCTTGAAAATGGACCATTTGTGGCTTTCACAACTTATTTGCTTTTATTGTCCAAATTCAAACTCAAATCCTTATCTTTTGGGGTGTTTGTCAAATTACTTACCAAGAGGGAGATTGTGAGGCCATGTGGAGGTCACTCAATGTGTGTGATGAGTATTTTATTTTGCATGTGCTTTGATGTTGAAGTTTGAGTTTGATTTTGTGTCATTTGCTTTCTGGTTTTGCTGTCTGGGAGGCAGCAGTCTGATCAGCTTGCAGAGATGGTTTGACCAACCTGCAAAGACGGTCCAACTAAAGGGAGTGGAACGGTTAGAACGGTCGGGGGTTAGTGATCTAACCGGCTGAGGTACCGATGGTCTGATCGACCATGGTGACCGCGGTCAGACTACTCCCCTATTCCCGACGTGGAATGGGGCGGTCTAACCAGTGCTATCGGGCAATGTGTTGGGAATGCACTCTGTGGTTCAAGGTTTGGTCCTAAAGGTTATAATCAGTGATATAGGTGCATATATGTTGCATGATACAATGTTTTGACTAACATAAATCAAGTGCATAGAACTTGTGCTCGTCATGTTGCTTAGTCCTTAGATGTGCATGTGGATTAGATGACATAACAGTCAGTTGCAATAGACTAGGACTAGGTAGGGGTCTGAAGTCTAGAGTGGCGAGTTGGTGTATGTGATAAGGTAAGTGTCCGTGGCTCATCAACTATGTCAATTGATAACTTTGTGGATTGTGTGGTGTTACGTGACTGTTTACTTCTTGTTGTTGGGTGTAGCACTTCGGAGCTAGGTCATGTGGCGAGGTGGAAGAGATCAGGACTAAGCTACGAGAGTTGAGGTCCAGAGCGAGCAAGGTGCCGCCAAAGGTGACTGAGGCTAGCGAGGTGGTTGCAAGCCTGGAAGACAAGGAACTAAAGCGGAAGCTACTGGCGGTGGACATGACGGAAAATGGCAAGGTGGACCGAGACTAGGCTCAAGGTGGAGCTGAGGTTTGAACTAGGCTTAGAGAGTAGCTGAGGTCCTAAACGGTCAAGAAAGTCAGATGCGGTCATGGTAAAGATGAAGCACGGGGTTGCTTCAAGGCAAAGGATGCGGGAAGCTTCGCAGAAGGTGGTAGAGGGGCATTATGGTGAATTATCCAATACCAAAAAAGTGGCGGTGTGCAAAACCGTGGCGGTAGCCTAAGTGGTTTAAGTCATGGTTGTGTTAAAATTGTTAAGTGGATCAAGTGTTGATTCAGTAATGGGTTAATAGTTATGCACACTTTGAGAAGTGTGCATGTAAAGGTGGGAAAATGAATATGATTTATCCGTATTATTCGGTTACCGTATTCGATAGAATACGAATACGATATAGATTTTCTACCCGATTAACAATTTCTCTCTTATTCATATTTGAATTCGCATAAAAATATGGATACAAATATGGTATAGATTTTTACCATCCAAGATGTTATTTTATCTAGACTATTCATATTCGGCGAAGCAATATACATATTTTATTGCAATACAACTAATTAATTGGACAATTTTTTTAATCAATGTGAATTCGTGTTTCTTTAGGTAAGTAAATGAATTAGAATGATTAAAGGTGATTGTACGAGTATAAAATATCATTAATATATTTATACTTCATAATTTATGAGGATATCTGGATTTGATCGAATTGAGCAGATATTCAATTTGAATTCGTATTCGTTACAATACTCGATTCATATTCATATTTAAGAATATTCAAATTTGTATTCATATTCGTTTAGAAAATATGAATACGAATATGGTAAGGACACTATTCGATTTATATTTGATCCGTTTTCCACCCCTATGAGCATGTGTAAGTGTAAAACCCGGTATGGTGTTGGATTAGCCTATGTAAGTATATGAAACCCAATTAAAGGTGTTGCTTAGGGTTTTCTTTGTGAGCCTACATATATAAAGAGAGAGAGAGAGAGAGCTGGTTAGGGTTAAGTTTTGGGAGAGTTTAGGCTTAAGCTTGAAGGAGGTTAGGGTTTTTGGAAAGAACTTGTGAGAGATATGAGAGGCTCTAATGTCTGAGCTTTCTGTCATCCTTGGGCTTTGTATGTAGTTAGGGAGTGACTGTAAACATTCATCTCCAAGTATCACTTGATGCCAATGATGTGTATGTGATGAAGATATCTTTTGAAGACCATATCACATCCATCTGGATACTTGTTCTTTGCAAGTTCTTAAGTTTGCCTGGTTTTGATGAAAGAAAGGGTAATTTTGGGATTTTGCTCTTAAGGGCTTTTGGCTTGATTCTTACTGTGTTGAGGATGTTATGGAAAGTGGGAAACCATCCTTAGTCATCTTGGCTTGATTCCTCCCATGAGCTTCTCTCAGTTACCATTTTCATATTTGGATTGGTTTTTTGCAGCCTTCCTTAGAATCAAGAAAGGTCAAATTATTGCAAGGATTTGCTTCGATTTCTTGTTGGGATAGGTTGACAATCTCTTTGGCAAGATGTGTATGCAAAGTTTCAAATAATTTGGAGTCACTGATTAAAAGTTTCATTGATTTGGTGTTTTGAAATCATGCTAAAAATCTATTACGCTCTTAGAGAAAGATCAGACCGCCAACCAACTAGTGGTTAGACTGTGAACCTAGTAGCGGTCAGACCGCCAACTAAGTAGCGGTCAGACCTCTCTCTAGTTGGTGGTCAGACTGCTAGAAACCTGTCAAGGTACATTTTGCTTGGTTTTTTTGGATTTTTTCTTGTGAGCAATTAGTCTCTGATTTTCATAACTTCTCATAGCTATTGAAGTAAAGAGCTTTGCTTTTCTCCTTTAGAAAAGATTTAGAAAAGTGTTTAATCGTATTGGCTCCTATTCACCCCCTTAGTCGCCGTTCTTAGTCCTATAGAAACTTAACTTGAAAGCTATATCTCGACCTAGGCGCTTTTTGGTTGCTATGCATAGCCCCGGATGGATTAATCCAGCAATGCTTTTGATATGGATCAACTAGCAAAAATTCTAATTGATCTGTGAGTAGCCCAAGCTTTCGCAGTGCCTTGCACAAAAAACTCACAAACTAATCTATTAAATCAAATTATAGCAGCCCATGCGTCGCACCCTATAGTCGAGTCAGTTGTCGAAAAGCCTTGATATGCGGCAGAACATGGGAGGACGAAGCATAGGTCCCCAACCACTCTATTTTCTCTTCACTTTTCTAATTTAAAACTTCTCGGATGGTCATATATGTCTAAATTGTGTGGATGTTTAGGTAGATTGAAGGATGGGAAATCCAGAATCATGTATGCAAAAGTTAATTTTAATATTTAATTGGTGTATTTGGAGAAAGAATAGGGTTAAAGTAAAGAGCTTGAGAGAGTACAGAGAAGCAACAGCCGGGAGAGAGGAGTGATAGAACATGCAGTTATTTTTGAATCAGAATAATTAGGTGGTGCTCGGTTGGGCTGATTTTTTGTGACTTATGGCTGAATATTTACTGTAGCTGGCTAAAATTACACTGTAGCTGATGGTGGTTTATTTGACATAATTAAATTTAAAATATTTAAAAATGAATGTTTGGGTGATGCAGTGAAGTAGAGCGTCCATTCGGTCCGTTCCTCCGGACATCAGGCACAGCAATTCACATTATAATACTACTTCACCTAGGTCACAGCTCGTAAATAGAATTAAATGCACCGACTAAAAACGCCCCTAGATTTTGTTAGAGAAAACCTCAAGGCCATGTCTCTTACTCTCTACCAGTCTTGCTCCTCTCTACCAGTCTGTTTTTCATCATCACGCCAGAGAACCATCGCGCAAGCAGTAGGAAGAAGAGGAGGAATGCCATGGCGAGCCCGCGCCCCCCCCTCCTCCCCCGGATCGTCTGTGCCGCCGTCGCCTTCTGCGCTTGCTTCCCCGCCCCCGTCTCCGCCATCCGGTGAGTGAGATCCGTTTCCTGGGATGAAAACCCCCGTCCAGCATCGCGTCCCGCTCTCCTCGTCGTTGTTAGGAGCTAAATTCTTTCGATATCCATTAGTTTTTTTGAATAGTCTGATGCGGACCAGTTGTTGTGCTGCATAATTGCATCGTAGACGTCGTACATGTTTCCGTTTCTTTTTTTGGATGGTCGACGTGTTGTAGACTTGTAGTAGTCTTCTTTCGGCTGCATACTCGGGTCTGATTGAAATCTTGACTGGCGCAATGTGAATTCTCGTCGCGATTTGGGTTCTGCTGATGTGCAGTGCTCCTCTCACTTTATGTGATCAGTACCCCAAGTGCACAGCAGTTTGATTTGTTTTCTGTATCAGTTTAAGCTGCGGTGTATGTTATAACTTAAAATTCTTCGTAGATATGGCAAGTATTTACATCAGTAAGGAATCGCTTGGTTTAATCTGTCCGGTATTCGATTCATGGCATACCCATTGTTGTCTAATTAAGTTTGTGGGGTTGGGTCTCATGCTTTCCATATCCATACACATAGACCTAGTGATATTTTCTATGAATTAGACTTAACGACTTTAGACAACATACTTTGTTGTTGTTGTTGTTGCTGCCTATTTGGTTTTTCTCTCTTTTTTTTTAAAATCAAATGCTATAGATCTTCTACAAAGTTTACCTAATTGGTTGGAACCTTTTCATTTAACTAGCATAAGGGCAGGTGGGTTGGAAGAGGGTGGGTGAGGCTAATAAGGAGGAACGGGCCATGAATAAAATGTTCTTGGGTTGAAGAGAAATGTTGGCTGTATTAGGGGTGTACGTGCCTTGCTAAGATCCATAGCTCCCAGATGTTTGCTCACGTACCTTATATAGTTAGTAACAATGGGCTTTACTATATATGCGCACAAAAGAACAAGTTCATACCTACATATTTATAGCCAATATATAAATACAGCACACCGTATTGCCTGCCTAGGGCTAGGACTTGGTATAATGCTTGAATTTTTTTCTTCTAATTTTCATTCACTGTCCTACAAAATCAAAACAATTGATTTTGTACAAGAAGCGTTTACAAAATGTGGAAGGCATTTAGCTAAATATCTATTACTAGTTCTCTAATTAAATTGTGCTTTCACCTGATTTCTGGGACCAGGTCAAATGCTTCATTTCATATGGCAGCATGAGTATCAGCATTGCTTGAGTCTAGGGTTAGGACATTCAGTTGTTCTTGTCATTTTGAATATAAGCTGGATATTGGAATATCTATTTCAATCAAGTTAATGACAACTTAATTTTAATCTTGCGCAGGAAGGACATTGGCTTTGCTGCACCCATTATGTGCAGGAGCACTGTTCAGGGGCAGCATTTGATATCAGATGATAATGGTAGTACCCCTGCCCCTTTCTCTTGCTTAGATATACTGTATGATAAATACTGCACTCCTTTACAACCTTTTCTATACTAAATAAGCACTTCCTTTGCAGGTTATGTATGTTCTGCCCTTTCAATCAATCCATGGTCTCGCTGCTGCCCAAGAACAGGGGGCCGCTTTTCCTGTCAGTGAGTTTCTTACCTTTGTTGCACCATATTAATTACAGAACTGCATCATTATTAGTGCGTAACCTTGTAAATCTAATGCAAGTCTTCTTAACACCATCCAGGGGCTGCAAACTTGATTTACAGTGCTGCAACTCTTATGAATATTGTGTTTCTTGCTGCTTGAATCCTTTGACGGTAAATTCTTTCTAGTAGTACTGCATTTGGCATAAAAGAATTGAGTTGTTTCATAATTTCTTTTACTCATCCTTTTGCTAGAGCAAGGAAGGAGATGTGTTGAAGTTGAAGGTAGCTAAGCCAGTTACTGCTGGTAAGATGCTTGTAACTTGGAAGTATTGATTGGTGAACTAGAATACTAGAATGTGTTGGAAGAAGCTTACGGTTTATTTTTCTTCAGGAACTTACACCAGTGTCTTCGATTTTTGCATGGGAAGGTGCCGCCATAGTTCTGCAAGCGTGGTACTGGTTCTTTCTTAGAGTGCTAATATGATTATTCTTATATTCTATACACGTTTTACTTTCCACATCTAAAACAAGGAACTGCATTACAGCACAGTTCCATCCTTGCGTTGTCTTGTTCTGCTCGAATGTTATAATTACAACAGCTATGTGCCAACAAGTTATGATAAATAGCATTTTATTTCAATCTAAGATGTTCTTTGAATTAACCAGGTTCACGAAAATGCCTATGCAAGTGATTTCCATCATTGCTTCTCGGTGCAGCAAAATTCATCTGGTATGCATTGCATTTCTCAGCTATATTACAACGCTATCTAGGTATAGCATGTGTTCACGATCATTTGTCGTATACCTGAACTTTTCAAGGAAACACTAAAAGTTTTTTCACATGAGATTCAAATTCAAGTGCCCGCTAGGGGTGGATACGAGCCAGCTATACTTGGTTTGCTTGCAAATTTCAGATAGGCCTGGCTATGCTCAGTTGATGCTACATGCTACAAGCCATAGTTAGCGGCTTAGCTTGGCTCGCAGAGGTCAAGCCAGTTCACTTCTGCACACGGCATTGGCTGTCAAATTGACAAGTCATTGCCTGGCCTCTTTAGCTGTGTAGCAGAACTACCCACACTAAAACAAAATATGTAAGGCACACTACTTCTGGAAATCGTGACTGAAGTTGGCAATGACAATGATTGTTCACTACTACAAAATGTGAAATTACTGTATTTACAAAAAGGAGATTGTTGGATCACTCTAATCATCAGATCTCCCCCATTTTTCTGGATTATAATTTCGACGAAAATCTATAAAGTAGATAGTAGAAATTTAACCTTAATCATAGGAAGAGCCCAATTGGAGCGGATGGCTATGATCCGGTTCAGACAGGGATTATGTGGGGCTGGGTGTGTGGCCAGGAGGCAGTGAGGACATGGTGGCAAGGGGCCAAGGGGGAATCTGGGTTGTGAATTCTGGAGTTTTGGCAGAAAGGATGGGAGCCTGATGGCTTTGTTGTTTTCAACGTCTGGTCATTCTATGGGACCTTTGGTTTATGATGAACTTTTAGTTTTTTCTCCTTTTCTTTTTTGGAAAAGTGCCTAAAGTTAGAGAGGGCTAGGATCTATCTTGAGCTGTTGGCATGGCTTAGTTAAGAAAATGGGATGAAAATAAAGCTCTGTTCAGCTTGTTTTCAGTTTCAAGCTAAGCCTGAGCTGAGCTGAGCCCAAGGAACACACAAGCTGCTAGCTTTTCGTCCAATAATAATGTCCACATTGCCATGTTCTTGAAGTATGCATTAGGAAGTGATTGTGTATTGTAGGATCAATTGGATCTAATCCTGGATCAAGGTTGGCTGGCATTAACGTCATCGTGGGAAGGTAAGGTCTGTCTAAAGTTCTATATCAAGGTAGAGTGAATGAAGCCCTTGGAATTGCTTCATGAAATCACACATGAAATTCAGGCAGGGGGAATCCTGTAGCTCGGTTTGCAGAGCAAGAGGACAATCATGTGTTCCAAGCAGGCTTTCTGCACTGAACAAATGTGTGATGTAAGTATAGTTACAGTCTTCTTTTTCATGATATACATTCAAATAACATGTCATGGTAGAAAAATTGCAGTTTAATTGATTATCCTCAAATGGCTTGTCCTGCTATAATAATTGTAGTTTAACTGACTAGTCAAGCATCAAAGCTCGATTATTATTATGTTGAGTTTTCAAAGTAAATAATGATTGTTTGCATGATTATATGTGGACCCTGACTTGTTTGGTTGAATAGTCTGTATTGGACTGTTCTTTGGATGAACCGGTCAGTATTAGATTGCTAAGACCGAAACATTATAACCAACCTAACTAACAACATGAAAATATCATCTTCTGAAGTTTCAACTGCTATCAAACCAACAGCACCAACACATTTTGCACTGGTAGCCTGAATTCAAGGCCCTCATGTACCAAATTTCTACTCCAAATGCATGTTGTCTGCATTTTGTATGCTTTGATTGTCTGAATTCTTAGACTTTGTCGGTGTGCTTATAAGCTGTTTGTTCCATCCTAGAGCCACAGAGGTTACTTTCCATTCCCATTATTCCTCCAATTTGAATGTGGTACTACCATCACTCTCTTGGTGAAATTTAGGCATGCACAGCCAACCAAGTTTTGATATTATTAGCTACTTGATTAAACGAAACAATTCTAGGAGTAGTTAGGAAAATAATAAAGGGAAACACATTACTGGAGAAGCGATGAGGATTCTCATGGCTGCAATCCACATAATGGAGTGATGGAATGTTGTTGGCAAAGTATATGAGCGTCGACGACGGCAATTCAACAGCGCTGGCTCGGCAACAGTAGGATCAGCTACAGCAGCAGCAGCTGGCGCTAGCTTGGCAATAGCAAGACCGGCTACAGCAGCAGTTGCAGGACTGGCTACAGAAGCAGCAGTGGCAAAATTGGGATCAACCGAATCAGAAACAGAGAAGGCAACAGCTCCAGCTAGATCAGGTGGATCCGAATCATAAAGGGCAACATCAGAAGATGGAAAGCGAAGATAAGGAAAAGCTATTGTTATATTTAGAAGTAATCTTTACTATTAGTATGATATCTCTATATTAGGAAATCTATATTTAGAAGTAATCTTTAGTATTAGTATGATATCTCTTGTAGTTTCCATCGTTAGGAAGGCACCTATTGATATAAAGGAGCTGGCTATTGTTGAGAGGAGACAATAAAGAAAAATTCTCAAAAGTCTCTAGCTTGATCAGAGTCTCCTGTGCAGGGAATAAGTCCCTGATCGCAACGAGGGCGATCTGCTACTTATCCTCCTATTCATTGAACCCTAGACCATATCATGGAAGCTAAGAAAGCACCATACATCTTGTGTGTATTTACATCTTATTTTGTGCAAAATCTAAAATCTTTATGATGTAGTTGTCTAATGAGATGGATTTCATATCATGTGTAAAAGCTTGGTTGAAAACTGAATTGACGCATCACATTTCAATATAAAATGGACATGAGTTTAATTAAATTCCCAGGAAGTATAGACATTGTCAGTGGTATTGCCAATATGTACTTATCTAGATTTTTCAGCGAATTCATTCTGGACCACATCTGAGACTTTTTTCCAAACAGTTTTATTTTGGTCATTTTGTCAGTAACTTTATTCATGAATTAGAGTTATTTGTGTTGTTTATCATTCTCCTTGTTGTCTTAGCCAAATAGTAATATGTAACATCACCTCCTCACTTTTATTTTATGCAAATTGTCCCATGTCCCTTCATCAGCACAAGAATAATTTTTGGGTGGAGAGTAAGCTGATATGAACTGGAGTGGTGCTGGCGTTTTTGAATGATTATATATCAATTCATAAATTTATGCAGCATTATATTTGCTTACCTTGTATTGTCAAAACTAGTTTGCAGAAATATATGAGATGCAAAAGTGGTTGCTTTCGCAGTGTTGGACCAGATCAGCCTGCCGAAGTTGTAGATGAAGCTCCAAGCAATTTGGTATGTTGAATTTGCTAATCTGAGTAATGGTTATTTCCTGTGCATATTTATGCTGTTTAACCACATGCAGATTGTCAAGAGGGTCTATGTAGAAAAATAGAAATTTTCACCTCCCAGTTTATATCCAACTGGGCTTTTTGTGTATTCTTCTGGTTATGCCCCAACTCCAAAGTGTCCTTCACTGTGCTTAGGATATGTTATTTTCTCAAAATAGCCAACTATTTAGCCAACAATATTTTTTCAATCTGTTTATCTGCACAACGTTATATCTTGGTGATCTTCATAAAGATTATGATGCAAGCGACTGGTATGCATACTCAAAATTTCAAAAGGTAATGTTAAATACTCAAAATTTCAAAAGTTAATGTTAGCTTTTCAACATTAGACTAAGAACTCTGTACTAAGAACGAGCCCTGCTCATATCATTTGCTGCCATCCCTTGACCTCAGTTAAGTGGTCATCTTAACAAACATGGGTCTCATTGAATTTCACAGCTGTATCATTTTTCTTTGCTGTTGCTGCTGCAGATAAATATTTACTGCATGATGAAAACCATGATAATGTAGTAAGCTTAATCTATTTTTTGTGGGAAAACACACACACACACAAATAATTTCTGTTGAAACTTTTTGGTTTCCAGAAGAAACCATTGCACCTGGCATCACCTAGTGCCATCACCTGGCAAAAGAAACTAGCAGAGAAACAACAGCTGTCATGGGCGTAGGCTCGAGGCCCAGCCAGTTCATTACTAGGAAATTAACGATTAGTTTTTATTTGTTAGAGGGACATCTATATAAGAGGGCTACCACATGCTATTGGATTAAGCCATGAATAATGAACAAGTGTTTCCAAGTCCTCACTTTCTAGTTCTGGTCTTTCCTTGTGCGACCTTGGATGGAATTCACCTACAGGAGTGTCCCAAGTCAATAAGATAGCGCAACACAGATGTTCTAAACGATGATGCTATTGCGCAAAAGCTCCAGAGGTGGTGGCAGTAGTGACGGTAGAGGCAGATGTAGTAGGAGCAGCTGAAGTGGACGGAAGGTGGAGGCGGTTGAGAATGTAGAGACCCCTGACGATCCCTATGGCGTCGGCCTGTCCCAAGTACCATCCCTGTCTGTCGATCCTAGACGAAAAGGTGTGAGAGTAAAAAATAACCCTACAATCAAGATCAGTGAGCTGCCCCACCGAAAGAAGCTGTGTGGTAAGCTGGGGAACATGAGAAACAGCTGGAACAGAAAAGTCGGTGGACAAAAGAATGTCCTGACAGATAAGGAAGTACTGTCAGCTGTCTGAACAGTGATAGGAAAATTAGGAGGTTCTACTGAAGTAAGAGATGTGGAGTTCGATGTCATGTGAAAAGAGGCACTAGAATCTAGAACCCAAGAGGTACCTAGAGGAGACGTCTGAGCTAGACTATCAGAACCTGCTGAGCTGCGAGAGAGTTGTTGAAGTAGAGCCTGGCAGAGCTGCTGAACAGTCACCTTTTCTGAGCAGAAACTAATGAGCTGGTCTGTCCTCCTGTGAAGGAAGGGCCTCCCTGCCCCCCTTTGATTGCCCACCCCCATGTGCCTTGTTTTGTTTTTTCCGCATTGCACAACTCTGGTAGTCATGCCCGAAGTTCTTGCAGTAGTTGCACTGAATTCCAGTTGGTGCGAGAACAGGAGTGGAGACAGGCACCTGGGGAGAGGCCGTAGTCAAAGAAGGGGCAATAAGCACAGTCAGAATAGACTGTGCTGCTAACCCGACACGAATCTCTTCAGCCCAAAGCGTTGAAAGGGCCTCTGTAACGGTCGGCCATGGAGAGCGGCTCAGCAGTTGAGCTCTGACAGACTCAAACGCTAGGCGAAGGCGGCAGACAAAGTCATAAAGGCGAAAGCGATCATGATCCGCCTTCTGCACTTTGTGACACTTCTAACAAAACACGGGCCTTGTCAGCACACCAGCGCTCGAAAGCATCAATGGCATACTGAAAATCCTCATCAGCAGCGTTAGTAGTACCTTTTGCGTCCTTGGCAGCCTCATCTGCTGCAGGAGGTGCAGAAGTAGACTGCCTAGGAGGAGGCTGAACTGGTGGCGGTGGAGAAGGGAGTGCACTGGTGACATGTCCCCAAAGACGGAGATCATCAAGCGTGATTTCTAGGAGAGAAGACCATAACCTATAATTCGTTCCATGGAGCTTTGTTCCCGAGAATGGGATTGCAGTAGATGGAATGGAAGCTATCGGTAGGCGGCGCTGGACGGCGTGGCGACCAAGGCAACGAAGTCTAACAGGTGTCGCTGGACGATGTGGCGGTTAGATCAACGTTATATTCTTTTTTACAAAACTATAAAAAGCCGAAGCGACTTCGGCCGAAGTAGATGGCCGACTGCAGACTTACTTGGGCGTCGCCGAGGGCGGACGGCGGTTGGCAGAGCGTCGATCGGTAGCTCAAGGGCCGTTGGCAAAACGTCGGCCGGTAGCGATTGAGCGGATCGGGTGGAGACGACGCGGTGGCGATGGTGACGATGGATCGGCCGGATCTGGCGAGTGGCGCCAGATCGAGCGAGGAAGCGCCGGATCTAGCGGCGGCTCGGGCGGAGGTGGCCTAGGCTGCGGCGGCGGCTTGGGCGGAGGTGGCCCAAGCGGCGGCGACGGCTCGGGTGGAGGGGCCCAGGTAGCAGCGACGGCTTGGGCGGAGACGGCCCGAGCGGCGGCAGCGGCGACGGCCCGGGCAGCGGCGGTAGCCTGGGCGGCATCGGAGCAGCAGAAGATCAAGATCAGAGCCCTAGCTCTGATACCATGTTATGAATATTGTGTGTATATTTGTGAGGCCCAAAGAGCAATATATATAGGGAGTACAAGGGGATATATAGAGGAATATATCATATACAGATAAGGAAATTAAGGCATATAAGGAAACGAATAACAATATTATTCTATCCTTAACACGAAGTAGTATATTTGAAATATTCATAGAGGCAACATCATGCCTTAAAGCCTCCGAAATCATATATTTTGTTCTCCTTACTAAACCCAAAACCCTATTTCCATACCCAATTCTTGTGGTTGCCTTTATTCAATTTGTTTATCAGCAGAAACCAGAAAGCATCTCGTTTTAAGAGGACTACGAAAATTCCAAATCCTTGCTATATCCTATCTAATTATAACCAGCTACTAAAGTGTTCTGACACAACTGCACACAACGTCACTATATTTAGTTGGCCATCCCCCACAATGCTGCAATCACTCGAAGTGACATTTATTAGAAATATATCAATTGCGTGAATTCCTTTGTTAATCCTTCATTCTGATACCTTATACCTCCCAAAATGAAATCCCAGCCCGCTGTCCTTCCAGGTCTTTGCAATTACATGCAAATTTGAAGAGGAATTGATATATCTCTGTGATAATGGAGTATCAAGAAGCCATTGAGCTGTCATTCATTACAAAGCAGCAATTGTTTCTTGTCATAGTTTTTGATATCTAGAACCTTGATGTCAAGCGTTTCCGCTTCCCTTCCCTCTCCAGGTTCCCACAGCGCCTCTCCTCCCTCCACCAGCCGCCCGCCGACGCCCACCCCGGGCCCGGCGTCCACCTCCTTAACTGCACCTTCCTTGGTGCCGGCGACCCTCCTCTGCCCCCAGGCGCCGTCCTCCCTCCGGTCCCCGTTGCCGGTTCGTCCGCCTGGGCCTTCTGGGCGCTCGAAGTTGGAAAGATGGAACGACGGTAGTCCCTCTGTTTCCTGCTCCAGCTTCGACAACCCTTGCTTCGACAACCCTTCGGCCGTTCTCTCGTTCCGCAGCGCTGTGGTTTCCTCGTCCGTTCCTGTTGAGGTTTCGCTGGCTCCTGCTCAGCAGCCTCCTGCCCGCCGACAGGTGGCTCGGCATGGACAGAACGTGACTCGAGGCCCAGACGCGCAGGGCTGGCTCAAGGTGATTGGTCATCGTCGACCTCGGAGGAGCAGCCGTGCTCCACTGTCTGCAGCCTCTCGCGTCTTTCGTCGTCCGGTGCCGGCGGACCTGCGTGGGAAGTGCTTCAACTGCTTCTCGCCTTCTCACCGCGCCGTGGAGTGTAGACGCTTGGTCTGCTGCTTCCGGTGCCAGGGCTCTGGTCATCGCTCCTCTGCTTGTCCTCGCCGCTCGGGTGCGGGTGTTGCTACCTCGACCGCGGGGCGAGTATTGGTCTGGAGGCGTATCTCGGCGCCTGTGGCTGCGCCAGTGGTTGCTGCCTCGTCTGCGTCGCGGGCTGGAGGCGTGGCCATGTCTGAGCAACCATCCAATGCCGGTGGTGGTAATGGTCGCCCTCGGCGGCGTGGCCGGCGTCGGCGAAGGTCCTCTGGACGCCAGGAGCGCCTCCATCAGAAGTCTGATTCGAAAGAGGCCGTTCGTGCCCCGGCTCCTGATCACGCCGGTGTGGCACCGGCCATTGAAGCCATTGCTGGCGAGCGTGCCTTGGATCGGTGCATCATTGACTGGTCTGACGATCTTGCGGGGGCAGAAGAATCTCTTCGCCATGCTTTCTTCGTCACTGTCATTGGTGACAAGCTGGCAGCCTCAAAACAGGATGTGGCAGCTCTCCTTATGAACCGTTTTGATTTGGAGATGGATGGTTTCAAGCTATCTCCTTCGGCTCTTGAAGATTTCTTGCTCACCTTGCGTGATTGCCAAACTGCTGCTCGGGTATTTGGCGAGGACGGATTTATCAGAGCTGCAAACTACCGTCTTATTCTCAGGCAGTGGTCTCGATTGGCGCATGCCACAGGAGGATCCTTGCCCGTGCTAGTCAACTTGGAGCTCTCTGGCGTCCCTGCTCATGCTTGGAGCATGGCTGTTGCGGAACAAATCCTCAGTCCACATTGTTGGGTTCAGCGTCTGCATCCAGAGACTTTAGCTCGTGATGACATGAAGAAGTTTCGGGTCTCGGGTTGGTGCTCTTGTCCTGCTGACATTCCGGCAGCCATGATTCTGGAAATTGTGGTGCCGCCGGTGGCCGTGGAGGAGTCACCGCCGGTAAAACGTTCGCTCAAGTATGTCGTCGGCATCTCTTTTACCATCGCGTTCCAGCCAGACGGGGATTCGCCTAGCCCACCGTCGTTCCCACATCATCAGGGGGATGATGACCACGCCAATGAGTCTCGAAGATGCCGGCGTCGCACATCATCCTCGCCGCGCTCGCGTGGAGGTTCGCCGGTTGGACCTGCCTCCAGCGGGGCACCGGCGTTTCGCATGCCTGCTAAGGATCGCCTCGGGCCCAGAGCAGTAGATGGCCACGTGGCAAACATGCAGGGTGTGGCCCAGTTGGCCTCCTCGACTCCCTCTCTAGTTGATGGCGGTATTTCAGAACCTTTAAGATTTGAGCCGGCGCTGGTCAGCCCGAGGGGTCATAATGAGTGCTCGATGCACAATGCTGATACTCTTGTCCCCTCGGCGTCTGTTCCCAATGTTTTTTCTGCTCTGGTGGGGTCGTTGGTAGCTGTGATGCCCCCGCATGCTCTTGGGCCTCAGCCAGACCACGTGCAAGGGGATTCAGCTACTGTGCTCGAGGTGGAGGAACCGCGGCTGCCCTCTGAGGCTACCACTGGCGAGCTGCTGGTGGTGACGCCGGCACCTCCATTGGCTGCAGTTAGGAAGACCGGTACCACTCGTTTTTTCCCCAAGACGTATTCGCGGCGTCGTCTCCGACAGCAAAAAGCTGGCTCTTTGGATGCTGCTCGAGCCGCCACTGCTTCTCCCTCTCCAAAGGCACGAACCTTGGGTCAGTCCCCTGGGACCCAAAAGTCAGAGTCGTTTTTCTTTGCCAAGCTGACACGTAAGACTTCAAAGATCCTTCCCACCCCAAGAGCAACAAGATTGAAATCCCGCGCTCGCCCTCCAGGTGCTCCTCCTCGGCGTAGTAGAAGGATCGCTGGCATTGGGCATGAATCCCCGATTGATTTGGCGCCTACCCGTGTCAGGAAGCGGGTGATGCGATCTCTGGATATTATTGGCGAACGGGATGGGATTGATGAGCAAGCACAGGATGATTACAACAAGCTGTTTGGCCAACCTCTATCCACTGCACACATCAAGGCGTTGACTGCCCTCTTTGGTTGGGCGCCGTCGGAGGAGGATGTCCTTCTGGCATAACCTCTGACATTGGTGATGCCTCCCCTTTGGTCGATTTTTATTTTCCTAATGAACCCTTCAAACATCCTGTGTTGGAACGTTCGCGGCCTCAATTCCAGGGCGCGACAAAATGCTGTGCATACTCTTGTGTCTTCTGCTCGGGTAGATGTGGTATGCATTCAGGAGACGAAAATGCCAGAGATTTCTCAGGGAACTATCCTCTCCACTTTAGGCTCTGATTTTGATCATCATATTGCGCTACCTTCGGTCGGTGCATCTGGAGGTATTCTCATTGCTTGGAGGCATTCTATTGGTCTTGCTGGTGCTCACAGGAACGACTCTTTCAGCTCATCTGTTCAGTTTTGTCCTATCGGTAATAAAGCATGGTGGCTAACTTGTGTTTATGGTCCACAAAGCAATGAAGACAAGATTCTTTTTCTGCAAGAACTGAGGGAAATCAGAGCAGCTTGCCAAGGTCCTTGGATAATAATGGGGGACTTTAATTTAATCTACAAGGATGATGATAAGAACAACAATATTACAAATCATGCAATGATGGGAAGATTTAGGCGTATGATTAATGATCTTGCCTTAAATGACATCCCTCTTCTTGGACGCAAATTTACCTGGTCTAATGGACAAGATTCCCCAACTTTGGTCAAACTGGACAGGATGTTATGCTCACTAGACTGGGAATTTCTCTTTCCTAATTGCTTGCTGCAGAGCACTTCCACTGATGGCTCGGATCATTGCCCCCTCTTGTTGGGGTTGCATGGTGTCAGGCCGGGTAAAAGGAGATTGCAGTTTGAGTCTTTTTGGACCAAAATTGACGGTTTTCAGGATGCTGTTGCATGTGCTTGGAATTCAGTCCCAGCGAGCCACTGTCCTTTTGACACTCTGGCCAGAAGATTCAGAGCAACCACTAGAGAGCTTCAGAGCTGGAGTCAGAGGAATGTTGGCCATGTTAAGTCTCAGCTTGCTCTAGCCAGAGAGGTGTTGCATCAACTGGAAATTGCTCGTGACGGTAGAAATTTATCGGAGGGGGAGACTTGGTTATGCAACAACCTTAAAAGGCACTCCCTCGCTTTATCCTCTCTCTTGCGAACCATTGCCAGGAGCAGGTCGCGGATTACATTTCTGAAGGAGGGAGATGCAAATACTGCACTCTTTCATGCCCATTCTAGACACCGCAAGCAGAGGAATTTCATTGCCAAGCTTGTTGACAATGATCAAGTTCTCACAAGCCATGATGACAAGGAGAAAGTTGTTTATGATTTTTACAATAATCTTCTTGGGCTTTGTGTGGATCGAGAGCACACAATTAATCTTGATGAGTTGAATGTAAACTCTCATGATCTTGCGGCTCTTGAGGCACCGTTTTCTGAAAAAGAGGTTTGGGAAACAATTTGCCATTTGCCTTCAGATAAAGCTCCTGGACCCGATGGTTTCACAGGGCGGTTCTATAAAGTTTGTTGGCCTGTTATTAAGCTGGATGTTATGGCAGCCATTTCAGCAGTTTGGAACAGGAAATTCGCTAATTTGGGACTGCTCAATTCAGCTTTTATCACCCTCCTCCCGAAGAAGAATGAAGCCGTGCATATAAGGGATTATCGCCCCATCAGTTTGGTGCATAGTTTTGCAAAATTGGTGACAAAGGTCCTCTCTACTAGATTGGCTGGTCATTTGCATCAGATGGTGAGCCCAAATCAAAGTGCTTTTATAAAAGGCCGTTTCATCCAAGACAACTTTATGCTTGTGCAACAAACAACAAGATTTCTCCATCAACAAAGGCAGCCCCGTTTTCTCCTCAAATTGGATATCACAAAGGCTTTTGATTCAGTGTCATGGCCTTTTCTTATTGAGGTCTTGAGAAAACTGGGGTTTGGAACAATTTGGTGCGACATTCTTAGCGGGTTGCTTGCTTCATCATCTTCACAGGTGCTCCTGAATGGCACTCCTGGAGAGATTATCCTCCATAGGCGTGGATTGAGGCAAGGGGACCCTCTCTCCCCTATGCTCTTCATTCTTGTAATGGATGTCTTATGTCACTTGTTTTCTAAGGCATCAGTTGAAGGATTATTGCAACCCCTTTCCACAAGAGCACTGCAACATAGGATTTCTTTATTTGCTGATGATGTTGTCATTTTTCTCAGTCCAGTTGCTACAGATATGGATACAGCCTTGGGTATTCTTCACTTATTTGGGGAGGCTTCGGGCTTAAGGACAAATATGCAGAAGAGTAATATTTTTCCTATCCAGTGTGCTGATCCAGATGTTGTCTCCATACAAGAACACCTCCCTTGTGAGGTACTTGAGTTGCCGTGCAAGTACCTAGGATTACCTCTTTCTTTGAAGAAGCTCACACGTGAAGAAGTGCAGCCCATCATCGATCGGATTACTGACCGTCTCCCTGGGTGGAAAGCTGATTTGCTAAACCGGGCTGGTAGAAGAGCTCTTGTGCAGTATGTTATAACCTCCATGGTGGTCTATTCAGCCATGGCAGTTGATCTCCCCCCATGGGCCGTTAAGGAAATTGACAAGATTCGTAGAAGATTTTTGTGGAGAGGAAGAAAAGATCTTAAAGGCGGGCACTGTCTAGTGGCTTGGCCCAAGGTCACCCGCCCCCCTGAGCTTGGTGGCCTTGGTATATCTGACCTCCAAAGGTTGGGCTGGGCGCTTCGGATGCGTTGGCTTTGGTTACAAAAAACTGAACCTGATCGCCCTTGGTCTTCCTTCCCGGTGCATGTTCATCCTTGCGTCCGTTCCTTCTTTTCTATGGCAGTGTACACTGAGATTGGGGATGGAACTCGCTCTCTCTTCTGGGTGGACAGATGGATTCATGGCCAAAGAATTATGGATCTTGCTCCCCGCTTATTTGCTTTGGTCCCCAAAAGAAGAGCAAATAAACGATCAGTTTTAGAAGCACTCACTGATCACACTTGGATTACTGATTTGCAAGGAGCACTCTCTGTTGGCGCCTTAGTTGATTTCTTGAGCCTGTGGGACATCATTTCGCAAGTGGTGCTGCAGCCTGAGAGAGAGGATAAACACATATGGCGGCTTGCTTCTTCTGGTGTTTACACAGCAAAATCTGCATATGTTGGCTTTTTTCAAGGAGCTGTTGCTTTCAGCCCGTGTGAGAGAATTTGGAAGACTTGGGCTCCAAACAAATGCCGATTCTTTATGTGGCTTGTTGCTCATAATAAATGCTGGACAGCTGATCGTCTGGCTCGACGTGGTCTGCTTCATCCCCCAAGCTGCCTACTTTGTGACCAGGAAGAGGAAAGCATTAACCACCTCATGGTCTCCTGCTTTTTCGCTCGGCAATTCTGGTTTGAGCGGATGCAGAAAGTTGGTCTTCAGAACCTTGCTCCTCAGCCGGGCGTTTCCTCCTTTGAAGAATGGTGGTCACATTCAGACGAGGTTGTTGATGGGCAAGTTCGGCAAGGCCTCAATTCCATAATTATTCTTGGAGCTTGGTCCCTTTGGAATCACCGCAATCGTTGTGTCTTCGATGGGGTTTCTCCTGATGTGAGAATTGTGTTGGTAGCGGCCTTTGAGGAAATGAGGCTGTGGGGTTTGGCCGGAGCTAAGGGCATCACTTCGTTGATTGCCCCGCTTCTTAATGTTGTCTAGGTCATGTCTCGGGTGTGTGTGGTCGTTTGTTCTTTTTTAGAGGCGCTTTTGTAGCTTCCCCCCAGGCGTGAGTGAGTGTGTGTCTTGGTGTTTGTTGGCTTGTTGTTCTTTTGTTGGGGCTCTTTCCCCCCTTTTTTTTCTTCTTAATATAAAGATACACAGCTCTCCTGCGTGTTCGAGAAAAAAAAATAGTTTTTGATCCAGTACCCACCCTGATCAAATATCCATTATCTTCACTCTTTCTCATGCAGTATTTCATATTTCATTGCCTTTCGAGATATTCTGTCAACTAGTCTTTGTGCAACTTGCTGTCAACTAGTCTTTGTGCAACTAACTAAATTTAGATTCTTAATCTTCTCTGGAATTCTACATTTCCAAACTTTGTGGCATTTGAAGTCCTTGCTTGTGATCTATTTGCCTTCACCCTAGTGAAATGCTCATTTTAGTAACACAAGGAACTGCAAAAGCTAAGCATTTAATGTTACAAGGGGCCACATCAGTATGACTTAACATTTCAGTTATGTTGTGATACTTTTACTTTTCTGGTATAACAATTGCATATTTACAGTTAGTGTGGAACTATAATTTTCTTTTGGCTGCTGTTTCAGAATCCAGGAGCATGCTTGTACATGCAGATGGATGAGCGGCTCACATGTGATGGCTCGCATCAACATACCCGGAGGCTATGTCCTTGTGCGTGAAATGGACAAGAAAATTGACATTCATAAGAGAGGTGATTTTCCCTGAAAAGTTCCGTCAAGTTTTAGAGACTCGTTTAATTCCCAAGATATCACCAAATTGGTCGCACTCACATCAGTCACAATCATTTGCCAGGAAACAAGTGGAGATGATCTGCTGGAAAATTGATGGTTCTCCGTGATGAACAACCTTTCTACTTGTCGGTTGTCTCAAAACGACACCACCATTCTGTACTGAGTTTTCGAACAGCGTTGTGGATGCGAAAAAGAACGAGTGATGTTACATATCCACTGAAAATGCATGCATCAGTAGTGCCATTGCTCTATGTACATGCCATTGAGTGCAAGATGCATTGCATCCATGCCTCCTCGGAATTTTATATTTCTGGCTCTGTCCTGCACAGGCTGTTTTGGCTTGCTTGTCTGTGTGCATCATTCATGTGCAGAGCAAACAACTTCTCAGACAATTGTATTCATAATATATTGTGCAATTTTTCATGCATGTTTAGGACAAAAAAAAGGCAAACAGAACTACAGATACATGATTTTTAAATGAGTTGCACCATGGCAGCATCTCTGCATCACAGACTCCCAGCCTTTTTGCCCTTCTCAAAAGGAGTAGTCAGGCTTGAAATCTCTCAACTGTGGCCTCTCCCTCCCTTTGTTATCATCTTTACTCTGATCAGTGGTAGCAGCTGTGTTATTCTCCTCCTCTGTTGCCTCCTGTCGGCTGTCCTCAAAGGCAGGGTGCGTGAGTATGTTTCCCAAGAGCTGTGTCCCTCTAAGGGCATTGGTGAGAGGCAGGTGACCCTCTGGTGTGTCATCATTCAGCTCCCATATGAACTCATCAGGGAAGGCCCTGTAGTTGAACTGCTCCACTTCAGTGTCCAGCTTCTTCATCCAGCCAACCTTGATGAAGAAGCGAGTGAAGTCACGCCGCGACTTCTCCCACAGCCGCCGCTGCACGCTGTACCCAAACTTGCCATTGCTATGCTCCCTCCAGAGCGTGTCAATGGCGCGGAGGTCGGCCGTGGAGATGAACTGGACCTCCGAGAAGAAAACATACCCTCGACGGCGTGCAGACTCGCCGGCAAGGTCGATGAGGAGCGCACGGGTGGTCTCATCGGCTTGGCGGTAATCTCCCCCCGCAAGCTGCCGGCCTAGGAGGTCTAGGGAGGCGGGCGGGGGTGACGTTGTTGCGTCGGGCGTGGCTGGAGTTGGAGCTGATGAGTTGGGGGTTGAGGCTGTGGTCACTGAGGAGTTGTTGGAGAAGAGCTTGAAAGAAACGCTGGTGCTGGTGGTGAGCTTGAGAATGATAGAATGGGAGCTGTCATGGATGCTGCTGTTGAGGAAAGAATGGTGGTGGTGAAGAAGAAAGGATTGGAGAGAAGCATTTGCCATGGCAGGAAGAGCTGGAGCTGAGGATGGAAGAGGAAAGGGAGGGAAATGATGATAAAGGAGTGGATGGGGTTTAGTGAGAGGATTGTGTGTACATGTGATGAACTTGGTGGTGGTGTGGAGATGAGTGTGTTTCGTCTTTGTGCCTTTGTGTCGTGAAAAATTCAGGTGGTGGGTTCTGTACGGGTGCATCTTGGAGAGAGCACAAAGGAGTGCTGTGATTGGTGGGTTCTGGGTGAGATGAGGATACCGGCAATCACGACTCAACAGAGATGTGAGGATGAGGTGGCTAGGCCGAGTCCGTAGAACAATTTTTTTATATATTCTACTTTCTTTTGTTCTTTTAGACAATAAGCTTTAGAATTAAACCATTGCTAGCCTCATATTCACTTTTCAGTTCTTTAGGATAGATAATTCAAACAATTTTAGTCTACATGGATTTTGCATGTAGAAATAGGTTACCCTATTGGTGGTATCAGCATGCCAACTATTCCTTCCGTTCTTTTTTACTTGAGTTTTTTTTTACTTTTTACGGTCTTCGAGATACGACTTTGACTGCTATTTTTATAATTTTACACTAATATATACTAATAAAATTGAAATATTATGAAAGAATTTTTAACGATGCATCTAATGATATAATTTTCGTATAATCAATCGAAATAGTTTTAAATCTATTGGTGCATGGAATACTATATTGTAATGACCAAATGGTATGGTGAGACTCTTCTGCTAATAGAGGCTTAAGCTTTACATAACCTTAATTTTATGTGTTGAAGTTCATCAAGTTAAGTGGTAGATGCATCATGAGTTAATGTATATCCAAGAGGAGATGATCATGTGTTGATCATCAAGTCAAGAGAAGAACCATCATGTGTTCATGGAGTTCAAGTGACAAAGATCCGGACTTGAAGTGAAGATATGGGTCATCAAGCTTCAAGAAGATGATAAGGCAAAGGTATGACTAACTAGGGCTAAAGATGTGTTCTAGTCTTTTATCAGTCTTGGTGTTTGGTTAGAAGATCGGATTGCTAGTATAGGTTGCCGTACTATTAAGAGTGGTTTTGTCTAGTAGTTTGAGCCTCATCATGTGTTGATAGCTCAACCTCACCTCTTTTAGCTCTTCTTAACATGAGGCCTGTATTTGCGAATGTATTTTGCAAATAGTTAAAACTCATGTGTTGAATTCTTGTAACATGGGACTATACATTACGAATGTGTTTTACAAGTGTTTAAAGTTCATGTTTCCTACTCCTTGTAGTATGAGGCTTATATTTGCAAATGGCTGAAGCTCACATTTAATCCTTGTGTCATGTTTTCAAAAGTGTGAAAATGTGTATTGCAAAATCTGTTGAAGAATCTGCAATTTTTAGGAAATTCAGAACTATCGCAGGGTGGTTTGCGGTACTACCACTAGTTAGAACTACCGACGTTGTAATCACGAAACTACCACGTTTGTTGGTGGTCAGAAGACTTGTATGGTTGAGAACCATTATGGTCGAACCAATGTGGTTGAAGACCAATATGGTTAGGAACTAGCATGGTCAAGCTGACGTAGTCGAATCAACGAGGTCAAAGATCGACGTGGTCGATGACTTGTGTGGTCGAAGATCGAAGTGGTCCAAACCAATGTGGTCGGAACCGATGTGGTCGAGATCTGTGTGACCAAAACCAGCATGATCAAAATCAACATGGTCAAATCAGCGTGGTCAGAACCGACGTGGTCGAGATCTGTGTGATCGAAACCAGTGTGGTCGAACCGATATGATCAAGACCTATGCGGTCAAAATTGACGTGGTCAAACTAACGTGATTAAAACAACATGGTCGAAGATTGACGTAGTGGTAAGAGATCTGTGTGATCGAAGACTGATATGGTCGATGTCGTCAAGACCTAAGTGGTCGAAACCAATGTGGTCGGAGACCAGTATTGTCGGAGACCTGTGTGGTCGATCCGGACAGCGTGGTTGAAGACCAGTGTAGTTGTAGACTAGCGTAGTCGGAGACCTGTGTGGTCAAACCGGACAACGTGGTCAGAGAGCTGAGTGGTTGAACCATCCGACGTGGTTAGGGACCAGTGCAATCCGTTGTCCGAGAGCTGAGTGGTCGAACCATCCGACGTGGTTAGGGACCAGTGCAGTCAACGATCAATACTTTTGACCAGCTCTATGTGAGCGGTCCGATCGGCTCTGTGTGAGCGATCCAATTAGCGACCGGTACTATCGGCTCTATGCAAGCAATACTTCTGATTTGCGGAACAACCGGCTTGTGTAGCAGTATGTTTTTTCCAAAGAGACACCTGTGTGAAGTATTCTCGTCCACGAGAAAATTGGCAGTTCCTCACGAGTGCTGCGGTACTTCCGATGATCGATAGTATCGAACTTTGCACGTTAGAACTACTGGATTTGCCTGCAATTGCTAGCTTTCTAACCATTGCAGAGGGGGAGGGAAAATACTGGTCATAAGCCAATGGTACTTCCGAAAATCCTGTTTTCAGGGATTTTGCTTCCAATGGCTAGTTTTTGTGGTGTGGGTATACATACTCTCTTGTTGCTGGTTGGAGTAAGGTCCGCTAGATCCCTTGACATTCCTTTAAGCTAGTGTGAGGTCCTCCTCCCAATTGTGCATCTATTGCACCTTGTGAGCAAAGAGAAAGGCTCTAGATTGTACGTGTTGCATCTAGAGGTGGATTGAGTATCCACTCAAGCTTGTGCATTCATTGCACGTGGTGAGAGTCAAGCAAGGGAATTGATTTATTACTTTTAGAGTTTGCCAACTCCTAGATAGCGTTGGAGGTGTCCTGCATAGTGATCTTCTCAAAGAAGGTTGTGAGAAGACTCAGCAAAGTTGTGAAGGTTAGAGCTCACCTACCCTGAGCAGGAAAGAACTACCACTAGTGGATTGAGGTGCTTCGGCTTAATTTATGGACCCGATCCAATTCATTGGGCTAACCTCAATGTGGACTAGGGGAGACCAGCAAGTCTCTGAACACCATGGTAAAAAACAACCGTGTCAATTGTGGTTTGTTTCCTTGTGCTCTATTTACATTCAAGCAATTTACATTCATAGAATTAAATTGATTGCTTATTATCCTAGAATTGCAAACCATGATATAAGCCTTAAAGTATTAGTGTACTTAGGTGAATATAATTAATTTAGACGATATTTGTGCTAAACCAATTTGAGTTAAGTTTCTGCATCTTATACTTGGTTTAGCCAAATAGAACTTAATAATTAGAAGAGTATTCCTAGAATGCGTACTCACCCTCTCTAGTCGACCTCCTCGATCTTACAAGTGGGGCTGCAGGAGAGTTGCGTTGTTCTTGTATGCTTGCATGTGTGTGATGGTGATGCTAGTCAGCTTGGGATGATGACCAGTAATAAGGGAGGAATCCTGGTGGATGGCTTGCAGGTCCCTTGCTTCTTCCTCGCCACCGGTCACTAGCTTGCGAGGTCACGCCAAGATCAGTGAAGCCGCTGCAGATTGGGCTCATGCGCTATTGCACCAGTCTGAAGCCCCACCATTGATATGTCTCCTCCCGTCGGTCTCTATGGCTATCACCACTGGTGGAAACTTCCATCAGGGTTAGGATGATGTGGATTGTGAGAGGAAGGAAGAGGACTAGGCAGGAGGGCTGCCGGATCCAAGTTAAGCAAGAATCCACTGCCAACATCGTTCAATAGGAGGAGAATGCTCGAGATATCCTAGATGGGAGGGGAGGGTTCCTCAGTCTGGCTTTGTTTGGTGCATTGTAAAAGCGAGGAGAAGGTGGAAGACATGGGGGTCGAGTAATTCGTGTAACAGGGAGCGATGAAATAGAGAGCTTGATGATCGGGCCCACATGTTGGTGTTCATTTTTACTAGAGGAGTTAGTGGTGGACCTAGAACCAAATTTTAGGGGGCTACTATGACATGACTAACAAAAGATAAACAAATTAAATATAAATCAAACTATTTTTTGTAATCTAAAATCATACATAATTAAAATAAGGACATCGTAAAAATACAAAATACATTGAAGATTGTACCTCGGTAATGGGTAATGTGCCTCCCAAAGCCCGTAAATATATATAAGCAGCTATCTGTATACCAAAATTAGCAAACTTAGAGATGAAATTAGAAATTGCGATTGTGAATAGTTATAAAGATTGAAAAAAGAATGAAACATACCACTAGCTAGGATTGAGTAGTAGTAGTACAAGTACAAGGCAATAGTATTCTACGAGATTTCATACTTTGAAAGCGTTTTCTGATTCTATCATCATTAAGGCTTCTAAAAATCTCTCACTCAGTGTAACATATCATCAAGTTACTAAATTGCTCATCCTCTACTCTATTGCATAAATATATCTTGATAATATTCATTACCAAAAAGACTCTTTCAACCGATGTTGTCGCCACTAGAAGGATCAATATTTGCTCAATGAGGCGATAGACCAATGGGAATGTTCTATTTTTTCCTGTTTCAACCATCTGTTGAGCTAGTTCTATACTTCTTCTAACATTGAGAACAATGGTTTGAAGTTGATTTCTTAACAACAAAAGGTTAGCTATGTCAAAGTCATTAGCATAAATCTCAGCAAGTCGAACAAGCTTGTTTACATCAAACTTAGAGAAAGAGTGTCTTGGATCAAGACAAGACATGTATACCAGTAACCCCGAAAAAACTTTATTGTTCATCTCTGATGTAGTGGCATCAATAGTAGTAATGAAAATCTTGACATGGTAATAGTGAAGGTAAGTCACCGTATACTCCCTACGTGCAGACATCGGGACTAAAATCCACCCAAGGTTTCTGTACTTGACTCTCATTAGTATGAGGAGTACTACTTGTATTGCATGAAAACTATTTATGCAATGTTTTTCTCCATTTCTTGTAACTCTACGAATCGATAAATGCAATAGATGAAACTAAAATACCATATCAATCGCAATTGCACACAATGAAAAGTAGAATTTTGTTTGATACCTATTAATGCAAAGCCGCATCCGATAGTACCCCCTTAGGAGGTCAGGCCTTCACAGCTAACTCCACACCAGGAATTTATATTGCTGTCAAGTGTCAAGGAGACCATTAATACATGAATACTAAAGTTTGAATAGCGAAGTAATGAAGTGAATACATTATACATAATAACATAAAGGAGACCATCTCCATCTGGCATCTGACCAAGCCAGCCACCACAACCACTTACCATGCCAAACTGCCCTACAGCCTAAGTCCAGATTCATTCCACTTCTTCTAGTCTAGGTAAGACCATAGATAGGCATGGTCGCTGGTCGCACTTCACCAACTCCTCGACTCCTTCGGTGGTCGACAGTATGCACTCCCTCTAGCTGGCTGACGGCCACAGGCCACAATGGCGATGGCACCATAGATCCTTCCCCTGGCCCCTCCCAGCCTCGGAGACTCCCCTCCCTGGCTTCCTCACGGCCTCACCTCCTAATTGGCTCACATGGTGCTGGCAAGCCAGGCAACCGATGACCCCCTACCTCCTTGGCTCAGGCTAGCTCCTTCTCGGTGAGGCGGCGACTCACCACTTCGAGTCGGCTCTCCCACTCTAGATCTAGCAGCCCACGCCCCCATTAGTGCACCACTCGACCACCATCAGCGCTAGGCAAGAAATAGCCCGCCTCCAAGCCGCCTACCACCCACCGCACACTCTACCATGCCCACTTGCCAACGCCGCCCATCGCCAACCACAAGAGGAGAAGGGGTCAAGGGGATGAAATCGAATCAATTGTTGTGTTGATGTTGATGTGGTGGTGTTGCCAAATTGGATCTGGCCAATCTGCACATGTGGGCTTCGCCTCTATGGTATTTTGTTTTACTGTTTTGGTGGCTTTGTCGCTTTGGCCTTTGCCCTTTGGCGCTTTGCTGCAATGCAATGCTGGTTTTTGTTGTTGGCCCAAGTGCATTTGTCTGTGCATGGCTTACTCGAACTCGGTTACTCTTACTCCCACAGACTTAGGCCAACGAGGCATGGCTGATGGTGGCCGGCGGCACCCCAGCCGGAGCTAGGGGTTCCTACTCTCCGGCTAGAGGTAGGATAGGCGCTAGCCCCCCTGACCCACCGGTATGTTCGCCACTAAGAGGAGCGGACGAGGAGGGGGGGGGGTGGTGAATAGACAATCTCTCCTTTTATATTAGTAGAGAAAATCACCAGCCCATAAATTCATTACTATAATCATTGAGCTTTAGGTGACCGAATTTTAAAAAAGAGTCACTTTTGTAAACTTACATTCATATGCAGGTTCTATGTGATTCATATAAATGAAACCTATACCATGATGAGCACGAGTGAACCAAAAAATTGGCATCTTTTTCATTGGTCTTGGGTTTCTGGGTCTATGAACATGTAGGCAAATTTGTATCTATCTAGGAATGGCCGAGTTGGACGCTCTGGACGTCAGGGCCTGCTTGTCTCTGTTATCTTGGTAGGCAGGCCATGCATGCGGTCTGTCTTGTTCATGAGTTGTAACTCTTGCTTCGTAAAATAATAACTATTATTAAAAAACTTAGCTCAATGTTTTCGAGCTAGATACGTTGTTGTTTTACTAATCGTAGCTGGATTATGATAGAGACAGTTTTCAGTCTACCATTTGCTATTTTGGGTATGTGCACTGGATTATGCACTACTACAAAACAGGCTATACTAGATGCCTTATCACAGACGGTTCATAAGCATGAATCATCTATACTGTAATTATCACAGACAGCTTTACAAAGCATGAGTGTCTATGTTACTAGCGATGGCTAGAACCGTCTGTGATATGGAATTATCATAGACAATTCTCGTTAAGAACCGTCTATGATAGTTCATAGACGGTTATTAAAAAGAAATGTCTATGGTAATTGAGACATCACAGATAGTTTTTAATTAGAATTGTCTATGATATTATCATAGACGGTTATTAATACAAACCATTTGTGATGTATCATGCTTTGTCTACCTGATATGTCTCTGATCGTTTCGTCTCTTCGATGTGTTTCTAATCGTTTCAGCTCCTCGATGCGTCTCTTTATCTCACACGCCGAATTTATAAAAATGATCATCTGCTATGTACCGAAGATGAATCCCCACATCACTGATACACATATATACTCTCAAGCACAAACATATGGCCTCGTTGCCGGCATGATGGCCAACTTGGCCATCTTGTATGAGCACCTCATCGGTTGTACGCTGGCGGATACTGCGGAAGGACACTATGCCAATAGTATCCTCCCTCGTATGTCCGAAGATTTGCCAAAGCAGTTGAAGGCAACCTTCCGCCGTTTTGACATCCTCCTTCGTCGCGTCTTCCGGTTCGTCTCCCACTTCTGGTGATCTAACCTCGCTATCGACATTGTCCTCTACAACAAAGTTGCATGTCTCCAGGTACCTTGCCGTCACTTGGAGTACTTAATCGAGGTGACGGGCGACCAAGTTAATCTTGCCGAGACCCCTCAAGAAAGGGAAAAGAGCCTATATGCTCAATTCGACTTAATTATTTAGTCGGAGGGTGTTTAAGAGACTCGAACGAGGTCATTTGTGGGTAGACACATTTCGGGCTTCGCTCGCTGATGATCCTGAATCGTTCGATACTGACCATGTCGCCTACGAAGTTTTGAAGACAGAGATAGCATATTACCTCCGTCACTAGAAAACTTCAAAACAGATAGGTTTCTACTTTTTTTTAATCTTTTGTAAGAAGTGACTGGCCATGCAGTTTGGCCATATGTAAATACAAGCAGTTGAATTTGTATTTATTGTGTTCTATATATGTAAACAATTAAGTAATACATATTTACTCCTGAGGCATTACTAAATTTGCATTTATATATGTGAGAACGAATTTAAAAACATCTATAATATTTATTATCATATATGGTTTTAATTGTAAACCATGTACGATGCATATTATCATAGATAGTTCTAATTTAGAATTGTCTGTGATGTATATTTATCACAAACAGTTACAAAGTAGAACCGCCTATGATGTATATTATCATAGACGGTTAATTTAGAACGTCTGTGATGTGCCCAACCTATTTATATTCAGACTCTAGGATTAGTCAGTGTCCCCCACTTAGGCTTAATATATCTCTAACTCTCCTCCTCGAGCACGCTGCCTCCTCCCTGGCGCGCCTCCTCCCCCTAGCTGTCCGCCTCTTCCCCGAGCACGCCACCTCCTCCTCGAGTATGTCGCCTCCTCCCCAGCGCGCCTCCTCCCCTGAGCTAGCCGCCTCTCCCCAAGTATGCCGCCTCCTCCCCCGAGCTGGCCGCTTCCTCTCATAGCACATTGCCTCCTGCCCCGAGTCGGCCGTCTCCTCCCTGACGCGCCTCCTCCCCCGAGCACGCCGCCTTCTTGGTTACTACCGGAAGGCTCAAATAAGGCCAGTGAGCCGATTTAGTTTTAGGGCATGCTCCTCATCCCGTCTTTTTACTAATCTTTGGGTGGAATGCTAGGAGGGGCCTTTAAATCCAGATGGGAGAGCTGGGGATTCGAGCGGAACTCAAGAGCTCACCACACAAATTTTGCCCTTACTGCCTTCTCGGTAGCTTGGATTCCCGTCGCCTAGTAAGTTTTACTTTGCATTCTTATATTACTATCGTGCATAAGTTTGCCGTGCTAGTTTGAAATCAGTTTTTTATCTCTAAAATTTGTGAATAATACTAGCACTAGGATGACTTTGCATGATAGATTGCGGGTATTGAGATTGCTCGATGAGGACAAGTTGTCAAATTTGAGATCATTGTGACTATCTAGAAGTATTCTGCTAATTTATTGCTTTGTTAATTGCTAGTTATATACATTTGTTTAGTGTTGTTCACTGCTGTCCTGTTCTGAATATTGCCGAAATTATATTGATTCTGCAGTAGCATTTCTCAGTTACCTGCTTCTAGTTAGAACTGTAATTGTTTCTATCATTATGCTGAGGTAAGTTAGATCGACAAGCTAGCAGAATTTAGAAGGGATACTCACTCTAATTACCACTTATTAATACCATTTATTAATGCTTTCTACCACTTTAGCTTCACAGTCCGTATGACTACCGTTTGCGAGTTGGTGATATCTAAAGTAGAAAAAATAATTTTACACAGCACACACCAAGTATATCTTACAGGATCAAGAATGAATATTAATTCATTCCTTAGTCTATTCCTTATTCTATAAGATATACTTGGTGTGTGCTGTGTAAAATTATTTTTTCGAGTTTAAATAGCACCAACCTACACTAAGGAACCACATGTTACCATTATTAATAACCATCTTGGTTTTCCATATCTTCCCTATGCACTGGAAGCAGATCATATATATTTCATGGTAACACTAACATATCTTGCACATCCCACAAATTAAATAAAGTAGAGATAAAGTTAGGCCCCATATCACATTTGTGCTTCAAAGTATATAAAGCAAATCACACACTGGATCTAGTGTGTGATTTGCTTTATGCCTTTTGAAGCCCAAATGTGATCATTTAAATTGTAGTGTGCGCAAGATTATATATCTTAGTATTACTACGAAATATATATATATATATATGTACCGCTTCCAGTGAATGAGGAAGATATGGAAAACCAAAAATGGTGATTAGTAATATCATATACGGTTTTGTTTATTAGCCGTCTGTAGACAGTTATATTTAAAAATCGTCTGTAATACATAAATATCACAGACGATTATTTTTAAAAACCGTCTACGATAAGTACACATCACACACGGTTATTTTTAAAAACCGTCTGTGTAGTTACCACACACATACAATTATTTTAAAAAACCGTCTGTGTTGTTACCACTCACAGATAGTTTGAAAACCGTCTATGATGACCATATGCCATTACGGACCGTTTATCCGTTTATGATGATTTTTTCTGTAGCAGTGATATGTGAAGTTGGTCACGTGGATTTTGCAACGATTCGTATAAATCCTCCAGGATTTGTGTCTAATTTTTGCGTTCCAAATAGTACCTTGTAATCTACCTCCATGTAAATCTTCTCGTAAGTTGGAACCATATTTAGACGGCTTAGCGCATGCTCAGTGCTGAACTCGACAACAGGTATGAATCTTCTCGTTAGTTTGTCTCTGATGCTATGGCAATTTCTCGTGACTTGCGAAATATCATCCCAAATGCTACACACTGCCAAATATCATCACCAACACCTGAAATCTTTTGAAATACCATTGCCATCACGCTTTCCATCTAGAACTGCTTTCCATCTAGAACTGCCATTAGAGTCATCTCTAGAGAGAATTTCAGAATTGCCAATTCTACACCTATGTTCTCTCTTCTCTCTGCAGATAGGCCACTGTCTTATCTTAGCCCGAGCAGTTATAGTGTATGCATCAAGTGATCCCGCAAGAAATACAGACTAACCATCACATTTTAAGCCTTCCCAGCCGCATCATCCTCTTCCCCTTTCTTCCCTCTCCATACTAGTCAAGTTTCAGCTCCTATGTTGCACGATTTTGGCCAGAACACCACCTTCTTCTCCGACTCCAGCAAGCACGTCCATCAAGTGTCGCCCGCGTTCCCATCCATACCGTGATCTCCTCCACGATCTCTCGCATCACATTATGTTCCACCTCCCCAAATAAGTTTCCCCTCAATTGATTGCTGAATTTATGCGGTGTATCGTTGGAATTGAGTTAATTTTCCCAACATGTGCCACACCTCCGCCGAGCAAGATCCCCTCAATTTATCGGCACCATAGCATGCTCACCACCTCCTAAACCTGATGCATTGTTCATTTGGAGGTATCCTTTGTCATGGAGGCTTGTCGTCGTGAGCTCCTCTCCACCATCACCGTTCGGTGCTCACCAAGCCGACATAGAGCTCCTCTGCTACATCTGAGAGCATCGGTGAGATCCTTGTGACCTAATGAAACTAACACACTGTTTAGTTTTTTACTTTCCTCATCGTTTCCCATGCTGCCGTCATGCTCGTGCCTGGCGCCACTGCAAACTCTAGTTGTTGTCCTATTCCGATGACCATATGGTACAGAGTGCCACTGCGGCTAGCTTCCCCCTACCATGTTCTTCCAGTTTTGTGCATCGTCTCAACCTTGCAACCATTCTAGCCACCTCTGGACAATCACCATGGCTGAAGACATGCCAAGTTGCCAACACCACTGCAAAAACCATGCCGCCATGAAGTTCTGATGAGCTTCTTCCTGGAGACCTCCACCAGAAGCTTCACCTTTCCCTCCTCAACCCATTTTGATGCTCACATGTGCCTCCACACCACAGCAACTCCCTCTGGCGAGCTCAGTGTTGTGCACAACCATGCCTCCCCTGCTCTATGATCCATTTCTTTTTCACAGACAATTAGGCCCCACAACTTGGATTAGATTAACTCTAATTAAGCACACACTATATTGATGAGTATTTGGAGGGGGGGCTTAGGGTACAATAGCCATTTCATGCTCTTTGGATGGAAAATGTGATGGCAATATTATTTTAAAGAATTTCAGGGGTTTGCGATGGTATTTGGTAGTGTGTGGTGTTCGCGATGATATTTCGCAACTCACGAGCGATTGCAATGGCACTAACCAAATTTACTCCAATTTGAAATGGGAAAAAGGCAGCATGACATATAGGGGCAGTTTGAAATGCCTTCGGCTTTGAGAAGCCAAAAGCTGAATCAAAAGAGCGGCTTCTCCAAATAGCTTCTCTACATTTGTCACGCCGTGTTGCGCCACCATGTGGTTCGTCGATGATGTCGCTGGCATTGATCATCACGTCTCCTGCCCACACACATCAGCAAAACGGACTTGCCGAACGGAAACACCGACACATCGTTGAAATAGGCCTTTCCCTCCTTGCCCAGGCACAAATGCCACTTCGCTTCTGGGATGAGGCGTTCAACACTGCTTGTTACCTCATTAATAGGATGCCTAACCGAACTATTCATCAAGACACACCTCTGCACAAACTCTTTGGCACTCACCCAGATTACCCAAGATTCCGAGTCTTTGGATCTGCCTGCTGGCCTAATTTGCGTGTTTACAATGACAAGAAACTGAATTTCAGGACCAAGCAGTGTGTATTCTTGGGCTACAGCTCTTCACACAAGGGCTACAAGTGTTTTGATCGAAGCACAGGGCGAGTATATATCTCTCAGGATGTAGTTTTCGATGAAACAGTCTTCCCCTTTTCAGAATCCTTGCCATCAGAAACACAGCTGCCCAAATCCTCACACCATCCCACTATTCTGCCCACTCTGGTCAGAAGTTCGCATTACACTGAAAACTCCTTAATAGATCCACAAAACATCAACACACCAATCCAAACTGAACCAGCATTTGATAATGTTCATATGATGAATAGTCAGACTAATCGTGTTGTCGACAACGACCTTTCTGGTGCTAGTCTATCTCCTGCAGATACTTCTGGTGGACAGTCAGCTGTTTCAAGTTCAGCCGAAGGTGATTCTGGTGAGCAGAATGGAGCATTTTCTGGTCCATCTTCCTCGCCTGAAATCGTCAGACAACATCCAATGCAGACACGACTTCGCAATAACATAGTGCAGCCCAAGGAGTTCACTGATGGAACTGTCAGATATCCAACAAATGTTCGAGGGTTTTCTGTTTCAGCGACTGACGAAAATCCGACAACAGCACTTGCTGCAGAATAGATAGTTTCAGAACCCGGTAATTTGAAAGAAGCCCTGGAAAGTTCAGAATGGAGGAAGGCTATGGATGTTGAGTATTCAGCGCTGGTGAAGAATGAAACCTGAGATCTAGTAGTCCCAAAGAAAGGAATTAACCTCATAGATTGCAAGTGGGTGTTCAAGGTAAAAAGAAAGGTTGATGGTACGGTTGACAGGCTCAAAGCACGGTTGGTGGCCAAGGGATTCAAACAACGGTATGGAGTAGACTACCTTGATACTTACAGCCCAGTTGTCAAACCTACAACAGTTTGGATTATTTTGTCACTAGCTATTTCACAAGGATGGAAAATGAGACAAATTGATATCCAAAATGCCTTCTTGCATGGGGTGCTTGAGGAGGAAGTTCACATGAGGCAACCTCCAGGCTATGAAGATTCAAACAATCTAGGCTATGTTTGTCAACTTAAGAAGGCGCTTTATGGACTTAAACAGACGCTAAGAGCATGGCATCATCGACTAACTAGCAAGCTTCAGATTTTGGGTTTCAAACCTTCAGTAGCCAATGCGTCCCTGTTTGTATTCAGGCAAGGTGGTGTGACAATCCACATGTTGATCTATGTAGATGATATTATAATTGTCAGCTCTACCCATGCTGCCACTGAGAAGTTAATTCAGCAATTGAGCAATGATTTTGCAGTTAAGGACTTGGGTGCTCTCGAATACTTTCTGGGAATTGAAGTCAAACAAGGGGAAAATGGAGTATTACTATCGCAAAAGAGATATGCACTGGATCTCCTCAAGAAGGCCAACATGACAAAGTGCAAATCGATCTTTACGCCAATGACTTCAACAGAAAAGCTATCTAAAAGTCAGGGGACATCTTTGTTAGAAGAAGAACAGTTCAGATATAGAAGTGTTGTGGGTGGACTTTAGTACTTAACTATGACTCGACCTGATTTATCTTTTGTAGTAAACCGAGTATGCCAGTTTATTCAGTCACCTACTGAAATGCACTGGTCTGCTATGAAGATGATCCTTCGGTATACAAGGGCACAGTGGATTTTGGACTGACTATTCAGAAGTCAAGGACAACAATACTGTCAGGCTTTTCAGATGCAGATTGGGCCGGGTGTTCGGACGATCGATGGTCAACCAATGGCTTTGCTGTGTTCTTGGGCACAAACTTAGTGTCATGGAGTTCCAGGAAGCAAGCCACAGTCTCTCGGTCAAGCACAAATGCCGAATACAAGGCGATTGCAAATGTTACGGCTGAGATGATCTGGATTCAGTCACTGTTAAAGGAGCTCGATGTATTTCAGCATCAACCACCTCGAGTCTGGTGCGACAATCTTGGCGCTACCTATTTGACAATCAATCCTATGTTCCACGCAAGAACCAAACATGTTGAAGTTGATTTCCATTTTGTCCAAGAGCAAGTAGCACGCAAGGCATTGGAAGTCCGGTTCATTTCATCGAGAGATCAAGTTGCAGACTGCCTGACCAAGCCGCTCTCGAGAGCTCCATTTGTCGCTAATTGCTACAATCTCAACGTCCGTTGTTTCCCGTTGTGATTGAGGGGGATTGTTGGAAATAATAGAATGAGTATGTTAGGAATAACATGATGTTGTTAGGACGTTAGACAGTTGCACTGATAAACCGGGTTAGGTTGTTGTAATGCGCATGACTGCCCTGCTAAACCGGATCCTGAATATGTAAGTTGTTGCATCGTGTAATTGTGAATTGATATAAATGAAACGCAACCTCATTGAGGTGCTGTGAGTTCTGCAAATCTTTTCAAAGAAAGCTTCCAAAGCTATGAGCCATGGTGATTCTACTTCAGAAATTTGTCTCGGAAGAAGCTGACAGTGACAGGTATGATATGATGCATGCCTAGTACACAACAACGCTAGGTAGGATTATCATCTGTTTTGACATGGTTGTCCAAAGAGTCTGTACTAGACATGTTCATGTCAGCCCGGCCTGATTCCGGGCTCGGGCCTGGCTCCGCCCGATTTTCAGCCTGAACGCCCAGCCCGAAGGCCAAAAAGTCCGACGGTAATAATAAAATAATAAATTTTAATATTTTTATTCTGAAAATAAACTAAATATCAATATTTATTTCAAAAAGAATTAAAAATAATAAATATTTCATGGAAACTGTGAATATCAGTTTTTGGGTCTAGGGCCTGGTCTACGTCGGGCTGGGCCAAGCTTAGGCCTGCCCATTGAGGACCAGGCTTTTCCAGGCCCGTCCTGAAGCCTGACCCGGCCCAAGATTTAACAGGTCTAGTTTGTACTTTGTCGGCACCACCCTCATGGAGAATTGAAGGGCAGAGAAGAGTTTGCCTTCTGATAGGCATACCAAATGTACCTTTTGTGTTGTTGGAAATATGTTTCAACTCACAATTAGTAGTGGTTACCAGTGCATGGTTCCTTTTGGCTTTATCTAGTTGGTACATGGGTTGCATTGGGGGGATCTTCTTAAGATATAATATACCCTCTTTAATAAAAAGGTAACATTTGTGAAGTGGTAACCTGGGTTTAGGTAAACCTTATTGGCGAAATGGGTGAGTTCTACACAGAGGCTACTACTCAGGGCCTCTTTAAATAGAAGAAATGTCATAGTATTTTCGGAGGAATCCAATATGAATTCCATCCTATCATTTGGAACACATGAATGACCCCATAAAATTCCATAGGATTATGATAGCTTTCCTATAGTTCCATAGAAATTTCATGGGAGAAAACATCCACTCCAACCTGTTTTTTCACTCATTCGCGTAAGGTTGAGGCAGATTTATGTGTTTTTCCTACGTTCTATCCAAATAGTCATCCTGCAATTTTTCTATGTTTTCCAACCCTCTGTTTTGCGCTTGCATGCCTGTTGATAATAAAAGACATATTTACAAGCAATACCGATTAAGAATGCACAACCCTCACCGAGAGTAAAACATCAGTGAATGCTATCTAGAAAGGAAAAAATTAGAGGTTTGATTTCTTCTTTTACTCTACACATGGAGAGCTACTTCTTTCTTAAAAAGAGAAATTCAATTTGCTATCGACAGCTGTTGGTTTTGAAATACTCTGCCATTTCTTTGCTTCCAAATGTGCCAAGCACTGATGATGAACACTGTTAGAGATATATGTATAGTTTTGTTATTCCCCATTGTTTTGAGGGGTTCTTTGCATATTTACCACCTGTACTTTGTGTATATATACCGGCCCATTGGCCTCATATTGAATACAAGCGCTATTCATAACATGGTATCAGAGCGTACCTAGGGTTTCCCGTCGCTCCGCTTGTCGCCTCGCCGCCGCCGCCTAGGGTTTCCCGTCGCTCCGCTTGTCGTCTCGCCGCCGCCGCCGTCGACTCCCCCGTTGGCCCCGCCAACTCCCCCGTCGTCGTCGCCGCCGCAGACTCCCCTGCCGTCGTCGGCCCCGCTGACTCCCCTTCCGCCCGGCGCCCGCTCGCCCGGCCTCGGCTCGGCGCCTCCGCCTCCCGCCCGGCGCCCGCCCGCCCGGCCCCGCCCGCCTTCCGCCCGGCGTCCGCCCGCCTGGCCCCGGCCGCCTTCTGCCCGGCGCCCGCTCGCCTGGCCTCGGCGCCTCCGCCTCCCGCCCGGCGCCTGCCCGCGGCCGCCGGCCGCCACTCCGCCCGAGGCCGCCGTCGCCGTCGTCGCCCGCCGCCGTTCTGCCCCTGCCCTAGGCCGCTCGAATCTGATTCGAGCGCCTCGGTCGGGTGTGCGGCGCCTCTTGGTTCGGTCAGCTTGACCGAAAAGAAAAAGAAAAAAAAACGTCGTTCTAACCGCCGCGCCGTCCAGCGCCGCCTGTTAGACTTCGTTGTCTTGGTCGCCGCGCCGTTCAGCGCCGCCTACCAATGGGCACCGTTTCCCTCCCTCGCTGCCCGGTGATCTTTGATGGTGTTAATTACACCGACTTCGTGTCTCACATGCGCATCCACATGCGTGGTCTTCGTCTCTGGGGCGTCCTCTCTAGCGATGTCACCTGCCCGCCTTGCCCTATTCCTCCGACGGAGCCTACGCCTGTTGCATTGCCCCCGACAGCCGATAAGGCTGCTGCTGATGATGAAGCTGATGATAAAGCTGCCTCTGCCTACCAGGAGGCTCTGGATTCCTACAAGGATCGTCTGACCGTCTACACTCAGTGGTACGATGACGACGCTCGGGCTGCTGCTGTCTTCATCGCCAGTGTCCAGGCTCAGTTTTCTTCTGAGGTTGTGGGACTCCCTTCGGCTTTCCAGATGTGGACTCATCTTCGTCAGCGCTACGAGCCCTCTGGTGATGCCCTGTACCTGTCCGTGGTCCGCCAGGAGCACTCTCTTCAGCAGGGTGATGCTACTGTTGACGCTTTTTACGATCAGAGTTCTGCTGTCTGGCGTCAGTTGGACTCACTTCGCACTGCTGGCTGTCGTACCTGTCCGTGCTGCCTGGATGTACGTGCTGACCTGGAGTTTCAGCGGGTTTACGAGTTCCTTACTCGCCTTCGTCCTGAGTTCGAGCAAAGGCGTGCCCAGCTCCTTGCACGCCACCCTCGTGTCACTCTCCTGGAGGCTCTTACCGAGATACGCGCGGAGGAGACTCGTCTGAGTGGTGCTGGTCTGATGCCACTCCCCTCTGTGCTCGCCGCTCGTCCGCCTGCTACACTGCCTCCTCCAGCGGCTACCACAGGTGGTGGTGGCCGTCCTCCGTCTGGAGGTAGCCGTCCTCACTGTTCCTACTGCGACAAGGCCGGCCACATTGAGTCCCAGTGCTATAAGAAGAAGTGGCATCTTTCACGCCGTTCTTCTACTGGCACTAGTGCTTCTACGACGACGTCTGCATCGACTTCTTCAGCAGTTTCTCTCACCGAGCAGGAGATAGCCAGTCTTCGACGCCTGCTTGCCGCTTCAGGTTCTCCTTCGACAGGTTCTGCTACTGACATTTCGGGCACTGAGAGACCACCTCCTACACAGTCAGGTACCTCCCCGTGGATTCTTGATTCTGGAGCATCCTTTCACATGACTCCTGATCCTTCCACTCTGTCTTCTATTACACCTCTTGATTCTCCTGTCAGTGTTCTTACTGCTGATGGTACATCTCTTTCTGTCTCTGGTCGAGGATCTCTTAGCAACTCATCCTTTCATGTTCCTTCTGTTGCTCATGTTCCTCGCCTTACCATGCAGCTTCTTTCTGCTGGGCAGATTACTGACCTTGGTTATCGGGTCATTCTCGACTCTGACTCTTGTTGTGTTCAGGATCGCCACACGGGAGCTCTGGTTGGTTCTGGCCCTCGGCACCGTGACTCACAGCGTCTCTGGGAGCTTGACTGGCTTCACCTTCCTTCCGCTGCCACCATCGCCGCCAGTCTCTCTGCTTCTGCCACTTCGTCTACCGGCTCTTTCCAGCAGTGGCATCACCGTCTTGGCCATCTGTGTGGATCCCGTCTGTCGTCCTTAGTTCGTCGTGGTCTTCTGGGGTCTGTCTCAGGAGACGTGTCTTTAGATTGTCAGGGCTGTAAGTTAGGTAAACAGATTCAGCTTCCTTATCCTCATAGTGAGTCTGTGTCTCAGCGTCCTTTTGATCTTGTTCATTCAGATGTTTGGGGTCCGGCTCCCTTCGTTTCGAAAGGGGGTCATCGATATTATATCATATTTATAGATGATTTCTCTCGCCACACTTGGATATATTTCATGCCTTCTCGTAGTGAGGCCTTGCCTATCTATAAACAATTTGCCACTATGATTCACACACAGTTCTCCACTCCTATTCGTGTCTTTCGTGCTGATTCTGCTGGCGAGTACCTCTCTCGTCACCTGCGCAGTTTCCTTGCTGAGCAGGGCACTCTCGCTCAGTTCTCTTGTCCTGGTGCTCATGCTCAGAATGGTGTCGCTGAGCGCAAGCATCGTCACCTCCTTGAGACTGCTCGTGCTCTGATGATCGCCGCCTCTATTCCACCTCACTTTTGGGCCGAGGCTGTTTCCACTGCCACTTATCTCGTCAACATCCAGCCCTCTTCTGCTCTTCAGGGTGCGATCCCTGCTGAGCGTCTCTGTGGTCTTCTTCCTGACTACTCTGCCCTTCATCTGTTTGGCTGCGTTTGCTACGTTCTCCTCGCCCCTCGAGAACGCACCAAACTGACCGCTCAGTCTGTTGAGTGTGTCTTTCTGGGATACAGTTCCGAGCACAAGGGCTATCGGTGCTGGGACCCTGTTGGTCGACGGATGCGGGTTTCTCGGGATGTGACTTTCGACGAGTCTCGTCCATTCTACCCACGTCCTGCCTCTCCTTCGACTTCCTCTGTGGAGTCTGTCTTTCTTGACCTTTCCAGATACACCTATATCTGTTTTGCCCTCGTCCACCTGTCCTACTGAGTCTCCACATATTCCCCCTGTGGCCTCTCCGCCGTTGTCGCCGCCTGTGTCGTCTCCTACGACTCCCCAGGCTCCTCCCACTATCGTCTACACTCGTCGACCTCGTATTGAGAATATTTCAGATGAGCCATCTTCTCCTGATGTTCCATCTTCTTCTGATGCTTCATCTTCCCCTGATGGGTCATCTTCTCCTCGCTACGCTCTCCGCGATCGCCAGTCGATTCGGCTTCCTGCCCGTTTTGCTCTTGCTGGCGCAGCTACTCGTGAGCCTGTCTCCTACCAGGATGCTGTTACTCACCCTGAGTGGCAGCTTGCCATGGCCGAGGAGATTGCTGCCCTCGAGCGTACTGGTACTTAGGATCTTGTTCCTTTTCCATCTCATTCTCATCCCATCACGTGTAAGTGGGTCTATAAGATTAAGACTCGCTCTGATGGCTCTCTTGAGCGCTATAAGGCGCGTCTTGTTGCTCGTGGCTTCCAGCAGAAGCATGGTGTTGACTATGACGAAACTTTTGCTCCTGTGGCCCACATGACCACTATTCGCACTCTTCTTTCAGTGGCGTCTGTTCGCCACTGGTCTGTTTCTCAGCTTGATGTCAAGAATGCCTTTCTTAATGGTGAGTTGCGTGAGGAGGTCTACATGCATCCGCCACCTGGGTATTCTGTTCCTGAGGGCATGGTCTGTCGCCTTCGTCGCTCTCTCTATGGCCTTAAGCAAGCCCCTCGTGCTTGGTTTGAGCGCTTCTCCTCTGTGGTCACTGCTGCTGGCTTTTCAGCTAGTGATCATGATCCTGCGCTCTTTGTCCACACTTCGTCTCGTGGTCGGACTCTTCTTCTTCTGTATGTTGATGATATGATCCTTACGGGAGATGATTCTAAGTACATTGCCTTTGTCAAGGCTCGTCTTAGTGAGCGGTTCCTTATGTCGGATCTTGGTCCTCTTCGTTACTTCCTTGGGATTGAGGTTACTTCCACTCCAGATGGTTTCTTTATGTCCCAAGAGAAATATATTCAGGATCTTCTTGATCGCGCCTCTCTCACTGATCAGCGTACTGTTGAGACTCCCATGGAGCTCAATGTTCACCTCCGACTCTCTGATGGCGAGCCTCTTTCTGATCCGACTCGCTATCGTCATCTTGTTGGGAGTCTTGTCTATCTTGCTGTTAGTTGTCCGGATATCACTTATCCAGTTCATATTCTGAGTCAGTTTGTTTCAGCTCCCACTCAGGTCCACTACAGCCACCTTCTCCGAGTTCTGCGATACCTTCGCGGGACTATCTCTCGCCGTCTCTTCTTTCCATGTTCCAGCTCGTTACAGCTTCAGGCCTATTCGGATGCTACTTGGGCCAGCGATCCCTCTGATCGCCGGTCTATCTCCGCTTACTGTGTTTTTTCTTGGTGGTTCTCTTATTGCTTGGAAGACGAAGAAACAGACTGCAGTGTCCCGTTCGAGTGCAGAGGCTGAGTTGCGAGCTATGGCTCTCTTGACAGCAGAGATTACTTGGCTACAGTGGTTACTTGAGGATTTTGGTGTTTCTGTTACTACACCGACTTCTCTCTTGTCAGACAGTACAGGTGCTATCAGTATTGCGCGTGATCCTGTGAAGCATGAGCTCACCAAGCATATTGGTGTTGATGCTTCTTTCATGAGGTCTTGTGTGCATGATCAGGTGATTACTCTTCAGTATGTGCCTTCGGAGCTTCAGATAGCGGATTTCTTCACGAAGGCCCAGACTCGAGCACAGCATAGCTTCTACCTCTCCAAACTCAGTGTTGTTGATCCACCATGCGTTTGAGGGGGGGTGTTAGAGATATATGTATAGTTTTGTTATTCCCTATTGTTATGAGGGGTTCTTTGCATATTACCACCTGTACTTTGTGTATATATACCGACCCATTGGCCTCATATTGAATACAAGCGCTATTCATAACAAACACTTCCATAAAGAACGGCTGTGACAATTGTTGCCTTTCTTCTTGTATCTTCCTGTCACTATCATAAGAGAGATTCCATTGTATTCCAAGCATTGCCCAACATGATTAACTAAGGGCAAGAGAAAAAGTGCTTAACCGTTTCTTCTAGTTTCATCACGCACTTTTCCATATATGATGGGTAGATCCATTTCCCCAAATGTATTTCCATGTGTCCAGTTGAGTATCAGAGACGGTTATTTGTTCCAATTCTAGCATGAGTGAATTGTACTCTTAGAAAACTTGTGAAGTGGGGGGAATATGAAACTGAGCTTGAATTGTCATGCTTTCAAAGAAATATTGGACTGAACATGCTTTTTTTTGTTTCGCAAAGGAATACAATCTGGGATATTTCAAGGATAGAAGATGACCATTCCAAAGATCTTCCCAGAACAGCACAGTGGATCCATGTCCTATTTGACAAGCTGCAATTCCCCTATAGTATGTATTTAATCTAAGAATATCCGTCCACCAAAGAACCCTCTCTCTGCACTCTGGAGGCATGTGGTCTCTCTCCTTCATAGTTTATTCCAAACAAGATGAACCCTTTGCAAGTCATGTCTATTATAGAATTTGTGAAAGTTTTTTCATAAGTAGAGCCTCATTTGTAGCCTAAGATTAATTACTCCAAGTCCTCCTTTTGATTATGGCTTACAAACTTTTGTAGAGCCTCATTTGTAGCCTAAGATTAATTACTCCAAGTCCTCCTTTTGATTTTGGCTTACAAACTTTTGTAGGGCCTCATTTGTAGCTGCTACTGGTAATTGCAGGGAGATCATGTAGTATGTTGGCAGGTGAGATAATACTGAATTTACCATAGTTAAACGGTCCCCATAAGAGAGAAAAGCAGAGCAAGCAGAGACTCGGCGTTCTACTCCGTTTGTGAGAGGAGTGAAATCCTAGATTCTGGGTTTAGTTGTATCTAGAGGAAGACCGAGATAACTGAAAGGCAGTGATCCAATCTAACACCCAAAAACACCTGCAAGCAAAGGCACCTTTTCCTCTCGAACATTAATTGGGATTAAGCATGATTTTGTGAAGTTAACTTTCAAGCCAGTAGATTGCTCACAAGTCTGCAGTAACCCTTTCAAGAAATGTAACTGTATTGTGGAAGCTTGCATAAATAGAAGTGTGCCATCAGCATATTGAACTATAGGATAGTCCCGGTCATGAGGGATATTTAGAGGTAAGTGAAAAAACCCTCGCTGGTGAGCTTTATTAACAATTGCCTGTAAGAGATCAACAGCCTGTACATACAGAAGAGGTGAGAGTGGTCTCCCTGCCTGACTCCTCTTTTTGCACCAGAAAGTTTTCCCAAGGACACCATTGAGAAGAATGGAAGATGTTCCTGAGTTTAAAATTTGCTGAATCCGTCTCCATTTTCTATCAAAACCGTTGTGCTCCATAATTTCTATAATGGTATCATGCTCAACTGTATCAAAACCCTCCTCAAAATCTGTTGCAAATAATGCACAGAAAAATAGAGAAAATACACATAAATTTTTACATGAAAAACCTTTGTGAAAAAAACCACGGATGCTCAAAAGCAAATTACTAAAATGAGGAGAGTTTACAATAGAGCGCTTACTCTTCCTATGTGCTACTGGGGTACATATATAGTATAAGGGAAAAGAGTCCCAGAGGAAACTGAATTAGAATCGGTTGCTACAGATTGACAACACATCTGATATAATATGTGCATATACCTGTCATGCCACGTCTGGTATGAGGCGACGAAGTGTCCTACACGGACACGGTACGAATTCGGATCAATTTTAACAATCTCCACTTTGAGCCGAATTCTCTCCAGTAGTCGAAGAATATGATACTTATCCAATAAAATTATCATGTATACCTTAAGCGCTGAAAGTCCAAAAGACTAATAAGTAATACCAGCTAAGTTTGAGCATAACTCAAACTTAGATGTAGGAACTGGCTTTGTCAACATATCAGCTAGATTATCATGAGTAATTATCTTGTAGACTTTAATATCATCTTGAGTAATGACACCTCGAATGTAGTGATACCTGATATCAATGTGCTTTGTTCTCTCATGGAACATTTGATCTTTTGTAAAGCAAATAGCACCCTGGCTATCACAAAATATTGTAGTGCAAGATGTACTTCTATAAAACTCAGAAAATAAACCTCTTAGGCAAATGGTTTCTTTGCAAGCTTCAGAAATAGCCATATACTCAGCTTCTGTAGTAAACAAGGCAACGGTAATTTGCAAACTTTCTTTCCAGCTAATGGTACACCCTCCAACAGTGAGCACATAACCAGTGAGAGATCTTCGTTTATCCAAATCTCCAGCAAAATCAGAATCCACAAAACCAATGAGTCCATCTCTACTCTTTTCAAACTGTAAATAAGCATTAGATGTACCCTGTAATTATCTGAAAATCTATTGAACTATTTTCCAATGCTTTTTTCCAAGATTAGCTATGTATCTACTAACCACACTTAATGATTGAGATAAATCAGGGCGAGAATATATCATGGCATATATAAGCGAACAAACTGCACTTGCATATAGAACTCTAGACATGTACTCAATTTTATCATTTGATTGTGGACATGATGCTGAAAAAAGTCTGAAATGTGCAGCTAAGGGAGTACACATAAGTTTAGCATTATGCATGTTGAAACGACGAAGAACTTCATCAATATACCCCTTTTGATTTAGATATAATTTGCCAAACTGTCTGTCTCTAATGATTTTCATACCAAGAATCTTCTTTGCTGTACCGAGATCTTTCATCACAAATTCACTATTTAATTGTGCCTTCAACTTTGAGATTTCAGCCTTGTTTTTTTGCAGTAATCAGCATATCATCAACATATAGGAGCAAATAAATAACTGAACCATTAACAGTCTTCAAGTAAATACAGCTATCATAATTAGATCTTTTAAAATTCTGAAATATCATAAATGAGTCAAATCCCTTGTATCATTGTCTAGGTGATTGCTTCAAACCATAAAGAGATTTCTTCAATTTACAAACAAAACTCTCCTTTCCCAAAATGACGAAATCTTCTATTTGCTCTATATAAATGTCTTTTTCTAATTCCCCATGTAAGAATGCGGTTTTCACATCCAATTGTTCAAACTCATAATCATGCATAGCCACAATGCTGAGTAAAGTGCGAATAGAACTATGCTTCACCATAGGGGAAAAGACATCTATAAAATGAATACCTGGAATTTGGGTGTATCCTTATACAACTAGCCTTGCTTTGTACCTAACCTTTTCGGTTGGTAAAAATTCTTCTTTCTTCTTGAAGATCCATTTGCAGGGAATAGGATTCTTCTCAATTAGCAACTTGACTAGCTCCCAAGCGCCATTCTTGTCAAGAGATTCTATCTCATCGTACATTGCAGTCATCCATCTCTCCGAATCACTAGAAGAGATAGCCTCTAAATAAGATGAAGGTTCTGCAGTACCTTTAATTTCTTTTGCCATATTTAAATAATAAGCCACAACATTAGCTTGTTCAATCAATCTCTTAGGAGGCTGAATGTTCCTCCTCTGTCTATCAACTGCAATGGAATGATGCATTGGTGGCTCAACAATAGGGGCTTCTGAAATATTTTCTTTGTCGACCTCTGGTGTAGATCCTGAATCAATAACATGCTCTACCTGCAAGCTTGATTGCTTCTCAACGGAAATATCAATAGATGGTTTATCATGCAACATAACAGATTCATCAAAAGTAACACTTCTGTTAATAACCACTTTCTAGTTTCATGATTCCACAATTTATATCATTTCACACCAGTTTTATAACCAAAAAAATGCATGTAACTGCTCTAGGTTCTAATTTACCATTGTTAACATGAGCATAAGCAGCAAAACCAAATATTTTTAAGTTTGAATAATCTGCTAGAGAGCCAGACCATACCTCAATTGGAATCTTCTTATCAATTGCCAAATTTGGTGACCGATTAATTAAATAACAGACAGTTGAAGCGGCTTCAGCCCAATAACTCTTAGATAATTCAGAGTTTGACAACAAGCAATATACCTTCTCCATGATGGTTCTGTTCATGTTTTTGGCTACGTCGTTTTGTTGAGGAGAGTCTGGGACGGTATAATGTCTCACAATACCCTCTGACTTACATAAAATTTCAAGTTCTTCAGAACAAAACTCTAAGTCATTGTCGGTACGTAGCTTCTTGACATGCTTGCCAGTTTGTCTTTCAATCATAATCTTTCACTCCTTGAATATTTTGAATATATCTGATTTGTGCTTGACGATGTATGCCTAAATTTTTCTTAAGTAATCATCAATGATGGTCAACATGTAGCTTGCACCTCCAAGTGATGGAACTCGGGATTCTCCCCACAAATTAGAGTGAACATAATCCAATATACCTTTTGTAGAGTAAGTCGCAGTACTAAATTTCACCCTCTTTTGGTTGCCAAAAACACAATGTTCACAAAACTTCAACTTGTCGATGCTTTGACTATCAAGAAATTCTCTTTTGCATAATTCCATCATTCCAACTTCACTCATATACCCCAGACACATATGCCAAAGATTAGTAGCATCAGAATCAGATAATTTATTTGAGGCAACAGTAGCATTACCTGAATTGTAGTGTTTCGCAGATGATATAAGTTGGTAGCCTTCATATCATCATTCATCATAACATGAGAACCTTTGGTAATTTTCAGAACTCCACCTGAATACTTGTACCCTTTAGCATCAAGAGTACTCAATGAGATAAGATTTCTCTTCAAATTTGGAATATGACGAACATCCGACATTGTGATCTGGATAGAACCAATGCCTGCAACCTTGCATGGTATATTATCACCCATCAACACTGATTCACTTAGCGTAGCTTCATAGGTAACGAACCACTTGTGGTTCAGGCTCATGTGGAATATATAGGCTAAATCAAGAATTCATTCATCATTAGTTTTGGAATCACTGGCAAAGGCAACGAGAACATCTCCATCAGAACTTTCTTTGGTGACAACAGTGGCTCTAGGTTCATCATCTTGTTGATCTTTCTTGGAATTGTTATTCCTCTTCTCCTTGTTCTGCAACTTCCAGCACTCGGATAAGTCATGACCATCCTTCTTGCAATACCTATATGACTTTCTGTTTCTGGATTTAGATCTACCTCTGTATCTGTTTTTGCTTCTACCTTTTGAATTGTTGTTTGAACCCTTCTCATATTGTCTGCCGCGGACAAACAAACCTTTTGCATGCGTACCTGAACTTTCACCCAGAACCATAAGTTTCATCTTTTTTTTAGCATACAGAGCTTCATAAACTTCACTGAGAGTAAGAGTATCTCGACTATGTAGAATAGTATCTCTAAATGTAGAGTATGAACCAGGTAGAAAGCATAGCAAAATAAGACCCAAATCTTCATCATCATACTTTACCTTCATAAGTTCGAGGTCTGCAACAACTTCCTTAAAAGCTATTAGGTGGTTCAACAATGAGGCACCCTCCGCCATCTTGTGGGAATAAAGCTTCTGTTTCAGATGCATCTTGCTGGTCAGATCCTTAGTCATGCAAATTTGCTCCAGCTTCAGCCCTAATGCGGCGGCAGATGTAACCTCTTATAAAATATTATTTGATAAATGAAGATGAATTTGAGATAAGACTTTACGATCTTTACGTTGCTTTTCATCAGTGGATAATGTGGCTGACATCTTGCCGATCGATCCCTAGAAGTGCATCATCCAAATCAAGCTGTGATAAAAATAGCTCGCATTTTAACTTGCCATAGAGAAAATATCGTGTCACGATCCAATAGCGGAAGATCACACTTCAGAGTCACCATGCGGAAGAAAACCAAATTTTGTTGGTACAAATTTATGTGTACCTAACAAAATCTCGCAAGGGAAAACTCCTGGTGCAAATCACGGGTGTACTTAGCAATTTCCACCAGAATTAACAAAAAAATGCCTTTGGACACTTTTTATTTGGCCTTTGTTTCCGTGCACTTTTATCTTCTGATTACTAGATTGCTATGCTTGCTTTTCGCTGGCTTGTCTTCACTCACGCGTGGAGCCAGGCTTTGCGTTTAGGGGCTGTTTAGTTGCTAGTCACACTTTGCCAATAAAAATTATGACACTTAGCTAAGTTGAGGTGCTGAAATTCTTTGTCATACCTTAGCAAGCCTAAGAGAATTTTGTCACACTTTTTTGAGTTATTGACGTGTGGGATCTAATTTGCTGGAAGGGAATCTTGCCATAACTGTGGCTGCAACCAAACAGCTCTCAAAGTTGGTCAAACTTGTCTAACTTTAAGCGCGGTAAATTGTGATTGGCAACTAAACACCCTCTTAGACTGATGGACGAAGATGTGGACCGCTGCTGTGCTACACTGGATAAGGCGGTCGACGGACGAAAGGGGTGATGCACTGCTGCTTCCACCTCGGGACGAGGCTTCACATCCTGGCTTGGGTGCGTCCTGCTGCTGGTTTGGTATGTGTGCAGACCGAGGCTGGAGATTGAACGACGCTGGATCGATGGCTTCGCCTTCTGTGGACGACATCTCGGAGGATTGCTTTACTTTGGCTTTTGGTGCGCGTGGTGCAGGAGGACGCCTACTCTCGCACGTGGATCAAGGTGAAGACGTGAGGATGCGCTATGGATGATGTGCGGCAGAGCCTCGGAACAGCGCCACGCGATGTATTCGGCAAAAGCGCCGAGACAAATTTTTTTTCTTCCCGATCCATTTCAGCGATGGAGCTCTGTCCTTATGGGTTTTTTTTCTTTCAAACCCTAATCTTGTGTGCTCTGATACTATTTATTACAAATAATACCTAAAAAAATAGAGACAAGAGACATAAATTTTTACGTAAAAAACCCTTATGGGAAAAGCCATAGGCGCTCAAAAGCAAATAACTAAAATGAGGAGAGTTTATAATGAAGTGCTTACTCTTCCTATGGGCTACTAGATACATATATTGTGTAAGAGAAAAGAGTCACACAGAGAGGGAATCGAATCAAAGTCGGTTGCTACATATTGACACCACGTCTGATACAATTTGTGCATACACCTGCTATACCATGTCTGATATGAGGCGATAAAATATCCTACACGGATACAGTACGAATTCAGATCAACTTTAACAAAAATCCAATTTTAGGATGCTAATTTTCTGCTTTGAATGATGACATTGGTGATAATTGATGTGTTTTTAATTCTGCATTCCAAAAGGACCCTCGGTCTTTTTTTCACTCTAATTTTTAGCTGGATTTTCACACCATGGAAGAACGTAGTGTAGCTCTTAAGATTTAGAACCTACAGAATATCTCTAGCAAATAAAAACGGGAGATCTTGTCGATCTGTAGTGGAGACTAGGGAGACTACACTTTTTATTAACAAAGAGGACCACTGGTCCAGCAACGACAATTGTTGCACCAGTCATTCAAAACAAGGAAAATTTTCGTCCCAAAAATTTGGATCATCCATTTGAGTCGAACTTATGATCTCCGGCTTGAAATTTGACAAAAAGATGCCTTTCCCTATCAAATGTTCCTTTTTTTTTGACAAAATAACTCAAAAGAATGAGGGGGGAAAGGACCATCCTAACAGCTGATTGTCAATATATTTAGACAGACTAAAGTGCAAAACTTGCAAATAATCTGTCTTTCTTTTGATAATGCAAGCCAATAGACGGTCCGTTCTTTTTTACTTTTCAGTATACTCTTGGCTTCGATTTTTTTTAGCAAACACTATTTAGTATGAGAGTGACTATTATACAAATGACTGTTTTTTGCCATCATCTTCAATCACTTTTTATATTACAACTTTAAATGACTAGGGGTACAACTTCAGGAGGAGGAATTAGTATACTGTAACTTTATGTGACTAAAGGTATAATTTCAGGTGACTGAGAGATAAAAAAAAATTTCAGTCAATTGTACAATAGCAAAACTGATTTAGTATTTATTAGACTCATAAACCACAGACATAAAGCTACAGTTCAATAAAACAGGGCCATTAATACGATAGCTTGTTCCAACCTAGAAGCAACAAAACCATAAAATAGTATGGTGTGTGTATAAAATTTGAGGTATGGTGTGTGTATAAAATTTGAGAAAAATGACCCATGACGCAAACCAAGAGACATTAATGTGATTGCATGTTTCAGTTGTGAAAGCAACAAAACCAGCAAATCCATGTAGTACGATCTTACAAGATTACTTCTGAAAGAAGTATTCACAGCAAACATAATGGCAAGCCTGTTGGGTTCACTGCAACATTAATTGATTTGTAACGGCCTGTCTTGATTATGTCGAAAGCTGACCTAAACAGATCATGGAATACGACATTCATCTACAATCTCCTGAACTAGACCACTGAGAATTACGTCTCACCTGTTACTGAAGATTGGGCAAACAAATCATGATGTTTCAAGGGAAATGAAAAAATAAAACTAAACAATTATTTTTCAAGAAGAGATTTGAAAGAATGTTAGATATGATAATCCAGACATGCAATTTGGGCCCTAAAACTGCATTTCAGTTGGCATATAGCATTGTAATTTGCAGGCAAAACAAACACTGGGAAGGGAAAAGACGTTTCACATGATGAAACAAAACTACACAGATCTGTAAGCTACAGAAGAGAATTCATCAACCGTGGCCATCCACAGATAAATAGCATCAACAAAAAGAAGAAACCAAATCAATCTACAAAGAAATGCCTCCAGATGCTAAAGATTCTTCCAGTACTCTATAGCTAGTTCTCTCTCCTTTTTAACTGGCCTGCTACTATAGGATCTATAGACACTACAATGCATTTCCACAGCAACAGGTCACAAAGTCTGAACTTAAAATGCTGACCAGAAACGGCAGAAGGATTCCGGGTTTTCAGCTACTCTCGACATTTCATCAGAAGTTGTGCTGCAAGTACAGATCCTCCTGTGGCGAGGCCGGCCCGATCTCTTCCTCCAGTGACCGCAGCCCATCTCCTATGCTGCTCCCGACATTCCTCCCATCTGTGGTTGTCCGACCATCCATGTCGGCTTCCGATGCTGATGATTTCCTCCTCTGGGACGAGGTCACACTCGGAAACGTTATCCAAGATGGTGCCCTGTACTCAATCCGCTGGTCCTCCCCATCAACAAGCTCGTTCTCCGAGCATGACTGGTTAGAGGACCTCTGTGATACCTTCTTGTGCATCCTGCTACTCCCAAGAACAACCTCAGTCGGCAGAATGGGCTGCTCAATGCACGGGCTGCCCATCAGCAGTGCAAGGGCACGCTCTAGAGCTGTCGTCACCTTATCCATGGAAGGCCGGTCTTTGCCTCGCATCCTGACACACTTGCATGCCACAGCAGCGATCTTCTTGAGAGCCTCAAGATCAGAGGGGGGAGATAAGACTGGGTCAAGGATGGCAGAAATGTCCCCAGCTTTGATCAACGGGACTGCCCATTCAACAATATTCCCTTCCTCGAACTGCATGTCAATAGCTTTCCTGCCACTTAAGACCTCCAGAAGAACAACTCCAAAGCTGTAGACATCGGACTTTGTCGTCAAGTAATGGAGACGGTAGTACTCGGGATCAAGGTAGCCAAGTGTCCCTGCTGGCAGCTCAGATAGTGGGGTACCACTATCTGCAGGGCCCAATATAGATAGACCAAAGTCGGCAACACGCGCATTATGATCCTCATCTATCAATATGTTTGAGGATTTGATGTCTCGGTGAATTACTGGTGGGCAAGCATAGCCATGCAAGTACTCAATCCCCCGGGCAGCCTGGACAGCAATGGTGACCCGCCTGGCCCAATTCAGTCGCTTCTTCAAGTTTGGATCCTTGCCATGCAGATGCTGGTACAGGGATCCGTGAGCCATGAACTCATAAACTAAGAGCCTCTCACTGCCATCCTCGCAGTAACCAAGCAGGTTGAGCAAATGCGCATGGTTGAGCCTAGAGAGGAGGTCAATTTCAGCATGGAACTCCTTTGAGCTCTTCTTCACATCTGATGCTTTTATTGCACGCTTCACAGCAACCACTGTCCCATCTCTCAAGATGCCCTTGAACACACATGAAAAGCTGCCTTTGCCGACTTGTGAATCCTCCGAAAAGCCGCCGGTTGCTTGCTCTAACTCTTCGTATGAGAATTCCTGAGCTCTCCTGATCTTCAAATCTTCCACATCAGGCTGGATCTTCATGTTATCCTTCCGGAAAGAGTATGCTGTACTCTTCGCAAGCCTCAGTTCGCTCTTGGAACATTGGCAATGTCGAAGTCTGTGCCGTACATACAGGCAAGCAATGGCTGTCACACTGAACACCAAGATGATGGCAAACACAATCTCTGCTACAAAAATGTGCACCTGAAAAGCCATGAACTTATGGTTCTTGGTCCGCTTTTGGGATAAGCAGAATGATACGCACTCATCTGAGACACACCTCGAGCAATCGAACTGGCAAACACGGTCAGCCGTGGCATTGCAGGGAGATGACTCATACGAGTCATCTGGGCAACCAACACTGCAGGGCAAGCAGAGTCTAGAATTTCCAGGCTTACACACCTTGCTGCTGCCAACCTCGCCATGGTTCACATACTCGTAGTACCCATGACTGCATGCAGCGGACGCACAAATCCCAGGGGATACCGCCATTGGGAGTGCCAGTGGCCCACTATGGCCCCAGCACCTTGGCTTGAGTGATGTCTCAGCAGGCACCCCACAGGTAAAGTAGTCCCCAGCCACTATCGAATACACCTTAAATCCTTTTGGTGCTGTTGTACTGTTCTGAAGTGTGAAACCCCAGCAAGCTACTTGGTGATCAAGGCTCCTGATGCCACAAGCATGGAACCGCCCACCGACCACAGAGACCATCGCATCCATTGGCACTATGTTCACATCACCTTCACCGATAGCACTGGATGGTGACACCTGCTGCATCTCCAAGCTCCTGCCCCAGCAGAACACCTGCGCATTCTCCAGCACCCCACAGACATGGTAACCACCTGCTCCTATAGACTGGAACCGCACATTCCTTGGTGCCAGCCCAATCACACCACTCACTGTTTCATCGCCCCAGCAGAACACTGTCCTGTTGCGCGCATACAGGCCACAATTGAACACAGAACCGGCTGAGATGGTCGACACGGCTGCAGCGACAGCACGTGTGGCAGTCATGTTGTATCCCCAGCAATCAATCACCGATGTATCAGCATTAGCACCACGAGCTCCCTTCACAGGTGTTCGCAGCGCGCAAAGGTGGTTGTCCCCCGCACTGAGCTCAGAGTACATGGCACCCTCGACCATCGGCTGCGGCACCCCAATCTTGACATAGGAGTTACTCCCCCAGCAGTAAGGCTGGCTGGTGTCAAGCAAGAGGCCACACGCAAACCCATCCCCTGCAGTGAGGCCGAGGAATGGGATCCTGAGGGGCGCACCATACACAACGGAGGCGTCTGTGCCAAAGCAGGTGACCAAGTGGGAGCCGTCCGAGCTAAGGCCGCAGAACACCGGGCCGTCTTCGCCATATGACACTGCAATGGATGCCATGGAGCCAAGGCCATAGACCCCACTTGGCCGCAAGACTAGGAAGCACAATGCTAGAACTAGTACATGGTCCATTTCTTGAAACTTGGGGGTCAATGCAAAAAAGATTCCTGCAAGGATTGCAAATTTTGGGGGCTTTTTTAGTACCAACAGAAATCAGGTGAGTCTTATTATAACTGAAACAAAAAGAGAACTTTTTCTCAGTGCATACCAAGAAGCAAGAACAGGGAAGGTGGAATGGCTAATCAGTCACCCTCACTGCACAGCATCTGAACAGAAAACTGCTTTGTTGATTTCCTCCTTTTTCCTCCCTAACTAGCAAGAGGGAAGAAGGCACGAACACCAATGATTACATCAGCCATTTCAACCTTCCTGCATTTTGTCGGTGAATTTTAAAAACTCTAAGCAGAAAGCAACTAAGAAATTGTTGATGCGTACCAAGAACTGATGCTTTCTTGGACCAAGATTGCTTCTAGCTTCAAGCACGCAGAAGCAAGGAAGCACAAGTCAGTGCAACATCTTGCTTTCTTCCCTCTACATTCAGATCAAAACAAAGCAAGAAAGACAGGTTGAAGTGGGAATTCCATCCAAGATCAGGGAAATCTAGAACTCTAGCGATCCTACATTTGATCCCTAGGGAAAGGTGAACATACCAAGAAGCCAAGAAGTGATCTTGCGATGGGTGAGCGCGGCTCGAAAGGCACCTGCGGCGACTGGATCGGAGACGGTGCTTGGGACTGCCCGAGAAACCCACCGGCGGTGCCCCGGAGCTGCTCGGCGCACGACAGCCTCCCGAAGCAGCTCGACGGCGGCGTCGGCGTACACTGGCCGATGCGGCCGGTGCCGGCTTCCCTCCACGCGTGGGAGTCACTTGCGCTCCTCCTCCCGCTCTCCTCTTCGTATGAGTGCCTGCCTGCCTGCCTGTGCTGCGCTGTGGTGCGAGAGCTTGAGAGAGAGTGGGGAGAGAGAGAGAGAGAGGAGGTGGAAGGCATTGAATGGCATTAAAGAGGAGCTCTGGTTGGAGGCAGTGTAGGTGGGGAGGGTAAATGGGAATTGAATGCCGTGTATGTTTGTATGCATGGATGTCTGCACATTGGTCCTCCAATCCCGGGGTACTTCTTTCTTTTTTTAAATCTTCATGTTTCGGTTTGTGTCAATCTTTTCTCACTCTCATTGTTTTGTTTCCTTACACAGAGAATGTTACCTTCTAGGAAAAAAATAGTGTTTATATGCTTCTCTCTAATAAAAGTAGTATTAATCTTAAAATATATAAAAAGATAAATAACATCTATCTACTATATATCATACTTTAAAAATTATGAAATCATTGTTGAGCAAAACATAGAAACATCTCAAAAAAACTAAGGAAATATAAACAAAGTCTAGGTTACAACTTTACATTCATAGTATCTTAAAAGAAAAACTTTACATATGCAACATAGTAAATGAATTTCATGACAAGTATTTTCACCGTGATCTACAGTGCCCTTGGAAGGTTTGTTTTTTCTAAAGCCCCTCCAAGTCCACATAACCCTCTAGTTATAAATTTGGATTGTAAATTTCTAAAAGAGAAAATTGCACCAGAGCTCCTTAGATACATAAACTTTAAAAATAAGCTCAGGAGGTCTCTAGATTGCAAAATAATATCAATTAGGCCATCGCGTGTTGGAACAAAGATCGATAATACTCACGCGATCACAAATGGTAAACACAAAGAGACTTAGTTGTTGATACTAAACAGGTTGTTCACCGTTTCAGTTTTCTACTCTCTGTTTATTCGTTTCGGATATGCTACAGTGAAAACAGAGAAGCCAATACATACTTCAGACCTAAACGCACACACATTCTGGATGGCTAACAAACCCATCCAACTCTCTAGCAAAAAAACCACATGACTCGGCCATACCCCTAACAAATTGGATCAAGGACCAACCTAATCAATGTGCAGGTTTTCATCAAGTTCTGAACTTCCAAAAGAATCTGAACTGCAGAACACCTACTGTCTACTGACTGAAAAAACCTCAAGCTACTTATTAAGTTGTAGACAAAAAAAAAAACAAAACTCCAAAACCTGATTGGAACAAGCAAGGAAATAACAATATTAACTTCATCATTCATCTCCTTAATCTTGTTATCTTCCGTTTACATCATGCACGCTAAGCTTCTGCCTCATTTCAAGGAACCTAATACGTCCAAGCTCTTTTGTCAACACATCAGCTCGCTATTCTTCAGAGCAAACATACTCCACTTCAATTTTTCTAGTTTCCACACAATCTCGGATGAAATGATATTTCATATCAATATGCTTGCTCCTATCATGGTGTACCCCGATTTTTGTACAAAGAGAGCTGATTTGTTGTCAATCTTCAATCCAACCTTCTCTTGCTCCCTTCCCAGTAGGTTTGCCAGGGGCCGTGCAAGCCAAATTCCTTGGCATGCTGCCGTTGTTGCTGCAATGTACTCCGCCTCGCAAGATGAAAGAGCCACAACCTTTTTCTACTGTGACTGCCAAGTAATTAGGCTTGATCCAAGGAAAAACACAGCATCAGAAGTACTTTTTCAATCATTTGTATCACCCCCCAAGTCACTATCGCAGAAACCAATAAGTTTCGATTCCTCCTTGCCCTTTCTACCATAAGAACAACCAAAGCTCAAAGTACCATTCACATACCTAAGTATGTGTTTCACTACAACGTGATGTTGAGTTGTGGGTGCTTCCATGTATCTGTTGACCATCCCTACAGCAAAGGCAATATCCGGTCTTGTGTGTACCAAGTATCGTAAGCTCCCCACAATGCTCCAGTACATAGTAGCATCTACTAGAGGTTCTTCATATTTCTTGCTCAACTTTAGGCGATTTCCCATCGGTGTTGAGCATAGATTATACCCTTCATGCCTTCTAACACACAATTTTTACAACATACCCTGCTTGGCACAATGAGACTCCTTCAGTTGATTGCTTGACTTCAATACCTAAGTAGTAACTCAGCAAGCCTAGATCACTCATATGGAACTGTTTCTTCATCTGATTCTTGAAACCTTCAATGCCTTCCATGAGTGACCCTGTGATGATGAGATCATCAGCATGGACATGTACTAACAAACTCGACTTGTCATGCATTCTTTTGTAGACTGCATGCTCATGAGGACTTTTTCAAAACCAAGTACATTGAGTGTCTTGTCTAACTTGTAGTTCCACGCTCTCGGGCCCGTAGCCCATAAAAAGCTTTCTTTAGCTTCATCACCATCTATGGCCTTTTGTCATCAACAAAACCAGGAGGTTGTGTGACATACACCTCCTCACTTAATTTGCCATTCAAGAAGGTGAACTTGACATCCACGTGGTGTATTTCCCAACTTTCATGAGCAGTTAGTGCAAGGATCAATCTCACGGTTTCCATCCTTACCACCGGCGCGAACACCTCCTCAATTCAACTCCTTGCTTCTGTGAGTAACCCTTTGCGACAAGGCGGGCCTTGCGCTTCACAACTTTGCCTACTGAGTCCTTCAATTCGAAAAACCATTTTAATCCAATCAGCCTGTGGCCCTCAGGTAGCTGTGACATCTCCCTTGTTTTATTTCCGACAATGGAGTCCATTTCTTCTTGCATGGCTGTCCTCCAACATGCTTCCTTCATGGCTTCCTGAAAGTCTACTAGTTCCTCCATAGCCAACATGCACAGATGGGAGTATTCCAACTCCACCTCCTCTATGTTATCATACATATCCTGAAGAGTCCGATAACATACCGGTCCTTCAGAAGATGGAATTGAGGGAGTTGCCACTGTAGATCTCTCCATGTGGTCTGGTGGAGACATGGATGAGTTGAAGGAGATGCAACCAAGGAAGGAGCCTCTATTGCCATGGTAGTTGGAGAGGTGGGGGCGGTAGCTGTTCCCTTTGCCATGGCAGCTACAAGAGCTGCCACGATAGCTGCAGAATTTGTCACGGCAGGTATATCCCTACCACAACGGCTGCATCTGTCATTCCTTCTTCTTGGCTTGGATCACAATAGCCTACATTGTTAGTCCCCCAATCCACTACAAAAGCACCTGAGGGCCCATCTTCTTCCACATCAGAATGAGGCCAACTCCACATTCTTCCTTCATCAAATATCACATCTCGACTTATTATCGATCTTGTTGTGGCAGGGTTATAGAACCTATAGGCCTTTGAGCCTGGTTCATAACCAATGAAAACACAAGGAACACTATGATATTCAAGTTTATTCAGATGTGGAGCTGATACCTTCACATGGGCAACACACCCAAACACACGAAAATGGTGCACCTTCGGCTTCCTCTTGCACAATGCTTCATATGGCGTCAAACCATCCACACTTCATGTCAATGCTCTATTTAGCATATACATGGCTGTGTTAATAGCCTCACCCCAGAACCTCCCAAGAACCCTCTTGTTCTTGAGCAATCTCCTTGCAGCGTTGACGATAGTTCGGTTTTGGTGCTCAGCCACACCATTCTGTTGTAGGTTGTAGGGTGTAGTTAGGAAGTGTTGCACTCCTTGCTCATCACAAAAATCTGCAAACACCTTCTATAAAAACTCTCCACCATGATCGGTACACAGTGCTTTGACCTTGGAGTTAGTCTGCACCTCTAGTCTTACCTTGATTCTTTTGAATGCCACAAATGCTTCATCTTTGCTCTTGATCAAAACACACCACATGAAGTGTGAATAATCATCAAACAACAAGCAAGAAGTATTGGTTACCAACAGGGGTTGCTGTAGGATCAAGAATACCGACTAGAGGGGGGTGAATAGGAGGTTTTTAAAATTTTCTTTTCTTCTAAATTAATTATCTACAATTTCAATAGCAAGAATGTAAAGCACTTAAGCCTACACAATTCTAGTCAAGAGATAAACAATGCTAGCTCTAAATCAAGCAAATGATTACAATAATGTCAACAAATAAGAGCTAGATGAATAACAAGTGAGAGATGTACACAATCGATATTTTACCGTGGTGATCGGAAACTTGCTGGTTTTCCCTAGTCCACGTTGAGGTTAGCCCAAACAAATCGGACTGACTCCACGAATTAAGCCAAAGCACCTCGATCACTAGAGGTAGCTCTTCCCCGCTCCGGGTAGGTGAGCTTCGACCTTCACAAGAATACCATGTCTTCTCACAATCTCCTTTGAGAAGATCACCGATCAATCCTCCACCCAATCGTCCAGGTGCCGGCAAGCTCCAAGAGTAATAAATCAGGGTTTCACTTGATCGCAAATGAGTGACAAAGGATCAACTAATGAATGCAATGTACTATTTGCTCAACCACCTCAAATTTAATGCACAAAGTGAGAACAAGGGGTGGAGTGAATGCTATATGCTCAAGAAATGTTCAATGGGTCTCTTCTTACAGTCCTTGAGTAGTGGTACGGGTATTTATATCTTTCACCAACCAAAACTAGCTGTTTGGAACAAATTTCAGAAAATTCAGGGCGAGCGGAACTATCGCCGGCCTATGGCCGGTAGTTCCGCTCCCATTTCTGGCGCGGCAGAACGGCTGTGTCAGAGCTCTGCAGTGACCGTTAGAAAGTCAGCGCAGTACTACGGCCGTTGAAAAATCCGGTACTACTACTCTGCGGTAGTTCCGCAAAGTTGGCATGGTACTACCGCTTGAGCCAAACTCCCCAAATTTGGCGCTCTTTGGAAAAAAGGCTCCGCTCATCCTCTGGAGCTTCCGGGCTCCGAAAGTACCACTCCAGACAGCGGAACTACCGCACCCAGCGGTAGTTCTGGCGTTAAAATCGTTGGTACTTCCGATCCCGCGAAATCTCAAATGCATCCGGAGGGTGCTCTCTGGAAAAAAGCTCCGCTCGAATTTCGGAGCTTCTGGTTGTTGGCAGTACCGATTTTGCCTGCGGAACTTTCGCTCTGCGGTAGTTCCGACGTTGAAATCTGCGGACTACCGCTCTTCCAGACAGAGCACATTTTTTGTTTTAAAACATATTTTTAATGAATGCATGCTCCTAGTTTGATCCAAATGGCACATAAATTTTGCTATCAAGCTACTTGCCATGACCCCTATTTATGGTACGATTATTTATCCTATAATCCGGTTTTCCACCTTTTCTCCTAAGACTGGTAAAAATAAAAAAGGGATCCTATTCTAAGTATACCTTTGCTTTGAACTATTTTCGGTCTTCACATTTATCCTTTGGCTTGCATCTTGTCAACCACATATGGACTTAACCTTTAAACACTCATTAAACATGTTAGTCCCATATTCACATAAATTCATTAATCACCAAAACCATTTTTAGGGGGTCTAGATGCTTTCAGTTGCCAGACTGATTGGACCACACAGGTCTGCATGCAACAATTCCAGAGGTTCTCCAGCCTGGTATGTGAATGCTTGAGGGAATGGACTCTGATGATGTTTCCCGGCCAGGCAAGCTTCACACAATTGTTCCAAGTGTTCTATGTGTGGCAGACCATCAACCAACTCCATCTAAGACAACTTCTTCAAGGTACAAAAATTTACATGTCCATACCTTGCATGCCACATAGGGGTGAAAACGGATCGGATTCGGACGGATATTGCTTAAACCGTATCCTAACCCATATTTTTTCTCCGGATTCGGAGTCGAATACGGTAAGATCGGATACGGATACGAATTCGGAATATTCGGAGTTTCGAATATGGTACCGTCGGGACGGATATGTAACGGATTCGGCTCGGAAACGGATAATATAGGCGGATAATATTAATACGGATGATTACAGTTCCAAAAACTTTGAACATGATGTAACTTGAAATGAACTAATGATGCCAATCATTAATCTCTTTGAACATGATGTTGAACATAATGCAACATTTAAGCTGTCATTCTAAAACAACATCCCAATTGCACTCCAAGAAAGTAACTGCAGTATATAATTTCCGGAAAACCAGGAAGTTGAATAATATCTTGGTTGCTACTGTATTCTATATATCTATAGAAGAGACACCGACACACAGTGATCAAAAACAGACAAAACGCGAGATCAGCTATAAAGGATGCTTCTACGCATGTTGAAGTGTCTGTTGACATAGTGCTTAGCATTATTTATCTTCCAGATTGGTATATAAATGTGTTCAGCTGCAGCTATCCCACAAATTTTGGGTGTTATTACAAGGCAAAGATGCAAAAAAGCGTACCTGAATTCCTGAATTCCATCAGGCAAATTCATAGAAGAAAGCATCAAAACAGCATCTTGGCTAAAATTTATCTCCAACCTCCAGCGTTTAGGAGCAATATTGAGAAACAAAAATCAACACAGTAATTGATATTGGTCTGAAATGGAATGCATTGTTTGCATGGATGCTGAACTGGCAGGACCATAAAGTAAATAATACTGAATTCTCACAATAACGACATTACTATAAAAACAACCAGATTTACCTACATATTCTGATCATTCAGATGGACATGTATCCAATATTAATTATCATTAATAGTTGCGGACATTATCATCAGCAATATGTAATCCTCCTAATAAGGAACTTGAGCAAATTCTTTCAGTGACATTCCACATGACATAAGTTGAAATGTTAACAGTTTGACACAGGTAAAATAAAATTGAGGCAACTACTGCTTATAGATAAAGCACCGGCCGATCATGCTCCTTTGCAAAATAGTGGGTGCAAATGGCTACAGAATTGGAGGAGGGGCACTCACCTTGTCTGGAACATTGCTACCACAATTATTAAGATCCTTCTCTCGAGTCAAAGCATCCTGCAAACAAGTCACCATATCAGTACAGATGGACAGCAAACAACAAACTAATCAAGTGAAAGCAATGCTGACCTCATCGCCGGAGACACTGTCATGCTCATTCAGGTCACTGCCATTTGCTCCAACATCATTGTCGGCATCATCCTACAATCACACACAGCTTTATAGTTTCATGGACACTACAGCACACTCAAATCAACCACCTCAATAAAGACTCACAATCTTCAAATCCTTGTCATCTGTGTCCACTTCCTTAGCCTGAGGCATGCCCGAATTCCCAGCAGGATCACTCACAGGCTCCGAAGAGGCATCATCACCATCTTCTTCAAAAGGAGTATTTGACCTGAAAACCGTAGTGAAGGAAAATAACGTCAAACGGCAATTACGGTATTATTTGCATAACCTCAAAAAACAACCGGACAACTGACTTCTTGAGAATCTCCAGCTTACGAAGGCGGATCTTCTCCAGGACTGACGAGATGGGTTTGTAAACTGGCTGTGCAATCGGCTTAAACGACGCGCTCCTTGTCTCTACAAAGAACAAAAGTAATAAGAAGCAGTTAGAAAAAAACACTAAATCTCACACGTATCAGTTCCAATCACGCAAACGGTTGAAGCGTTACAAGTGTATACCTCGCAGCAGCCTCTGCGACTCAGCGTGGATCGATTTAAGCTGCACCCTCCTCTCCTGCGCACACAAACCCACACCACCCATCAACAAAATCTACCGCGATTCAACAGAACACCACTGACGCGTCGAAACACAGGAAAGGTTGGTTACCTTCTCAGACTGTTTCTTCCCTCGGGCCGACTCCTTGAGAGCATCCTCCTTCTTCCTCCTCTTGCTCCTCTTCCCCTTCACCTCCACCTCCATTTCGCCGCCGCCTTCGCTCTCGTCCATGTCGAGCCGCCTCTTCGCCGACTTCTCCCTGCGCAGCTCCTCGATGAGCCCTCCCCCAGCATCTCCTCCTCATCCTCACCATCCACCCCTTCGATCGGCGCGCCCAGCGGTTCCCACCCCAAAGCGCCGCCGGTCTCCGAGAACAGCGGGTCGAGCCCGTCATCCTCCTCCTCCTCCTCCTTCTCGGCGGTGTTGGTAGGCGGCAGCGGCGAGGAACTGGGGTTAGGAGGAGAGGATAGTAGTGAGGCCAGAGCATCCGCATCTGATGGCGGCGGCGGAGAGTGATAAGGGGGAGGAGACGTGTACGGGGCTAGGGTTTCCTCGTCGGGTGAAGGCTGCTGCGGCGGTGGTGATGGTGTGGGTGGGGAGACGGCGGGAGGGGACGTCGTCGTGGTGGTTTGGGAGGATTTCTTGAGGCGCTTGAGGCGGCGAGGAGGGGAGGTGGGGAGGACGAGGAGGTCCGCCTCGTCGAATGGCTCCCTGTCCATGGCGCCGCCTAGGGCTCTCGGCTTGGCGGGGTCAGCGAATTGGGGGGAGGAGCCGACTCCCGAGGAGGGGAAGGAAAGTGGATCGGAACGGTGGATTTCAGAGCGGGGAGGTAGTGGGAAGGAAGGCGCGGCCGCGCGGGAGAAGTATGTAAATTTTTTGCCGAGGCGCCGACTGCCGAGCGCGGAGCGTCCGGAACTTCGGATACCTAATCGGTTTTCATTCGGATAATATCCGAGAATCCGAATACCGAATGGATTCGGTCGGATATCAGTAAAACCGAATCCGCTACCGAATCCGTTTACAAATATCCGTATCCGAATCCGAATCCGACCGGATACTAAACCATTTTACCGAATTTGCTACCAGCCGGATTCGGTACCGGATCGGTCGGGAAAAACCCGACCCGTTTTCACCCCTAATGCCACAACCACTCCCTCTCATCATATTTTGCCAAGAGGCACACATGCCATGTACGATTCAGATGCAACACATACAGCCTGTTCCAAGATCTCTTCACCTTGGCTAATAATTTTCTTTCTTGATCATAGATGCTAAAGCTACCATCTTCTAACACAGTTTTGCTACCAGCTTCATCTAATTGACCAAGACTGATCATGTTGTTGCGGAGACAAGGAATGAAGTATACTCCAGTGAGTACCTTGTGCTCTTCATTGGCTGCTTTGATCAACACAGCACCATGCCCGTGTATTTCAACTACGGACCCATCGCCAAACTTGACAGATCCTTTTACTGACCTATCAATGTTCGCAAACACCTCTTCACAACCGGTCATATGGATACTGGCACCCGTGTCCAAATACCGTGATTTTGAGTTCCTTGGTCCAGTGCCAAGTTCAGGCTTGACAGTTTCTTCAATGAGCAGCACTAATTTAGTCCCACTCTCCATGGTCTGAGTAAGCTTGCAAGTTTCAATCATCAGTAAGGCTGGCTCTTCATTAGGGGTGGAAACGGATCGGATACGGTCGAATAGTCTTAAATACGAATACGGATCCATGTTTTTAAAACGGATACGGATACGAATTCGAATATTCTCGAATACGAATACAAATCGAATGTCGTAACGAATACGAATTCGAATCGGATATATGCTTAATTCGGTCGAATACGAATATCCTCCTACAAATGTCGTAATCGACCGGTTATTCCGATTAGCGGTTTTAAATTCAAAATTTGACATTTAAAATTTCATCAACAAACAATCATCACAAATATTAATAAATCAAATTCATATCCTCCACTTAACAAAGCAAGGAACTGGCCCTTCCTCTGCACCCGGCGCTGCGCGATCGCTACTTCGCTAGGACCAGATCGCTACTTCTCCCGGTTTCAACCGAGAAGGCAATGGTAAGCAAGCTACGGTGGATAATATCTTGGATCAAATGGGAGGGAAGTGCTTCAAGAAAAAGTGGGAACTTAGTAACTTACTTGATACTTCACTCTCCTCTCTAATGGATTTGTAGGTGGCTCTATCTCAGAGATTTTTTTAGCCCATTTCTCATGCTTTAGTCGACTTCAGCTCACCTACAATAAGGAGGAAAATGGTAAAATCCTTACCAATACAGAAGTTTTCAGGGAACAGGTTGAGTGATATGCATAAACTGAGCACTTTGCCAGCACTTCAGTGTAGGAAGTAGATAGAACACTGAACAAGTACATATCCGCGGTACGATAAAATTGTAGAATGGCAGCGGTGTGTAATTGTTTACCTTCAGCAATTGCCTCGTCAATTATATCCTTAAAGCGGTGGGAATCAAGCTTTGCATCTGAGCAAATCATGGAGCAGAAAAGCCTGCACAAGGGCACCAGGTTAACATAGAAATGAAATGCAGTTATTCATTGGCAGTTTAGCACCTTTTGGAACAAACATTTCATCCAGCTAAAAGCACAATAAGTTTGCAACATCCACCTCTTCATGTTGCCCTTAATTTTTTGTAGAGATCCTTCAAATCCTTTTTCTCACAATCTGACCCTCTGTACTTAGCTTCAAATTCTTCAATATCAGCCTCAGTAACCTGGGAATGATTAAGACAAACCAAACCATCATCATGCATTGTGTAAGTGAATGGACACTGCTCTGAAGTACTCTTGGTTTTTGTACACAAACCAAACCATCAATCTGCATTTTCTCCAACCAGTGCCTAAGATGAAAGGTAAGATTTGAGAAAATATCACCTGAAACTGAAAGGGCAGAACCATCAACCAAGCTACTAGAAATTAGGTGCTCACATCATCATCAGCAATGCCAGTCTCATCATACAATGCCTTTTTCTCCTCATCTCCAAGAATAGATATCACCTTCTGCAGCTGTTGAAATGTCTCCTTGGCTTCCTGGCATCACATAACATTCTAATTGAGATACATGGCACTTATTTACTCAAAAACAAAAGGTTTCGAGTTGAGATCCTACCTCATCTCCAGGATTCTTATCTGGGTGAAGAGGACGTAAGGCCAACTTGTAGTATGCCTTCTTTATTTCCTGTTGTGAAGCTGTTCTCTCGACACCTAAGAGGCTAAGATCTTCAGAGTGAAGAAAAAAATAAAAAAAACATATCAATGAGTTAGCCATTCCCAAGGGCCCAAAAAGACATCAACAATAGTACTAGTGAAAAAGATTCAGAAAAAGTAAAACAACAGCTCAACTACTTGGCTATAATACTATTGATTTGTCAAGAATAATTCTCCCAGAGGCCAATTATATTCACAATCACAGAGCTATATCACAGATCCCACAGGTTATCACCGATTCAGAGATGTATTATCAGCACCATTCAAGCAACAACACCATGCAGCCAGTAAATAAAACAGAGGGATGCGATGGAAGAACACCTCACGTAGCAGGTATAGCTTGAAGTTCACGTTGCAGGCGCGTCGGCCAGCGGCGGCGCTGCGCGAGAACTTGAGGTCTTGGCTCTTGAGTCTTGAGTATTAGTTGAGGATTTGAGGTCTTGGCTCTTGAGTCTTGAGTACTAATTGAGGAAATCTGGAAATGAGGATGAGTCGAGTCTTGAGTAGGGTACTAGTTGTTAGTTGAGCACTTGAGCGAAATGAGGATTGAGGAGTGTACCGGTACTAGTTGAGGTCTTGGCTCTTCCGCTCTTGGCTCTTGACGCTGTGACGGTCGGAGACACGGAGTGGAGTGAGGAACTGACTGAGGAGTGAGGACTGAGGAGTTCGCTTTTGCTCGCTGGTCGTCGGCCGCTGCTCAGACGCTCGAGACTCGCCGTCGCCAGGCAGTCGCCAAGACGCACGCTAACTCTCGGCTGAGAGCGGAGAGCCTGAGACAGCACAGTCGCACTCGGTTGACCAAAAGTCCGAATGTGAGTCTTGCAGTTGGCCAGTTGCAGTGAAGCCAGTGACTCCGAGTTCCGACCGAGCCGCGATTGTCCCGCGCCGTGCGTGTTCCCGCCGTCCCGCGCGCGCATGTTCCCGCCGTCCCGCCTTGGCGCCTTTACCCTTTAGTTTAGTGCCCGCCAAATCGGAATCGCCAATGCGGCAAGCCGGCAATGTGCCAATGCAGCTGTGCGCGGCGTATTGCGCAATGGGCCCGGACGCCCGGTAATACGAATACAAATATTTTTAAATACGAATACGAATACGAATGTTCTAGAATACGAATACGAATGTTCTCGAATACAAATACGAATATTTTCGAATACGAATACGAATACGAATATTCTCGAATACGAATGCGAATACGAATATTTTTAAATACGGATACGAATATTGTCGAATACGAATACGAATATTTTCGAATACGGATTTTTGCTTACCACATTCATGTTTTTTCGAATACGGATATCGGATAAAACGAATTATCCGTTACCGTTTTCCACCCCTACTCTTCATCTTGGCATTTCTCAATGTAATGAGCTCTCTCTCCTTCTTAGGTTTGGTACAGTCAGCAACGAAATCACCGAACACATTACAGTTGTAACATTTGACTTTTGATTTGTCAAACTTACGCTTGTTGTGGCGACGTCCCTTCAAACTCTCCTCGAACGCCCACAGACGTCCAATGGCCTCAATCACCATCATCAATGATAGATCTCCCCATTGCTCTGTTGTTCCTACAATGGGAAGAAACTTATCTGGAACTGCACTAAATAGTTTTTCCATCATAGCGCCTTCCTTCGCTTCCGCTCCCATCGACCGCATCTCACCCACCACCGTGGTGAGTTTCTGAGAGAAAACCATGGTGGATTCATTCTCCTACATGGTCAGCTTGTCAAATTGCCACTTCAGTGCTTGTACCCTGTGCTTTCTTGACGCATTCCTCTCTGACTCGCATCTCCTTGAGTGCATCCTAGGCTTCTTTTGCCATCTCTTTCTCTGCGATGGCCATCATCACAACATCTGGCACTACTTGGGAAATCGCAGCTAGGATGCCTTGGTCCTTCTCTTCTTCGACCGCATCACTGCCCTCGATCGTCACCCACACTCCCAACAAGCACATGAGAATCTTCATCTTCGCGACCCATACATAGTAATTGGTATCAGTTAACATTAGGTACTAAATTGGCATGTTGACACCTCTGGCCGGTGCCTTCCTTGACAACGATGATCCAAAGACCATCATGGCACCTTTGGTGGCGAGCCCTCCGGCATCCTATCGCTAGACATCGCCTCCGCAAACAAGGCTCTAATACCAAATGTTAGAACAAAGATCAATAATACTGATGTGATCACAAATGGTATACACAGGAGGAAAGAACACGGAGAAAGACTCAGTTGTTGGTGTTGAACAGACTACGCACCATTTTAGTTTGCTGCTCTCTGTTTATTCATTTTGGATGTGCTACAGTGAAAACAGAGAAGCCAATACAAACTTCAGACTTAAACACTCACTCACTCACACACACACACACTCTCTGGATGGCTAACAAACCCATCCGACTCTCTCTCTCTCTCTCACACACACACTCTCTGGATGGCTAACAAACCCATCCGACTCTCTAGCAAAAAATCCACATGACCTGGCCATACCCTTAACAAATTAGATCATGGATAACCTAATCAACATGTAGGTTTTCATCAAGTTTTGAACTTTCGAAAGAAACTGAACTGTAGAACACCTACTGCCTACTGACTAGAAACACCTCAAGCTACTTATTAAGCTTTAGACAAAAAAAATAAAACTCCAAAACCTGGCTGGAACAAGCAAGGAAATAACAAGATTAACTTCATCGTCGCGGCCTTTTGGTTTTCTAAAATTATTAACATGATAGTGGAAAAGGAAAAGGATGTGAAACTAATGTGGATTATTTTAGATAGACGATCCATGCATCAATTAAGGAGTATGTGCATTGATTAAATTAGATGGTTAACGTAATAGTTGGATGAGGATGTGAAATTGATGCTAATTATTTACGAATGATCAATATTGCAATTTAGGGGCCACCTAATGACTCACATCGGCTTACAATGTTTATTTCACCATCATATTAGCACAATAGCTAAGTGAAGGTTGAAACACATAAGTGATATAATTTACAAATTTAGGGACCTACTAAGGAAATTATCAACCTTAATGACAATTCACTCCAAGTTTCACGACCTCTAGTGCGATTCACGGAAAGAATTTATGTCCCACGTATGACCTTAGAAATTTAGCATCCAAACTAATGGTCAGAAGGTGATATGGACATAAAGGAGCATTGCGAATTATGGCGAAAATGCAAGGAGTGTTAGAAGATTTCCCAAATATGATAAGTTAATAAATGCCACTCTAAAGTTTTGTTATTTTTTAAAAATAAATCATCTATTGAACATTATTAGCTTGAAACAGGTTCTAGGAAGGCCCTAACCACATGAATTTGCAAATGTGAAACTCATGCCAAAAATTTAAAGGAAATAAAGCACAAATGTCACCATACCTTTCTATATATGGTTGATAAATGTGACCATATTTTTATATATGCTTGGGACACCATGGTGCCCTGACACCATGATTTAAAATAGGTTCCTTATGTATCACGTGTGAAAAATTTTGAAATTTTTTGAACGTCAAGTTTAACTAGTTTACTAACTAGCGCAAACAATTTTGAACAAAAAATTCAAACTAGAGTTGCCTTTTTTTATGATAGTTTGTTTGTAGGTATGTGCTGATATATATATATATATATATATATATATATATATATATATATATATATATATATATATATATATATATATATGTGTGTGTGTGTGTGTGTGTGTATGTAGGACGTTGAAATGGGGCACCAAGATTTCAAATGAATCAATTCCATATAAATTCGGGTATATTTTTTGAAAATATCAGTTTTAGGGTATATACTCATCTATAACAATTCAAATCAAATGTATAAGTTTGAAAAAATATACTCAGATTCAAAATTTTAAACGAATTTAGAACACATACTTTGCTGATTTATATATATAATCAGCATATATACCTACAATCAAACTATCATAAAAAAGGCAACTACAATTCGAAATTTACTTCAAACTTGTTTGAACTAATTAGTAAACTAGTTAAACTTGACATCTAAGAAATTTTAAAATTTTTCGCACACGATACATACCTACTTTAGACTATGGTGCCTAGGCACCAAGGAGCACTCGTTATTTTTACTATATATATGCAAATCATGTGATAAAACAATGTTGAAAATCTTTGAATTTGATTATATTTTTCAAAGGTATACATTTCATTTGAATTGTTATAGATGGGTATATACCCTAAAATTGAAATCTTCAAAAAATATACCTGAATTTGGGTTCAGTTTGCGTATTTAAAATCATGGTGCCTTGATGCCTTGGTATCCCAGTGGTGCCTAGGTAGTATGGTGCCCTAATATATATATATATATATATATATATATATATATATATATATATATATATATATATATATATATATATATATATATATATATATATATATATATATATATATATATATATATATATATATATATATATATATATATATATATATATATATATATATATATATATATATATATATATATATATATATATATATATATATATATATATATATATGCTGAGACATTATGATGCCTAGCCAGTATGGTCTAAAATAGGTATTTCCTTTATGTATCATGTGTGAAAAATTTTAGAATTTTTTGGATATCGAGTTTAACTAGTTCAAACAAGTTTTGAACTGAAATTTGAATTGTAGTTGTCTTTTTTTATGATGGTTTGATTGTAGGTATGTGCTAATTATATATATAAATCAGCAAAGCTTGTAATCTAAATTAATTCAAAACTTTGAAATCAAGCAGATACCTTACAACTGATATACTTATTTATCACTTTTGCTATACTTAAATACTAAATCTAAGACACTCCAATGTGATTTGGTTGAAAAAATCATTAGAGTTATCTTTTTGCTATATACCTTCTTTAATATATAAACATAATTATACACAAATTATTCTATAAAAGTGGTTTTTGATGAAAAATTTCATGTAATTCACTTTGCAGTATCTTATAATTATTATTAGAATATACTTAAAAGGATAAAGAGGTCTAACAACACATTTAAGTGGGAGTACATACTCCAGGAGTATGGAATCATTTTCATATATATAGTAGTATAATTAATTGGGACACTATGGTGCCTGGGCACCATGATCTAAAATTGGTATTTTCCTTATGTATCGTGTGCAAAAAAAAATTAAAATTTCTTAGATGTTGAATTTAACAAGTTTACTAACTAGTTCAAACAAGTTTGAACTGAAATTCAAATTATAGTTACCTTTTTTATGATAGTTTGATTGTAGGTATATGCTGATTATATATATAAATCAACAAAGCATATGATCTAAATTCGTTCAAAACTTTAAAATCAAGTATATTTTTCAAAGGTATATGTATCATTTGAAATATTATAGATGGGTATATACCTTAAAACTGATATATTTTTAAAAAATACATCCGAATATGGGTTGAATTCGCGCATTTAAAATCATGGTGCCCCATTTCAGCGTCCATAGTAGTATAATTATATAAAGAGATAGGCAGACACACACATAAGCAATAAAAGGCCATATTAACACTGAAGAAGTAGGGCCAAGATAAATCCCATTAAAGCCTCATTCCAAACATCATCTAGCTATAGAAGACAAACGCCATTTGGAACACATTGGCTTCTTAACATGATTTTTTGCTTTTTTTTTCTTTTGCATTATCCATAGAGATATAATAGTGTTTTTTTTATTTTTTTCCCTTTTTATTTATTTTTGTTTAATTGAATACCTTAGAAAAAGCTAATAGCCATTCTAGTACAATTTTAACTAAAAGCCACATCACTTTTGAACATGACCTAAACTTTCATATCAACCTAGTATCCATTAAATTTTTGTAATTGTCCTTAGAATTTTTCAAAATTTTACTACTAAAGTACCATTCTAAATATAATTCTTGGATCTATATTTAGCATAATTAATAACCTCATTGTCACTTTTAAGGAACCTTACCAATAATAATGTGAAAAAGGGATCAGCATAGAAAATAAATCCAAGGTGAACATATAAGAGAGATAATACCTCTAGGAAGTTCTCAACAAATTGTACACTAGATTCCCTGTCGATGATTGGAGCAGTAGCACAAATTGGAACCCTTGGTGCCAAAGGTTGCCATGGAAGTCACAACCTCAAATTTCAATTAAAATGGAAAGTTAATCTATTGACTTTGGTGTGATACAACTACTATACCTAACAGCGTGCACCGTGATAAGCCGATAACTCATCCCTCATCATGACAATCATAGTAGAACATCTAGATGTTGTTCTATGGAGTGACCAGATAAAGCGAGGAAGGAAAGAGTCACATTTAGGATCTCTGTCTCTACCAGCAAAACAAGATAATTCTCTTCACTAAAGGTCATAGAGTTGTAATATGTTAGACCATATGGATGGTCAAGATTACAATTGATGATGAATAATTGACATTTGGATTACTTTGGAATTTGCGTTTGTGAAAGTTTCGGTTGATCGCAGTTGAAGGTTTCAAGTTCAAGTGGTTTCGGTCACGTATGAGTGGTTTTGCTCGGGTTCGAATGGTTTTGATTTGCTCCAAGTAGTTCCAGTCGGTTCTGAGTGGTTTTGGTTGCTCTGAGTGGTTCTGGTCTGCTACAAGTGGTTTTGCTTTGCTCCGAGTGGTTTTGCTTGCTCCGAGTGGTTTTGGTCTGCTACTAGTGGTTTTGCTCTGCTCCTAGTGGTTTTGCTTGGGTTCGAGTGGTTCTGCTTGCTCCGAATGGTATCGGACGGCTTTCGAGTGCCATTGGAGTATCGGACGGCTTTTGAGTGGTATCGGAGGATCTCATGACATTTTGACCATGGCATGCTTTGACCATGGCATTTACGACCAAGGTATTTCGACCACGGCAACTTACGACCATGTTTACTCGGAGTCGGTTATGACCACGTTGGCCCAGCTGATGTTTACGACCACTCAAAGTCATTTACGACCACATTGTCTGTTCATAGTTGTAGCCACAGTACCTGGTTGATATTCGATTGTTGCAGACTTTATTGGTTGATAATCGATGGTCGTAGACTTTACTGGTTGGTTGATAGTCGAAAGCTTTGCAGTCGATGGTCGTAGACTTTCCGGACTACTATCATAGTCGTAGACTTCGCAGTCTTGTCATCATAGTCGTAGACTTTGCATTGTCTTCAGTAGTTGAAGGCTTTTTGTGATTGGTTGCCGTAGGTTTCACGATCGTCACTCGTAGATGGCATGTTCGGTATGAGTGCTTCAACTCTTGGTATCTTCAAGTACTTCGAGTACTCATGTTAGATCTGTGGTTGACTGATCTGGTCATAGCGGTTGTCAGTGATACTCGGTACTCGATGGTTCTAGTCTATAGCAATGCATGGTATTCCTGAGGGTTTGGAGCGGAGTGATGGTAATTCATGAGTACTTGTTGTTTTCGAGTACTTGTTGAGCTAGCGGTCATATTGAGTGATCTATGGCTGATTTCTGGATAGCGATGTGGTTGTGGTCATGGACGACCTGCTTGATGGTCGTGGATGGTTTGGTACTTGTCTATGGATGGACAAGGGTGTGTTTTGCGTATGTCTGCTGATGACAGTCAAGTTGGGAAGAATTTGTGCCAGAAAAATATTTCTTTGGTCTTTGCATATGTATGTGAGTGTGGAGACGATCATGGTCAGTGACAAGGAGGACCGGGACTAGGATAGGGAGATCTGAGGTCCAAATGGTTGATGATGTCACTCGAGATGGTCGAGTTAATGCTAGAGTACATGGAGATCAAAGGTGGTAATGCGTGGAGAAGCTACGGGTGGTTCGGTCTTGGAGGCTTGTACATGGAGGTTGTTGATGTGAGATGGAGCAATGGAAGGTGTGTTATGGAGGCTTCACCATGTGGAGAGTTAGTAGTTGTGGATGGAGTCCATAACTGAGAAGTTTGAGAGTTAGATAAAACTCGTGTTTGGAAGGGTTTCAGGTCCCTTGATTTGAGGAAGAGATAGGATTATGTGTTTATATTTGAGTCGAACACGATTTGAGACTCTAGCATATAAAAGCAGGTAGAGGCTAGGGGTTTTAGTGGCGGTTTTTGAGGAAGCTTTTTGTGCTAGGTTTTTTAGGGGTGCTTGTGAGGGAACTTTGTAATTTCATGAAAATTCAGCAATAATGAGCATCTTGAATCAATCTGGTTCGTGATTTCTGGTTATTGTTATTTGGGTGAAGTGTATGACTACGAGCAAAGTTGAGCATCAAGTGTTCATTCGAGCGTTCGGATTTTTCATTGACTAAGTACAGATTTTAGAAGCGGAGGCAATCATTCACCCCCCCTAATTGTGCTATACGATCCTACAAGTCGTATTAGAGCATGCTTGCAATGGCGTTAGATTGGGATCGGTTCTTTGGTAAGCCACCATTTTTTGATGGAACAGAGTATCTTTACTGGAAAACACACATGGAGATCTTTCTACAAGCGCAAGATAATGCTATTTGGTAAAATGTTAAAAATTCGTATGAAGTGCCTTCTATCATTACCATTGAACATACTGCTGATGTAGAAGTGAATGCTAAGGCTAGAAATATTTTATTGCAAGGTCTAAGTAGTAATGAGTTTGTTAGAATTGCTCATCTTAAATCTGCAAATAAAATTTGGACTACTCTAGCTGATTACCATGAAGGATCAAAGTTGTTAAAGTTGTGCGTTAGAATCAATTCAAAAAGGAGTATTCTAAATTTGAGATGAAACCATGAGAATCAATAGATGCTCTTTTTGATTGTTTCAATAAGATTATTGGTGATTTATATTCTATTGGTGTCATGTATACTGATTCTGACAATGCTCAGCAAATTTTGAATTCTCTGGATATGTTTGTTTGGAATATTTTAGTCACCACTATCAATTATTCTATTAGCATGGAAACACTTACCTTGAATGATCTTTATTCTAAGATGAAAACACATGAGATTGATATTTTGATCAGGATACATAGGACTAATTTTTTGGGCTTAGTGACTAACCAAGATGACAGTTCATCTAGTTCTTCTAGTGCCTCTTTGTTTGTTTTGTGCAGGATTTTAGATGAACAGTTAGAGAAGATACGAGAAGAACATCTTGTACTTCTCTCAAAAGGGTGTCAAAGGCAATGAATAACATCAAAATGAGGCGGAGAGGTGGTCCTGTCAGATTCTATGAATGTGGTGAACTTAATCACATTAAGTTTAACTGCCCCAAACTAAAAAAACAAAGAGGTTGATGATGACAAGCAACCAGCTCATTGACTTCGATTTAAGACTGCCTCGAGTAAAAAGCAAAATTATCGTAAGCCGGTCAACAAGGTACTCTCAACACTTGAGGTGATTGATTTGAGTGATGTCAAATCTGCAAGTGATGAGGACAATAGCAAGAAGGCAAAGGAGGCAGATTTCATAGGGATGTGCTTTATGGCAAATAGTGAGGATTTTGACAATGATGACATCTACAATGATTTGGATGAGGTAAAATCTTCTTACATTGATTTATCTCGTGTTGTGCTCAGATTGACAGAGGAGCTCAATAAATATAAAAAAAATTAAAAATTGTGATTTTGTTGTTAAGAACTTAAACTCTGAAATTCATAGACTTAGAGCCTCTCTTCATGATGATGAATTTTGTGAGTCTTGTCAAGTTTTACAATCTGAATTAGAGTCTACAAGAAAAATTAATACATCAACCTTGGTTCAATTTAGTGATGTTGCAACTAAACTCGATAAATTAAAATTGGCACATGAATCTTGTGATGAAAATTTAAAACTTTTACGAGATAAATTTGAAAAGCTCAAGTCTAGTTTTCTGCTCAATGAAAAGCTTGTTCTAAGTGTGTTTGCTTTGGACTAGGCTTAATTCATCTCAGGAGTCAATCCAACAAATGCTTTATCATGAGATTTTTCTTACTCCAATTGTCCTAAGCTTAACACTGAGATAGAAGTATTGACTAGACAACTTAATAATTTTGCTAAAAAGAAGAAATTAGTTCAATCTAGTGCTTCTAAGGAGATTGCAAATGAATATGTTAAGTCCTCATTATGTTCTACCCTGTCTAAAGAAAATGAGTACCTTAAGAACACTTTAGGGGGGTTTTCTTTTGGCAAGTAGAATTTGAATATGATCTTGGACAAATCAAAAACTAGTGTGAAAAATATGGTCTAGTATTTAATTTTATTGAGTATGCTAAAACTAATCCTCCTAAAGTGCTTCAGTTACTCGAACCAAGAAAATTGGAAGTACAATCTAAACCAAAACGAGTCATTTTTAGATCTGCTGATTTTACAAAAGAATTATCTACTAAACTGAGTGCTGTTAAATGGGCTGATACGACCACTCATTAAGTCAAGTATAAATGCACTTATTGCAAAAAAGATGGTCATTTGGTTCAATTCTACTTTAGAAAAGCAAATAAAGAAAAGAAAGACAGGATAAAGAAATGTTTTCGACCAGCAGCTACTCGTGGTCGAATCAGTGTAGCTGGATCAGGTGCTCGACCAGTTGATTCACATGTTGGACCAGAGTTGTCGAACAAGACTTTCGACTAGCTATTTCTCGCGATCGGACGAGCCCCTCAAGAGAATTTTGACCAACATTTCTTGCTTGTTTAGACTAGTCGATGGGCAAACCGGCTTCACATGGTCGGCCAGATCACTTTTGACTAGTGTCATCCATGCGACCCGACCGATCAGCGGTTAGGTCAGCTCTTCCGAGGAGGTTAGATCACCTAGTGGTTGGACCAGCTATTCGTCGACTATCTATGTGACCCAACCGATTAGTGGTCAGACTAGCTCTTCTGAGGAGGTCAGATCGCCTAGTGGTCGGACCAGCTGTTCATCGACTGTTTGGTCGAAACATGACAAACTCTAATGCTTCACTTAAATCTTTATCAGTGCATACTTTTGCTCCTATTCGTCAAGTATCCCAGTACTGGATATCTAAATCTTTATTGACTAACCTGGTACTAAGATACCGATGATTGTTCGTGCTATATAGGCACATCGCAAGAGGAAGGAGACCATATGGTTCATTGGCTCCGGTTGCTCTCACCACATGACTGGAGATTCACGATGGTTCTCCTCTCTCACTTATTTTTGGTTTCACAGTTGGTAGTTGATAATCTTGAGGTAAACTTTAAAAAACATTCATACTGTATCTTAGATTCATCTGGTGATCTTGTTTGCAAAATAAGTCGAGTTGGTCACTTGTTTAAGGGTGATTTTTCTTATTCAGCATTTTCTGATCTTAGGTTTCTTATTTCATCAGACTCTAAGGATTTGTTCTTCTAGCACCGTAGATTAGGTCACATTAGCTTTGATCATCTAGCTCAGCGCAGTAATATGAATCTGGTTAGAGGAATTCCTAGTCTTAAGATTGAGAAGTCAATGGATCTAGTTTGTTCACCTTGTTGACATGGTAAGATGGTCGCATCATCTCATCCCCCACTCATACATGTGATGACTGATTCCCCAGGACAATTATTGCACATGGGCACTGTAGGTCCTTCTAGGGTTCACTCTGTTGGAGGTAAATAGTATGTTCTTGCTATTCTTGATGATTACTCTAGATACTCCTGGGTGTATTTTACGGAATTCGAGATGAGCATGATGGGAGAACTCATGTTCTTTCTTGGCTTTCAAATTAAGCAATCAAAATTAGATACTTTTGTTTATCAGACTAAGTACACCAAAGATCTACTTTGTCACTTTGATATGGGGACAGTCAAACCAATTTTCACAACCATGGGATCTACGGCTGTGTTGAATTCCGACGAAGATGGCAAGCTTGTTGATCAAAAGGAATACCAAAGTATAATGGCTCTCTGTTGTATCTCATAGCTTCAAGGACAGATATACACTTTGCTGTGTGTTTGTGTGCTCACTTTCGTGCTTCCCCATGTGCTTCACATCGTTAAGCAGTAAAACACATTTTCAGATATCTTTAGTTAGCTTTAGAATTTGGCTTATGGTACTCTTGTTCCTCATGTCTTACCCTTAGAGTTTATTTAGTTGCTGATTTTGGGGTTGTCGAATTGATAGGAAGATTACTTCGTGTACATGTCACTTTTGAGACACATCTCTTGTTTCACGAGCTTTTAGGAAATAGGTGTTTGTTGCACTTTTCACTATTGAGGCTGAATATATAGCTGATGCATCTTGTTGCTCTCAATTACTTTGGATGACCGTTACACTTAAGGATTTTGGCTTAAACTTGGATAGTGTTCCACTTTTCTGTGATAACACTAGTGCTATTAGTATTGCTAAAAAACCTGTGAAATATTCAAGAATCAAACACATTAATATTTGCTATTAATATTTGCTATCACTTCCTTAGAGACTATGTTGAAAAGGGAGATACTGTTTTGCACTTCATTGACTCCAATTTTCAAGTTGCTGATATTTTCACCAAACTGCTTGATTCTTCTTATTTTGCTCATTCCTATGAGATTATTCTGAGGGGGGCATTGTATTTAAAATTTTGGAAGCTTTATTTATTATATTTGTCAAATAATTCATCAAGTCCAAGTCATTGAAATCAAATGAGTTGTAGAGTTTTCTTTATCATATTCACCCATATGTTGTGTAACTGTGATCATGACTGGTGATAATTAACCTGCTACAATTGAACTAAAATATGACATGGCAGAACACTTTGACTAGATTGATTATAGATAGTACTTTGCGATATTCATTTAGAAGGATTAGCGTGATTTTGAGTCTTATTTTAAATCTTGGCTATGAGGCTCGTATGATTCATGTTGCAATCTTTTTATAATCACTCAAGTTGGTATGTTATACAGAAAATGCATAAAAAGGTGCACAAATGAAAAGAAGTAAGGTTCAAGCATGCCATTGTTAAATAAAAGGTAAAAGCACAAGAAAATGCGCAAATGAAAAGAAATATACTTCAAGCATGCCACCATTTAAAAAAAATTGTGTGCTACAAACATGAAAAGAAGTAGCTACATGCATGTCACATGCTTAGATTTTGAGTGTGGAATAATAATTTGCTACATGAGACTGCTAGCTCGCCTAGATTTAAAATCTGCTTCATTTTTAGGCTTTGACTTTTCAGTGTGATATCTCATTGTGGTTTTTATAATTGGTTTTGTCACTGTTGAGATGCTTGTCATTGACATAAATTGCTTAATCCTGCTAAAAGACTTGTTTTGACATTGTTAAATGATATATGTCTTTATATGATCTAGGAAGCTCTGCTCAAATAGATGGCTTGGTCAAACTATTACATTAATACAAAATAATTTGGATAATCTACAAAGCTTCTGTATGTTTACTCTCATTGCTCCTTCTTAGAATTTTTTCTGGAGTTCTTGATGATTACATTGCCAAAGAGGGAGAAAATAGAGAAAGGGGGAGAATTGGAAATTTTTTGATTTTTTAGAATTTGGGGAGTTACGACCACATTGTCCAAGCTAATGTTTATGACCATGTTGTTTGTTGGTTATGACCACACTCACTTAGAGTCGGTTACAACCACATTGTTCCAGCTGATGTTTACAACCACTCAGAGTTGTTTATAACCACATTGTCTGTTGGTTACGACCACTTGTCTATTCATAGTTGTAGCCATAATACCTAATCGATACTCGATAGTCATAGACTTTACTAGTTGATACTCGATAGTCGTAGACTTTACTGGTTGGTCGATAGTCGAAGGCCTTACGGTTGATAGTCATAGACTTTGTGGATTGCTATCATAGTCGTAGACTTTGCAGTTTTGTCGTCATAGTTGTAGACTTTGCGTTGTCTTCGGTAGTTGAAGGCTTTTTGTGATCAGTTACCGTAGATTTCACGGTCGGTACTCGTAGACCGCATGGTCGGTATGAGTGCTTCAACTCTTGATATCTTTGAGTACTTCGAGTACTCGTATTGGATCAGCGGTTGACTGATTTGGTCGTAGCGGTTGTTGGTGATACTCGGTACTCAGTAGTCGATACTCAATCATTCTGGTCGGTAGCGATGTATGGTATTCCTGAGTGTTTGGAGTGGAGTGATGGTAATTTCCAAGTACTTGTTGTTTTTGAGTACTCATTAAGCTAGCGGTCGTATTGAGAGATCTAAGGCTGATTTCTAGATAGTGATGAGGTTGTGGTCATGGACGATCTGATTGATGGTCATGGATGGTTTGGTACTTGTCTATGGATGGATAAGGGTGCATTTTGCATATGTTTGTTGATGACGGTCAAGTTAGGAAGAACTTGTGCTAGCAAAACATTTCTTTAGTCTTTGCATTTGCAAGTGAGCATGAAGACGATCAGGTCAGTGATGAGGAGGACCGGGACTAGGATGGAAAGATCTAAGGTCATGATAGTTGAGGATGTCACGCGAGATGGTCGGGCTAATGCTAGAGTACATGGATATCAAAGGTTACATGGAGAAGCTATGGGCGGTGCGGTCCTAGAGGTTTGTACATAGAGGTTGGTGATGCGAGATGAGCTACGGGAGATGTGTTCCTGGAGGATTCGTCACGTGGAGAGTTAGGAGTTGTGGATAGAGTCCATAATTGAGAAGATTGAGAGTTTAGATAAAACCTATGTTTAGAAGGTTTTGGGTCCCTTGATTTGAGGAGATAGGATTATGTGTGTGTTTGAGTCAAAGACGGTTTGGGACTCTAGCATATTAAAGAAGGTAGAGTCTAAAGGGGTTTTAGGGATACTTGTGAGGGCACTTTATAAATCCACAAAAATTCAGCAATAAACAACATCTTGAATTAATCTGGTTCGTGATTTCTGGTGATTGCTATTTGGGCGAAACGTACGACTAGGAGCAAAGCTGAGCATCAAGTGTTCGTTCGAGCATTCGGATTGCTCATCGACTAAGTAGAGATTTGAATAAGTGGAGGCAATCATTCACCCCCATTGATTGCGTCATACGATCTTAGATAACACGTCGGGGATTTCAGGTTATAAAATTTTCCTTTGGAGTGAATCTTTGTTGATGAAGAAGCAATGCAACCCTGTATATAGGACATCTTTGATCACAAAATCCTATGAAAGTGTGAATTGGTAAAATTCCATGAAAATCAAAATTTGAAATTTTGAAAAGGTTTCAAAAAAACATATGAAATATAGTGGGGGTATGTTCTATATTATGCAAAATTTTAAGATTAAACTCAATCGCATTTGTGAGATACGAAAAAAGATAAATACTTAGCAGCAAATAGTCAATATACAACATACACTCCCATGCATCTGGTAAATTTTTAAGCATTTTTAGAAGCTTCAAAGTAACAAAATTAGCATTTTCAACTAATACCCTCGTCCTACATAAATATAAAAGACAAACAAATTAGATATAACCATGTTTTCATTTCACGGTATGACCCTCCCTTGTCTCCTTCGTGACATGATGATGGCAAGCTTGTAATCACAATGGGTATCATAGGAGCCAAACTGATCACCTCCATTGTCAAGCCAAACATAGCACCAAGCGAACAACGGTGAGATCCGCAGCTAGGACCTGTAGCATGTAGGTGGCTTAGGATGGGAAAACCTTAAGAAGGCATTCCTTGTCAACAAAGAAACAACCCAACCAATCATATAAACTAAAGAAAACTTTGACCTTACGCATAAATCTAAACTTCGAAATTTTGTTTATAATTATACAATCCTCTATCTGGTGACATGATGGTGGCGAGGTTGGGTGAGTTCTTTTGAGCTATGGCTTATAACTTTTGGTTTAAAATTTTGAATTCTGCCTTTTCGCTCGCGAGAAAGAGTACGGAGAGAGATGCTCGCGTGCGATTTTAGCCAATGTAGATGAAGTTAGGCAGTGTCTACTACAAAACTTATAAACCCCACCTTCAAAAGACACTCCGTTTGAAAGCTAATTATTGTAGAAATCCAAGCCATAAGCCCAGAAGAAGAGAGCCGTTATAACCACAATGTTTGCCATAGGACCCAGGTTGATACCCTCAAAATGAAACCAACAACCCTGTTAGAAGAAAAATTAAACCAACAAAAGTGTCAAGTGACCAACAATGACATTCAGAACTATTGGGCCTTAGGGATAATTGATTATTCGCCCCCAAAGTTGAAGAGCTATTGATAAAATACCCTTCATTACATGGTAACGAATCTTTTGCACGAAAGTTTATGCACCAATTAATCATTTGCCCCTTTTTATATTTTTAACCATTTTTTGTTGAATCGGATCTTATACCCAAGATGAAATGACCATCTTGCCTTGGGGATTCATTTAGGGTAGTGCTAGGAACTCCAACCATAACTGCAGGCAAGCGAGCATATTATGGCATCGACAATATCCCCCAGTATCCCATGTCCATAGTGCCCCTCGCCTTCCACCTCTCCTTCCCCTCCACATCCCGCCCACTGCCCCCCACGCCGCTTTCACCTACCCACCGCCGACGAGTACCCCGAGGCCATGGAGGACTTGTCCCATGGCCTCAATCGGTATGACTAGGTCGCGTGCCACGTTGATAAGGGTGAAAACGGGTCGAATTCGGTCAGATATTGCTTATTCCATATCCTATCCTATATTTTTTCTTGGTTTCAGAGTCGAATACGAATCCGAATAGTATCAGTCACAGATACGGAATGAATACGGAGAGGATGCGAATACAATAACGAATATCTTGTCGGATATTACGTAGGAATACAAAAGGCATAAGGCATATATAGACGGGTAGGAATACTTATAGTTGCTGCTAAAATGTATAATCTACCTCTTAATGGTGAAAATTCCGCGACAAGGCTGGATGATACTTCACTGAATCAAGTCATAAGAAGCTCAAGACTCTACTCAGGTGGTACTTCAGGAACATCTTTCTCCTTCAACTACGTTAGGATGAACAAAAGCTTATTTGAGTTTCTCAATTGGAGCTGATTTACTAAGTTTGTTAGGCAGATGTCAGATGCCAGAACCTTTCTAGCTAGACTAGACTTCACGAGAGGGCAGCATTACCTATCTTCAATGTCAGTTGTTTGGGTGGTTAGCCGGGCTTGTGCATATACATGAAAGTTATCAAACGTGTGCCTGTAAATTTAATTATAAATGATTCAACAAAATTGAAAGATTTTTTTATTCAGTGAATGGCTCTTTTTCCCCTGTTACCAGGAGGGTGGAAATGGTTTGTACTAATGATTATTGTAGTCTCATGCCTATTCCGGTTTGATTGAACATTGAAGGTTCTGCCACCTGTAGCTCCTGACCAAATCTTGAAGTTTTTTGGTGTACAGAGTATATCCGGATATCCGAAAAATATATCCGGATATTATCTGATAAAATCCCGGATAGTATCCGTATCCGTCGGATAGATCTTTTCCGAATCCGAATCCGTATCCGAAAACAACTATCCGAATCTGACTCCGAATCCGACAATTATCCGACATAACTATCCGAATTCGATCCGATTCGGATTCGACGGTCGGTTGGTCAGGAAATATCCGATCCGTTTTCACCCCTACACGTTGAGCACACCTGCCATAGGCAGTAGACTAAGTAACCGGAGATCACCCTGTTAGGCCCTCTAGAATCACCTAGGTTTAGATCTGAGGGTGTTCTTGTTCGGATTCGAGAGAGAAGGGGAGAAGGAGAGAGGATTAGGGTTAGGGGTACCGACCGTCCGATGCATTGGAGGAGGAGCTGGCCATCGCTGGTTCGTCGGTGAAGTCTGCGCACGGGCAGCGACGGTCGGGGAAGAGGAGGGCGGCGGCGGCGGCGGAGATCCGGTGACGGGGACGGCGATGGAGCTTCCCGCCGCTGACTGCGCGTCCCTCTCTAGATCGGTCTAGGGTTTGTCAGGTGGGGTTTGCGGCTCAGGCGAACCTCGTGTATTGAGCCGCCGGCCCCCACCCTCTATTTATTGCGCAGTGCGACGGGGGCCCATTAGCCAAGAGTTGGGCTGAGCGCCCCCGATCAGGGCGCGGATCAAGGTCCCGATTAGCCGTTGGGCTAATCGGGGAGAGATCAATCTAACATTCTCCCCCTTGATCTCCTCTCATATCATACCTTTTCTTCTTTTACCATTTCATCACAGATTAGTGCATAGAGCATGCTTCATCGTCACGGTCAATCGTCGATAGATTTAACAGCTACAATACACATCTCTGTTCTGAAACAGATTCTTTAATTTTGGGCCCTTTATAGTCTAGGAATCATAGGCTTTCCCTTAAACCCATGCCGGCTACATGTTCTCTGTACACGTTGGGTGGTAAGCCTTTTGTAAGCGGATCCGCTAACATCTTTGCGGTACTTATATGCTCAAGACTTATAATTTGATCCCGAACTTTATCTTTCACAACATAGTACTTTATGTCAATGTGTTTGGCAGCACCACTTGATTTATTGTTGTGGGCATACATTACTGCGGGTTCATTATCGCAGTACAACTTAAGTGGTCTATTGATGTCGTCAACCACTTTTAAACCGGGTATGAACTTCTTTAGCCAGTTCACCTGCCCCGTAGCCTCATAACATGCTACAAACTCAGCATACATTGTGGACGATGTAGTGACGGTTTGCTTTGAGCTTTTCCACGATATAGCTCCTCCAGCGAGAGTGAACACATATCCGGATGTTGACTTTCTATCATCTCCCGCATAATCAGAATCTGTATACCCCACTATATGGAGTGAATCTGATCTTCTGTATGTCATCATGAGGCCTTTTGTTCCTTGCAAATAACGCAAGACTTTCTTTACCAATTTCCAATGTTCTATTCCAGGATTGCTCTGGAATCTGCCAAGTAACCCGGTAACAAACGCTAAGTCAGGGTGTGTACACACTTGAGCATACTGCAAGCTTCCGACAGCTGAAGCATATGGAACCGATTTCATTTGATCGAGCTCGTACTGGTTCCTGGGGCATTGAAAATCCCCATATCTGTCGCCCTTGACTATAGGTGCAGGTGAAGGACTACATTTATGCATACCAAATTTCTTTAAGACTTTCTCTATGTATGCCTTTTGTGACAGTCCCAATGTCCCTTTGTTTCTATCCCGGTGAATTTCGATCCCTAGAACGAACGAAGCTTCACCAAGATCTTTCATATCAAAGTTTGAGGACAAAAACTTCTTTGTCTCCAGTAGCAGACTGACATCACTACTAGCTAGTAGGATATCATCCACATACAGGATTAGGAAGATAAACTTCCCATCTTTAAACTTTACATAAACACAGTTGTCCTCTACATTCTCTTTAAACCCAAATTTTCTTATTGTACTGTCAAACTTCAAGTACCACTGTCTTGAAGCTTGCTTTAACCCATAAATCGATTTCTTTAGGCGGCATCCCATTCTTTCTTTTCCTTCCACGACAAAACCTTTCGGTTGTGCCATGTAAACATTTTCCTCCAAATCCCCATTAAGAAATGTCGTCTTTACATCCATCTGATGTAACTCTAAATCATAATGTGCTACTAATGCCATTATGATTCTGAAGGAGTCTTTACATGAGACTGGAGAAAAGGTCTCATTGTAATCAATCCCTTCTCTTTGCGTAAAGCCTTTTGCCACAAGTCGCGCTTTGTATCTTTCTACATTCCCTTGGGAGTTAAGCTTTGTCTTGTAGACCCATTTACAGCCTACTGTTTTGGCTCCTTTAGGAATAATTTCCAAGTCCCAGACTTTATTAGCCTTCATGGACCTCATTTCCTCTTCCATGGCCTCAAGCCATTTTGAAGAATTTTCGCTTCTCATGGCTTCTTCAAATGAGGTGGGATCATCCTCCATTTGAAATTCCTCTGTATGATAAATCTGATAATCATCAGAAATAGCTGATCTTCTTACTCTTTGAGACCTTCTCGGGGCCTCCTCATTTGGTACATCTTCTGTTTCAGGCTGCTGTTGCTCCCCCTCATCTGTGGCAATGGGTTCTATAGGATCCTGAAGAACAGGTTCCTCATTCTCATTCATTGTTGCCACAGGAGGAACAATAACAGGTGCTGGCACCACAGTGTCTTGGACCATCGGTGCAGCGACAGCAGGTAGTGTGAAGAATGGCTCTTGAATCATCGGAGTGGGCGCATACGCCCGCTTCTCTTCAAGGTCAATCTCTCGAGCTACCATGCTTCCCCTCATCATTTCATCCTCTAAGAAGACAGCGTGTCTCATTTCTACAAACTTTGTATATCTGTCTGGACAGTAGAAACGAAAACCTTTTGACTTTTCAGGGTAGCCAATGAAATGGCAACTTACTGTTTTGGGATCAAGTTTCCCAAGGTTTGGGTTAAATACTTTAGCCTCAGCAGGACTCCCCCACACACGTAAGTGGTTTAGTGAGGGAACTCTTCCTGTCCACAACTCGTACGGTGTTTTGGGCACTGACTTACTAGGCACTTTGTTGAGAATATGAATGGCGGTTTTCAACGCCTCCATCCATAAACTCAATGGCAGTGTGGAATAGCTCATCATGCTTCGCACCATATCCATCAGGGTACGGTTGCGTCTTTCAGCTACTCCATTTTGCTGAGGTTCGCCCGGTGTAGAATACTGGGCCACTATACCATTTTCCTGTAAAACCTTGCAAAAGGTCCATGAACTTGTCCATATGGGGTATGTCGACCGTAGTACTCCCCCCCACGATCAGATCGGACTATCTTAATCTTTAAATCGTGTTGGTTTTCAACTTCAGCCTTAAATATCTTGAATTTATCCAAGGCTTCATTTCTTTCTTTGATTGGATAAATATATCCATAACGGGAGTAATCATCCGTGAATGTTATGAACGAGTCATATCCATCCACACTTTTCACAGGAAAAGGACCACAAATGTCTGTGTGAATAATTTGTAGAACTCTTGTGCTTCTTTTGGCGTCTTTCTTAATTTTCTTTACATATTTTCCTTTAATGCATTCTCTGCATTGTTCTAAGTCTGAGAACTCTAATGGAGGAAGAATATCATTCTTAACTAGTCTTTCTATTCTCCCCCTCGAAATATGCCCTAAACGACAGTGCCATAATTTCGACGACGCATCTAGAGTTCTCTTTCGTTTCCTGTTTACATTCGTAGACGAGGATTCATTCACTTTCTCGCACGCGACGTTCCCATTATCGCATACGAAATTCACATCATCATGTAATGATAACAAATAAAGCTCATTTTGTAAGATGGCAAGACCAACACATTGTTTATTAAACATTATTTCACACTTGCCATTTCCAAAATGACAATCATAACCATCATTGTCCAAACATGAAACACTAATCAAATTCCTCTGTAAAGAGGGAACATAAAGAACATCTCTAAGTAAAAGAGTGAAGCCATCAGGTAGCTCTAATGAAAGATCGCCAACGGCTTCAACTTCAGCTTGGACTCCATTTGCGACTTTAACGCATCTTTCTTTTCTTTGCGTAGTCCTCGTCGAACGGAATCCCTGCAAATTATTGGCAACATGAACAGTTGCACCTGAATCAATCCACCAAGAAGATTTCGAATATTGCACATACAGGGATTCATTTATAAAGGTAATAATGTTATCACCTTTCTTTGGCATTATCATCTTTAAGTAATCGGGACAGTTCTTCTTGTAGTGTCCCGTCTTCTTGCAGTGAAGACACTGATCTTTGTCTACTGCAAAATTATTCTGTTGAGGCTGATGGACAGGGGCTTTTCCCTTGTTCTTTGAGGAGAATTTACTGTTGAAGTTCTTTTTCTTGTTGTCCTTCACATAGTTGATAGAAACACCATGTGAGGATTTAATTCTTTCCTCCTCTTGCACACACATAGCTATGCACTTTTCTAAGTCCCATTTCTCGGGCTGCATGTTGTAGTTGACAACAAAGGTGTCAAACTCTTTCGGCAAGGAAGCAAAAATCAAATGAATAAGGAACTCATCCTTGAGAGCCAAATCCATTGGTTTAAGCTTGGATGCCAAGTTGCTAATCCTTAGTATGTGCTCTCTTATGCCACTGCCATCACCAGAGTACCTTTCTGTCACAAGCTGCTTAATCAGCTGTGTAGCATAAGTCTTTGAAGAGCCAGTAAACTGACTCTTTATTTTTTCAATGTACTCTGTGACAGTGTCACACTCTGCGATTGAGCCCACAATTGCAGGCTCAATCGTGTTCTTTATCACAGCCAAACATTTCTTGTTGGCAGTGACCCACTTTTTATGATCAAGATCATATGACATTTTTATGGGAGCATAGTCCCTCTGTCTGGTCTGCCAAGCAGCATCAGCCTCATTTTCATCCCTCACCGGTGCCACAGGCTCTGTGGGACACGGTGTGGTGACTACCCAGTCCACCTCAGCCAAGATGAAAGCCAGGTCAATCTTTTTCTTCCATTCACCGTAGTTGTCTCCTTTGAGAACCGGGATATCCCTGATGTAGCCCATCAAAGAGTATCCTCCTGAAAACACAATTCATATACAGTGAGAACATTTAAACATAATAACAACAACTGCATGCCTTGGTTTCAACGTTGGTTAAATTTAAAACATACAGTTGTTTACACATTAAATCTACATCACCGTTGGGCAGAAATAGAGATAATGCATAAAACTCATCAATTAAAATTATAATACTGTTATTATCAACGTTGGTCAGAAAATAACAATATCATAATTCACAACAATTCTCAAAAAAATTAAATTCTCCCGTTGGTTCGAATTTAATTGAAAGAGTAATCAACATTAACTTTTGCAGCGGAAACATGAAATTATTATAAAATAATTCATACTCAGAAGCACTATTACTGTACTCATCTAATCTCTGGAAAAATAACACGTTGGTGCAAAAATTTACAGAGATTTGATTCAAATTTCATTCAAATTCCATCAAAAAATGCTTCTGAAAATAATTAAATTCATTTTTCGGGATTTACTGTGCAAAATGCCATTTCGGCCTGCTCCTTCGCGGCCGCGGCCCACGGCGGCCCGCTCAGCCAGTCGAACGCGCGCGCAGCCCACTTCATGCCCGGGGTCGTACAGGCCCATCAGCCCCCGGCCTCATCACAATCGTCCACCGAATCCGACGGCTCGGAGCGGCTGTGGCCCGAACAAAATACGAGCAACCCTAACCCTAGCGCATTTGCGCCCGCCCCCTTGCGAAAAAAACGGAGCGGCAGCGGCAAGGCGGCAGCGCGGCGGCCCAAGCGGAGCGCGGCGGCCGGGCGCGCGACAGCGGAGCGGCGCGGCGGCCCCAGCGAAGCGCGGCAGCCGGGCGCGCGACAACGGAGCGGCGACACGGCGGCCTGACATGCGTCATTTTTACATATGTTTACGTGTCATTTTACTCCATTATTTTTCGCATTTCAAGATCATTTATCATCATTTACACATTTTTCCATATTTAATTGCTCAAAATGGACCATTTTACATTTTTTGCAATTTTTCGCAGGCCGGCACGATCTAGGCGCATAAACGATAAATTTGGACTGCTCCGTACAGATGTGCGCATCGACACGAATGTGTAGGATCTTTCCGCGATGAAATCGGAGTTTCCAAGGGCCAGAACAGAAGAGATCCATTAGGGGAAGGACCTGTTCGTAAATGCTGAAACCATGGAGGGCTAAAACGCAAAATTACCAAATCCCTATCCGGCCACAAAACCCTAGCCACCGCCGCATTTTTTCCCTGAGCCCGGTTCTTCTTCTCCATTGCCCCAACTTTGTTTCTCCTCCTTCCTCCCCTATCTTCTCCACCGGCGCCGGCGAGGGCTGGGGCTTACTTCGCCGGTCGCCTCTTTCTCCACCCGCAGTGCCGCCCCCTCTACTCCCTTCTCCACCGGCGCGCCTCCCTTCACCAGATCCGGGCCACCTCTTCATCCCCCGCGCCACCGTCTCTCTACCTCCTCTACCGCGCCGCCCTCTCTCCCACCGGCGAGCGTTGCCCCTGCTGCCCTCCTCCTTCATCACTACCTCCGGCCTCTCTCTCCAAATCCGCCACCGCCCCATCTACTTCTGGCCACCGCTCACCTCCCCATCTACGCCGCCGCGCCTTCTCATCTCGCTGCTCCAAATCCTTCGGGCCGCCCCACTTCTCAACCCATCTTCACCGCCACCTACTCCTCCGCAACCTCCCTTGCGCCGCCGCCCTCAACCGTGCGCCGTCGACCTCCTTCAGCACCGCTATCCCGACGCCAAGCTCGGCGACCACGACCCCGACTTGTTCCACACCGCCGACCTCTGCTACTCCACGGCTCCGCCGGCGCTTCAACCTCTCCACTGACGGCGGCGACTCCACTGCAGCACCAGCCGCCTCCCAGATCAGCGCCGCCGACATCACCACCTCCTCAACTTCTCTTTCTTCGGTTCATGCTCCAATTCTTCTTCCTTTCTCTATTTTCTGTTCTCAATTGCTGTTCAACTTTATTACTATTAGTGTTTGTTAATTTTTATTGCATAATGGATGTTAACTTGTGATCTTTCATCTGTGTGATGGTTAATTTTGCACTGTGATGAATGTGTCCTGTTATTGTTATATATGTTCTGTTATTTTGTCCTGTCATGTACTTCTGTTATTGTGATAACTGTGCAATTTTTGTAATCTAGGCGCGGCGGCCCCAGCGGCCCCAGCGGAGCGCGGCGGCCGGGCGCGCGACAGCGGAGCGGCGACGCGGCGGCCCCAGCGGCCGGCGTCGGCGGCGGCCGGGAGGCGCAACCGGAGCGGCGCGAGGCCGGCGGCGCCCGGGCGGCGCAACCGGTAAGGCCCGATCCCCTTCTCCGTTTCTTTCTTTTTCCGTTTTCTAGGGTTGGGGATTCTCTTTTCTTTTCTTTTCCGCACGCCGGTCAACTGACGGCGGTCTTGTTCTTTTCCATCTAGATCTACGCCTAGATTATGGCTTTGATACCATTGTTAGGCCCTCTAGAATCACCTAGGTTTAGATCTGAGGGTGTTCTTGTTCGAATTCGAGAGAGAAGGGGAGAAGGAGAGAGGATTAGGGTTTGGGGTACCGACCATCCGATGCATTGGAGGAGGAGCTGGCCATCGCTGGTTCGTCGGTGAAGTCTGCGCACGGGCAGCGACGGTCGGGAAAGAGGAGGGCGGTGGCGGCGGCGGAGATCCGGTGACGGGGACGGCGATGGAGCTTCCCGCCGCTGACTGCGCGTCCCTCTCTAGATCGGTCTAGGGTTTGTCGGGTGGGGTTTGCGGCTCAGGCGAACCTCGTGTATTGAGCCGCCGGCCCCCACCCTCTATTTATTGCGCAGCACGACGGGGGCCCATTAGCCAAGAGTTGGGCTGAGCGCCCCCGATCAGGGCGCGGATCAAGGTCCCGATTAGCCGTTGGGCTAATCGGGGAGAGATCAATCTAACACACCCCCGACCACTCGCACTTCTCGTCCCCTTCCTCAGTTGGTGACAGTAGCTACGACCCTGACGATGAGTTCTTAGATGAGATCGATCATGCCATTACCGAGAAGTAGGAGGAGTTCACTAGGTGGGAACTTATTAAGTCATCCCCTCTGCAGCCATCATAGCTCGAGGAGGATGACCTTGCCGACGACCTCTTCCTCGAGGAGGTCATCGACCTCAACAAGATTCGGAGGCTATAGGGCATCAGTGTTGTGTCTATAGCAGACGAGGAGGATGAGGACACGAAGGGGGCCGAGTAGGAGGAGGAAAACAATGAGGGCTTGCCGCTCAATGACGACAGAGAAGGCTTTTATGTGGCTGACGAGCTCGGCCACAAGGGGGTGAGGATGCGGCAGCCGACCTTCTGCATGACGTTGGAGCAAGCTCATCCCAGTGGTGGTGATGGGCGACTAGGACATTGTGCTCACAGGAGTGTAGCGTGACACCAACCTTGTTGCCGCGGGGGACCTCTTCATGTGTGCAGGAGAGGACGGGCTTGCTGGACTCACCGAGGCTAACAAGCGTGGGTCCCAAGGGCAGGATGGTCATTTCATCTCAGGTTTAAGTTCCTATTCAATGAAAAATGGTTAAAATTCAAAAGGAGGCAAATGATCAATTGACACATGAACTTTATGGCAAAAGATTGTTACCATGTAATAGATGGCATTTTTTCAATAGCTCTCCAACTTTAAGGCAAATAATCAATTATCCCCCAATTATGGTAGTAAAACTTTCCGATGATAACCTTAATTTGTTGATGAAGATACAATACAACCACCTGAAGGACACATCCGTGATCACACAATTAGAGGAGATCTAGATCCCCTTCTCAAACTTAGGCATAAATCTAAAAGCAGAAATGGCTAGATCTATCCTTTTTAGGACATAGTGCTCTTCTCACTGCCATGGTGATGAGATGCTTGTAAGCATGATTGTTGTTGTAGGACCCAAGCCGAGACCTTCAACTTGAAACCAACAATCTTTGCTGCGGAAGAAACAATTCAACTGCCTGGAGAGCACAATCGTAAACTTGTAATCACAAAACTAAAGGATCTTGATCCTATCACTACTACAAAAAGAATTATCACAGATGATTCGGAACTGCCATCACAGATGATTTTTTGAACCGTCTGAATTTATGCGTTAGTGATAATTGGAGATTATCATAGACGGTTTGTGAGCCGTATGTTATAAATACAACACATATAATTTATAACTAGAACCGTCTGTGAAGAACACTATCACAGACGACTCGAACAAAAAACTATCTGCGATACTCACACATCACAAACGGTTCTAACTACCAACAGTCTGTGATCCGTCTGTGATAGTCCTTCATAGACAGTTTATACTACAAAATCATCTATGATAGTTCATGCTATACCTAAATTTTTCTGTTTTTTTTCTAGTCTCAAGAAATGTTATCGATGCCCTTTGAAAATAAGCAAATACAACAGTACATTCCATTAGAATCCACCATTACAGCATTACAATATAATGAGCAGGTTACCCATCTAACACAGCAAAAACATGGCAAGAACACATCTTAATCCTACGAACCCATGGCAAAAACATAGAAGAAGGAGAGATCCTAGCAGCGTGTGAGCTGAATGTCCTTGAAGTCGACTTGAGCACCGTCTTGGTAGCTAGCTACTTTTGTGGTGCCTTACGGCAAAGGAGAGGCGGCGGTAGCATCACCTTTGTGTCACGACGGTGAGAGTACACAAGACACTCTTACGATATTTATGAAAAGAGTGTGTTGTGCAGTCGATTGTGGTGTCACAATGGAGGCACTAGCTCACGGCAGTAGTTGGCGTCGTCGAGGAACAAGCTAGGAGTGGATGAACTAGCTGGAGCAGCCGGTAGAACTCGCGAATCTCGGAGTGAAAGGGAGAGGGGAGTAATTAATAAACGGCAAGAAGTGGGAGGAACCGGTGCCTGCTGTTCGATGCAGAGAGAATGGACGGGTGAGATTAGAAACCTAGGAGAGATGCCACGGAACGGTGTCGTGGCATTATCAGAGACGGTTTGTTATACGAATTGTCTGTGATAATGCATATATCATAGATAGTTCTTATAAATAAATGTCTGTGAATTATCATAGACGGTTATTAATATGAACCGTCTGTGATGTCTTGCATTATCACAGACGGTTCGTATAACAAACTATCTCTGGTATTTTCACATACGGTTATTAATAAGAACCGTCTATGATGTTCTACTTTATCACAGACGGTTCATATAAATAACCGTCGGTGAAAATATCATAGACAGTTGTTAGTATGAACCGTCTGTGATAGTTGCAGCATAGACGATTCATAGGAATTGTCTGTGATGTAACCGTCTGATATATCCACTTTTGTAATAGTGTATTCGCATAAGTCTAAAATCAGGAAAATAGATCTAACCTTCATTTATTTATAATCCTCTCTTTGGTGTCATGATGGTGGTAGGGTTGCATCGAAGCTGATACCTTCAACACAAAACCAACAATAGCATGGTGTTGAACGATGAGATCCACAACTAGGTGTTGTAGCATGTAGAGGGTTTATGGCAGCAAAAATCCTAATTTTCTGGTGAAGAAATAATACAATCATGTGGAGAACACACTCAATCCCTTTCTAAAACTCTGTGCATGTACCCAAAACCATAAAAGATAGATCTAACCTTTGTTCATGATATGGATCTCATCTCGGTGCCATGGCGATGAGGTGCTTATGAACACGCACACCGATCACCATAGGACCTAAGTAGAGACTTTTGACATGAAATCAACAACATCAAGCAGGCAGCGATAGATCTACAAATCTGCAAATAAAGATGCGAGGAAGCAAAGAAGGGAAGATGTCTTCTCTGCTTTAATAGCTACAGAAGGCACATTTTTCCTGTTTGTCCCCATTAATTATAATTATTATTACGATGCGCGAGAATAAAACTAGGGGCAAATACAAGAATCTCACCATGTGAAATCAACAACGTACAGAATATGGTCAGACCGAAGATATTCTGGAAAAAATTTAACTTTCTATACTGTAAAAAAATAACGTTCTTATTTTTACCCAAGAAGATCAAAACCCAATAATGCAATTGTGCGCACTCAACTGAAAAAAAAATGCTGCTCTAAACATTTTGAATGGTATTCTTTTAGGGATGCACAATATATATATATATATATATATATATATATATATATATATATATATATATATATATATATATATATATATATATATATATATATATATATATATATATATATATATATATATATATATATATATATATATATATATATATGTTACATGGATGGCTTCTCTTTGAAATGACCAACAATATAATGTATCCAATGGTTCCTTTCTTAAAATTATCCGAAAATAATGACTACTGCAGTCCCCTTCTGAAAAACGATTTCACGTTTGTTTTCTCTTAAAACTACGGGCTTAATTTTCTTCTATTATGAAGAAGATAAGTATCCACAAACACGATAGGATTGATAGAACTAGTTATGTGGAGTACAACTAGTTTGACAATAAAAACTTCGTGACGTTTTGCGTAAAGTGTTGTTCACCTCAATGAGCATTTTCCAATGGTAAATTGATATACCAATGCTAGATAAATTCGTTAGGAGTACTGCTTAATAGAACTCAAACACTAACCGATTGACTATTAGAAGAGAAAATCGGCTTAGTAACACTGCAAGATTCCAGATTGGAATATCACACCTAATGTGAGGTTGACAATTGGGGCCTAGGGCCAATTGTTGGTTATAAAAATGTTATTTCCAAAACGTATTATCTTTATTGTGTTACTGACCAATTTGATCGCTACAAGGTATTTTAAGGAGTCATTTTCCGTTGTTATTGCCATTAAATTATTTTCCCATTTATTTCTTGTTCTAGCCTTTGCGCATTCTTTGCTTGTGCGGGAACACCCGACTTCTTCTAAAAGCTCTTGTTTGCTCGTGGCTGTGAGCGATCCTTTTGGCTTTGACACCGGCCCATCATTTTCTTTTCCTTTTCCTTCTCTTTTTTTTAAGGAAAAAGAGTTTCTCTTGCGACTCTTGTTAGTTTCTTTTGACTTGGAAAGAAAACTCTGAAGAAGACTATGCCAAAAGCAAGAAACATGTCTCCCAAAAAATAATCTTCGGTCGAATTTGTGAGTGAGTGCATCGATCATGGCGTTGTCTCATGTGGGCTACAAGAATACAAGAAAGCCATCTTTGCCTCTATTTTTTTAACAAGGATGTTTTCAACTCTCTACCCGTTCAGTTTTGAGCCCAAGTCAGGCGGGGCATTCCATCTTCTTGAAAGCATCTTCCTAAGCTGTCTGCTTAGTTCATACTCCGCTACATCCGTTATTAGTTTAGGAATTTCCTACATCAATAAAATAATTATTCTTTTCAATTTAATTTATATTCAATGGTAATGAGCTGGTATGAATTCTCCCTTTTCGAATACAGTTAACCTCCTCATCAGTAAAGGAAATCTCCAGGTGAAGTTGACTGAGCATATTTCTTAGAGCTGAAGCAACGCAACTAATTGATCGAGCAAGTGCTTACCATCATGCACTGCCAAAGGGACGGTGGCCTCTGATGATGTCTAATCCACATTGATCATTTTGTCTTGCAAGAGGCTGAGAAAGCAGCATATGTGGGAGATGTAGGGAGCAGCATGCAGTTTGTGCCAACAACTCAGTTGAGATAAAGTTGAATTTACTTTGCAAGATACATCTATGGTTGATGTTCGTTCGCATGGTCAATTATTTGTTTTACATTTAGAGCCTGTTTAGAAGAGAGGAATTGCTTTTCAATTTTTAAATTCCAAGGATTTGGATCCAAACCTCCCCTTTGTTCCTTAAAAGACATTTTCCTTTTCCAAACATGCCTTTAGAAGGTACTAGAGCCTAGTTTGGAGGTATATACCACAATAAAAATATTAAAATTGGCTAACAAAAGGGTAATTTAGGGTCTATTTGGAATGCATGAATTTCACATAAAATAGTTTAATCTCGTAAGAACCTGAAAAAGTTCTCACATTCCAAATGGGCCTTACACACCGTTTGGTTACCAATATTTGGCTCTAGAATCATGGAACTAGAATCGAATTCTAGGGATCAAGTTGTTTGGTTTGCACCTAGAATTCCAAGAGGCATAATACAACTAGAAACAATTCACATCTTCCCTTGTCATTTACATGGAATCTGTTCGTCTCCTCCTCACAAAATGGCATGGCATACCACGCACGACCAACCGTGCACCGTGGGCGCAACCCACAGGTCAGGCACCAAATGTGCGAGCACCTACGCGGCCTTTGCCTGTGTGGCCCCCGCACGATGCTGCCACCTGTAGACACGATGGCTATGCGGCATGTGGCAATGGTGGCTCCACTTCGGTGAATCCACCCCCTCGCCCACCACCGGACTCCAGCCTCCTCCTACCACCTCCTTCCTCCACCAGATCTGGTTGCAAAGAAGGCAGCACGCAACGATAACATAGATTTGGGCACATCGCCGAGACACAACTCAACCATGGCTTGATTGGATGGAGTAGGTTCTCCTCCGTCGTCGCCCACCGTGGCCTTTGCTATCCCCAACCAAGTACAGCAAACCTATCTCCTCCTCCTCCGTCGCCAATGTTCGTGGTCATGTTATCACCTCACTACTGTAGAAAAGGTCATCACAGACGGTTCAAAAATATCATCATAGATGGTTTCATGAGCCATATGAGTTTATAGATCAATAATGACATGAGGTTATCACAGACGACTTTCGAATCATTTGTGATGCAGCCTATCACAGACAGTGATTAAATCATAACTGTCTGTGATAGTGTCACAGACGATTTTTAGTTAAAACCATCTATGATACATATATATCACAGATGGTTTCAACTAAACCCGTCTGTGATATTGTTTTCTATTCCTAAATCTATTCCTTTTTGTTTGCTAGCCTCAGAAAATGCTAGCTATGCCCTTTGAAACAAGCAGATCAACATAGCATACATCCAATTCACATTCATTCATTTCGAAAACAAAAACATCCATTACACAAATCAATTAACTGAAATAAAATAAATTATCCATCTATGAACAAATACACACATGTACAATTAATTAGCTCAATCTTATCCTAATCAAATTCATTCCACATTGTGGAACTCCCCTATTTTCTTTTACAACTTTAAACATCAACAAGTACGCATACTGTCCTCGAATTTATTTAAGGTCAGCCTATTCTAATGGAGTTGTAGTGATGGACGCAACCTGTTGGTAGGAATATCAATGTCATGCATACATATATAAATTGATAAGTATGAAATAATTATTGCAAGATTGACAAACTTAAGGATAATTGGTCTTCGTGGAATCGAGGAGTGGTTGAATGTTGTGGCAAACATAGAATCCACAAGTATTGCTTGACGGCTGCTAGTGGCATTGCAAAAATAGAATTTGTTAGTTCGAGAGGTATTACTATGAAGTGTTATATAGAATTAACATATACTAGCGAATTTCGGGAAATCTAGATCGTGTCGCAGAGCATTGCTCCCTCCTGATTTCCGTACCTCTGTAACGTACGCGGCAAACGACCTATGTGATTCCAAAAAGTTAGCCTTGGTCATTAAGAAGGAAGGAAAGACTACAATAGAGTTATCTATGGAGAAAATGCGTTTACCTATCGATTAATTATTGGACAACTTTGTAGTCAATTTTGTTCTTCGTTAGGGAATCACTGTATATTACCGTGTTCCATTCTGGTATAATTACAATTAGAATCCAGTGGAACCTATATAAGTATGTCATCATGGTCATTAAACCTAAGTTCATGTAGCTTATAAAGTACAAATCAATAAGTATAGCCACTAGTGCAGCACTTACCTCTGATTGTAGGGCGTAAGTATGAATTCCTTATTGTGTTTAGCCACCAATGCCTTCGTCATGTAATTCTCGATGAAGGATGCATCCTCCTTAATGATATCCATAGCGATCAAGCGTGGGTCGAGGAAACCAACCGGTGATTTCGTTAATCTGGTTTCAGTCACCATAAATCTATATATACATACAAAAGCAATAAACTATATATAACATTTACCGATATTACATTAATATAGACCATGATTGTACACACTTAGTGTCCATCATTGAATGAGTGAGGTGTCGAGGGCATTGAGTCTGAAGAGAAAGAATAAGTCCTACAAGGTCACTGTGAAGATATAGTCATGAATACCTTAGTGAAGATGATGCGGCCTGAACTTGACGGTGACACCCGAGTGCCGTTGCCCCTCCGGCTTGTTGGCCAGTTCCATGAGTATGTATGCAATCTCTTGCAAGCCAGTCCTAAGGTTAGGAAGTGCTCTATCGGCATGGCCAATGGCTTGCCTAGCACGAATTTCTGAGCCAATGGCAAGTAAGGGATATCATCATCGGTTCCATGTAGTATGTATGCAATCTCTGACAATCCAGTCCTAGGGTTAGGAAGTGCTCTATCGGCATGACTAATGGCTCACCTAGCATGAATTTTTGAGCCAACGACAAGTAAGGGATATCATCATCGGTCTTCTTCGGTTTTCCCTTGCCGCCTTGGCTGTAGGTCGACTTCACGATAGTTGATCGGGCACGAGATGTAGATGCACCACGCCCTTGCCACATCGGTACAGGCAGCTCTAGTGTAGATAGCCCCCATGGAATTGGCACCGGTGCAGGTAGCTTTGGTGCGAATATCCCCTGTGGATTTGGCACCTGTGTAGATAACTCCTGTGGACTTAGCACCGGTGCAAATAGCTCGAATGAACTTGGCACCAGTGTAGATAGCTCTCGTGGACTTGGCACCGGTGCAGAGCCTCCAGGAAGATATCCCTCTTAGGCCACTAGATGAATATTCCAATGGCTTGCCCTAGAGTCACAACTTAATTGTTTGGGGGCATCTGCAGCGGGATGATCTCGAAATTTTATATGAACACCATCCACATTCATTTTTGTGAAACCTGACACTAGAGATACACGGTGCACTAAGACCCCATGCCTAGATAGATACGCCAGGCCCCAAGCAACGCATAGGGCAACAGAGGCATATCTCACTTGGAGCTTGCACTTCATAGCCACCTACATAACGATACAAAATTAGCTACTCCAATAGGCATATCAATGGATTGAGTATTCCAGATATAATAATTATTACTAGGATGTCATCGATAAGAAATCGGTGGTCGCTTTCTGAGGTAGGGTTGGACACGGAGTTACTCCGATGGTTGGGGGCTGCCTAGCATAGGAGCGGCGGGGTTTTCCTGTTAATTTTTTCTATACCTTTCCATCTAATCTTTGACATACGTTGCATCTCATCTCTAAGGAATGCCATAATGTCCTCTGATAGCCATGCCTCGTGCTTAGTTTTGGCTCTCTTCCTACTCCGATACACTTCGGAGTCCTATGAGAAACGTTACCAAGGAACACACAAAGACTAAGCCTCTCGTGTGATCCATGTGCTCCTTGTTTCCCAAGACCACAGAGAGTATAGCTCTCTCCCTGACTACCTAGAATGAGCCTTGGGAAGATTCTATACTCAGTGCTTCCTGCAAGAGCCTGACATGTTGTTTCACTTCCTATGAAGTTATGAAGTAATTACAAACTAAATAGTTTGATATCTTACTACGCGGTGAGACACTTCCTCATCTGCAGGGTTTCAAAAGGAGATGACCTAAATCTTATCCAGTTTCGGGTACACTCATCAGGGATCCCAACAAATGGCGGAGAGGTATCCCATAGGATTGCCTGCTCATCCACATTCCTCCATTGCGGGATTGTACCCACATACTCAATGGTGCCAAGTATGTGGGTGCTTGTTTTTTGCCTGGAGGGCCCTATGCGTCACACTTTCACTCCTAAAATTATCTATCGTCTTCATCACCACAAACTCTTGCCATTGCAGCTCCAAGAATGGATACTTATGAAGGGGTGTCAGATCCTTCTCCACGTATTGCTTGATAAGCAGGCTCTTAAAGTTCTTCTATACTTTGCACACTGCTAGCAATGCATGTTGTTTCACAAAGGCCTTGTGTTCTTCTGGGATCTCGAACGAATTAAAAACTTCTGCCAGCAGCTCATTTTTTCGAACTTCGATCATGGTCTTCCACGAATCAAACATGATCTCAATTAATTCCCGTGCAACTATTCTGACCAGCCTCTAGAATGCAAACACTACTCTATGAGGATTGAGAGGGGTCCCAGATGCATCGATATCTGTGATGGTAAATTGGCCCTCGATAGCCCTATTTCATTTTAGGATTTTTTAGAGGATAGTGCATCACACGCATATGATGACGATGACGAAGAATGAGCGGATGATATTTTCAAAAGATAATAGAAGTGAGCAATTCTTGAGCCAATTCTTAGTGAATTTGGAATAATTCTAGCAGAAAATGTATGACATGAGTATTAAATAAACATCTCTTGACACAGATGGACTACTCAGGTTGTAAAAATAGGAATTCATGCTTAACAGAGCAAGTAAGTGGGCTACAATGATCTGCATAATGCACAATTGATTTTATTGGTTTGCTCTCAGGTATCGGGTTGCACCTACTAGCAGCAGGGCCTCCTCACCAAAAGGGTCTAATATGATCACGTATTTATGTGACAATTTCTCTAATTAGTCAAGCTTTGAACTCTAGACTACCTTACTGAATATCTGAAGACAAGTAGCAGTAAACTTAATAATGAACTACAGACAGATATCAAAACTATTTACTTTAAGTAAATTGCTCTAATAGAGATGTTTAGATACATGACTTATTGGCCAAAAACATGTCTAGTATGAATTAGTATGTAAAGATAATAACTTAGCTCATAACCAGACTCAATATCACAAATTGCCACATAAGAATTTAACGTTGACCAAATTCTTCATTGAGCAATCACAGCACCCACAAATTATCATGCAAAGTCCCCTAGTGCTAGCACTTACAAGATTCAAAGATAATAGAACCGAGATTAACTAGCACGACAAATTGAACCTTTCATTCATTATTCCACTTGCTTTTTTCCTTTAAAAATTAGCCCTTCATGATGATCGATGCGTATGTAGCTAGTTTTGTCATGTTGTTCTTCCTCGACCCTTATGTCATTTTTGAAAGGAGGCCACTCATCAAATTGATTATATTCTTCCTCGTGCACTACATTCTCAACTCTGACAATCCTCATTTTCCCATGAAGAACTACGTTGTGCTTCTTATTTGCCTGATCGGTTACATAGACAACTTAAACAACTTGGTTAGTGAGTACGAATGGTTCGTCTTTGTATCTGACACGTTTGAGGTCTACGGTAGTGACACCGTACTTGTCAATCTTCACCTGTAGAAGATGGACCCAACAGCACTGAAACAAGCACATAGTCGAGCTCCCAAATCTCCTCTATGAACCCATAGTAGGAGTTCCTCAATCCATCGGTACTGAACGCATCTATGTAGATATCGCTGTTCTAGTTAGTTCTCTTCACATCTTGAGCCTACACATAGAATGTGTACCTATTTATGTCATATTTCTGCCATGTCACAACTATAAATGTTGGCCCTTTTGCCAACCATGTCTATATATTACTTAACAAGCTCCTAGCGAGTCACTCCTTCAACCATTGGTTGAACCAACTGTTATGTTGTCTCGTGATCCAAACATCCAGTCACTCCAGATTCTTTTGCCGAAGCATGTCCTTGTGCTGGTCAATATACAGGGACACTTCAGTCATGTGTTGCAAGACCATGAAATGGGCTTGAGCATACGCATCCATATCTGGAGTGATTGCTTTTCTTCCAATGGTCCCGATACCCTTCAGCCTCCCCTCATGGCGAGATCGAGGCACACCTATCGGTTCAACCTGAACCATATAATTGACACAGAACTCAATGACTTCTTCGGTTGCATAACCTTCGACGCCGCTGCCCTTCGACCGAGATTGATTTTGTACATAGGACTTGAGAATTCCTATGAACCTCTCGAACGGGTACATGTTATGTTGGAACACAGGCCCGCATATTTTTATCTCCCACACAATGTGAACAATGAGATGGACCATGATATCAAAAAATGACAGGGAAAATACATCTCAAGATGACATAGAGTCGTCACAACCTCATCCTGCAGAGCATCTACTCATTCGAGATCGATGACCTTCTGAGCAATTGTGTTAAAGAAATAACACAATCTCATGATTATCTCTCGGACCTTGATCAACAAAATACTTCTAATTGCAACAGGGAGTATCTGTGTCATCAGCACATGACAATTATGAGATTCCATGCCAATTAACTTCGAATCTTCCGTCGAAATGTTTCTTCATGTTGGCAGAGTACCAGATGAAACTTTCACATCATGCAAGCGATGGCACAGTTTAGTTCTCTTGGCCTTAGATAATGTAACAAGCAAGGGAAAGATAAGTTTGTCCTTTGTCAGTGTTAACTCAATCCTAATGTCCATATCAATTAAGTCATGCCGAGCGTTGACACCATCCTTTGTTTTGTTACGAATGTTCAGTAAGAGACCAATCAAGCTGTCATATACATTGTTCTCTACGTGCATGACGTCGATGTAGTGGTGAACTTCTAGGTGCTCCCAATAAGGTAAGCCCCAAAATATTGATCTCTTCTTCTAGACGTTCTTCTCACGAATCATCGATTTACGTCCCTTTCTGAGCACAACATCTAAATCCGTAATCATATCATAGATCTCTTTTCTGCTTAAATGCCTTGGAGCTGAACTGTCCTCCTTCTCTCCGTCGAATTGTTTATTCATTCTATGGTATGGGTGAGCCCTCCGAAAGAACCTACGGTGACGCATGTACATGGTTTTGTGCGAGTGCTTTAGCCATGCACTCTCAGTATCATCTAAGCAGTGAGTACATGCTTTGACCCCCTTTTGTACTCTGGCCCGACAGGTTAGTAAGGGCAGGATAATCATTTATGGTGCAGAACAATAAGGAGCATAAAGTAAAGTTCTCTTGTTTATACACATCCAAGGAGAAAGGTTGTAGATGCAAAGAGTCACGGGCCAAGTGCTATATTAGCTGCTCATGTTACCAAAAGAATCCATTCTATTTTTATTCAATCTAAACCTTATATTCCTCAATTCTGCACCGAAGTCTACAAACTTCCTATCGATGTTTCTCCACAGGGCAGAATCAGTAAGGTATCTTAGCATTCCATTCTTCTTACGCTCCTCCAAGTGCCAACATAGTAGTTTTGCCTCCTTTGAATTCACAAAAAACTATTTCAAATGGGGAATTACAGGAAGATACCATGCCACCTTAGCAGGAGATCCTTTCTTCACCTCTATTCCCTTGCCGTCATCTGATTGATTCTTACGCTTGTATCAAGATGCATTGTACATCGGACATACATGCATGTTTTTATACTCTTTACGGTAGAGGATATAGTCGTTCAACATGCATGTATTCTTTCTACTTCCATGCCCAATGGACAAAGAACCTTCTTGCTTTTGTAGGTGGTTTTGGGCAACTTGTTTCCCTCCGAAAGTATGTCCACTAAAAGACCTAACAATGCCGTGAAACTCTTGTCAAATCAACCATTGCTTGCCTTCAATTTCAGCAGTTCAAACATGATTGACAAGCTCGTGTACTTTGATTTGCAGCATGTGAAGAAAGGTTTCTCCGAGTATATATTAGTATCTTCTAATTCTAACGTAACTAACAATTTCTACGAGACATTAAATTCCCTAGATACACACACACACACACACACAGATATATATATATATATATATATATATATATATATACACACACACATATACATGTATATAGGAAAATAATTCTATACTCCTGGGAGTACGTACTCCCACTCCTAATATACCTCTTTAATGGTGTTGTTATATTTCTTTATCTATTTGAGCATACTTCTAATAATGATTATAAGATACTCCAAAGTGAGTTTCATGAAAATCGACCTTTTATAACATAATTTGTGTATGTACTCCTTTTATACATGGAAAAAAGTGTATATAGGAAAAATAAAGTGTTCCAATAAACAATTTTCAACCAAGTCGCATTGGAGTATCTTAGAACTAGTATTTAAGTATACCGAAAGTGATAAAACAGGTATAAAATAGTCGTTTAAATGGTATATTAAAAGTGGGAGTATGTACTCCTGAGAATATGGAAAAGGCTTCCTATGTATATATATGTATATACATAGGAAGCCTTTTCCGTATGTGTGTATATATATGATATGTGTATGTGTGTGTGTATGTGTGTGTATACAATCTAAAGTAGCTATATGTAGTAAGAATAATTAATTAAATTAAATTAAGTACAAAGAGACTATGAATTGACTAAACCCTAGACCATGCTAGATGTAAATAATCTTCTCTCTACATCAAGATAACTAGATCTAAACCATCTTCAATTCTCTTTTCACCAAAAGCTAGATCAAAATTATAACTTAATTAGGAACAAATTACTAACCATACGTACTTAAGAAATGAGTGGATCTACAATAACTCTTATCAAATAGTCTCCTTTCACCAAATGGCTGCCTTAAAGCCCCGCCTCCAACTCAAAGCAACAATCTAGGTCTAGAATTTAAGATAGAGGGTTGACGGGTCTGCGCACAATTAATATAGTGGAATTATGATAGACGATTTTTGTTAAAAACAGTCTGTGATGAGTTAATTCTCACAGACGGTTTTTAACACAAACCGTTTGTGAAGTATCACATGCGGTTGAAATAGAAAATCATCTATGATATTTTGGTAATATCACATATGGTTTTCTATTTGAACCATCTGTGATACTTCACAGACGGTTTTTACCATGAATCGTCTATGATATTACATCTTCACAGACGGTTTTTAGTGCTGGCATTAACACAGACGATCTCTAAACTAAAACCGTCTGTGATTATTTTTAATACTGACAGTTTTGAGTAACCATCTTTGATGTGACGTGTAGTATTGGGCTTTTTGTAGTAGTGCCTCCTCCATAGCTCCATCTCTACCCAAGTCCAAATCCAATTCCAAACGTCACCTAAATAGAATAATTGGAATTTTATTTGGCTTGAATCAAATTCAAATCCTACTAAATAGCATTTGCAATCAAATTGAGTAAATTAAATCCAATACATTGGAGCCAAATAGGATGGTAAGGTTTTTCATGATTTTTTTTGAAATAGCCGACTGTTTTATTAATATTATAAAAATAAATAGTCAAAAGAAATTTACAAATATAATACCCAGTCACCAATTCATTTAACGTCACCAAATGAAATGGGGACTGAGCTTCTATGCACAAATGAATTGGTGACATAGGCATGTCGGTTAATTGAACATGTAGGCCAAACTTGTCGGCTAATTGCTCTATTGCTGAATAATTTGGTGACAAAGGTTGTTGGTCAATTGACAATCTAGGCTAAATAAATTGATGGTAAGGCTTCTATAGGCCAATTAAGCTATCACCAAATGAAGGGGTGACATGTCCTATTGCTAAATGAATTGACGATAGGAGCTGCCACATCAACTGTCGTTGACTCATTTAGCGATAGAATTTCATTGCCGATTCATTTAACGACCGATGATTATTTCTATAAATTCTTTTTTGACCATTTATTTTTGTAATATAAATAAAAATTTGATTTTGACCATTTATTTTTGTAATATAAATAAAAAATATGTTATTTTTTTTAAAAAAAATCGGGTTTTCCGTATCCTACCGCTTCGTATTCCAAGTAAATTGTCAAAACTTAGCACAAGTTTGACGAGTGATCCAGTCCAGTCTACCGATGGAAGTTTTGACAATTGACGCCCGGCAAAGGTCGTTTGTGGCAACCATGGTCAAACTTGTGGGCCAACCCTGTGACACTTTTTGGCAGGGCCGGACAAGGGAAAATTATTATTTTTAGTTCACTTGTCTTCTTCCTGGGCGTGTGCGTGTGTAACTGACCGCAAGGAAATGCTGGCCGCCGGTGTTTTTTTTATGTAAAATATATTTTAAGAGAAAGAACGCATGGAAGCTAGCTCGAAACTGCTCAGCTTAATCGGTAGATCCTTGAACTATAGGTAGAATTATCCTTTACGAATTTTAATAGATACAGGACAGCAGTTGATGCGGTATACCTTCTAGCTAGCGCTTATGAAAATTGGAAATGCTGGTCAAAACTGATAACACATTTGCACTTTAGATCTTTACGGTTTGTTTCTCTACATACGTGTTTTGTCTTCCAACATTTTACATCGATTACGTTGCCGAATCCGATTCCACGGTAGCAAACTCGCAAGTCCAGAGACCTAAGTGGCTCGCTAATCAAGGTTATTCGAGACCTGCCCATGGCATTTCGATTGAAGTTTACGGATGTAAATGCCACCGCTACGCATGCTCGTTGGAGAGCTAGCTTCGAAACAAACTTGCCTACGTGTAAAGCAGTACTAGTAGAGCAAGTTTAATAGTATAGATAGCTGCTACCTCCAATACAGTTCCATGTCATCAAAAGATAATGATGCAGCTAACTCATACAATAAGCTGGCTATAAGTTGTCTCCACAAGAGCTCTCAATCATTTAATACATACATGGGTATTGATAATTTAATACATTCATGGGTATAGCAGTTAGTTCTATTGGTACATGCATGGATAACGCCTCTTTTCCTGTGGTATAGCCTGACTCTTGCATGGGAGCCGGCTTGGCTCTCTCTCTCCTTTTCTCTCCCCTCCACATAGGACTATGCTGACATGGATTCTCTTGTAGCTAGCACAGTCAGCCTTATTAAACTTGCTCGTAGTTACTCCGTCCAAACTTATAAGATATATTTTTAAAAAAATTATCTATAAATATATAACATATTTTATATTGTAATATAAAATTAGTGTGATGTTCTCTTTATACTCCTAATAAATATATAGCTTTACTTGCTATTCTTATATGTATGTATTAAATATAGTGCTTAGAGATAATAATAATCTAGTCATTTTCACGGTCTACTTGATCTATGTGCTAAGAGAAAATACGTCTTATAAACATGAACGGAGGGAGTATATGTATCTTGCGGATTTTATATTGATGTAGGTTTCGTTGTCTATGTGTAAGGCCCTGTTTATTCTTTTCCTTGGGCTTAAAAGCAAAGTCAAATACTAAATAAATAGTTAGCTTTTTAACCAAGCTTTTGAAAAGCCATAAGCCACTTCAAAACTATAAGCCAAAAGTCACAAAAGATGTGCTTATTTTGTCTTTTGCGGGTTGAGAATAAGCCTCGCCACTCAACTTCGTGGAAAATTACCCACCAATGCCATTATTTATATAGTCCCAATTATTCTTTTTTCTCCTCATTTTTCCCCTTCCGCCAAACCAAATCACACAGCTCACATTTAGAGCTTGGCCTGCGCCGTCCCCGCGTCAGTGTCGACGGTACTCCCCCCCCCCCCCTCGAGCCCGACACCGGTGGCCCTATCCTCTCCACTCCTCCGGCACTTCTTCGTGGCCCCGTACATCTCATCCGAATTTCTACCGCGACCTTTGTTCGAATCTCCACCACCACACTGGATCCCTTCCAGCACCTCCGCCTCCGTCTGGCCAGTCACTCCCCCTTCTTCGCACCTGACAAATGTCGTACTCTACCACCACCGGCCTTCTCTGACCTCCCTCCGCCAACCTCGTCTACTGCCCTCAGCGGATATGCTTTCTCCGTTCATATCTAGAGGAGGGGATGTTGGCCAATGCTGGCGACAAATCATCCCTAGATCCCGACGGTGAGAGCTATGGCGTCCAAACGATAGTGACAACCCGTCGATGAGGTTGATGGTGGCTCGGCCACAGTGGAGACACCACAGTAGTGACCAACAAGGACATGGATTTTTTTTAATATTTTTCTTTGTTTTTCTGAATTGAATTGTGATTATCAAGTTTATGGTAATGAATTGAATTACCACGATTGTTGTGTGCTCTACACATTATTGTTGTGATTCGACCTATTTTTCCTTGAATGATTCATGCCGTTGTTGGCCAAATCTCATAAGACCATAACAAACTTTGGAATTATTAGATCATAATGGAATTCATCTCTGACATTACAGTAAGGGTATTTTAGACATTTCAACAATTATCCATCTCTCACAAGCCAAAAAAGCTAGAATACCAGATAGTCTGGCTTGGCTTTAAAGTGGATTGCTTTTAAGCTCCTTAAACAAAAATGATAGCTTTAAGCTATAAACCAAAAAACCTAAGTCTAAACAGGGGTGAACCAAGTTATTGGGCTGGTGTCATAGGACACTAGGTACAAAAAAATTTTAGCAGGGATCAGCACCTCCAGCCAATGTGTGAACCCCCTAGCCTAAACTTAGTGCACATGTTTTTTCCTTGAAGCCCAACAAAGAGAGTACTAGCAGTCCAAATTCCTAGTATCTAGCAATAGTTCACGAGCAGCCTCTGCTTCCCTCAACCCTTGAGCCAGCCTGTCGGAACCCGGAGCAACGACTCCTGGATCCTCTGTGTAAATCGCACTAGTCCAAGATCAGCTAGTGCACACAGTGGACAACAAAGACAAATACCAAGCATAATGACATTTATTTAATTTAAGGAGTACGGCCTTATGGCCAGCGTTTACATCATCGCACATTGGCAAAAATAACTGAAAAAGAAACTGCGGAAGCGAAGCTGAAAAGACAAAGCCCAAGCCTGCCCACAGGCAAACAACTGCAAGACGTGGCCTACACGCTCTGGTCTTCACCGTAGTCGAAGTCGTCTTCCTCTGTGTGGAGAAAGCAAGGTGAGTACAAACTTGTACTCCGCAAGTCACCCGGGAAAATGCAACATAATGACAAAGGCTTCAATGGAAGGCTTATAGGGTTAGTTTGCATAAAACAGCATTTAAGAATTACAATAAGTAGATTGAAATTGCTGAATTTAATACAGTAAGTAAAAGCATAACTTGTAGTAGAAAGTAATACCGTTAGTGCCGGCTCCGACCAAACACCAACCTATGCACGGGCATCCCACCCGGACCATCTTTTCCAAAAGATCACGTATGGATTCCATCCATCCACACGCTTTCACTGCGCAACTCTGATGAATTCCATCCATTCACCAGATTTCAATCTCTCACGGATTCCATCCATCCGCAAGGTTTTCATCTCTCATGGATTCCATCCATCCACAAGGTTTTCTAAAACATTTTGAAAAAAATAAAGTCTAATCCATGAAAAACTTTACTCAGCATGCCCATGACCGTGGGCACGGCTATCCAGGATAGGTTATACACTCTGCAGAGGTTGTACAGCTTTACCCACAAGACACGATCAACCTTTTGTGCCACGCGAGTTACACACTTCCTTAGGTGTGCGGCAAGGAGTCGTGACAAGGCCTTTACAATGCAAAGCCTTCAACCTGGTCGAGCCAACTCTAAGGTTTCACCCCAGTAAGGAATCCACCAGACCGGGACCCCCTCTTGAGCCTAGACGAGACTTCTCATGGCTTAACCACGCTCGCCCAAGTGAGACTTCACATGGCACCAACCACGCTCACTTTCAACCTACAACTCAACTCAGGTTGGGACTTCGCAAATTATTCAGCCAGGGCTGTCCCATACCAGCCATGTGGTAGTACGATTAGGGCTTTGCAACAGTAGCTCACAGACCGGTCCTTAATCTGACTTAGGCCCAACCACATACCCCTGTGCACGACAATCAACCGCTGCGGCTCCAACCAACAGGGCATGCCTGCACCCACCACTCTAACCAATTGCCTAAGTCTAAACCAGGTTTTATATTTTGTTTTGAAAATATTTCATAAACCTCCTTGACTCACCAAAGTCAAGAGTACATATCATTTTATGTAAACAGGGTTATCATTTTATGTGAAAGATATCCCAAAACAAATATTGTATCTAAGCGGTCTAAGCATTTGATATAAATTCCTCTAGCCAACACTAATGTACTAACTAGAGTTTGAATCTAGGGTGACAAGGTATAAGGGGTTCAATGACAATGGAGGAAATAACAAATAGGCAATAACTAAATTTAAAACTGAATAGAAATACGTTGAATAGAAATACGCATGCAATATAATTTAAATCAACATAATTTTATTTGCAATTCTGGGATCAACATGATCAAGGAGGGTGACTTGCCTTGCCCTTCAAATTGGTTTGAATCTTCGTCGAAGAAATCTCCCGAATCGTCGAAGTCTACACGTCAAAATAACCCACCAAATTCAAATAAATTCAAATTAAATTCAAATTGACTTCAAATATTTGAATTGAGGCTAGAAATGGATAGAGGGGAATTTTTGATGAATTTAGAAATTTGAATGGGCTCAAACGGAGTTAGGATGAAGAAGAACGGGCTCCGGGAAGTTTGAAAAGAGAGAAAATGGAAAATCAGGATTTTTGGAATTATTTTTCTAAAAGAAATTCTGGATTATGACGTCAGCAGAGGATTTAATATTCGGCCGAATTATTTTCCAACTGAAAAACCGGATTTCTGCGTCAGCATGACGTCAGCACTGAGGGTGGTCACGTTGACAGATGGGCCCCGGTCCATGGACCGGGTCCAGGGAGGGAGAAGGCGGCTGAGGTGGCAGGGGGAGGCGGGTGGCGCTGACGGGGCTCGGTCAGGGCGAGGTGGTGCTGGCGTGGCGCCATGTCACCGGCCACGTAGGCACGAAGACGCCGACGTGGGAGGCTGGCCGGAGGGCGCACGGGGGAGCGGGCTTCGCCGGCGCTCCGGCGGGCGGCGGCCGTCGGCGAGGGGCGGAGGGGGACGAGGGGGTGACGGGGAGCATGGCGGTGGCCGCGTGCTTACCGGAGGCGAACGGCGGCGAGCTGGCGGCGAGTTGAGGCGGCGGCGAGCTCGGGTCTCGCGGTGCGGCGGCGATGGAGTGGCCGGGAGGGGATGGGGAGCAGAGGGGGAGGATGTGCGGGTTGAGGGGAGGCCGGGGAAGGCTTTTATAGGGGGCGGAGGGCAACGGGCCGGCGGGAATCTCTCGCCGGAGATGGCGCGGGGCGGCGGCGTTTACGGCGGAATTAGGGGGAACACGGCGCGGGGATGGGGGGATTCGGGCGCGGGAATGGCGGAGTCGCGTCGGGGAAGAGGAGAGAGGGAGAAAGGGCCAGATCCGGGCGAACGGGGAGGCGGCGGGAATGGCGGCGGTGAAGGCGCGGCCGAGCGGGAGGAGGAAGAAGAGGCGCGGGGAAGGAGGCCCTGACCGGTGGGGCCCACGCGCAGCGAGAGGGGGAGGCGACGCGCGGCTGACGGACGGGGCCCGCGGGCAGAGGGACGGAGGCGGGAAACGCGCGCCGACAGGCGGGGCCGGGAGGTAAGAGAGAGAGAGAGGCGGACGGGTGGATGGGAGTGGGGGGCGACGTGGCGGCCATCCGGAGGGGGAAGGCGGGATGTGGCGGCGGGGTGACGTGGGCGCAATCCGGCCGTCCACGTGGCGGCCGGAGGGAGAGGAGGGGATTATTTTTTTGGATTTTTGATTTAGGATTTTCAGAAAATCCATTAAGCCTCAGAAAAATACCAAATAACTTCCAAAAATTCCAGGAAAATTTACAGAAGCTCCTGGTGACATTTTAGACTTATTAAAAATACTTACAACTAATGTTGGTATTTAATTTTCATACTTTAAAATACTTTTTAATTTCAAAAATACATTTTTGAACTCCAGAAAATCCAGGAAACCAAATAAAAGCCAAATAACTCCAAATAGTTAATTTGAAATAGAATTTTCATATAAAATCAAAATATCATTTTATTTAATAATAATTTTAGGTTTTTCTGAAATTGCTTTTCAAATCCAACTTTTTCAAAAACAGGAATTCAGGGCAAATCCAAATTTAAACTTTAGTAAACAAAACACTTATTTTAATTTTAATTTTAATTTTAATTGATTTTTTTATTTCTTTATTTATTTTATTTTATTTTATTAAAAACCTGGGCTGTTACACAGCCTAAGAGGGAGGACTACAATAGGCCATGGCGTCCATTTGATCGATCTCAAAGTGTGCCACCTCACAATTGCCCTCGACGTTTGTTCGTCTTGCATGGTCAGCCAAGAGATCTGCACCACATCAACTGCATAGCCACACCAAGCCAGGTAGCGACCGGTCACCGAAGAATGAGAGAACTCAGCACTACCAGCCACCCTCACCTGCCATCTCACCACGAAGCCGCCTGGTCCCGGTTGCCTTGCACCCTCGCCGGTTGAAAGCACCTAGGCCCCTAAAAATTATTTTCGTAATTAATGACAACAATGATTAAAGAGACTAATATGTATGTTAAGATGCTTGAAAGGTTTTGACGAGGATAGAATAATCCTCAAATTATTACGTCATTATATTCCTAGAATATACCCCTTATCAATAAGAGGTAAAATATAGCAGGATGGTCATAAACTCTTCTACGACCATATAGTCGTAAGCTCTTCTACGACCACATAGTCGTAAGACTTACTATGACTATCCCTTGGTCGTAACTGTTTCTCATGCTACATCTGTACCCACCATCATACCATCCGCCTAGATGTGGTAACAGTAAGTTGTAGGGTTTTGAGAAGCAAAAACTAAGTTGTCCCAAAAATACCAGCTATTTACATCCAATGGCTGCCCAAAACAAGTTTTTATATTTAAAGAATGATGATTAGGGCAAACTAATGCCCTGAGACTTAAGCAAGACTAGCATGGTACTTAAGTACGACTTATAGCTAGTAAAGTTACCACTTTATTATCAAGGGTAACAAGGATCATGTATTTCAAGTGTCAAGGGTGGCATAATAATATTACTATATCATCAAGTAAACATGTAACTACCTTAAGTTTTGACATACATTTGTGTAATAAATTAAGCATGCAATTTATAATTTAAATGAACATAAAGTTCCATAAAATGTAGGATCAAAATGATTAAAATGCTGACTCGTCTGGGTCAAAAGCGGATTGGTCTTGATATTCTTGTGTTGCATCGATCTGGAGCTCGTCTGCGTCCTCATACTCTACTCAAACGATCGCACCAAAAAATAAACAACACAAACAAGAACAAAATAAATACCAAAAAAATTCAAATGAACTCCAATCTAACAAAACAAGCAACATTAGATAGATTTTGAATTGTCAAGACCGGATTTCCGAATCCGAACTCTCTATGTAATAACGTACTAGTTCCAGATCAAATCTAGTACACATAGTTAAACAGTGATAATTACATAACTACAACGCTTTGGGACACTTATTACAAATGAGGTTACAAGACCATGCAACCTTACAAAACTCAGCGGAAGAAAACAGAAATAAACTCCGATGATGTCTCACTAATACGCCACAGGCAATTGACTAGCGAAGCATAACCTAAAACTCTAGAAAACCTTCATCGAATCCACACGCATATATAGTAGTCGTAGACTTCTCCTTCCACGACTTCATATTCTTTTGAGATTTGTTTGAGTATAGCATTTGAGTATATAAAGTACTCTGCAAGTCTTGAAAAAATGCATTTATATGCAAGGCTAAACAATGGAAGTATAATATGGTTCTTTTGCACAAAGGAGGATTTTATTTTAATTACCATTATATATTTTCCAAAGCATCATTTTAACAAAGTAATTGCAATAATAGAAACTAACTTAAACTTTTTAATGAAGGTTCCAACCATCAATACTAGTAGACAGGCTCTAACCACCATCAGAACTACGAGTTCCATCCACTCGCACTGGCTCCATCTGACAGGACACACTCCCGAGAGTTCTATCCACTCCCGCATTCCCAAAACTTTTACTTTCAAACCAAAACTAAATATCTACCATGTGAAAGCGCACCTTGCCTGCCCTTGACTGTGGCACGGCTATTTGAATAGTTTTACACTCTGCAGAGGTTGTACAACTTTACCCACAAAAGATAAGTTATCTTAATAGCCAACATGTTTCCTTAGACACGAGACCCATATAATTTATAATAAAGCTTTTACCTCACTCTAATCTAGCTAGACACCACCCGCTGAGATTTCACCGCTAAAGGGTTAAATCCACCACAGTGAAAAACCCCCTCTAACACCATATGAGTACAGTAAATCCATACGCCTCATTGTGAGTAAACCAGTACACCCTGGTACTTACTTACCACTAATGATATCTGAACTAAATCTTTGCAAGTTAATCGGCTTGGTCATACCCATTTAAACTTGTGTTGTACGGTAGTGCTCAGTTTGGACAATCACAAGCGTCAGTCCTTAATTGACTCGGGCGACACATTCAGACTTGTGGTTGTGTGGTAGTGCTCAGTTTGGAAAATCACAAGCATTAGTACTTAATTGACTCGGGCGGCACATTTACAATACAAATTCTCATGCTAAATCTGCACCAACCCAATCTTACCATCCGCCCAAGTCTAAAACCAATTTTCACCATTTTATTTTTTTTTATAAATCAATGGCAAAACTTATTACCAAACACTTGATAAAAATAATTGTTTAAAGATTTGATAACACTATTCCCACCCATAGGGTTATCAAACAGTTACCGAAAAACTTATCTAAGCAGTTGCTACCATTCTAAAATTATCAAACAGTAATATAATCTCAATACTGAGATAAGAAAAGCCTAGGATGGCAAAGGTATATTGTTGTCAATGTCAAATTAATGAGGGTATAAAAATTATTAGATTAACTATTATCCTTAAGACAGAAGTTATCATTTTATGTAACATAACAATGCATTTTAATTTGAAATAATAAAATAATTTTTGAAAACAAATGCACAAGATGATCAAAGGAGACTTGCATTCTTGCAAGTTGACTGGACCTTTTTTTACTGTGGATCGGAAAATTCTTTCGCGACGTTGGTTCTATGTGCAAAACGATAAACAAAAATAAATAAATACAAATAAAATTATAAAAATATAAAATATATATTGGAAGTTAGATCACGATTTTAGATGAATTCATAAATTTAAGTCATTGGATTCGAAGTTCGAACGACGGAGAATGAGCTTTTGGAAGATTGCCGAAAGATAAAATGCTGAAAAAAACAGAGAATATTCCATTGGCTGGGATGAATAAGCAGAGAGCAGGAAGCCTTGGAGATGGCTTGGTGCCGGCGATAGAAGGCGCAGGAGGTGATGGCAACCAAAAAATGGGTTGCTGGGACCCGAGGAACACATAGGAAGTGGCGGCACACTAAACGAAGCATGGTGACGGTGTGGGTGGCAACACTGACATGGGTTGGAGAGAGAAACAATATCTAAGCATGGAACACAGAGAAGTAAGATGAGCACGGGCTAGAGCGCGGCATAGTGAAGCTAGAAAAATTGTCAACTAAGCTGGAAACTCACTGGAGACAACATAATCGATGTTGAACGGCAGCAGAGAAAAAGGAAAAACTTGATATCTTGGTGCTCGGTGAACAAAAACCAAATCCATTTGGAAGGTATCTACCTAGGATGGTTTGGCACATTTTGACGTGAAAGGATTGGAGAAAACATCATTGGATAGATGGGAACACAAAATACCCTAGGAGGCCATGGCTAGGTTTCAGAAGCGAAAATTTGTGGAGGGTTTCTGGGGAAAAAGAGGGAAGAATCACATAGAACGCGATGAGACAAATCTAAGAGAGGTGATGGCTTGGGCTAAAGCTCACTAGAGACGATGAATTGATGTCGGGAAGCAATTTCGGGCAACTTTGGGAAAAACTTGATTCCGAAAAATTGGTTGCACCAAAAACCAAATAAAAATGGTGGATTTGCTTGGATGCTGGAACACGATATGATGTGAAAGGATTTCAAAAAACTTCATCGGAGCAAAAGATGGTGCGGTCATACGAAATGGCCAACGCACTGTTCAGCTTGTGGCTTCACTTAGGCTTTGTAAGGTGAGATGGGATGGCCAAGGGCTTGCAAAGGGATAGAATGCGAGATGAAGCTCCCATTTATAGGGCAAAATCAATAGAAATGGATTGAAATAGCCAAAATAATGCAATGTTGGTTTTCGGCTTGAAAGCTTTGGAAACTGGAAAAGATTGATTAAATGGCTAAGAAATATATATGAATTGATTGCTTGCATTATTTGGAGCATTTTTTGTTTTGGCATGAGGTGAAGATGAGGATCAGTTTGAAAAATGGCATGGACAGGGGAGAGAGAGAGAGAGATATGGCCAAGCTCTGCTGCGTGCTGTCTGTTGGATTTTTTGGGAAGTTAGACAGTGTCTTAGGTCTAAGGACTAAATAGAAGGAAGGTGGAAAGAAAACAAGAAAGAAGGCCAATTGGTGGCTGGGTCCGTTGGAATCTCCAAGTTAAGCCAGCCGAGGCTGGAGGACGCGTTACCCTATGGGAAGTTCATTTTTTTATGAACTAGTTGCGTACCCGTGCGATACAACATAACTCATTTAATGTATAGAGAATCCTACTATGAAAAGAATTGCTCTGATCGGTTGGAAAGTAGAGAATGATAAAAAAGTTAAGAGAATAGAGCGGTTGGAGGAGAATGGACATATAATCACCAACTCATTCTTTCATAATAGTAATGATTTAATTGAGCTCCAATAAATAGTAAATTAATTTCAAAAAACTACTAAAATACATAAAAATCCCTTTTGACACAAGCAACCCAAATAAAATAGTTTTTCAAATAATTGAAGTTTCTTTTATTTAAATTAAATCTTTATTATAATAGAAATTTACATATTAAGTTTTAATTAATTCAAGAAAAATCCAAATGTAATTCTAAAAATTTTAAATAATTAATTTCGAATTAATTTTAAAAGAAAGCAATTTTTTTGGGATGTTACGTGAATTTAGAAAAATTTAGAAATAAGTTTCATCAAATTTGAAGTTAAGACGAGAAAGAACGGAACTTCCAAATTTTATTTTAGATTAAATCTAAAAATTAAATAGAGGAGAGAGAATTCTCTCTCTAACAGGTGAGGCCATATTTTAAATTAATTTTTGAATTAAATTTATTTGGAAAAGCCACCGGGTTGATAGGTGGGGCCGACGACCTTTATATTTAAAATTTATTTTCTTTTAAATGGATGTGCCTAGCGACTGACATGTGGGGTCCCTTTTATTGTGTAAACAGTAGATGGGCCTATATGTTAGTGGCCCAAATTTTAAAATTGGGTATTAACATAATTTTAAAACAGAAGGGGACCCACTTGTCAGTCGGTCATTACGATAAAAGAGAGAGGGCCCACACATTAACGCCTAATTAAACCGGCTAACAATGATTATTAGAGGCCAATTAAACGGGATTAGCACTAATGGCTCTGCTACGGGCGCTCCTTCCTTGGCCGACCATGGCGAAGCTCGCCGGCAGTGGCAGAGGCTGCGGTCACTGGAAGGGAGGGCCAATCTATGCACCTGAGTTAAGAGTGAACACTGTGTATAAATGTCACATTATTGCATTGTATGTTTGCCATTTGATAATGATTTGTAAGGATGTTTTGTTTGTGGACCATAGATTTGCTGTTACATTGGACTTTTAGTAGCTCCTCTAGTGCAGTAATCCAAAGAAACTCCTGGAGCAGGGTAATAGCAATTTTTGGATGAATGAATTCTTGTAGGGTTCGGAAAACCGTTAGGAATCAGCCAGGTTTTGTTTTCCGACCTTGCCCTGTTCAGCATCCTAACATCCCCCACCCCCACCCCATCCACCCACACACACTTGATCTCAATTTCCACTGGAATGTGTACAGTAGTGCCAAGATCCCAACTTCAAATCCTTTGCTTTTTTTCAAATTCGAAATGAACCCAGAAATCCAGTCCGATTTTTGGCCCGGAAACTGGGCGAAAACCTTAACAGGACCGCTTCTGGTTTAAATAATCCTGGATTCTTGTGCTTAGTATTTCTGTGTTAACAGTTCTACGGAATGTCGAGTTAGTTTTATTTATTGCTTCTTGCCTTTTCTCTTCGGATGTACAGAGACTATGGTCAGATTGATAAAGCTATTAATTTGTTGGAGGATTATGTCAATGTTCGAGCAAGAGGCATTGACCGGAGTCTTCTAGATTTACTAATATCCCTTTATATGAGAAATAGTGCCCATAGTGAAGCACTGAGGCAGATTGAGAAGGCACACCTACTGTTGGGAACTCAACACAAATTACCAGTACAATTGCAAGCAAAAGCAGTAATATGCCACGCTTATCTTGGAGACATGAAACATGCTGAGGTTTGTTCCAGTACTGTTCTGTTGTAGGTCACTAGACACAATGCATCCTTGTTTAATAATATCCCCCCTTTTCTATCCTTGGTTTCTAGTATATTGACAATGTAATTCCTTGATATGAACTCTGAAGGATTAGCTTTGTGCTTGCATAAAGTCACTGTTTTCTAATATTACTTAAAACATTGCACTGTTAAGTTTGTAGTTATTCAATCATCATTACCTCTTCTACAGGTGTTCATTCAGGATGTCCGTTTGGAGCGTTCGAAAGATAACCCTGATTTGATTAAGGAGGTCACTAACGCTCTTGAAAAATGTAGGACAATATGAGTATGCAATAAAGTTTTTACTTGATTGAAGATGTTGCTATTCGTAACGATGTGAGTAGTGGATTTACTTATTTTTGAAGTTTTGTTCCCTAATATATGTTTGCAGTGGTTGATTTTAGAATTCATGTATTGTTTGCAATCAACAATTTCTTCCTTCGCAGTTGATGTAAGATGAATTGTGAATCAAGACCGTATAATTTTTTTTAAATCTTCAAGGGAGCAACTCAGTCCTGTGAATCTTTTGAGACTTACAGATAACACAAGTATGATAAACATGGAAGTTGGAACACAGCATTGGTGTTTGCTTTCTACAGAATTTTCTTGCAAAGGAGAACAATATCCATCTCGATGGATAGAGTGAAATTTGAATTACCTATGCATTGCTACTTGCTAGTGATATGCTGCGGATTGGGTCGTAGGTTATAGCGTGGATGGGGTTCAAGGCGCTTGGGTGGAGATACTGGCCGGGAAGACACCGTGATGGCGGCTTCCTGACCCAGACAGTAAGAAAAGATGTAGACGGGAGGAGAGGGCAGAGGAGAAGACAGAGGAGGTAGATACAAGAGGTAATCTTGCTTACCCATTTCATTATTCGGTCAATCCTCTTATAGTCTGAGGTTGCTGTGTCAATCATGCAAATCTTAACTAACAAGGAAATAATCAATCCAGAAGGAAACTAACATAATCTAGTTCAAAAGGAAACTAACTCTCGGAAGGAAAGTACTATTCCTGGTCTGGCACGCGTGTGGCTGCTTGTCCTTTGGCTGCATGTTCGCCTGTGGTCGCAGCTGGCGCCCCCATTGCCCTGCGATGGTACACGTTCCCGAACCGATTAGGTATAGTGTCCACAATGTTAAATTGTGTGGGCCAAGCCCATACAAAAGAATAATTCCTTTTAAATCTCAAAGGCCCACTCATGCAAAGGAGGTATGCATGTGAACTTTAGTACCATATTGCTAGTTCTAGGAGAGAAAGACCACCTTAAAAGGGATGGTGCACTCCTAGTCACTTGAGGCATGTGTGGGAGAGAACTAGAGGATCACACGCGCGCGCTCGCTCGCCTCGCCGGGGCGGGGGCACGGCACCTGCGTGAATGGTCCGCCAAAATCGGCTCCAGATGCTTGCGCAGACGCGGCTTCTTTTTGCAGTTTTATTTTCCGTTTCGGTTACGAGTTATGGAGAACGTGCAGGCGTCTTGATCACACGTCCTGTTTTCTCCATAAATACTGAGTCGCCGACTCCATACAAGTTATGGAGAACGTGCAGGCGTCTTGATCACACGTCCTGTTTTCTCCATAAATACTGAGTCGCCGACTCCATACGAGTTATGGAGAACGTGCAGGCGTCTTGATCACACGTCCTGTTTTCTCCATAAATACTGAGTCGCCGACTCCATACAGTATATGCGAATCAATCTAGGGTTTTGCCTCCTCCATCGTGCTGCGCCGTCCCACGTAGTCTACTCCGTCCCGTCCGCCAGCGTGCACTGTCGTTCGGGAGAGCAGGTCTCCGGAACCGTCGCCTTCGAAGTCCTGCACCGGGAGAGGGCGAATAAGCTTTTTGGGAAGCGCTCTGCGCGACTGCTTGCTGTAGCTCTGGCTCGACTTCCTCGTCGTTCGGTTTCGGCGAATCGTCATCGACCTCGTGTCATCCACACCGTGCCTGCAGCGTCAACATCGCCAAACCGGTCAGAACAGAACCATCGGTACGTAACAGTCATGTTCTCCGTATTAGATCTGTTCATGTATAGTTTCCTGGTTTACATGTTTAGATCTTTTATGCCTGTGATGGTTCTGTTATTTTGCGTGCATGATGTCATGATTTATTTATGGAATAAATTGAACCTACATGTGCTTATATTTTCAACACATAACACCAGTGAGTTGAAGAAGTTATTGGATCGAACATGAAATCCAATATATTCCAACAGAGGAGATTATGCATGAGGAATATGAAGTTCTTTGCAGCTGGTACAGAAATAGTTTAATGGAAAGCAGGCTCTATAGTTGATTTTGAACAGAAATGGTGTGAAATATAAATTCCAATGTTTGAGAACTTGCTTTATAACAGCTTGTAGTACTCCTAGCTGGAAAGAGAGATGCTCTAAATTAGATTAGAATGTACATGCTCCATAGAAGGCTTAATGGATGCTAACATGATTCCAAAAATATGGTGTTGTTTCACGTTAGCGTTGTAGTTTATTGTCTTATTGGTTGGAGCATATCCAAAGTGACAAAGACCTGAGTAGTAACATCGTATGTTTACATATTGTTAAAATGTGGCGTTGTTTCATGACAGCATTGTAGTTTATTGTCTTATTGGTTGGAGCATATCCAAAGTGACAAAGTCTGAGTAGTAACATCGTATGTTTACATATTGTTACATGGATTAATGCCTATAGGGACATTTTCTTTGTTAGCAATGATAAGTTAAAATAGCAACTGCACAGGGTCTAGTTCATTTTGTCCATGTATTTTGCTTTGCAATACACGAGGAAGGGGTTTGTTAACTCGGGAAGAGTCAGGAATTTTATAAGCTTTTTGAAAACATGTATTTGGTACATCTAGTTCACAGTTCTCATTTTTTGTAGATAATTGCATGTTTGCTTTGTTTCCATTACCCTTCTCTAGTTTGATCTACTGCAACTTGTTTCAGGGTAGTTCATATACGAAAGTTGCTCAATGCTACATGGTCATACGGGAGAAAAGAAAAGCTATTCCTTACTTTTATAAAGGTTCTGTTCGATTTCCTTCAGGAAGCACTTCTCTTTTAGCAAGCTTGGCATTAAATACAGATACACTCTAAAAATATAATTTAGTTGGTGAAAAAAATTACATCACAAATCTGTTTGTTGTTAGAGAAATACCAGACCCCCTTAATCGGAAAGAGCTGTACAGAAAGGGGTATTACTTCTGTGGCGACCTAAAGGAGTGAAGCTTAATCCATTCTTTTTTACATGTTCTTTGATAATTGAATCAATTTGCGTTCAAATATTCTCATTATATTTGGTTGTTATTGATATAGAGTTATTAGATGCTTGAGATAATTCTATCTGGCATCTCATAATTGATGAACCTTTTCTAAAGACTCCTGAATGTCTGCTTTGTATGTCCAATAGGCCTGATTCCTTCTATGCATTGTTCTTTAAAATAATTACTATATGGCATGATGAGAAAAACAATTTTACTATTAGGGGCGGCCATTCCCATTTGGTTGGGACATTAGGGAGGTTCCAAAAATCTTTAAAAAAAACCATGGATATAAGACACCCTAGGAGTCTAGAAGATGCGCACAGCTTGACGACTGCGCATGACTTCGATGGATTAAGCTTATTGCTTGTGGTCTTGACGAGTGAGTCTGACTTCAATGGATCACCCGTATTGTCGGCCATCGCTTCGTCCCCTTAGGCTCTGATACCGATTGTTGGAATTTTCCTTAATTCTTCTGCTCTCGAATCGTGCGACTACACTTGTAAGTAGGGGTGCTAATGGACCAAAGCCTAGCACACGTCTGGCCCAAGCCCATTATTCTTCTCATTGATCTGTATCCAGTCTGATACAAAAGAAGATAGGTCGAAGCCCAGCACAAGTCCAAATAAAAAGCATGAGCCTTGATCTAGACAGACTTATCTGTATCCAGTTTGATCCAAAAGGAGATAGGTCTAAGCCCAGCACAGGTCCAAATAAAAAGCCTGGGCCTTGATCTGGATAGACTTAGTTGTAACACCCTGACCCTCCACAGGGTCCAAGATGCTACCACCACACCCTTAACAATTCAAAAGTGTTGCTAATTCAACTTTTAGCAGCACCTCCTCTGTTCTTTTTATATCATTACCCACAGGGATCAAACTACAAATAACTGCAAAATAGTTGCAAAGGCAACTAACCTCGTATTTCACAAACCATAACATAAACAAGCTCAGGGTTCCAATGCTAGCAAACTAAACCCTAGATTCACATACAAGCTCAGTATACGACTAAGCTGTTATTTTACAAGTGCAGTGCCAAAAGGACTAACCCATTCCATGCATGTCGTCATCCTTCACCTAAAAACAACGACAAAGCAAAGGTGAGTCCGAAGACTCAGCAAGCACATGATACAACAGTAACATCACTTTAGCAATTCAATCAATTTCATGCACTGTAAGCTGTAAACCCACTCTATAACTGTAAACTGTAAGTTAAGTCTGTGACGGTATACTGTAAATCAACTCTATGTCTGTAAACTGTAACTAATACTGTAACTGTATACTGTAATCGATTCTATGTCTGTAAACTGTAATTCAACCCTATGTCTGTAAACTGTAAATCAATTCTGTAACTGTAAACTGTAAATCACAACTGTAACTGTAAATCTCAACTGTAACTGTAAACTGTAAATCACAACTGTAACTGTAAACTGTAAATCACAACTGTAACTGTAAACTGTAAATCAATTCTGTCTGTAACTGTATCATTTTCTGTCACTGTAATGCAATGCAATATCATGCAATGCATTTGTATGCATCTGTATGTCCTGTAACTGTAGCGTATACCGGTATAGCGGAGCGTCCACCCGTCAATGGACCACTCATTTGCCTACTTCTGTAGGTTTTGTTCCAGAGCACTCCGGACTAGTCATATGACTTCCTCACCGACCTGGTTCTTATTCAAGAGCTCTCCGGACTAGTCATGACTTTCTTACCGACCTGGCTCTTATACATTTTGCATGATGCAATATGCCTCAAATGTGAATGTCTAATCATAAACATTACTCATCAAGGTATGATTAGCACATAATCACATGCATCATCTCATAAATACTGTGAATCATGGCACGGGAACACGAATACCTAATATTCACCACAATTTACTGTTCTACCATTCACTTGCCTGTTAACCTGGCGGACGGTGCGTGGACGGCACCAAACTCGAACCGCCACCTGAACAAGCATTAATCATCTCAATCATCACTCATGCAATACATTCACTTACGAGTAAATAACATCGCTCTAACGTCCAATCGACATAACCCACTCCTGTCTCACCGGGCAACCTCTCATTGACCCGATGCTTAACCAGTCTATAAATTGAGCGATCACATTATTTATACTCGCCGATCAATTTCTACACATTTAATCTCACTTTATCAGTTATACTGTTTAGCCTCAAATTATGCTTTCCTTCTCCCTCTTCTGCCACAGATCGATCAGATCAATGGTGGCAGTACCAATTTCGTCATCCAGGCATTCGTATTAATAAACGATAATTAAATGATCACATGCATCAATTCTAATTATCGACCTATTAATTTATGCCTGACTCGGCAAATAAATAAGGAGAAGGTTTCGAGGCGTTACCCTAGCCCCGAACGACAGGATCGGGGTACTCTTGACCGGATCTGACGAATCTGACGGCAGGTCACCCTTTTCCCTTTTTTTCTCTCTTCTCTTTCTTCCTTTCCTTTTGTCTTCTCTCCTTTTTTCCTTTCTCAGCCAGCCAGCTCTCCTGGCCTTTCCTTTTTTTTCCTTACCGGCCGCACCCCTTCTTCTTTCTTTTCTTCTCTCGCCAGCCCTTGGCTCGTCCTCTCCTCGCTCCACGCCGACGCCTCCCTCTCTTCCTCACTCGACGGCCGGCTCCCCCTCCTTCTTCTTCACTCCGCCGACGGCCTCCCGTCCTCTCTCACGGCCGGCGCGGCCTTATCCCCTCTCTTCTCCCCCGCCGGAGCTCGGCCTTCCCCTCGCTCCCTTGTGCGGCGCGCAGGGGAGCGGCGGAGACAGCGGGCTAGCGAGCGGCGGCAGGAAGCAAGGCGGCAACGAGGGCGGGGCGCGACCAGGGGTAACGGTGACGCGCGCGCGAGCTGAGGGCGGCGGCGGCAGCTGGCGACGGTGAAGCGCGCGTGGGGAAGACGGCGACAAGCGGCGGCGCCGGGCTATTAAGCGGCGGCGCAGGCGCAAGGGGAGAGCGACAGCAACGCAAGGTGAGCTCGGGGAAGAGAAAGCAAATTGGATTTTTGCTTCCTCCCCTCCACCTGGCTCTCTCCTTTAAAGGGTTGGACAACGGGCTGGACTGGGCCGGGCTGGACTTCATCGGCCCAGGTATTACATTAGTACTCCTTTAGCACCACTGATATCTGTCCACTTCTTATGCACCACTGATAGCTGTCCTAAATCAAACAATTTCTCTCACTGATAGCTGAAATAAAATCCTAAATATTGCATGAAATAAAATCCCAAATCAAACAATTTCTCTCATTGATACACCACTGATAGTTTAAATATTATGTAAAAAATCCTAAATCCTAATAGCTGTCCACTTCTGATGCACCACTGATATCAGAAACTTAATCAAACAATTTCTCTCAAGTGCCCAGGCAATCTTAAAAGGATAGCAAAAGAAACAGGCCCAAACATTAGCTGTGTTTACTTCAGTACTGAATATGTTCTGAAGGAAGATTCAAAAAGAAAAAAAGAAAATGAGAATATGTTCTATAAAGCATCAAAATAAGTGAAGGCAATCCAGAAAAAGATCACATGAACAGACTCCCCAACAGTCAAAAGGGCAGTTTTCTGTAAAACTCAACTAGAGTCCCTACTCAATAATCAAAACAGCCTTCCTGCAGTAAGCCACAGTCAACAGGGTTAGTTTTTAGCTTCTTCCTTAAGCACACACTGCCCCCTTCCCTCCATTCAGGCACTGAAAGAAAAGCATGCCAACTTAACCGGTGAAGTTCTAGAGGGTCATAAGGAAAAGAAATCTAGGAAGCAGGAGTTGGAATTGTCCCACATTGCTGACCAAACTCTGTGATTAGCAGTGTGGATTCTAGTCCAAGCAGGAAGGGGATGGTACTCCGTACTCCCGTTTGCACCACTGTTACCTAGCTTTAACAACATAAGATACTCAGTGGACATGCCAGAGGTAATTTTCCTTTCAATGAACGGTGAGTACACAAATATATTTGTATACCCAACTTCGCTTACCCATGTTGTTTTTACACTCACAGGCAATGAAAGAAAACTGATAATTTCAGCTAGATTAGTTCACTTTGTAAACAGAGAACACCCAGGAATGTGCCCAGAATGAAGCAAAACAGAGCGCCCAAAAAATTCAGAAACCGAGCGGCACTGTAGTTCTTACGGCCAGGTAAAGAAATGTGGACAGATTCAGAAAACTGAATTCTCTGGAATTGTATTACTCAATGTCTCAACGAATACAACTGAATGTCTTCAGAATACCTCAAAGACTACTAACTGAATGCTAAATAGTCTAGCACCTAAATCGGATCACAGATCCTTAACAAACGGAAGGACTGACTTCGTGCAAACTGCACGTTATTGACTCATGCATACTCTGTCCGCCTGCTGCGGCATACTCTGCATGCTATCTGAAACTGACTCAAAACCTGACGCTGCAATACAATAAAACTCCAGAGGCACACAACTAGGATTAAGTCCAACATACTCCTCCCTAATCCTGGTGTGTGCCAAGATCGCGAACACTAAGCAAATGTCGCATTGTTGCCAACTTCACCGCCGGCAATGCCTTTGTCAAAACGTCAGCTCTTTGTTCTTCAGTGCAGACTCGCTGAACTTCAATACGTCCTCCTTCAACACATTCTCTAATGAAGTGATATTTAGTGTCAATATGCTTACTTCGTCCATGGAAAACCGGATGTTTCATAAGCGCAATAGCTGAATTGTTGTCAACAAATAACATCACTGTTTTTGGCTCTTCTCCAGTGATCTCTCCAAGCAAACTCCTCAACCAAAGTGCTTGTGCAGCTGCTGCCGTTGCCGCCATAAATTCAGCTTCGCACGATGAAAGTGCCACCGTTTTTTGCTTTTGTGAGCACCAAGACACCAAGCTGTCATTGATGTAGAAAGCCATTCCACCCGTGCTTTTTCTATCATCAAGATCTCCCGCTAAATCACTGTCAGTGTATCCTGTGAGCACCTCCTTTGCTCCTCCTCGGCTATACACCAAACCAAAATCTGTGGTACCCTTTAGATACCGAAGAATTTGCTTCACAACTTTATAGTGCATCATTGTTGGCCTCTCCATATACCGGCTAGCTACTCCAACAGCAAAAGAGAGATCTGGGCGAGTATGTAACAAGTACCTGAGGCAACCAATCATGCGCCTATACTCAGTTGCATCAATAGGCCGGCCATCAACATCCTTGTGCAATTGTGCTCTCTGCTCCATCGGGTATTTTGTGGAGTTACAATCCATCATGCCAAACTGCAGCAATACTTTCTTTGCATAGCCTACGTGTTTGAGTATGAAATGAGACTCTTGCTGTGACACCTCAATCCCAAGATAATAAGACAACAACCCCAAGTCACTCATCTCAAACTCAGCTGTCATCTGCTTCTTGAAAACTGCAATCTCCTTTGGATCACCTCCTGCGACAATAAGATCGTCAACATATACCCCAATTACAACTACTGCCCTTCCTTCTCCCCTTGTGTATAAGGCCTGTTCTTGCACACATCTCCTGAAACCGATCTTCTTTAAGCTTCTATCCAGCTTAATGTTCCACGCCCGCGGCACTTGTCGAAGACCATAAAGAGCCTTGCTCAATTTGAGCACACAATGCTCTTTGTTTTTCACAACAAATCCTTTCGGCTGCGACACATACACTTCCTCTTCAAGCTCGCCGTTCAGAAAAGCAATCTTGACGTCAAGGTGATGAACCTCCCAACCACGGTTTGCAGCTATTGCAAGAATCATACGCACTGTGTCCAACCTTGCAACTGGCGCAGACACCTCTTCGAAATTAACTCCTTGTTGTTGCACATATCCTTTCGCCACTAGTCTAGCCTTGTGCTTAATCACTTCACCTTCCGAGCTCTTCTTCAATTTAAAAACCCATTTAAGCCCTATGGGTTTGTGTCCAGCAGGTAGTGTTGTCAATCTCCATGTTGCATTCTTCTCAATTGACTCCATTTCTCTCATCATGGCCTCCTCCCATTCCGGGTTCCCTGCTGCTTCTCTGTAACAAGATGGTTCTTGTGTTTCTGCAAGCAGTGCCTCACCATCTGAGTCATAGTTGAGTGTAACTTCTGATGTATTCTGGTATACATCTTGCAAACTGCGATATCGGAGTGGACCCTCATCCGAACTGCTAATTTCTGTCAAACTGGGAGTCATTTATTCCAGGGCACGCTCTGTCCCAGTTGGTGTCAAGTGCATGGGATCGGCTAAAAAAATTGGTGATGACCCTGCCGCACGTCCCATGCATGCAGCAACCCGCATCCTCGTCGCTGCGCCTGGTGGCATGGCTGCTGCAGACACGCCTCCAGACTTCGGCCCTGCAGTTTCACTGCTGGGCTGAAACGCAGCAGCAACTAGCTGCATACCGGGCATCTCGCCGCCGGATGCACGTCGCGTGCGCTCCTCGTACGCGTTCAGCCGGCCCACAACCTCCTCGAATGCCAGAGTGCGGAGATCGTAGAATTGCTCAATGCCTGCGATGACATTTAGGAACCGGTCCGGCACTGTGTCAAAGAGCTTCTTCACCAGGGCGGCATCGTCGAGCGTGCCACCCAGGTTACCGTACTTGACGGACATGGCCGCGAGCTTGCCGGCGTACTGATCCAGCGTCTCATCCTCCTTCATGCGCAGCACGTCGAATTTGCTTTTCAACGTTTGCAGCCGCGTCAGGGAGCGTGCCACCCAGGTTACCGTACTTGACGGACATGGCCGCGAGCTTGCCGGCGTACTGATCCAGCGTCTCATCCTCCTTCATGCGCAGCACGTCGAATTTGCTTTTCAACGTTTGCAGCCGCGCCTCCCTGACGCGCTCCGCGCCGACGAACCTCGTCTTGAGACAATCCCACACCTCCTTCACCGTCTTCTTCTTTGCCACCTGCATGAGGAGGTCCTCCGGGAGAGCTTGAAGAAGGTGCGACCGCGCCTTCTTGTCCTTCCTCGTGTCAACGATCGCCCCGGCCGCCGGCTCGATCGCCTCCCACACGCCTTGGTCCTCCATCATCGCCTGAACCCGGATCACCCAGCTGGCGTAATTTGTCGCCGTTAGCTGCGGGTACACGAACTGGCCTCCGCCGCTCTCCCGCACATTCTCTGCTGCGACGAGCGCCATCCGAATTCAACAGGGGCAAATGGGCACTCTAACCAGAAGCTCTGATACCAAATGTAAACAGAGAACACCCAGGAATGTGCCCAGAATGAAGCAAAACAGAGCGCCCAGAAAATTCAGAAACCGAGCGGCACTGTAGTTCTTACGGCAAGGTAACGAAATGTGGACAGATTCAGAAATCTGAATTCTCTGGAATTGTATTACTCAATGTCTCAACGAATACAACTGAATGTCTTCAGAATACCTCAAAGACTACTAACTGAATGCTAAATAGTCTAGCACCTAAATCGGATCACAGATCCTTAACAAACGGAAGGACTGACTTCGTGCAAACTGCACGTTATTGACTCATGCATACTCTGTCCGCCTGCTGCGGCATACTCTGCATGCTATCTGAAACTGACTCAAAACCTGACGTTGCAATACAATAAAACTCCAGAGGCACACAACTAGGATTAAGTCCAACACACTTGGCAGGGATATGGAGAAGATGACTGCTCTTTATCCTTATCCACGGCATTCAGTAGCTCAATTTTAGAAGAAAAATATTCAGGTCTTCCAATTGAACAAGCATGCATGCGGTCGAGGTTGGATTGATTAACTTTCATTACAGACCATCTGCTAAAGAGGCAGAGCTAGACAGCAGCCCTGATATAGATTACCTGTCGTGGCATCCTTGAGGAGAGGAAAGAGGCGGCGGCCATGATAGAAACGACGAAGGCGGAGGCAGAGCTAGAGAGCGGACCTGCACAACACAACTTGCACATGGACTCGTATACCATACGGACTCAAGGAAAGAGGCGGCGGCCATGATAGAAACGACGAAGGCGGAGGCAGAGCTAGAGAGCGGACCTGCACAACACAACTTGCACATGGACTCGTATACCATACGGACTCATTCACTCATACACATATACGACAACCGAGTCGGCAAACTCTACGTATCTTATCCAAACTCAATCTTTCCTACTAAAAATAAACTTTCCTAACCTTGTACAAGATTAAAATCCCAACAAGGGTATTGCGGTCTTACGACCACTCCCAGGAACCGTACAACCACCTTGTAGTCGCTACGATCACTCACTGCAGCCGTACGACCACGTTGAAAAAGCTACGATTGCCTCCTGTGTCGTTACGACTGCTCTGTTAGTTCTCCGACCACCCTGGCAGTCGTTACGACCACGTTGTGACCTCTCCAATCACGTCTCGCTGTTCCGACCACGTAGTTGTAACTTCAGCAGAAGTTACGACAACGTTCACCGCCGCTATGCTGCACTTTCTTCGACCACGTAGTAGACTTGATCATTGTAGTCGCTACTCGATTACGACCACGTAGTGATTCTGTCGACCACGCTGAAAGTTTTATCGATTGTCGTTGTCGTAGCCCTTATGAACACGTTAGCTGCTTCACGACCGTGGTCGTAACTCCTTTACACCACGTCTTCAGCACCTGCGGACACCTCCGCTTGTCGCCGTGGTCATAAGTCATTTATGATCACATCTGTGATCATGATGAACTCGATACTCGATAATTCCCAAAGCCAAACTTCTCTTCTCTTCTTTATTTCTTTCTCTCGATCACACTGATCGCTATGATCACCCTGATCGCTCTCTCTATTTTTCCTTGCCTCTCTTTCGATCATACCGATCGCTTTGGCTTCTTGCTCTCTCTCGGTACAATTCTCTGCCCTATATACCCTATTCTACGCCTATGACTCGGGTTCGACTACGACTATGAAGCGGACTTGAACTCGATAGACTGCCTTATACTCATACTTGAACTCGAATACGACTACGACTACGACTTCCGACTCTGACTTCTAAATGAGAAACAAAATTACAAACTCTAACAATCACCTCCTTAATCTTGTTTCTCTCTCTTGATCACACCGATCTTCTCTCTTACTTCTGTTTCTTCCTTGCATGCTTGCCTGAGCTAGAGCACCTGCTCCCACATCTATCTCTTTGGCCTCGTTTCCATGTCTAGTCATCTTCCACCTGCAGCGCTTGCCCAATCTTTCTCTAGCGTGTGACCTTGCATTCGATCACTGCTCCTGCTCTCCACGCTGTGCTTTCTCCCGCCTCCTTAGGACCCATGCACCAAGACAATGACTGCTTTCTGCTGCACATGTGAGAGCTCCTCCCAAGCTGCTGCTTTGACCTCCCTCATCAGTTGTGTGCATTCTGCTACGACTATGCTTCGCTCCTCTCTGCCTGCATGCGCGCGTCCAGAGTCAGCTGCATACGCGTGTGCACCTCCTGCGCCACTTGCTATGACTACTCCATGTTCGTTGCATGCACCTATGGAGCTGCTGTCTATTGAGGAGTCTACCTCGGCTGCATCTTCATCAAATTTTGGCTTCTCCATGCTGCTCTTCACACAAACCAACTTGCATGTTTTCAAAGAAATCTTGTACAACTGATTTAGAGATTTTTTCACCTTCATCAACAAATCTCTGTTCTTGTTGTACACTCGCAAGAACTATCCTGCAACACCACCCTGAACCCTCTTTCTGTCATCTGCCTAAGACTAAATGTTGTTGCATAGACTTGGTATATAATTATGAGACCATGTGGAGGTCACCCCATGGTTGTGATGAGTTATTGACTTTTGGATTAGAGTTTGTGTAGAGGTTGAATTTGGTTTTGAGAAGTTTGCAAAAGATTACTTCTTGGTTTATCGACTTTGTTGTCTGTCTTGAGTTAGTCTATCTGACGACTTTGTGGTCTGCGAGTGCTTCTATGTGAGTTTTGGAGCTATCGTTGTCTAAGACTTGGTGGTTGGCAGGCTCTATGGCTTCTGGTTTTACGACCTGGTGGTCGGTAGGAGCTCTTACGACCTGGTGGTCGGCAGAGGCTTTATGACTTGGTGGTCGACAGAGGCTTTTACGAGTTGGTGGTCGGCAGGAGCTCTTAAGACCTGGTGGTCGGCAGAAGCTTTTACGACTTGGTGGTCGGCAGAGGTTTTTACGACTTGGTGGTTGGCAGAAGTTTTTACGACTTGATGGTCAGCAAGAGTTCTTACGACTTGATGGTTAGCAAGAGTTCTTACAACTTGATGGTCATAGCTTCTACTGGTCATGATCGATAGTCATAGCTCAATCTGGTTGTGATCGATAGTTGTAGCTCTGCCTGGTTGTGATTGATAGTCGTAGCTCTGCCTAGCTGTGATCGATAGTTGTAAGTCGTAGCAACCAGGTTTGGTAAAGTTATAGCCGTTGTGAGCGATGATCGTAGTGGCTGCTACATGGTCATAGCATTTGTTTCATGGCCATAGCGGCCCGTGTGATGGTCGTAATGATTTGCTGAATGGTTGTAGACTACAGGTAGGACCTCATGGGCTACGAGTACCTCTTGTCTTATGCATCTTAGTAGTCATAAATTTTATTAGACCAGTTGGTTTGCTGAGATTGTTCACTGGGATACATTTTATTTATGCAAATTGATGATTTTTGTGTAATGTGCGATGCTATGTGATGGTTTGCTTGTTGGTGCTGGTTGTAGGACTTCAGAACTAGGTCATGGTGAGGCGTAGGAGGACCGGGACTAGGCACAGGGAGGTGTTGAGGTCCAGAACAGTTAGGGAGACACTGAAGATGATCGAGACTGGTGAGGTGGTTGCAAGCCGGGATGACGAGGAACCGGAGTGGGAGCTACCGGAGATGGACATAATAGGCAACGGTGAGGTGGATCGGGACTAGGCTCAGGAATGAGTCGAGGTCTAGACGGTCAAGGATGCCGGGTGCCGTCATGCGTGAGGAAAAGCACGTGGTGCGCCAAGTGACATGGGTCGTTTGCAAGCGAGGACAGTTCAGTGGGATCTGGATGCGTGAGAGGCTTGACAGCAAGTCTTTAGGGCCACATGTAATCTGCTTTGAGAAGCGTGTGTGAGTAAAACCCGATGTTAGGTGGGATTAACGGGTTATCCCAAGTTTGGACTAATGGTTGGATCCATTAGGTCTAGAGTTCCTTTGTGAGCCTATAAAAAGGGGAGAGGAGGCAAGAGTTAGTTGAGACTTGAGGAAGACTATGAGTAGGTCTGGTGGTGGCTAGCTCTTCCTCCCTCCATGGTTGTTAGGTTAGAGAGTGGGTGTTGGCTCTAGGGTTAGAGCTTGGTCCTCCCAAGGAGAGTGGCTATGAAACCAATCATCAGAGAAATACATCAAGTTTCCATCTACTGCTTGTGTAATTTTTATCTGATTGAGTTGGCTTTGATTTGGTTCTTCCTTTGTTCTTCTTTTTCTTCTGTTCTTCGGTTGTTTCTTTCCCGTTTTGACCAAAGAGGAAGTTATTGCTTATCTTGTTGATGATCTGACTTGCTGTGTGTTGTGGGAGCTTGCTCAAAGCCATCTTGGCTATTCTATTCCCACGGGCATGGTCTGATTATCCTTTCGATTTCATGGTTTGGGTTCTTGTGTGCGCTTAGTGAAATCTCGTAAAGCTCTCAATCTGGTTGCTAAGTTTTCAATTAAAGATTAGAGCAACCTCTTGAGATCTTAATCATGTTGTATACAAAGTTTCATCGCCAGTTGATCTCTTAGTCAAAAGTTTTGTGGAGTTTGGATCTAGTGGTCATGCGCTCTCTGCTTTCCTCTGTTCTTCCTTTGCTGTTAAGACCGCCTCCAGATTCGACCACGGTCAAGTCTGACTGTATCGCTTTTCGTTTAGACCACGTTCAGACCATTCGATCTCTTCTCGTTATTTCGTTGAGTCTGAATTAAAGAAGTTGGAAGTTAGTAAAATCTTGGTCTGGAACATCGATTGGTTTTATGATCACATTGGTTTCGACCACGGTCGAGTTCCAAGCTAAAGCATGTTGTTTACGACCACGCAGTAACTTCCGAGTGCTACTAGTTCTTCTATTTTTGGTTTGTATCTGAACTAAAATAGTCACAATGTTCACTGCCTGAAATCTTGATCGCCTTTATGATCACGTTGGTTTCGACCACGGTCGAGTTTCAGATCGCTTTGCACTGTCTTCGACCACATTCAGATCTTTCGATTACTTCGTGTTCTTCTATTGAATCGGAACTGAAGTATTTAGTAGACGTTGTACTCTTTGGAACGTCGATCAACTTTATGACTACGTTGGTTTCGACTACGGTCAAGTTCCAGATGGCATTGCACCAGTATCGAGAGCATTCATTCTTCTGACCGCTTCGTTTCTTCCTAGCACATGATGTTTCGGACCATTCACAGATCCTTGCTCTCTTTGGATGGTTTTTGAGCTGAATCGATCACGCTGATTGCAGATCATTCGTTGGCCTTCGACCTTGTTGGTTGTTCGACTACCTATTGGTTTACGACCACGTTAGTTACGACCACATTGATCTTTTGATTGCAGACTGGTTTTGACCACATCGGTTGTTCGACCATCTGTTGGTTTACGACCATGTTGGTTATGACCACATTGATATTTTGGTTGCAGACTAGTTCTGACCACGTCGGTTGTTCGACCACCTGTTGATTTATGACCACGTTGATCTTTTGGTTGCAGTCTGATTTTGACCATGTTGGTTGTTTGGCCATCTCATTGGTCTACGACCACATTGGTTACGACCATGTTGATCATTTTGATTGCCGACTGGTTCAGACTACGTTGGTTGTTTGACCACTCATTGTTGTTCGGCCATGCTATTTACGACCATGTTGGTTTCAACTGCACCCATTTTCGATCACGTTGATTTTGGTCTGGTTTTCAACTGCACCCATTTTCAATCACGTTGGTTTCAACCACTCAGTGTTCTCTCTATTGCTCTGGTTTTCCAAGAGTGTTTTCAACCCCTAGTCTTCATAGCTTAGTAGCTATCAGAGAAAAGGGTTAAGTGAATATTTGGAGAGAATTTGAAGGCACCATTAACCCTCCTCTATTGCATGTCTGGTCCTACAATAATAAATTCATGTCAACAACTTCTTATCTCCATTCTTACATTGCAACATCATCGTCCCTTTGCCTTTTATCTCCATCATGGAGCCGTCGCCAAACTTGACCTTTAGGTCTTCTTGTCGAGCTTATGAAACATGGAGCGATATCCCGTCATGTGGTTGCTTGCTACATTGTCCAAGTACCACTGATCTGTGTGATCATGGCTATCTTCCTTCGTGTGTAGTTTTTGAACTATGTTCTCCTTAAGCACCATGATTGGTGCCTTTTCAACATATGAGGAGAGAAGCACTAGCGATTCGTCATCTTCTTCTTTGTTTTTGGTGAGGTTCACCTCCCTGTCCTTCTTCTTGCTTCTGCAATCCGAAGCATAGTGCACAAACTCGTTGTAGTTGAAACACTTTATATGGCTACGACATCCTAACGCGTAATGCTCATATTTGCCACATTCAAAGTACTTGACATGTGACTTATCACGAGATCTTTCACCATCGCCTTGCCCAACCTTGTCTCTACGGCCACCCATGCCTCCTCAGTCACACTGGCCACCTCGATCGTGCCACCTCCTGTGGTTGTTTGATAAGCCACAACCGTCTCTCGGATCTCCCTTTACTAACAACGCCTGCTCGTTCTGAGATCTCTGCTCATTACGTGACTGAAACCCCTTCAGTAACTCCTCATACGCCTTGAGGGAGCCTGTGATCTCCTCTATCTTCTTGTCTGTTGGATCGAAATTGGCAACAGAGGGGGTGAATGTTGCTTACAAAAATCTTTCCCCAAAGTATCCACTAAGAGACTTTTCTCACAAATTGCTATAGAAGCAATGATGAGAATAACTTAAACTTTCTGGAACCTTAAATACGCAGAAGTGAAAGCGAGACGAAGAACAAGCGAGATTCTCCTCTCCGATAGCTATGATAAGCTAAGAAGTGGATGAAATATGTTCTCTGGAACCTTAAAACTACAAATCCATTAGAGGGACAAAATAACGGAGAAGAACCAAAGCAAGACGAAAAATCACAGCAGTTCAAAAACCTGGCCAGTCAGACCTCTCTGTAATGGCCGGTTAGACCGCTCGACATGGGCCGATCAGACCGCCCTGTTAACGCCGGTCTGACCGCTGCCTCTACCCTGGTCTGACCGCCGGCCACCATGCGGTCTGACCGCCACAATCAATCCGGTCTGACCGCCCCTCGAATTTCAGAACAGACAACAGGCTGAATTTTTCAGACAAACTTGGGAATTCCAGACAGCAGAGAAATTTAGGATTTCCCTCTGGTGTTCTCAGCCCAGAACAGCAAGACACCAAACAAAATATCAAAGGGAACTTAGGGAACCAAGAGAATCCATCTCAAGAACAAGAATTGAAGATTTTCACTAAAACCTGAAAATAGAATGGTGAATGAGGTAAAATCCCAAATTGACCATCATTCACAAGTCCTTTGATCATGAGCTTTTGCAATCAGCTTAGCAAAGTTCTTAAGACTTGTAAACCCAAATATCATGCCAACTTAAAAGGAGAATCAAGGGGGGCCAAAGAACCTCTGTTGAGAAACCCTAGAAAAAGGTGAATCAGAGGAGTTTGAGTTACAGAAATCTGAGATTAAAAATGGTTTGCTCTCAGGAGTGACTAGCCAAATGGGTTTTGAGCATCTCCTAGTTCAAAGCAACCCATTTTACTACTCTTTGCTCAAAGAAACAACTCAAACATCAAAAAGAAGAAAACAAACAGTGAGAAGAACGAACTGAGAAAAATGGCAAGCACGAGAGATAAACTTCAGAGGATCCATTCCTAGTGAAACAAGGATTAATAGAAGTCCCCATACATGATTCCCTACAGAGGAATGATTACATGGAGTATCAACTCATTCCATCTCTCCCAAACTCAAGACACTCAAGAACTCTCAAGAGCAAGAACACACACGAGAGAACATGGTCAACAGGCAAAACAACCTCTCCTGCTCTCACCCACTTCTCAACAACTAAAGCCCAAAACCAAAAGAAACTCCCAAAGCCATCAACCCCTCTTCCAAGCCATAATCTATGCAGGAGACAACCACCTATTTATACCCTTTGCATAATGGGTTCACATTTGCTTTGCCCATTAAGCTTTTGCACTTTACCCACTAACTCTAACCAAATCCACTTCCTTTAGTGCAGCTTTGCGTATTCACCAAAACGCCCCTCCTGCACCTTCCGGGAAGCTTCCTCATTCCTTGCCTTTCAAGCCTCGCAACCACCTCGAGTCCTCGCCGTCTTCGGCACACCTCGACCGCTCTAACATTGTGCCAAACCATCTCAGGTAGCTACCCTCCAAATGGTTTTAGATTTCGTTCACCGAGCACCGAGCACCAAGATATTAAGTTTTTCCTTTTTCCTTCCCGACGTCGTTCAAACGTCGATTGCACCATCTCCGATGGGTTTCTGGCCGAGCCGACAATTTTCCTAGCTTCGCCAAGCCGTGTTCTAGCCTGTGCTCACCCTACTTATCCATGTCCTATGCCCGAGTTTTATTCCTCTCTCCTACCCATGTCGTTGTTGCCGCCCGTGCCGTCACCGTGCTTCGTTTAGCGTGCTGTCGCTTCCTATGTGTGCCTTGGGTCCCTACCAATCCATTTTGCTAGTTAGATTCATCTCCCATGCCTCCTCTCGCCAGCGCTAGCCTCCGTTCCAAAAATTCAGCTCCCGGGTGAACAGTAACCTCTGGTATTTTTCCAGTATTTTCTCGCCCGGCAAACTTTAGATCGCTCGTTCTCCTTCGTCCTAACTCCGATTGACCCGATTCTTTTTCCTAAATTCATGTAAAATTGAGATCTACCTTTTGGTTCTGGTTTTAAAGTTTTTTTGGTGTTCATTTGAATTTTATTTGAATTTATTTTTGTGTTTCGTTTCGCTTTCTCTCTCGTTAGATCACGCGTTCGAAGGAGCTGAAGCAAGAGTTGAAGATCAAGAATTCCTAACTGAGCAAGGCCAAGGCAAGTCGTGTGCTTTGATCATGTTGAACCTAGTTTTCAAATCTATTATGTATTATTTTGTTTTAAATTATATCATGCATCGCTATTTTATTATCAAACCCTTGTATTGGTAGCTATTGTCCAATTTGATTATTCCTCCTTGATAAATTGAATACCGTGATTCCATTGTTACCATAGGATGGGTAATTATTTAGTGATACAATATTAGTGGTCACATGGGGTGTACGTTTAATTTGGTTAGCCATGCTTATTGCTAGTACGTTGGGTCTATCATCACATGTGTTAATTAATCTTGACTTAATGATATATTGAAACGTGGTGGTCAACCACAATTATAAAATTTGTGTGCCATGACATGGGTAGTGTCATTGGTGTTGGTTATACAAAATTGGTTTTCACCTAGGCGAATGATCGTGCAGTAAAGGGGGTGCAGGTTGCACATGGGATGTGGATGCTTCGCCTGGGTAAATCTAAGGACTTAACTTTGTGCGCCATTGATCTGAGCCTTACCGTACAACCACATGTCTAGTATGGGATAGACCTAGCTGATTAACTTACGATAGTCTAATTTAGGTGCCACCAGTGGAAAGTGGGTGCCAGGGATTTACTGGTTATTCACAGTGAGGGACAGGGATTTACTGTACTCATATGGCGCAAGAGGGGGCTTCGGACTGGGTGGATTTAACCCTTCTGCGGTGAAACCTCAGCGGGTGGTGTCTAGCTAGACTAGAGTGAGGTAAAGGCTTTGTGATAATTTATCTGGGTCTCATGCCTAAGGAAGCATGCTGGCTATTAAGATAACTTATCTCTTGTGGGTAAAGTTGTGCAACCTCTGCAGAGTGTAAAACTATTCGAATAGCCGTGTCCTCGGTCATAGACAAAGCTCGGTGATTTCACACGAGGGGTAGAGTTTTCATAAAATCTTGGTTGGGTTAAGTGAATGGGTAGTTCACTGGTGGTTCATTATGTGAATCTTGGTTCGTTGGTGATTCATTGAAGTGAATGACCAGTTTACTTGTGGTTGGTCTCAATTCCTTTGATTAATTACTTATTATCATTTTCTAAAGTTCGTTTTTCAATCTATTTATTATATTTACTTTAAATTGTTGCTTTATGCAAAATTAACCTTTCAGCCATCCTTTGGTAAGCCTTGCTTACTATATTGCATTCTTTGTTACAAACGACTTGCTGAGTACTCTATGTACTCACAGCTTCATCCATATTTGCTCAGTTGAGGAAGAAGAACCGGTCCAGCAGGAGGTACCTGGAGGAGGATACTCCGACGACTTCGCGGATTAGGACTTTGCTCCCCAGTCGATTGCCTGTGGGCATGTCGAATGGCTACTACGCTTATTTCTGGTTTTTCCGCTGCTAGCTTCTTTAAACCTTTCAGGCTATTAATTGTAAGCTTGGCCATAAGGTCGTACTCTGATAAATATTAATAATATTTGAGTCTTTTCCTTGTAAATCGTGATATGGTTGATGTTTCATCTTTGTTTATATTGTGTGCACTAGCGTGATCCTGGACTAGTGCAGAATACACAGGAGAGTCCGGATTTGCATATTCGGGTCTCTACAGAGGTGGTATCAGAGCTATATCGACTGTAGGACGGAGCCCTAGTTAGAGTGGTCGAATTAGCAAGTTTTTAAAATTTATTTTCTAAATCAAATCAACCAAATGATTATCTAGTAATTATTTATTCTTACCTCATTCTTAGGATTCTTACTCTTTGCCTCCTCTGAGAACTTGTTTTCAAAACTAAATTTAACTTCTTATCCCTATAATGTCCATAGATGTCTCGAGTGTCCCTCCATCAAAGTGAAAGATAGCATGGAATTCTTCAAGCTGTGCTGTGAAGTCTGGATCAAGGAAGCACCCAATATGTCAAGAAAAGATCGAAGATTATTGTGAAGATTAGGAGCCATTAGATTTGAACCTTGTTATAGTTTTAGTATCGTGTAGATCGTCTTGCTTCTTATTTGCCGTTGTGTGAGATGTGAGCTGCAGTTTTGCTTCTAGCATTATGATGCAGTCATGTCAAAATCTTTTTGTGGAGTTTGTTGCTTCTTTTGTTAGCCTTTTCGGCTAAGTGTTTGCTTAGTTTAGGTTGCCATTAGAATATCCCCCTTAGACGAGTTTACCGCTTACTTTTGCTATTCCCTCTTACCTATTGAGCCTTGAAGAGTCTCATCATGAGATGGAAGAGTCTCGCAAGTGGAAGATGATTCACCAAAGAGTTCAGTCGCAATTGTCACAAGGAATCAGATTCAACACATACCAGCCAGCTCGTGTACCGCAACAGTCAGAGTTCAGGACTTCAACTCCAATGCCTCATCATGTTGTTTTGGGACCACGCACTATCAATGTCAGCAATCAGCCTCAGAGGGACAGAAGCCCAGTAATTCCATATAATTGTTTCAAGTGCAAAGAGTCAGGTCATTTCGCTCGCAAGTGTCTGCAGAAGCGTCAAGGAATCACGCCAATTCCGTTCAACCATGGAAGTACCCCGCCAAGACTTCAGGAGTAAGCCGTGGAACATCGTCAGGACAAGGAAGCCAATACCTCAGAGTGTTTCAAGGGGAAGCCTCAACAACGTCGTCTCCAATGTCGCACCTGGTAACCTATTCTTTTAGTGAGCCTGAATCTCGGGGTCGAGATTCCGTTTAAGGGGGGAGGTTTGTAACATCCTGATTTTCAGAGCCTTTTTGAAGTTTTCAAAATAAAATTCACCATGTGGATTTTTCTGGAATTAATTAAAACTTAATTGGAATTTTTATTAATTAAAAAGATTTAATATGCTTAAATAAAACATTAATATTTGTTAAAAATATTTTATTTGTGTTCCTTGAGTCACAAGGAATTTTTCTACATTTTTTTGGATTTTTCGGAGTTTGTCTGAGCTCAATTTTAAAATTTCCAAAAAAAGAGGAGAGAGAATGAACTGTCACGCGTCTTCCCCGCGCGAGAGATCGATCGATCCAGCTCTCTCTGTACCGATCCAGCTCTCTCGGTACAATTTCCTTCTGTTTTTCTCTCTCTTCATAACTTCCAATCCGGACCTCATCTCAATGTCTTCCTAAAAGGAAAGTTGTGCCAAATCACGCAGGGAATCCATCCCAGCTGGCCTCTTTCCGTTTTGTTCATCCGTTTGCCTTTTATCTCCTATTTTTTTGAAACGGACTCTAAACCAAAATCCACGAATTGGAGTCGGTTTCTATCTCTTCCAAGCCTATAAATACGACCCCTTGACCCCCTAAACCCATCCCAAGCCGTGCCAAGTCCCCTCAAAGCCCAGGACGCCGTCGGCACCGAGCCCCTTCGGTCCCGAATTTGCTCGTCGCGTCTCGAGCTATCCGGTGAGTTTTTTCGTGATCCTTTCACGTCACATTATGCCATCATGTACCATCTACCTTCTTGCCAAGTTAATTTGGTTTGCGACCACGTCTTCTCGCTCTGTGATCATAGTCATAACTTGCTTATGACCACATCTTCAGCACCTGTGGACACCTTCGCTCACCACCGTGGTCGTAAGTCATTTATAACCATGTCTGCGATCATGATGAACTCGATAATTCCCAGAGCCAAACCGCTGTTCTCTTCTTTATTTCTTTCTCTCGATCACACCGATCGCTACGATTACCCTGATCGCTGTCTCTATTTTCCCTTGCCTCTCTTTCAATCACGCCGATCGCTTTGGCTTCTTGCTTTCTCTCGATACAATGCTCTGCCCTTTATACCCTGCTCTATGACTATAACTCAGGTTCGACTACAACTACTACTTCTACGACTATGAAGTGAACTCAAACTCGATAGACTAACTTGTACTCGTACTCAAACTTTAATACGACTACGACTTCCGACTCTGACTTCTAAATGAGAAACAAGATTACAAATTCTAACAAAGGGCATCAGCAGTGAGACAACCAGGCTGCAACAGGGGTAGCGAGCGGCCGGGCTTCTGTCGAGGTAGGGAGCGGCGGTGTTTTGTCTTGTTGAGCTACCTCCCATCCCTCAGCAAAGGTGCACTGCATGGTAGTTATTGTTGTGGCCGAGGCTATGCAGCACCAATATAGCCACGTCGTCGTCATTGTTGTTGTTAGCAAATTGCTTCAGCCGCAACTCTGCTCCCAGCCGCTCTGTACCTACAGACTGCAAACTGAGAAATGAAACCCCTTTGTGTCATGCCAGTTGATGAACAGTCACTGCAAGGAAGTGGTGTTTCGGTGGACAGAACAGAGAGCAGATTTCAGAGAGAATGCAGATCGATTGTGCCACACCAACCAACTGTGAATTTTCTGTTTTTTTCTTCCTTTTATTGCTCACTAACTACATGAATCAGTTACATACGAAATAGTGGCCCGATACTCCCTTTGGATCACGCAAGATCAGAAATATTTGGTCCACCAGCTGAACACATTCAGAAACACTACGTGCTGACAGCATTAAGGAAAAACTACATGTAGAAACCAGCAAAGCTAAAAACTATGCAAAGTGCTAAATGAAATTAAGTAACAATCACTCCCTAATTTCATTTCACTTCTGCTATCCTGAGCTTACTTCCCATCTCTAGAAAACGTACTCACCCAAGTGGCTTGGTGAGAATGTCAGCTAATTGATTCTCCAAGTTGATGAAGTTAATCTCAATCTTCTTCTCTTTGACACATTGCCTGATGAAGTGATATCTTGTATCAATGTGTTTGCTTTGATCATGATAAACAAGATTCTTGGAGGGTGCTATTGCAGATTTATTGTCCACCTGCAGCTTGATGCTTCCAGCCTCCTCCTTCATCATATCTGCAAGTAACTGAGCAAGCCAAATACCCTGACAAGCTGCAGTAGTTGCTACAATATACTCCACTTCGCAAGATGACAATGCTACCACTTTTTGTTTTTGCGATTGCCAACTGACCGGATTACTCCCCAACAAAAAAGCCACTCCCGTTGTACTCTTTCGGTCATCTAAATCACCAGCCATATCCCTGTCACTAAAGCCATTCAGGTGAAATTCTTAACCATTATTCCTCCTGTAGTGATAGCCATAAGCTAATGTACCCTTCACATAATGCAATATGTGTTTCACCGCCCCCATGTGCTCTATTGTATGTGCCTCCATAAATCTGCTAACATATCCAACCGCATATGCAATATCCGGTCTAGTATGTACTAAATACCTCAAAATACCCACCAAGCTCCTGTAAAGCATTGCATCAACAAGTGAATACTTACTGTTTTTACTCAGTTTCAGCCTTGTGTCCATGGGGGTTTGGCAAGAATTGCAGTTACTCATGCCTGCTTTCTCCAAAATTTTGAGTGCATATGTTGACTGAGTTAGAGTGATCTCTCCTTCCCTTTGCTAAACCTGTACTCCTAGGTAATAGTTCAACTTTCCCAAATCACTCATGCTGAACAACCTTTTCATTTCCAGCTTGAATTCTTGAATATATTCATGGTGAGGCCCCAATATGATAAGATCGTCAATGTAAACACCCACTAGCAGAAATGAATTGTCTTTACCTCTCCTATACAAGGCATGTTCACTGGAGCTTTTATCAAAACCGAGTAAGGTGAGAGCTCCATCAAGTTTTGCATACCATGCCTTGGAGCTTGGCGTAGTCCGTACAACACTTTGTCCAACTCAAGACTTTGTGGGGGTTGTTTTGATCAACAAAACCTGGTGGTTGAAGTACATATACTTCCTCTTGAAGCTCTCCATTCAAGAATGCGGACTTCACGTCCGTGTGGTGAGCTTGCTACCCGTGGTTTGCTGCTAGAGCAAGCATCATCCTTATCGTTTCTATTCTTGCTACAGGTGCGAAAACCTCTTCATAATCAATACCTTGCTACTGGACGTAGCCCTTTGCGACGAGTCGAGCCTTGTGCTTCACCACTTCTCCCCGATCATCATGTTTGACCTTGAAAATCCATTTTAGGCCAATCGGTCAATGCCCTGCCAAAAGGTCGACCAAGCACCATGTATGATTGTCTTCTATTGAGTTGATTTCTTCTAGCATTACTTGCCTCCACCACCTCTGTTTCTTAGCCTCTGAGAAAGACTCTGGTTTTTCAGCTGCAAGGAGGCACATCTCACTGAATGAATCAATCAATTCATGTACTGCGGTGCTGTCCTACAAGTTCTGCAACGTCCTATAGCACCTCAGCCTCTCCTCTGAAGTCGGTGAAGCATCCTCCGGTGGTGTGGCCCATTCAACTCCAGCTGGAGTGTGCACCGAGGGGAATGGTGCAGCTCCAGCCAGAGGTGTCTGCTACTTTTGTTCCCCTCTAGATTGAGCCGGAGTTGGTGCCAAGGAATGTGTAGGAGCGTCACTCCCAGGCTCCTGTGCATCGGCCTGGAGATCAACTGCATTGTGATGAGAAGTATAATGGACTGTGAACATTCCACCCGGTGCCAATTCTCCTTGATCATCCACTACTTTGCCCCAGTCCCAATTCCTCTCTTCATCAAATACAACATCATGGGAAACATGTATCTTCCTTGTCATAGGGTCATACATCCTGTAAGCCTTGCACCCCTCCTCGTACCCGATGAAAACCATAGGCATGCTACAATCATCCAATTTCATTTGATTTGGTTTCACTATCTTGACATAGCCAACATACCCTAATGTGCGGAAGTGATGCACACTTGGGCATCTTCCAAACCAAGCCTTAAATGGTGTCTTGCCATCTAAGCTCTTCATGGGAGATCGGTTCAAAATGCAGATAGCAGTAGCCACCGCTTCACCCCCAAAAACAACCCGGCACTCCCTTTGCCTTCAAGATACTTCTTACCATGGCAACTACTGTTTGATTACGTTGTTCAACAACACCGTTTTGCTGCGGGGAGTAAAGCGCTGTCAAATGGCGTGTCACTCCTAGATCAAACCAGTATTGGCCAAACTCAACTGAGGTGAACTCCCCTCCCCGATCAGTCCGGAAAACTTTGAGCTTGCAACCACTCTCCAATTTTGCATGTGCCTAAAACTTCTTGATGGCGCTAGCAGCTTATACCGAGTCAAATCATCCACAAGCAACAAAAAATACCTCCAGTCTCCAGGTGTGGCTGGTGTGATTGGGCCACACAAATCACCATGCATGAGCTCCAAGTGATCATGAGCATGATAATCAGCCTCCCGTGGAAAAGAAACTCGGCATTGTTTTCCAATGAGACAGCTATCACAGACCTGCTCCACAGCCTGAATAGTTGGCAACCCACGACCATGCCTTGCTGCGCCAATTTGCGAAGTGACTGAAAATTGAGGTGGCCATAGCGTGCATGCCAGCGCCACGCCTCGTTTGTGCACCTTGCTGCCAAACACATAGGTTCTGCCAAAGAAATATGGAGAGCATACAGACGAGAAAATGCCCTCTTTACCTTGGTGAGGGGCTTCCTCTGCTGATCCCAGATCATGAGGGTCCCTCTTGGATGCTCACTTGACAGCCATATTCATCAAGTTGGCCGATGCTCAGAATGTTTCTTCGGAGCTTTGGGATGTAGTAAACACCGGTTAAGATGTGGTGTTCTCCACTATTCAGCTGTAACAGCACTGAACCCTTTCCGCATATCTCAACAATGGAATCATCACCAAATCTCACTTTGTAGGATCGGAAATGGCAACAGAGGGAGGCTGAATGGTGCCTTTTATAAACGCCCCCAAGTATCCACAAACAAATTCCCTCTCCGATAGCTATGAAAGCTATGAAAAGGAAGATTCATGCTCTCTGGAGATTTATGACACACAGACGAGACAGCGAGACAAAAGCACTGAAGCAAATCAGGCAGCTGAAAACAAGATCAGAGAAAATATATCCTGACTGAAAACAAACTGAGCCGAAATTAATCTATTACCGAAACAAAAACTGGAGAGAAAATCCTCAAGACAATTGGCAAGGAGTAGGACATAGGGCAGCTAAACAGAGAAGCCTGGCCAAAACACAGAACAAATTGAAAAGACACAGCCAACAACAAGAACTGCTGACATAAGAGCAACATGCAGCACAGCCACCAGAGGGCTGGTCTGACCGGTGGAGAAAAACCGGTCTGACCGCTGCATTACAGCCGGTCTGACTGCCGGTTCTCCACCGGTCTGACCGGAGCAGAAGCCTGAAACTGCGCAGAAATCAGCAGATGACATTCCGGTCTGTTCTCAAGAGAAATGGCTGTCAAAACGCTGGAGAAAAGCCAGTCCAACTGATACCCGAGAGCAGAGAAGCAGACCCTGGCCGAAAATCGGCAAACTGAAAAAGCACAAGCTGAAAACCGAAAGATGAAAACTTGAGATTAATGCAGACTGCCGAAAAACAGAAATTGCTGCGAATTTGTTTGCTCTTTTCAGGTCATTTGATCTGAACCTTAAACTAAATAACACATTGAATCCAGAGAGAAGAGAATGCAGGCAAAGAACTTAATCACAAAAGAAAATCCTGAATTTGCTGAAAACTGACAGCAAGAAGAGGAGAATTCAAATTTCTTGAGATTCTCTAGTCTTTTGTTCATGAGGCTTCACATTTCCACAAGGAATGACCTCTCAACTCGAAAGCACAAATCATTAGCAACCATTTCACTGAGAAAATCAAGAATCTCAACCTCCCCTGCCTCCAAACCCTAGAAGCTCAAAACAGAGGAATGAGAGGATTTCACTAGGAGATGAGAATACTCATGATTTTTGCAAATGCTCTTGGAAATGAACTGGTCGCTTGACCTTGAGACAATTCCCATCACAGAGCATAAGAACTCCATAGCAACTAATCAAGAATCCATAAAAGAATAGCCATAGAGGAACAAATACCAGTGAGGCAAAACAGGAATACCACAGGAAGAAACCAAATCAACTTAGGGACAACATTTCTCATATTGATTAGAGATGAAAGATTACAAACAGAGTTCTACATCCCCATACGCAATTAAGGAGAAATAGTACCCTCTCACTACATGCTTGAGAGTGGAACACGCGCACACACACACAAACTACTGCTCAAGCTCACTATGTTTACTCCAGACTTCAGCTCCTCACCTCAAATAAAAGAGCTCACACCCACAAATGGGAAATCAAGAAGAGGCAGCCCTCTTCCACTCCCAAAACACATACACAAGAGGCAATGGTCAAAGCATCAGGAGACTTGGAGGGAAAAACAACCCTTTTCACTCCAAACCCTAAACCCTTTCAATTTGACCTTCACAGCCACTAACGGGTCTCCAACCCATTATCTTCAACCGATCCTGCTTCCAATTTTGCAGCCTCGCGTATTTTACCGAAATGCCCCTACCATAACTTCCTGGAAGCTTCCTGTCGTCGCACGACCGCACCCGGCATCCTGACCGTCTGGACCTCAGCTCCTCCCTGAGCCTAGTCCCGATCCACCTTGCTGCTGCCCGTCGTGTCCACCCGACTCCGACCGACTGGACCTCCGACTACACCTGAGTCTAGTTCTGGTCTGCTCTGTCGTACACGACTGCAACCGACATCCAACCGTCTGGACCTCCGACTCCTCCCTGAGCCTAGTCCCGGTCCACTCGTCGTTGCCCGTCGTGTCCTCCACCGGTAGCTCCAGCTCCGATTCCTTGTCTTCCGACTCGCAACCACCTCAACAATCTCGATCATCTTCGGCATCACCGACCGTCTAGACCTCAACACCTCCTGTGCCTAGTCCCGGTCCTCCTTGCCTTACCATGACCTAGCTCCAAGGTTCTGCAGTCACACAGACAAGCAAACCGTCACATAGCACCGCACGAAACAGCGTAATCAACAAAAGCATTAACGAAAGGTATTCAAACCTAGAATACCCAAAACAAACTCAAACTCTCTAGCACAACCGTCAATTACTCATCACAAACATGGGGACACCTCCACATGGTCTCTCACACTTTTCCCCCTTATGGCCATGTCCAGCTTTGCAAAGTTACTTTCTGAACCGCTCATATGGTTTGAGGTTCCGGTGTAAAGGTGCCAAAGGTCATCACGCAAAGCATCCTCCTGACCGAGATAATCCTGTGCATGCTCTTCATTAAGAATGACTTCTCCTTGTTGTTACTCCTTGATCTCAGTGAGTGCACATACCTCTGCCATAAGAAGTGTGGGTTCCTCCTCTAGTGCTTGAGTTAGATTTGCGTGCTCTTTTCTTTAATGACATGGCTTGTGACATTCTCTGGCGAAATGCCCAAAATTATTGCAATTAAAGCATTTTACCTTCAACTTGTCGCGCTTGCCGGCCGAAATTGCAGCAGGTTTCCATTCGGGTCTTGGCTGCCCCCCATGCTTGCACTAGTGTGATCCCATTTGGATCCCTGTCCCTTTGCACTAGTGGAGTGTGGAGATACCTGCTGCTTATTTCTTAATTTTGCCACCCACTCCTCCTTAGTGAGCAGTAGCCGGCTCCCACCATCTCCACCTTCACAAGTATCCCATCGATCTTCAACAGCCTTCAGCCGCCCTGTTACTTCCTCGACTGTCATGGAGTCAAGGTCAAGAAATTGCTTGATGGAGATAGCCACCTGCGAATATTTCTGCGGCACAACCCGCAAAAACTTCTTGACAACTTGTCCTTCCTCCAAAGGATCTCCCAAAGAACGTAGATGATTTACCAACCCTATTAAACGCATGGAAAAATCATCTACAGTCTCCATATCCCTCATGTGAATGGACTCGAATTCACGTGTAAGGTCTGCATCCTTGCCTCCCGAACTCAATCGCCACCCATATGCATCGTGCGGATGACCTCCCACGCCACTTTCGTCGTGTTCTTCACTGCCAAAGAGGCCAACATCTCAGTTGGGACAGCCTAAAGAATTGCGGCAAGGGCCATCCGGTCCAGGCGATACTCGGCGCCACCCAGCTCGATCGCCTCCCAAACTCCCTGAGCCTGGAGATTGACCCTCATCAAGAGAGCCCATTCTTGGTAGTTGGTGTGTGAGAGAGTCAGATATCGAAGCGTGACCCCGGCCTCTTTTGGCGCCGTTTGCGCCACCACGTCCTGGCCATCGCCGAGGACAACCGCGTAATGGCCACTGCTACCGAAGGATCTCGTGGCCGGAGGAGACATCGATCTTGACCCACGTGGCATCTACGCAGTCTTCATGACCAGCTCTGATACCAATTGTTAGCAAATTGCTTCAGCTGCAACTCTGCTCCCAACCGCTCTGTACCTACAGACTGTGTCTTGCCAGTTGATGAACAGTCACCGCAATGAAGTGGTGTTTTGGTGGACAGAACAGAGAGCAGATTTCAGAGAGAATGCAGATCAATTGTGCCGCACCAACCAACTGCGACTTTTCTGTTTTTTCTTCCTTTTATTGCTCACTAACTACATGAATCAGTTACATACGAAATAGTGGCCCGATACTCCCTCTAGATCATGCAAGATCCGAAATATTTGGTCCACCAGCTGAACACATTCAGAAACAACACGTGCTGACAGCATTAAGGAAATACTACATGCAGAAATCAGCAAAGCTGAAAACTATGCAAAGTGCTAAATGAAATTAAGTAACAGTTTTAGCCAGCAGTATAGCTTCCATCAGCGGAGTATCAGAGGTGATGATTGCCGTGGGGACAGCAGCATCCGACAGAGGTGTTGCAGTAGCCCTTGGCGAAGTGTTGAGGCAAGGCTGTAGTGTGGATGACAAGGGCATGGACGTCTTGGCAGTCGCCTGGTCCAGGGGGGTGTCTCGCTGCGGCTAACGCGCCATGGTCAGCCCATGATTCTGTTGTGCGAGGCCCGGTGTCCGTAGAGCAGTGTAGGATAGCGGGGCCCTGGAGCACGAAGGCTGATCATATCCTATTCCAAGGGCCATCATCCCATTGCGTACTGTCGGTTTAGAGGAAGCTAATTTGCCTAGCAAAGCTAGGCTTTTTTGGGCAGCCTTGAGTCAGCTGGTCCCTCCGACTTTGCTAATTAAGATGGCATGACATTGCCCCCATCTTAGCCTTGAGTCCTCTCCTCTTTCCCTTTCTTTCTTCTCTTTCCTCTCTGGTTGCCACGGACTAGGCCTGATGTGATGACTTATGCAGTGATGCTACGATCATCACCGACCAGCTGCCCGGCTAGCCGCCACCGTTGCCGCCCTATCTCCTCGTCTCACCGCTGTTGCAGACATGGTTCTTGTGGTTTGTGGAGGGGTGCCGTTGGTGAGAAAGGAGAAGAGGAGGGTTTGGGGTAGGCGGCTAAGATGGCATGTGGGCTCGGTCAGAGATGCCTGAAGAGGCGGCGCACGAGAGAAGTATGTGCCCGAGCTTTGGATGGTTGATAACCCACTTAATACACTTTAGGGACGCAAATCAGCATTTTCTATGTACATGAACCACGTGCAAAAGTTTTAGTGCAATGATCTTTGTTAGACCATGTGGAGGTCATAAATACAGTGATGATGAATAATTGACTTTTGAATTGCATTGAAATTTACGTTTGTGAATGTTTCAGTCGACCACGGTTGGCAATCGGCAGGCTTCGACCACGATCAGTAGTCGGTAGTTCGATCGGCCTTGTGATAAATGGTCTGATCGGCAGACATTGACCACGGTAGAACGACCATGGCATGTGGACCATGGAAGATCAACCACGGCAGGTCGAGCACGGTTGAACGACTATGGCATATCGACCATAGCTGAATGACCATGGCATGTCGACCACAACAAATTGACCACGGCAAAATGACCTCAATCAAAGAACCAATTGTAAGCTATAGTGAATCGGTCATATGAAATAGTGATTGGCCATATCAAATAGTGAATCGGTCGATAGTCGTAGCCTTGTGTTGGACTATTCGATTGTAGACTACGACCATGGTCGGCAGTCAGAGGCATCGTCTATGATCGGTGATCGATAGTGTGAGTTACAGTAACCGGTCAGTGGTTGTAGATACAGTACCTTGTCAATGGTGGTAGTTACAATGCTTTGCCGATGGTCGTAGAATAGTAGTCGGTCGATACTCAGAAGCTACCATAACCGGTTGGTAGTCGTAAGCTGCAGTACCTATTCGGTATTAAGTGATCGGTAGTCAGTGCTACAGTGCTTAGTCGATGATCGACAACTGTAGACTTTGTGATCGGTAGTCGTAGATTTCATAGTCTGCTGTCATAGTCGTAGGCCTCGCAATCGGTAGTCGTAGGCTTTACGATCGGTTACCGTAGGCTTCACGGTCAGTACTCGTAGGCTTCGATGCTTCAATTCTTGTGATCTACGAGTATCTCGAGTACTCGTGTATGTTGGGCCAGCGGTCTGACCTGCTGGGCATGGTAGTCAAACTAGCATTTCTAAGTGACCTGAGATTGATTTTTAGAGAACATTGATATTGAGATTGTGTTGGTCTGGTTTGTGGTTATTGATGGTTAAGAGTGTGTTTTATGTGTGTGGACTAATGCCGGTCAAGTTGGGAAGAATTTGTGCCGGAAAAAAATTCTTTTGGTCTTTGCATATGCAAGTTGGGCATGGAGATGATCATGGTTGGTGATGAGGAGGACTGGGACTAGGAGAGGGAAAACTGAGATCCAGGCGATCGATGATGTCACAAGGTGGTCAGGCTCACGCTGGAGCACGTGGAGGTCAAAGGTGGATGATGCGTGGAGAAACTGTGCGGTCTTTGGTCTTTGCATGTGCATGGAGACGATCATGGTCGGTGACAAGGAAGATCGGGACTAGGAGAGGGAAATCTGAGGTCCAGGTGGTCGATTATGTCACGAGGTGGTTGGGCTCACGCTGGAGCACATAGAGATCAAAGGTGGATGATGCATGGAGAAGCTACGGGAGGTGCGGTCCTAGAGGCTTCGACACGTGCTGAGTTGAAAGAGTTATGAAAGGATTCAATAACTGGGAAAGGTTAGGGCTTATAGAAAGCCCATGTTTGGAAGGGTTTCAGGTCTCTTGATTTTTGAAATGGGTAGAGTTTGGTGTCCGTATTTCATGAGGACACGGTTTGGGGCTCTAGTATATAAAAGTAGGGAGAGACTAAGTGTTTAGCTGAGGCTTTGAGGATTCCCGTGGCTTTTGACGGTTGTTTTTATGCTAGGGTTTGAGTGGTGCCGTGAGGGCACTTTGTATCCACAAAAAATAGTCATCCAACAATGCAAATCAACTTCCGATTCAATCCATGGATAAATCGTGCATCTGTTTTTAGTCTTTTGCTCTGTTTTGTGGAATCATTTGTTTTTGTGATCCATGCAATTTTGATTTGATTCTTTTTTTTAGGAATAGGTTGCAAATAGGACTAGGAATAGATCTGCAAAGTTTCATAGAATTTCTCCAAGTCGATTAAAAGTAATTGCAATTTTTGAGTTTGACCGAGTTTTCATTTTTCCTTTTGTTGCGATCAGGATTTCTTAGAATGTAGTTGATGATTCTTGCAATTTCTTGTTAGAATAGATTCTAGATATCTTTAGCATTGCGTGTGTCAAATTTGAGGTCAATTGGAGTTGATTTGTCAAAGTTAGATCGATTCTCGTGCTCATCGGTTGTTCGGTTTTTTGGTCGGTAAATAGTGCTAGAAGTCAGACCGCTCTCGCCACTGTAGTCTAACTGGTCAGAAGTTTTTGGTTTAGAGTTTTGTTGCTATTTTGTTTAGATTGTTTTTCTTCTTATTTGAGTTTTGGTTTCAGATATCAAAATAGAGAGACAATCATTCACCCTCTCTGATTGTTGTATTCACTCCTACAATCTTCCAAAGCGAACATCAACGCAAGATTTTTGTTTTGAATCTAACTTACAGTTCTCAGACCTTTATATATAGGTGCAAATCATAAGAAGGGTGGTTGGCCCAAGAACAGTTGCACAAGTGCTGCTCGGTTTGACATGCAAAGATCTAGGTCAATTTTTGTGACCGTTTGACTTGTACGGGGATTGGTGGATGTCTAAATTGATGTTAATCCAATGGATAGAAAAATATGACTTGCCGTAAGAAAAACACAGTCAGCTCCCAAAGCAAAAAATTCCAAATTTGGCCCCCTGCCCGAGCGCGCGACCAACCGGCGGCGACACCTGGCCGATCGTGCGGTCCAGTACCGCACGACCGCACTGTAGCTGGGTCGTGCGGTACCAGACCGCACGACCGCCCTGTACACCGCGCCCGGCCGCACGACTTATTTTCTGATCGCACGACTCGCCGTTCGGACCGCGCGATTGATTCCCCGACCGCACGTCTCGGCTCCAGTCAAATCGGCCCGCCGAAAGCAGCCTCTCCCTAGCCTTTTTCACGCCCGAGCAGCACACGCGCCAGCAGCTCGCTCGCATGGTCCCTCTCACTCACGGATGAATGCACAGATAAGACCTCATTCCCATGCGCGTATGGTCTCATTGCAATCCAGGAAGCTCATTTGCAGTTGGTTCGAGTGAAGACCGAGCGAGAGCGAGGGAGGCAGTGAAGGAAAGTGAGGAGTGAAAGCAGGAAGATTTGAGTTGTTTTTGTTTGGAATCAGCAAATTTGGCAAGTACAAAAGTTGTAGATCGTCTCGTGAGCTTGAAGAAGAGGTAAGTTTTGTGCCCGTGCTACTATAATTTTATGTATGTCATTAGTCTATAATTAAGCAAACCATATTTTGTTAATGTTATTTTATGTCAATCTTTGATACGGTATGTATTTGTAGCAAATCTTCCATATGTTAGGCATGATGTATTGTAGTGTATGTAATGTTGTACTCTGTTTTTTGTGAACATACGTATTGTAATGTAGTTTAATGTTGTGCAAAAATATGAACTTGCAGATGTGTAGACGTTGAGAAAGTACATATTTATCTTAGAGCATTTGTAGGTGATAACAATAGTTGCAGGATTAGGAACATACAAGTAGTACACTTAGGGAAGAAGTGGATACAGTGCGGTAGGTGGTAAAAATAAATTGGAAATAAATTTGGTACATTAGAATTAAAATACAATAACAATAATACAAAGTTGTAGTACAAATAAATAAAGCATGTATTAAGTAAAAGTTAGAAAAGAAATGTAGGAAAATTAGTAATTGGTTTTTTTTTGCATTAATTGGAAAAAAACATGCAATACAAAGTAGTAGGGAAAATAAAAAACAAAGTATAGATTGAGAAATTAAAATATTAGTAATCGATATTGTAGGTCATAGGAATATGTAATTTGATGTACGTTAGAATTTGGAAGTAAAATAATTAGAAATAAATTGTAGTTTTACAAATACAAAACATATACTGTTATTGTTACAATGGGGTAGTGGGTGTTTGATGGTACGATTGTTGCATGCTGTGTACTAAAATGGTTGATTATGCACTTATGTTAGATACGCCATGGCTGACATTCAAGACTTGTTCGTGTTTTATGGGAGTGGTCTTGTACGCGATGGGCCGTACGGGGCGGACCTATCAAATTGTGACCGGACCGTGATCCGGGCACCCAGTCTGAACGCCATGAGCTTGTCCGAGCTACGGAGGTGTGTCCGTTCGGCGTTCGATCGGCACACCGCAAGGAAGAATTTATGGATTGAGGCAGTCTATGCCTCAATGGTGGGTGATACTAGCATGTGGCAACTTCTGAAGGTGACCAATGACGCCTTGTGGGCCAATTACATGGAGGTCGTGTGTAACCCTAATGCTGCGATATATGCCAGGCCAATGGTGTATGTCGAGTTCGTGGAGAGGGCAGAATCATCCGCCATGGTTGGTTCTGATGCCGCTGGTGAAGATGTAGTGCCTGGGTTCATATCCGGAGGTCATGAAGATGCTTCTGCGGGAGAACATGTGGGCGAGGAAGTGGGTGATGAAGACCTCAGGAGGCGTGCGGAGAATTTCCAGGCCAACAAAGGTGTGGACGAGAGGTGGTGGGCTGCCCGTATTGACTGTCATGAGTACCTTGGGGACCAGGTGAAAGAAGCGGGCAGCGAGGAGGATGAGGATATGGAAATAGGCAGTTCTGGAGAGGATGAGGATGGCGAAGCTGCAACTGGAGGGGTGGTTGGTCGTGTTGTGACCACCGACAGTGCGTACGTGTCGTCTAGACTGGACGACAACGCAGCGGCATCCCTAGTTCTGCCACAGGTGGAGAAGGGAGAATGGGGGTTCAGCGAGGCCACACTCATTTTGGGGCAGTGCTTCCATAATAAGAGTGTTGTCCAGCAGGCTATTGCTAGACATGCCGTCAACATAAGCCGGACGTATCGGGTGCACAGGTCAAACCCGGACACGTACATTGTGAAGTGTGTCGATGGGTCCTGTCCTGCCAAAGTTCGTGCACAGCGGTACAAGGGTGTTGGCACGGAGTTCCGGATAACGGTGCTGCCAAATCACAGTTGCGAGCTTGCGGGGCCAGTACATAGGCACCGCAACATGACATCATCGTATGTTGCGGAGCTGGTCAGCCACCTCATCATGGCAGATGTGTCCATTTCGCCGAAGGTTCTAATGGCAGAGGTAGCGAACACCCATGGCTTTGAAGTGAGCTACAAGAAAGTATGGCGGGCGAATCGAAAGGTACTGCACCGTATGTTTAGGACGTACGAGGAGGCGTACGACCTAATCCCAAGAATGCTGCGGCAAATTGCACAATCAAACCCAGGCACGTACATTAACAAGCAGGAGAGAGTTCATCCTACGGAGGGCCCAAATTGTTTCATTCTTGACAGAGTGTTCAGGGCCTTCCATCAGGCGATACAAGGGTTCAGGTGGTGCCGTTCAGTGTTAACCATGGATGGGACGTTCCTATCCGGCAAGTACAAGGGTACTATCGTCACCACAGTTGCAGCCGATGCAAATGACCAGTTACTCCCAGTGGCATTTGCAATTGTGGAGAATGAGAATACAAATAGCTGGCTTTGGTTCCTTACCAATGTGAAGCAGGCTATAGTGCAAGATCGCCCTGAAGTGTGTGTCATCTCCGACCGCAATGCAGGCTTGCTGTCTGCGTTGCAAGCCTGCATTGCGAACGATGCAGAATGGAACACAGCCCCCTTCCAGTGGAATGATGTGAAGAACCGTTGGTGCATGAGGCATCTTGCAGCGAACTTCCACAGAAGGTTCCGTAGCAAGGACCTAATGAAGATGTTCAAGAAGCTATGTATGCAGAACCAGAAGCGGAAGTTCGACACCTTGTGGAGGCAGCTTGATCACGAGGCTACCAAGCATGTGCATACAGAAGCAAGGGCCGTGGAGGGGGGCTCCACAAGAGTTGGGTTATTCACACAATGGGTTCAGTCCAATGCACCTGACTTGGAGATGTGGTCTTAGTTACACGACACCGGTGGGGCAAGGTATGGGATCATAACAACCAACATGTCCGAGGTTTACAATGGTGTCTTGAAGGGCGTTAGATCCCTACCGATCACGGCAATCGTGGGCGAGACTTAGAACCGTACTGTCAGGTACTTTGTGAATAGAGCCATGATGGCGAAGAAGCACCTGGACGAAAACAAGCAATACTCTGAGGTCATGCAGACCTTCATGGATAGGAAGATGGAAAAGGCTCGTTCCCACATTGCTCAGCCCATTGATAGCTTAAGGAGGAAGTTCGAGGTGCGCCTTAGGCAGAAGTACGTCATGGGTCACATTAGAGGGGAGCACAAGCAGGTGTGCATGATTGATGATAAAGCATCTTGCACCTACAACAAGCCACAGCTTCTGCACAAGCCATGCTCCTATGTGTACGCGGCCTGCGCGGTGTGGCAGCAGGCGTCGACACAGTACATCTCAAATTACTACGACATGCAGCACTTGTATGCAACTCGGAGTGCAGAGTTCCATTCCTATGGGGGTAGATATGCACTACAGGGAATTATGGCCAGGGGAGGTAAAGTGGGTGCCCAACGATGCACTGAAGCATGCCGGTCGAGGAAGACGACAAAGCCGTCGCATCCGCAATGACATGGATGACAGCCAGCGTGGGGATCGAGTTCGGCGCCCGAAGTGTAGGCTATGCAAGACGATTGGGCACTCCCTCAGCCAGTGCCCAAACAGGCTGACATCAAGCAACGCTCCGTAGTAGCAACCACAATGATTTCTTGTACACATTGTTGTTTCCATGTGTTTTGTTATTTGCGATGTACCCATTGCTGTATTGTTGGTTCCATGTCTCTATGTCGCGCACATTAGCATGTTATGTATGTTTTGGTACATTCCATATGTTTCCCTATCATATTCGTGTGCACATTTTCTGTATGTGTTGGTACATTACGTACATTTCGCTGGCGTTACGTTTGTTGTTAATTATGTTGTCATTTATTGCACATTTTATTATCAATGTAAACTAACTTGTTATCCTTCTTTGGCAGGACATGGCGTACGAGTTGCTAGACCCTCGTTAGGATGAGGGGCACCGATGCCTGTCGTGGTCGTCGGGAGTCGAAGACGGGCCTCCTTGCTTCGTCCTTAGGGGCCCCCGAGAGAACTGGCCTCTCGACCAGCGGTACATCTCACTACTGCGGGACTCCAGGCTGCTGCCCATTGCCCGCATGTTGGATCTACCGCATGCGTTCCAGTATGATGCGGCGCTGCTGTCCGCTCTCGTTGATCGTTGGAGGCCGGAGACTCACACCTTCCACTTCCGGTGGGGCGAGATGACGGTTACTCTGCAGGATGTGTCGATGCTTACAGGTCTACCCATCAGTGGTGCTGCTGTAGTACCACCCAAAGGCAGCAGATTGGAAGGTCCGTCTGGGTCACCAGTTCGGTCATCCGATCCCAGACAATGCAGCTAGTGTGCCACATGGATGGCTTCGTCGGTACATGACCTGTCCTGGACATGCACATGAGGAGGAGGTGCGGACACACTTCATTGTGTACCTGCTATTTCTGTTTGGGTGGGTCTTATTCCCTAGCACCACTGGAGACTCCGTGCAGCCTAGCTACATACACCTAGCGGAGTCCTTGGCGGATGATTGGCCTGGTGAGGTGCCACAGTCTATCTTCCACTCCAGTCTATCGAAACGATGCCGCATCCCGACAGGGTCGCAACCCCCCACGACAACTCTCTCATGGTGAACAATGTCTGTCCTAGTGCCCATTTCATCCTCCCACACCTAGAATCAGCAACCACCGGGGGCTTCCTACGATTCCATGACAAGAAGATTTTTAAACATACCACCACGATTTGAATGAACCCAAAACAATCTTACTTACCGAGTGATAGGGGCACTTGTAGTAGTGCCGCCCAGGATTCGCGGCTGTCTATGAGGTCTTACGTCTAACAACCGTGTTGCATTTCGGGTAAATCACCGTGGGTGTATGTGAAGAGGTGCTGAGCTGACTCATTGCCTAGTCGGGGGGAGTTAGCACGAAAGAAAACTACACAGATTGGAACAACTAATTCAGGAGGTGAGTGATAACAATTCAAGGGACTAGGTGAGGAATGGCTCCCTTTTATAGGCTGTGGGGGCAGCCTCAGTCACAGAGACCACAGAATAAGACGACGTCACGCAATGACATGACAAAACAGGGCAGCTTTGCTCAGTGAGATGACAAAAGATGCCAGCTTTGCTTAATGAGAGGTCAGCTTTGCGCAGTGAGATGACAAAAGATGCCAGTGACATGACAAAAGAGTGCAGCTTTGCACAGGGACATGACAAAACGGGGTAGCAGTGCTGAGTGAGATGACAAAAGAGGTCCGCTTTGCGCAGGGACATGACAAAACATGGTAGATTTGCTCAATCATATGGCAAAAGAGATCAGCTTTGCGCAGTGACATGACAAAACGGGGCAGCTTTGCTCAGTGAGATGACAAAAGATGCTAGCTTTGTGTAGTCACCTGACAAAACGGGGCAGCTTTGATCAGTGACATGACAAAAGAGGCCAGTTTTGCTCAGTGAGATGACAAAAGAGGGCAGCTTTGCTCAATGACATCACACAAGAGGGCAGCTTTGCGCAGTGAAATGAGAAAAGTGGACAACTTTCTGCAGACACATGACAAAAGAGAGGACCTTTGCCAGATGACATGACAAAACAGGGCAGCTTTGCGCAGCGACCAAAAATAAATCAAATGCCGACCTTTTGGCTTATAAAATAAGGTGCAATGCATCTGCAAGAGAATACTACACAATCTAACACTACATCATACCTTCCTTCTCCACATCGAGGTGAACAACAAGCAGCTAAAGGAATGGCAGAAATTCGCAAACAACATACAGGAGAAAATTACGAAAAATAGGGAGGAGGCCCGCAAGAAGGCACAATGGGAGGAGACCCGCAACATAGAAAGGACTGCTGCGGCTCGCGACGAACAAGCAAGGGCTGCTGCGGCTACGAGGTCAGCTCCCCCTAATGAGCGGCCGCGTAGCAACAACCCCATCCCGAACGTCCCCACCGAGCGTTCGCCACAGCTCCCACCTGAGGGGGAGACACCCCCCTTTGTTGGTGCGGGGACACGTGCAAATTCTTCAAGTCTAAGCACCGCATCAGCCTAGGTATGCGTTACTGGGGTTGCACAAACTACTCCAGTAACTACCCCAATCGCCGTTTTGACACCACCATGCACCATTTTCCCCTACCTTTTCTCCTTCACAGCATGCACTAACAATCTCTCCCCTGTATTTACAGTCTCCGGAGCCCCTGTGTGGCTACCGCAAATTGATCGATCTTGAAATCCACCCTGCGGACCAATGGACCCTCGACTTCGAGGAGTGGAATGTCACACGGGAGAAGGAGTTGCTGGAGGAGGAGCGCCGCAAGAACGAGCACACCCTGCGTATCCAACGTGAGACGCAAGCTCATCTCGAAGCGTGCACGCGTAGGGAGCAGGAGGCTCGCGAGAGGGAGCGCGAGAGAAAGAGGGAAATTGCGGCTAAGGCAAAAGAGGTCGCGGGGGAGTTCAACGCCGAGCAGGCAAGGAAGGGAAAGTGACCCCAGTCCACACAGTAGGTCGTACGAGCAGTTGGGTGGGTTAGTCGCATATCATGCTATATGTTATGCATGTAATAAAAATGTACGCGGTATGTTACTCCCAACTGTATTATGAAGTTTATTTCTATTCAGCTAAGCTTATTATCTCGTCTTTTCGCATTCAACGGTTCACATAGCAACTCATTTAACAATATTAACATACCGGTTCTCACCCTACACGAATTCTCAGTAACATCAAAATATCACTTACCACTTTATGTATCGACCGTTCTACGGTCAATCGTTTCTAAAAAAAATTACCAAAATTTTTTATGCATCTACAACTTACAATGAACATAAACTTTTATTACAACTTCATCATATTTTTTTTCCATTTCACAACTACAAAATTAACAAAACTTACAAAATTCACGGGGATTGCAAACCCTAAAAACAGACCAAACCCTAAAAGACACTTACCACTGTATATATCGATCGTTCTACGCTCAATCGTTCCTAAAAAAAATTTACCAAAATTTTTTATGTATCTACAACTTACAATGAACATAAACTTTTATTACAACTTCATCAGATTTTTTCCCAGTTTACAACTACAAAATTGCCAAAACTTACAAAAATCACGGGGATTGCAAACCCTAAAAACAGACCAAACCCTAAAAGTGCTGAACGGTCTACAGTTTGAATGCGCAGTCGGGAGCGGGGTCATGCGGTCGGCGCGGCGCACAGTAGAGTCGTGCGGTCTGGTACCGCACGACCCAGCTACAGTGCGGTCGTGCGGTACCGGACACGCGGCGGCTCCAAGCGAACGCGCGGTCAGGCAGGGGGCCAAATGTGGAATTTATTTCGTTCGGGGGCCACATTTGGAATTTCGGGTGTTTTGGGGGCCAGATGTGTCCAAAATTCACGCCTATCAATGATGACATGGAGAAGATCAAGGGGAAGCTGGAGCAATTGTCGGACAGGCTCATCTCCATCGTCGCCAAGGACACGGGCATCGACCTCAAGACGGCGCACCCCGGGGTTGTAAGAGCCAGATCAGATCAGCAACGACAAGCAGTCCGGCGAGATCTGCTCCGGCGCACTCTCCTCCGGCAAGGAGAGGGAGTTCACCGTCTACTTGGACGTGCCGGAAGGCCAGGGCAATGGCAGCGACGGCGCGATGAAGCTGCTCACGGTGGGCGGCGACTACGAGCAGAACTGGGACGGGAAGCAGATCGCGCTTAACTTGTCGAGTCCGTCGTGACCGTCTTGAGGCCAGGGAGTGAGTTCAGCTGCAAGGAACTCGAGTGGATCGAGGAGCGGCTCGTGTACTGGTGCAAGGTGAAGCTGGATCTGTCAGCGATGTATGACAAGGCGGAAGCGGAGACGGCCGGCGGCAACGGCGCCAAGTGCAAGTGCCAGTGCCAGGCCACGGCGGCGCTCCGGGAGGCGTACGTCGGTCGAGACCATCAACACAGCGATGCATCGCGACATAAACACGGTACCTACAGTAGTGCTAATTAATTGCTACCTTTGCATATATAATTGACTCGATCTCTGAGTTAAACTGCGCTGCGCGTACGCATGCATGCAGGCCGTCCTGCACGCCATCAAGCTGAGGCAGTGCGGCAACGGTGGCGCGGCGGCGGCGGCGGAGAATATACCCTCACCTGCACAGCCTGCTACGGCAGTCTAGGATGCAAATGCTTCACGTACCTGTAATTAATTTGTTAGTTTTGGTTGTTGCAAATCTACGAATCAATTTGTCAATCCTCTTTCAGGACTAGTGCGTACGTGTATGTTTCGACTCCTGTTGGTTAGGTGTGAGACCATAAGAACATCCCTTTCTGGCAAATGCTTCTATGCTCTCCCACTAAAAATTTGTCTCTGGGACTGCTCCACTCCACGTTTTTCAGCTCCGCTCTATGTTTTTTAGCCAAACAGGTTTAGCTCCACGCACTCTGTTCGAGGAAAAAAAGGTGGAGTTGTGACTTGTGAGAGCACCTAAAGGGGTGCTCCACAAACTCTAGGTTTTTTGTGGAGCTGCTCCACGGTAGAATTCGTGGAGCAGAGTTTATGGAGCAGTCCTAAACACCCCCTTATTGTAGATCTGTGCAAAGATAAAGGGTTAGAGTTGTTGTATACTGTTTATGAATGATGTGGATAGTTTTAATTTATATATGGTTATGAATACAGTGCATTGAAGATGCCCTTGCATCTGTCACGGTTCCTTTGTTCCTCATGTGCTGCAGTTAAGCCGTTTGGAAAAGATCGGGTCGTAGCTGTGAATAGTCCTAACCTCCTTTTGTCAGTCGGCGTTCGTATTGACTTTTTCTGGTTATTTTTAATTGAAAATAAATAGTAATAGTTGAAAAAGTGTTTTTTGAAAGAAAAAAAGCGATCGGTGAAACAAATGAGAAAGAGAGGAGTGATAGGAGTAGGGTACATGATGCACCCGTAATACTCTGCCTTATCTTCAAAGCGAGACGGCCGCATCGAGTAGTTGGATTTTCATATTGGATTTTGACTTTTTTAAATAGAAGCCAGAAATAGAAACTAATACAAACAAGACCTCAAATACCTACTTATCCAAACCTAATCCCGTCTCTTTGAACTTTGGTTTTTGGAAGAGTTAACCGAGAGCACCAAATTGATTCTGCTCTTTCAAAAAGAAATTAACAATAAAAGTAAAAGTACTCAAAGTAAAAGTACTCGATGCCCTTTATGCAAAAATTATATTACACCTCCACTTACTTATAGCGTAAAAATTCTTAAGAGTACTTCTTTCCTGTCTAAATACATCCTCTGTATATTTTATCTCTATTCCATTCACACATATATAGCCGAACAGTAGTGGCATACTCTGTGTCCATTTCTCCCCCAATGTTTTATGTTACAAAGATTATAGTGGAAATTATATCCCCAGTCCATTAAGTTCAATTCTTCCAACTCAGGGAGAAAACTCCTATTTTATTCGACTTTCTGGATTGAGAACACAAAGGTTTTCTCTTGTTCGCATAGCCGTATATGGCCAAGCTCTGAAGGGGGACTCTTCTCATTTAACTCTCGGACAAAGTCATTTTACAAGAGAATGAGGCAACCGAATTACTACCTCCATTTCTTTTTATTCTGCGATCAATACTACCTTCGTTTCTAAATACACGTGTTGAAATACATGCAATCAAACTTTTTAAACTTTGATCACTAAATACACAAAAAAATATTTTGGTTTGTCAATTGTAAATGATATTGATAAATTTATCATAAAAATAGTTCCGTATCATTATTTTATATAATTTTTGCTAACATAAAGTAGAAAACGTAGCTATCAATTAAGGATGGTGTGTTAGAGACCATGTATGTCGATGCACAAAATGATAAGTAAAAGAGAATAGAAGCGGTACAACGGCTGAAAAATAGATCCCAAGAACAGCCCAAATCCCATTTTATACAAAATGAAACCGGGAGAATGTAGCTTCATTGTATTACAAGCTCAGTAGGCAGAGATCGAAGGGTCTGGAAAGTTACAAAACGTGCGCACTAAAATCGTCCTGGACAAGAGACACTTTGCCTCAATGCAAGCATCTTCCTTTAATTTGCACCTTTCTTTAATCAAAGCATATAACTAAAGGAAACGAGCTAGATTTGCACATAATGAGCACCACGCGACGTACGAGAAAAAAGCAATTAGCCAGGGATTGGCAGGGCATGGTTCTTCGTTAGATTTCAGGAGGTCATGAGGACCGAAAGATCTTTGAGATTTACTTCATGTGTGGTGTACGAGATGTGTGGGCTCACGTGTGTAGGCGAACTTGGTTTACGAGCTGTGAAGGATGCGAGGACAAGTACCAAGCTGTGTAGTTCTAGGCATTTACCAGCTCCGTTTTTTCTACTTGTCTCTCTTATACCTATTCAACTGTTGCTATTCTAAATATTGTTTAGAAAAATATTAAAAATATAATGATATAGAAGTACTTTTGATGTACAATGGTACATATTTCGCATGCCAAATCGAAATATCTTTTGTTTACATTTTCAATCGAAGTTTTGATATGTTGTCTTCACGTACAGTAAACGATAGGTAAAAAAAGAATACAACCCTTCTTCAATAGGTCACATATTACTTTTGGATAGTGTGTTACTCTAATTTTTAGCAGTAAATGACCTTGAAAATAGCCATGGGCAATGAATGAGAGGGGTATGTGAAGGAAAAAAGGTACAAAGCTATCCTAATATCGTAGAATGATATGTATTTAGGAACAAATTTTGAATACCAGAATGATATGTATTTGGAAAGGGAGGAAGTATTTATTCGATTGAACATTATTTAATAAAGGTACGGATATATATATATATATATATATATATATATAATGTAACAAATATTTCTTAAATTTGGTGTCTCGTTGGTCCACGGGTACGAATGGTGGACGCAAAACGTTTCCACGGGGTGAAGCAAAGAAAGAACCCGACAATAGGCATTGTGCTCATGGTTCTGTTCTAAACGGCTTCCGTTTCTGACTTATTATAGCTTTGGGTTATTTAAGTCAGAATCCACTTGGAACGCATCGACTTCTAATTTTAGTTTACTTTAGCTTTTTGAGGGTTTTTTTTTTGCTTTTTTGCCTTTTCTTTTTCCTTATTCTTTTGCATTGTTTGTGATGATATAATGGTTTTTTCTTTTTTTTTCCTATTTTTCTTTAGAAAAAACTGGTAGCTGCAATTTCAGCCATAAGTTAAAGATCACAGCTAAAAACTTAAGTTGTAAGCGAGTTAGAGCAGTGCCATGCATACGAGAGCATGAAGGCAGAAGGCTTAGTTAGCAAGCTTCAGACAATGGGGCACTGCAAGTAGCAGTGCGCACAGTTAATCAACCTAAGGTCGTCTCCTCCCTACAAATAGCAGAGCCCATCGAACTCCTCAATGCGCACACACTACTACAGAAATCCACATTACAGACGGTTCAGAAACGTCATCACAGACGGTTTTCTGAACCGTCTGAAATTATGGGTCAGTGATAATCCAAGTTATCACAGACGGTTTTCGAACCGTCTGTGATTATGCGATATCACAGACGGTTTTTTATTAAAAACCGTCTGTGATTATCCGATATCACAGACGGTTTTTTAATAAAAATAAAAACCGTCTGTGATATCGGATAATCACATACGGTTTTTAATAAAAAACCGTCTGTGATATCGCATAATCACAGACGGTTTTTAATAAAAAACCGTCTGTGATACTCCTCCACCCCAGCAGAATCTATTTCTGTTTATAGCTAGCCTCAGGAAATGCTAGCCATGCCCTCTGAAACAAGCAGATAATCACAGACAAAAAACATACAATTCACACATCTCATTTCCTTTCAGATACATTTCACAGACATAAAACATCACATTGACATCGCACTTCATTTCACAAACATAAAGCATGCATCCATTTCGCAAATCGATTAATTGAATTGAAATGAAATGTCCATTAACACATCTCATTTACAAAAGATGTGCACTGCATTTGCACTTAGTGATAAGATCAATAAGAAATCATGGTGCGCAGTAGAACCGTCCTCCTGGCGTTATGACTTGAGTCAGCAAAAAGTACGCCAACTCTCCTCGAATCCCTCCAAGAACAGGCTGTTTCAATGCAGTTGACGGGATGGACGCAACCTGTCGATAGGAATATCAATGTGCGTATATATGTAACGTGTTAAGTATGAAGTAATTATGAGAAGAGTGACAAACCTTGCGATTGGTGAGCCTCGAGGAATCGAGGAGTAGTTCCATATGTTGGCAAACGTAGTATCCACATGTGTTGCCCGGCTCCTGCTGGTGACACTGCAAAAAATGGAATGTGTTAGTTCAAGAGGCATTAGTACCAACTGTTGCATAGGATTAATTAATGTGAAATAGCGAATACCTTAAAATCTCGAACATGTGTCAGCAAGCCTTTGGCCCCGCGCTTCGAGTCACCTCCCTTTTCAATGTAGGTGGCAAACGCCCTACGTAATTCGAAAAAGTTAACCTTAATCATTCGGAAGGAAAGAAAGTACAATGTAGATATGTATGGGGAATATGTGCTTACCTATCGATTACTTGGCTGAGAACTGTGAAGTCCATTTTATTCTTACTTAGGGAATCAAGGTAAAATACCTTGTTCCATTTTGGTACAATTACTACTAAAATCCAATGAAAGTTTTGAAGGAAGGGCATAAGTACATAATCCTTCTTGACGCAACCCAGCAGTCCTGCAGCAATGTACCTCTCGACGAGGGGTGTATCCTGGTCAATGGTTTGCTTGGCGACCAATTGTGGGTCGAAGAAACCAACTGATAAGTTGGATGATCTAGCTTTAATCAGCATGTGTCTATATATATACACACGAAAGCAAAAAATTAGATATGGCATTTATCGGTATGACATTAACGGAGACTGTGATTGTACACACTTACAGCGTCCAGCATCGAAGGATTGAGACGTCAAGAGCGTTGAACGTGAACAGATCGAATAAATCCTCAAAGACGACCACGAACATACACTCTTGAAGACTGTGGTGTAAATCATCCGACGTGAATTTGATAGTGATACTTGAGGTCCGTTCTCCCTCTGGCTTATTGGACTGCTGCATATACCACATGTGCAATTGCGTGCAACTATATGGTAGCTTTTCGAGGTATTTTTCCTCGAGCAACGGCTGACCAAGCACGAATTTGCGGGCCAAAGGTTGGTACGAAATATCATCATTGGTCTTCTTTGCTTTGCCCTTGCTGCTTCGGCTATAGGCCGACTTAACGGCAGTCGGCAGCAGTGGTGCAAGTTGCTCTGGCGAGAATAGGACCCGTGGAGATAGCACCGGTGCAGTATCCGGTGGTGGAACCGACTGGTCTTGTAATGGAGATGGCACCAGTGCAAGTTGCTCTGGCGAGAGTATGACCAGTGGAGATAGCACCGGTGCAGTATCCGGTGGTGGAACCGACTGGTGTTGTAATGGAGATGGAACCAGTGCATGTTGCTCTGGTCCTGCCACCGGTGAAGAAGACTCCAGAGAGATGTCGCTTTTGGGCCACTGGATGAATGTTCCGATGGCCTGTCCTAGAGTCATGATCTCGTCGTTGGGGGGCTTCGGTAGCGGGACCACCTCAAAATTGACATGCACACCATCCACATTAACTTTTGCGAAGCCTGGCGCTAAAGCTTGACCGTGCACCATGGCCCCGATACCAGACGAATATGCCTGGCCCCAAGCAGCGTACAAGGGAACGGAGCCATATCTCACTTGGAGCTTGCAATTCGTAGGCTCCTACATAACGATACAAAATTAGCTACTCGAATAGGCCTACCAATGGAGCAAGCATTCGAGAGGTAATAATTATTACCTTGATGTCGTCCACAGGAAATTTGGACTGGATTTGCGTCGGATTGGACGCGCAGCTACTCGGACGGTTGTGCGGGCTAGCTAGCGCAGCAGCGGTGGTGGCGGCCTGCTGACTTTCTGTCTGTTTCCGCACCTCATCTCTGATTATATCAGCCATCGAACCCAGTAGCTCCTCTTTAAGAGATGCCTTGATCTCTTCTCGTAGTTGCGCGTCACGCTCGCCTTTGTTTCTCTTCCTGCGCTGATACATGTCAGAGTCATCTTGGAAACCATGTTTCCATGGAACGTAAAGCCCAAGGCCTCTCGTACGGCCCGGGTGCTCCTTGTTTCCCAGGGCCACGGAGAGCATATCATTCTCCCTTGTTCCCTGGAATGATCCCTCCGTAGATTGAAAACTCAGCTCTTCCTGCAAGAGCACGACATATCATTTCAATTCGTACGAAGTTGTGGAGTAATTACAAGCTACGTAGTTCGATCGATATCTTACCAGGCGCTGGGACACTTGCTGGTCTGCAGGGTTTCGAAAGGAGACTTCCCCCGATGTCATTGTAGATGACCTTGCTCTAAGCCAATTTCGAGCGCGGTCATCCGGGATATTGGAAAACGGCGGGGCGATGTCCTCTGCAGCTGCCAGCTCATCCTCCAACCTCCATTGCGGGATTTTACCCGCATACCCAGCTGTGCCAAGTCTGTGGGGGTGCGTGTTTTTTGCCTGGAGGGCCTTGTGCGCCAAACTTGTACTTTTGAACTCTTCGGTCGTTTTCATCGCCTTGAACTCTTCCCATTGTGGTTCCAGGAATGGGTATGTAGTGAAAGGCGTTTCGTCCGTCTCCACGTATTTCTTGACAAGCGTGCTCTTGAAGTTCTTCCATGCTTTGCACGCCGCTTGGTAGGTTTGTCGTTCCACAGCGTGTAAGTGTTCTTCTGGGAACTCGAACGATGCCAAAATTTCGGTCCACAGCTCACGTTTCCGACTGTCAGGCACGTTCTTCCACGAATTGTATGTGATCTCAATTCGTTGTCGTGCAACTATTCCGACCATGGTTCGGAATGCGTTTACCGCTTGCTTAGGAAGGATAGGGACCCCAGCTGCGTTTACCGCTGTGATGGTCTGTCGGCTCTGAGGCTTCTTTGATATCCCTCTTCCTTGGCGTCTTGATGTTGGAGCGGACGCCTCCGGCGATGATGCTAAAGAATGCGCGGGTGACATGTTGCTCATATTGAATTGGAAGAGAGGAGTAGAGGGGAGGGGGAGAAGGGAGGGGGTGATATGGACATAGAGAGGGGGTGATGTGCCTATCTTAGCACCTACTTTAGTTGCTAATACTATAAACCAAATAATAGAATCAATAACAGTCTCAACATGAATATGTGCTCTCAAATTGTAGGGTTGCACAAGATTAATCTTGGCCGTCCCGCTACTAAATCATATACTCTTCCTTGATTGGTTATGCCAAATAATGAATTCAGTCTTTTGAGCTCTAGATACAAACTCTACAATCTCAAGATCAAGATATATTCAGGATGCATATATTCAGACAGGAATATATGGAAGATTGTATATAACAGCTATTAGAGCTCAAAGACCGAATGAACCAATCTATTAGAGCTCAATTTAATAACATGCCATAACTGTAAATTCCACAGGCAATCTCAGTATATGGAAGATTGTATATAACAGCTATTAGAGCTCAAAGACCGAATGAACCAATCTCAGTATATGAATTTATCATCATCGAGCAACTGTAAATCCCACAGGCAATCTCAGTATATGGAAGATTGTATATAACAGCTATTAGAGCTCAAAGACCGAATGAACCAATCTCAGTATATGAATTTATCATCATCGAGCAACTGTAAATCCCACAGGCATCAGTATGAAGTATCAACCCTAACAGTAAGCATGAAGCTCGGGGAGGGATTTGATGACCTTAGGGTTTTGGTGACGGAGGAGGAGGCGGCGACGACGGAGGAGGAGGCGACGACGACGGAGGAGGAGGAGGCGACGATGACGGAGGAGGAGGAGGAGGCGGCGACGACGCAGGAGGAGGAGGCCCCGGGCTCGGGGAGGCGGCGGCGACGACGGGCTCGGGGAGGCGGCCGGCGACGACGGAGGAGGAGGAGGCCCCGGGGACGGAGACGGAGGAGGAGGAGGAGGCGGCGGCGACGCAGGAGGAGGAGGCCCCGGGCTCGGGGAGGCGGCGGCGACGACGGGCTCGAGTGAGGCGGCCGGGGAGGGCTCGAGTGAGGCGGCCGGCGAGGGCTCGAGGTAGGCGGCGGCGAGGGCTCGGGGGAGGCAGACCGGGATTTAGATATTAGAATAATTGCATAATACACGGAAAACCCTAGACACGGGTATATATAGCGGATTATTACAGACGGTTCTAAACTTAGAACCGTCTGGGATATGAATATCACAGACGGTTCTAAACTTAGAACCGTCTGTAATAAGCATACTATCTCAGATGGTTCTACGTTTAGAACCGTCTGAGATAGTAGGCTTATCACAGACGGTTCTAAACTTCGAACCGTCTGTGATATTCATATCCTAGACGGTTCTAAGTTTAGAACCGTCTGTGATAAGACTGTGCCCAACTGTAGTCATTCATGATCAACAGCCAACCATCTGCATTCATGATCAACTACCTACCAGCTGCATTCATTTACACATTTTATCAGTCTGCATTCATTTTTGTCACACATTTTCACATACACATCTGAAAATTGACTACATCACACATTTTCACATATACATCTCAAAATTGACTACATCACACATTTTCACATATACATCTCAAAATTGACTACATCACACATTTTCACATATACATCTCAAAATTGACTACATCACACATTTTCACATATACATCTCAAAATTGACTACATCACACATTTTCACACATACATCTCAAAATTGACTACATCACACATTTCCTTTAAAAATTAGCCCTTCATCATGATCAATGCGTACGTAACTAGTTTCGTCACGTTGTTGATCGTCGACCCTTATGCCATTTTCAAAAGGAGGTAACTCGTCAAATTGATTGTATTCCTCCTCGTCCACTACATTCTCCACTCCAACAATTCTCCTTTTTCCATGAAGAACTACATGGCGTTTCTTATTTGCCGGGTCGGTTACATAGAAAACTTGAAAAACTTGATTGGCGAGTACGAATGGTTCGTCTTTGTACCTGACACGTTGGAGGTCCACGGTCGTGACACCGTACTTGTCAACCTTCACCTGTGGGAGATGCACCCAACGGCAGCGAAATAAGGGGATTTTGAAAACCACATAGTCGAGCTCCCAAATCTCTTCTATGAAGCCATAGTACGAGTTTCTCGACCCATCGGTACTGAATGCATCTATGCGGACACCGCTGTTCTGGTTAGTGCTCTTGACATCCTGAGACTGCGTATAGAATGTGTACCCATTTATGTCATATCCTTGCCATGTCACAACTGTAAATGTCGGCCCTTTTGCCAACCATGTCAGCGTCTCACTCGGCGAGCTCCTAGCGATTTGCTCCTTCAACCATTGGTTGAACCAACGGTTGTGTTGCCTCATGATCCAAACATCCGGCCGCTCCGGATTTTGTTGCCGAAGCACATCCTTGTGCTGGTCCACATAAGGGGCCACTTCAGTCATGTGTTGCAACACCGTGAAATGGGCTTGAGTATACGTGTCCATATCTGGAGTGATTGCTTTCCTTCCGATAGTTCCGAGACCCTTCAGCCTCCCCTCATGACGAGATTGAGGGACACCTATCGGTTGAATCTGAGCCATATAATCGACACAAAACTCAATGACCTCTTCGCTTGCATAACCTTCGACGATGCTGCCCTCCGGCCGAGAACGATTCCGTACGTAGAACTTGAGAATTCCCATGAACCTCTCAAATGGGTACATGCTACGTAGGAATACGGGCCCGCACATTTTTATCTCCCACACAACGTGAACAATGAGATGGACCATGATATCGAAAAACGAAGGAGGGAAATACATTTCAAGGTGACATAGAGTCATCACCACCTCGTCCTGCAGAGCATCTAGTCCTTCGGGATCGATGACCTTCTGAGCAATTGTGTTAAAGAAATAACATAGCCTCATGATTGTCTCTCGGACTTTGATCGGCAAAAATATTTCTAATTACAATAGGGAGCATCTGTGTCATCAGCACATGACAATCATGAGACTTCATGCCATTTAACTTCAAATCTTGCATTGAAACAAGTTTCTTCACGTTGCCGGAGTAACCAGACGGAACTTTTACACCATGCAAGCACTGGCACAGTTCTGTTTTCTCAGCCTTGGACAGAGTGTAACACGCAGGGGGAAGGTACGTTCGTCCATTATCAGTGTGTGTCGGTGCTAACTCAGGCCTGATGTCCATGTCATCCAAGTCAAGCCGTGCGTTGACGCCGTCCTTTGTTTTATCACGGATGTTCAGTAAGAGACCAATCAAGCTGTCACACACATTCTTTTCTATGTGCATGACGTCGATGCAGTGCCGAACATCTAGGTACTCCCAATAAGGTAAGTCCCAAAATATTGATCTCTTCTTCCAGGTGTTCTTCTCATGAGCCCTCAATTTACGTCCCTTTCCGAGGACAACATCTAAATCCTTAACCATATCATAAACCTCGTGTCCCCTTAAATGCCTTGGAGCTGAACCGTCTTCCTTCTCTCCGTCAAATTGTTGCTTCATCTTGCGGTATGGGTGAGCCCTCCGAAGGAACCGGCGGTGACGCATGTAGACGGTTTTGCGTGAGTGTCTCAGCCACACACTCTCGGTACCATCTAAACAGTGAGTACAAGTTTTGGCACCTTTTGTACTATGGCCTGATAGGTTACCAAGGGCAGGATAATCATTTATGGTGCAGAACAATAAGGAGCGCAGAGTGAAGTTCTCTCGTTTGTATGCATCCCATACCTGTACCCCTTCGTTCCACAGTACTTTTAGATCTTCCACCAACGGTGCTAGGAACACATCGATATCATTCCCAGGTTGTTTTGGCCCTTGAATAAGTATCGACAGCAAAATGTACTTTCGCTTCATACACAACCAAGGAGGAAAGTTATAGATGCAGAGAGTCACGGGCCATGTGCTGTGTCGGCTGCTCATGCTACTGAAAGGATTCATTCCATCTGTACTCAGTCCAAACCTTATATTCCTTGGTTCTGCACCGAACTCTGCAAAACTCCTATCGATGTTTCTCCACTGCGCGGAATCAGCAAGGTGTCTTATCATTCCATCATTCTTGCGCTCCTCCGAGTGCCAACGCAGCAGTTTTGCCTCCTTTGGATTTGCAAAAAACCTTTTCAAACGGGGAATTATAGGAAAATACCATGCCACCTTAGCAGGAGGTCCTTTCTTCGCCTCTGTTCCCTCGCCATCATCTGATTGATTGTTACGTTTGTATCGGGATGCGTTGCACACCGGACATACATGCATGTTTGCATACTCTTTACGGTAGAGAATACAATCGTTCGGGCATGCATGTATTCTTTCTACTTCCATTCCCAACGGACAAAGAACCTTCTTGGCTTTATACGTGGTTTTAGGCAACTCATTTCCCTCCGGAAGCATGTCCGCTAAAAGACCTAGCAGCGCCGTGAAACTCTTGTCGGACCAACCGTTGCTTGCCTTCAATTTCAACAGTTCAAGCACGGCCGACAACCTCGTGTACTTGCAGCTCGTGTACAAAGGTTTCTCTGAGTCCTCCATCAAGCCACGGAATTTAACATACTCTCTCTCATCATAGTTCTCTTCTACATCGCGAAGCATCTGATTCAGATTATCATCGTGCAACCTATCCGAATCCGAGCCACAATCGACATCAACCGGCGGCATGTCATTCACTTCACCGGCGATGTCATCCGGGGGCATATCATTCACTTCGCCGGCGATGTCATTCGGGGGCATATCATTCACTTCACCGACGATGTCATCCGGCGGCATATGATCATTCACTTCGCCATGACTGGTCCAACACGTATAATCTTTTTTGAAACCCCTCCGAATCAAGTGCGCTACAATTTGCCCTCGGTTCTTAAACATCTTCAAATTCTCGCAGTCAGTGCATGGACAGCACATATATTCCACCCCCTTATTCAACATATCCTCCTCGGCGGGTCTTATAAAAGCAGAAACGCCATTAATGTACTCTTCACTCACACGGCTCGCAGCATACATCCAGCTTCGGTCCTACGTTACGTACATATATAACAACTTAGTATTAAAATCTAGATTAACTAATTATAACTACATATATACGGGCCACATTTATTATATTGAGACTTAATTTGCTAGCTCAATTCATATTACAAACACAACAGCTATTATATAACCAACAATTTTACAAATTAACCATCTTCAATAACCACTAATGGATCACTTAGACCTAAATTGTAATGCAATTAAAGAAAAAATAAATTACATTACTAACCATATCTAGAGCAACCAGGAAAGACTGAATATTCAAAGCTCAATCTCTGCCTCTTCCCACCAAATTAACTGGCCTGAAATCGCCTAGCTTCCTCCCGAGTGAAAAAATGCGCAGCAGTGGATAGATCTGGATCGAAATGAAGACAGATGCGGTCTGAGCAGCGCAATAAATGCCTTAGCCATTATCACAGACGGTTTTTAACTAAAAACCGTCTGTGAATTATCACAGACGGTTTTTAGTTAAAAACCGTCTGTGATAATTAGCTTATCACAGACGGTTTTATATTAAAAACCGTCTGTGATAATATGGGATTATCACAGACGGTTTTTAATACAGACCGTCTGTGATACTTCGGTAATAACCGCCTGTGATAATCCATTTTCCCGCCACAAATACCACAGACGGCCTCCTAATTACAACCGTCTGTAATAGTGTTCACACTACTAGAAAATCCCCCTAACGCAACGGCGGAAAATCGTGGCAATAGGGACAAAATCGTGGCAATAGCTACCAATTGCCACAATATCACTTCGTTGGCAGCCGTTGCAAAAAAGTGAGTGGCGAAAGGTCTTTGCAACGGTTTTGCGTCCTGTTGCAAGAGCAATGCTAATTGCAACGTAATCATGCGTTGCAGTTGATAGGTGTTGCAACATACCATATTGTGGCAATAAGGTATATTGCCACGTTTCAATCCGTTGCAAAAGGCTTTATTACCACGCATATGTTTCGTGGCAGCAGGAGCTAATACCACGTCGTTGTTTCGTGGCAATAGGTTATAATGCCACGCTTATTGCTTCATTGCATTAGAACATTGTTGCAACGCGATACGTCCAGTGGCAATAGTCCCTATTACCACGGAAATAAGTTTGTGGTAATAATCTTTTTTGCAACGGAGGATGTTTCGTGGTAATAACGTTTGTTGCAACAGAGGATTTTTCATTGCAATAGAATATTTTGCAACGCAATTTATCTGGTGGCGATAGGCTCTATTGCCATGGAAATTAGCTCGTGGTAACAATATTTGTTGCATCGGAGGATGTTTCATTGCATTAAAAGCATTTTGCAACGCAATTTGTCTGGTGGCAACAAGCCCTTATAACAACGAAGTAGAAATGTTGCATTTACATGTATTGCAACAGAAGGTTTCTGTGGCAATGCATTTTGCATTCTTAATTCGATTATTAAACATTATTGAAACAGAATGAAATAATTATAAATTTTGCAACAACAATATGGAATGAAACCATCATTAATTGTAATATATAGCCAGCAAAATAGTTTGTACAATCATCAAGCAAAGGTTACTATTACTATAACAATGTCATTGAAAACTGGTAACTAAAATTGATATAACATAAATATTCTAGCTATATTAGGCTTCGGCATAGCTTGTTTGCATCAGCATTCTGCTATCTTGTCTTGACCATGCCATGACTCTGAGTCCGAGTGATCCTGTTGAAAAGAACAAAGGAATCACAGCTTAATCTTACAGAAACATGACATGCACACATTGCAAGCAATTATATCAGAATCTCAACCTGCTACAAGCCCTTCCTACAAAGCTGCTTATTAAATACACAAACAATATTCCTGGCCATCAATTTTGATAAAGATTTGACAAACAAATAGTATGTATCAAAGATAAATACAACCTTCCATTGCACAAGATTATTTAAACTCAAAGAAATAATTTACTGAAAATGTGAACACTAGTCTGAACTCTGAAGAATTGTCCATGCAGCATACATAGTTAAATGGCATTACATCTAACTTATAAGATTGAACAAGACAAGGATAACTCTTCCTACTGTAATGCCAAGCTTTGGCAGAGAACTCACATGTACATTATGACAAAGGTGAGGCTCTACAAATCAGCCTAGGAGATCATTTCCAGGTATGTCATCTGCCAGCTAAGATAAACAAGGAAAAACATTAATAAGTAACTGATTAAATTACTGAGCAAGTTAAATAAAGATTACCAAGTATTCATAATTTATGTCATCTGCCAGCTAAGATAAACATGTTCCAAGATGCAGATAAACTAAAGTGGAGATTGAGATGGATAATAATGGAGAGAGTTACGTTGAAACTAAAATTTATGTCACTCTTAATATTCTGATATTTTAAAATACTTATATATGTTACTAATGAGTTAAATAATTAACTATGTTGACTGCATCTGTTCTTCGGAAAGACAGTTTGTAATTGTATTGCAGCAGCAGGTGTTGATTAAAAAAAGCAAAACCCTTGAATCAACTGGTTGTTGTCATCAAAATATAACATACTACAGTTCATACCTGTCCGTTCCTTGCTAGTACACGTTTTGACGCAGCATTCCTTAGACTTTGTGAGGAAATGTAATACGCTGAAGCATTGTTTTTTTGAGAAGTGCCTCCTTTTTTATTTGAACGTTTGTTGCCAACAGTGTTTGTTGTGTCAGGCGTAGCTGCAGAAGAATTAGCTTGGACGATGCTTTCAGGATTAGTCTGCATACAAAAAATGATAAAACAATTTAGCTTGCATAAAGTTTCCAAGACTGGAGTTGGTCGAAACAATGATACAATTTTATACCTGCTGTAATGTGGCTTCCCTTTGTTCTGCAAGGGCTGCAAGCATCTCTTTCCTCATTTCTTCTCTTAATGCTTGTCTTTTCTTGTCCTCTTCTTCTTGAAGCTGTTGCATTTTTTCTTCCAATATCCTTTCCCGTTCAGCAACTTCTTTTTCAAGTTTCTCTTTTAACGATTCTACCTCACCTTGGAGCTCAATATTCTTTTGGTTGGTTGCAGCTGTAGCACGAGCTTGTTCTAGGAATTGAACATTCAGCATACGATTTTGTGTTGGATATTTCGACAAGTACCCATGACCATGAAGTCTAGTTGCTTTGCATCCTGTGGTTTCCTTGTACGATGACTGGAAAAAAACATTCTCCTCTTCTCTTGTAAGGCTGGATAAGTCAGATTGTTGTTCTCTCTCCATAATTCGGTTGCATGCATTATCCTAAGAGGAAGGTCATAATTGAAGTAAGTAGAATTCAGAACTGAATGGATGCACAATATATTGAAGCATGCTGTGACTAGTGAAATTTATGATTTACTAACATAGACATCCTTCGAAGCATTGTTTGACCATTGTCCATTCTTCATGTGAGTAATCATCCAAAGATTCAAATCATTTGGCTCTTCACCAGTTACAGGGTCTCTCTAAAAGATGGGAACAATGTATCATATGAGTTTGTCATTGATGAAAAAGAACCATATTAGTATGTCATAATTACCTGCTCATAGCTTATTCGAGAAAACGTTCTGCTTCCCATGATGTGCATAGTCTTTTGTTTATAACGGTTTTCAGAGTTCTGGCTGCTAATTTTCTGAAATCAGTAGAAAAATGCATTAATTAAAGGAAATGCTATCGATCCTGGAATTTGTATTATAGCTTGGTTGTTCACATTAAAAACACTCTTCTCAGCAAGTAATTTCACTAAAGCACCTTCTGTTTCAAAGAATATAGCAAAGAAAATTGAAGCCGGCCAAGAAGAATATAGTGGCAATACTTTGTTAAAGTGATAATCTGATATTGTGCTTCAAAAGATATATGAGATCATTAACTGAACTATTTTTCTGACAAGCCTGTATTTAGAGGAAAATTAAGTGTATACTAGTTAAAATAAGTAAATCTAGTAGTGGCAAATTAAAATAATGGAAGGTGAATTTCATTGTTTATGGTAATATTTAAGAGGTAATGATTAATGTAACATGTATAACAGAAATGGTGCATGAGAGCATGTCAAATAAAGTGCTTGCATCCAGTTGTCAGGTCGCAGGAATAATTATGCATAAATGAAACAATGAAAAAAAAGAGAAACATAATCTAGATGGAAATACATCTACTTGATAAACTAATTCAACTACAGGTGGAGAGGCCAGTGAATGACATATACAGATTGCTATGAAAATGTGATTAGAAAATGAAATATTGAAAGAAACAAAGTGTTCAAAACTTTCATCTATTTTGTTCCATATTTGCAAGTGTATAGTAAAATTATAGGAAATGGTACCGAACCTGGAATTTTTCAGATCCAAAATACAACTGCAAGTAGTGCCACTCAACAATGTCTACATCTGCGGGCTTATTTTTCATCCTCTCGGCATAAGTGTTGTATGCCTTGTATGTAGAACTTAAAGCTGATCGCCATCCTTTGTACCTCTCTTTGGCAATCGACCATATCTTTTCCTTTTCATCCACAGTGCTTGGAATGTCCCACCTTTGCTGTTTTAAGTTTAAAGACAAATAAAAGGTGAATTATTTGGTAACCTGAGACTGTGCATGCTTAGGCAACAAAAGCCAGCCATATATTGTATACTACTCCATGTTTTTACTTTCTTGTTAGTTAAATTGTGAAGAATTAATCAAGTGAACAAGAAAAGTTTAAAAACCTCCTGTTATAATCGTAAGTAGACTATTTATCAATCTGCGCGCAACAGAAATCCTAAATAGTTATGTAAATACAGATATTCCTGATAAATCTGGTATCTCCACAATAACAAATTCGAAATTATTGCTAGAGAATTAGGCATACATATCGATTTTGTTGTTAGCACGATACTCTAACAAAAAATACCATAAAACTGAATCGGCACAAAGATTTGTATTCGTTGCCATTCAGCGACAAGTGAGCACAATGGTTTGATATGACCCCACACATCTAGATGTGTGAACAAGTCTCTAGCAGAATCAGCATCGTCCTTCTAAGCTGTTTTTTCCTTGTAACATTGCATCTAAGTGTACAGTGCACTGCTTCATCTTGTCCTGCTGATGACTTTTGTAAACAATGTGACGAAAATAACGATAATGGTGAAAAGCATGTGTGATTGTTATGCTCTAATAATAACTAACTATACTTCAAAATTATGCATACAGAAAAATTATACTTTTAAAACATCCTATGCTATTTTAAAAAATGATATTACATTTACCTTTACCTTTACAACCTGATTTGGAACCTAGCTAATTATGTAATCCCTTGAATGGCTAATATGCACGTACCAGTACATCGGATGCTATTGAATTTCTGACATTAGGCTCTATATCCTTCCACTTTTTGACTCCAATGAGTGGTGCCCTTTTCTTTGTAAACAGTACCACTTCATCCACAAAAGCACGGCTGTTGTCTCCTATGGGACCTCCAAGCCTAGATGAAAATTCAATCTTAAGTTTCTGATCACCACTCTTTATTCGCTTGTTGGCTGCTGCTATACCCTTAAGGGTACCACGTCCCTCTTTTTTGAAGCCTCCGCCGGAAGCTAGTTAGAAACCAATTACAATTAAATGATTAGACACATTCAGAATGGAAGTTTTGAAGCTTAAAATAAAAATTGTTCAAAGCAAAATATACCATCATGTTTTTTCCTTTGACGTCTAGCATGAGATGGCCAACACGGAGGAGTTTTGCTGCTGCCATGACTTTCCTCTTCAGCAAGTATTTCATCATCTTGGCTTTCAGCAAGTATTTCATCATCTTGGCTATGCTGATCTAAATACGATACTGCATATATATCCAACATCAGATGCAAAGGTACACAGAAGGATTTCTGTGATCAGGTAAAATAATCTTATGTGCTAACAGACCAAACACTGTAAACATCTAATAACCTATGGATGTAAAACCTCAGTTCACTGTAGTATAAAAGAACATCTCCTGTACGGTTGTACTAACAGACAGAACACTACAAACAAGGTACCAATGGACAAGAGCCAATAGCATGTCACTTACGTGTCCCCATTCTGCTTGGTGTGTGTGGGGGAGGGGGGCACCAATGGACAAAAAAAATGCCATTCTGTTTGTTCAGAAAAAAAGAGCAGGCATGCAGGCAGTAGGCGCATGGCGTAACAATGATGCCTGGGTGCAATTAGGATGTCGCGATCTTGCGATAGCCTACGTATGTAAAAGAACGGAGCTGCAGGACCAGCTCCCTGGCATGCGAGTACCGAACTACTGATGCTGGCATGGCATGGCAATGGTAACTCAAAAAGCGGAGCACACTTGATCATAAGCTGCGCAGTGCCACTAGTAGCTTTGCTGCTACTACTGTGCACACCTTGGAAACTTCTGGTGTGTGTGAAGAAGGCCTACGCTAGCTAGGAGCTGTGGTCACTGGAGTTTAGCACATTTCTGTGTTCCAAACAGGACATTAATTCTTTTGCTTTTGGGAAGATTCGGCACCAATTAAGTTATTCCTTTATTCAGTAAATGCTTTTTCTAGAGAATACTTATAATTTTATCGTATTCAGATGTGTCTAGCTTCTTTAGAAGCATTATGAATCAAGAACAAATAGGCCATTTTGTTTTGAATACGAAATCATATCCCCCAGTTAAAAATATCCCTCAGTTTGCACTAATTCATATCCCTCAGTTTTCTCTTCTAAGTGATTTAAATACGAAACAGCCTCAGTTTTCTACAAACAGTCCTATTCTACAAACAAGGATTTCTCTTCTAAGTGATTTAAATATGAAATCATGCTTAACATGGCTGTTAAAAATAAATGAACAATTAGCATAATACTTAAAGTGTTGTTTGTTATTTGTGCTCTCCGATGTCAGGTTGCTTCTGTTTTAAACAAGTACTCCTCGACATGGTGATCTAAATCTAAATCTAAATCTAACCGTTTGCAAAAATTACATTGCATGTTAGTACTCTGACAATGATCAAAAGAAATTACTGATTTCTGGAAGATCGCCTTGCTGCCTTAGCCATGCTTTATAAGTTAGGATTGTTTCCTCCCTGTAGTCATCTTGTAAAGCTGCACCTAACAAATATGTTAGCTGTCTGGTCGAAACAACACATCTTATATTAAATGCAATGAGTCTGGCAACTTAACTTACGTGTCTCTGGGTCTTCGCGTTGCAGTATTGCAAGCCATTTCTTGTATGCATCAATATCTACTCCTGACGTTGGTTCATCACCATTTGGCCGCTGCCTTGGTCGCTTGATGGGAGTTATGCTCACTTGCAGACCTCTCGGTTGATCTTTTGTCAGCACAAATCTGATTTGTTTCTCCCTCTCATTCTCTGATAGCATGGCTTCTGTTTGGTGGTTAAAATCGAGCGCCTCGAGCTTTGCCTGAGCCCTACCACATCGCTTCTTATAAAATAAGAAGTCCCTCCCAGAGTACCCAAGCTTCGATTTGATATACATCAAGTTGTAAAACGTGATATAAGCCCTGTCAAGTTCTAACTCGACAACTTCGACTTCTGGATCTGCCCCAACGCAATCAAACTTGATATTCCAAATCTCTCCGATGAACCTGGCACAGTATAAATTGAGAAAAGTGACTTTATTAACATGATGCCTAATAAGTAATGATTAAGAATAGTAAATGTACAAGTACTGTTAGCTGTTACAAAGCATGAATTTTTAAATATGAAACTTTGTTGCAAACAAATTTTTAATGTACAGAAAAATAAAAGGTAAAGCACTGTCAATCCAACCCTGCATTATGAGCTATTAAAATTGAAAGATCTGTACATTGCATAAAGACATCAGATTATAGCCTTATAAAGTAAGGCAGCAAAACAATGACAATTTATACTGTTTGTGACAATAAATAGAAGGTGGAGGCAAAAGTACACTCACAGTTTCTAGTTATAGCCTTATAAAGTAAGGCAGCAAAACAATGACAATTTATACTGTTTGTGACAAGTTGCTCTGATGGTGCTGCAGGCTACAATATCATAACTTTGTAGAGGAAATACAGAAAATTATGAGAACGTAAATTTGAATCATGAACTCGTAATAGGATTAACAATGTCATATCCAATGCAGTGACCTTTTTAGAATCCTATACTCAGCAGTCAACAATACGCACAAAAGAGTAGTCGAATTTGCCTTCCGTGTCACATTGGTTGTTCTTTTCTTTCTACTGCAGCCCACCCCTCAATACCAACATAAACAACTGATACATCAAAATCAGATATGGATAATTGGTTGCTTCCGTGTTGAATACCATCTAGGCCGGCTGGAGCAGTTTTTTACCGGGCTGGACAGCACCAATAGAAACAAAAACACACTACTGGTAGATAATACGAAAAAATGCACCCATGGATTAGCTCTCTTTTCTTTTGACCAATGCAAGGAAGCACTTGAAATAACTTTTTCTTCAGAAATAGTAGGGAAGAATATACATCAGTTGGGAGAAGACAGTGTTTCTTTAGCCTGATAGTCTGATCAAAAGTGAGTTGCTGTTCAGAATGCACATAATAATCACTTTGCACATAACAAGGTTGTGCAACCAATTACTTGTGCATACTACTAGCCCATTTGATTTATTTTTCGGCTATAACAAAATCTAATTAAAAAAGAACCTTATCACTTGAATGCAATTTCTCATCCTCCAGTTAATACTGCATTGTATCAAGATTGATGCATCCATTTCAGACATCTTCAGCCAAGCCTTCTATCAACGCATACCCAATTCACCAACCAATTTCGATGTTTATCAGTTAAAGTAGTAACAAAGTAGTAGCAGGCCTGAGGATTCATAAATATTACTTTAGAAAAAAAATTATTGGTACACCATATGTAATACAAGTTTAATCTACCACCAGGGGCCAAATTATCCCACAAATTGGTCAATTGCCTTTCTTTAATACACAATAGGACAGAGTAATATAGAAGTATGCCCTACGTATCAGCTAAAGGGGATTTCGGCACCTCGGCGGCTCGGCGCTCCTTCCTCGGGCTCTCCGCCGGCGGCCCGCAGCGCAGTGCCGCAGTCCCTCTCCCTCTCCGGCTCTCCGGCGTCTCCGCCTCTCCGGACTCCGGCTCTCCCTCGTCCACTCGTCCAGTCGTGAGTCGTCTGTCTCTCTGCTCTCGGATCCGGCGCTGGGCAGAGCAGACACGAGAGAAGAACGACCCAGGCCCTAAGCCAAGGTGAGGAGAGGAGGCTTCTCCTCTCACAGCAACAGCAGCAGATCGTTCCCATCCAGTCCAGGTACGCGAGCCCCCGATCTCTAGATTCCTCCTCGCCTTCCTCCCTTTTTTGATTGAGATCTTCCTAGGCCTCTTTTATTGGGATTTACCCCGTGTTCTGCTGTGTTCTCGGTGTAACTGCAGTGCCAGAGGGAAACAAAAAAGGAAATGGTTTATGGTTCCCCCAGGAAGGGATGGTGCCCCATTTCTGAATTGTGGTGGAGTAGTGGTCAAATTGCAACCTAGCAACCGAACTATTGTATCATCATTTTCGTGGGGCTACTTTGATAACTTTAGGGAAAAAACACACACCCTACTGCCTCTGCTCCACCAATGGTATGTGATGCCTCAGTTTTGTATGTAACTATTTAATTTTATTCTTTTTTAGTATGTTGCTTAAGTGGGGTTGCATCCTGAATTGGACATGTCACGAATGATAATTCTGCATGCATGTATGTGGATATGGGGGAATCTGTGTTTTTGTTTAATTTCATTGAAACCATACACTGTGGTTTTGTTGGATATCCTGTACTTTTTGCGTGTTCCTGTTTCTTAACCATAAATGAAACTATGAAATCTATGTTCCTGTGACGATTTTCTTTAGGTTCCATTAGTAGGTGGTTTTCTTTAACTAATTTTGAAGGCATACTCAATAAGAAGTTTGGCAGCCCTATTACCGTCAAACTAGAATATACTGGGATTCTACTTTGTTTAGAATTAAGATCCTTCATGCAAATATCCTGTAGTTTATTCTCATAATGTACTGAAGACAATTTAGGCAATACATGCGGGACATGTATTGCTTTCAGAAGGTGAGCTATGTGTATTGCTGTCCAGTTTGTACAGTGCCATTTATATGCACTAATTGAACTGAAAGATATGTGTTTGATTAAATTGTTGTTGGTTCAGCCCAATTAGAACTACTTGTATGTTAACAGTTTGCATAAATACATGTATGTTAACAGAAGACTTGAACTGAGTTGTACATTTTAATTGTTCCAGTTTGCATAAATACTTGTCCCCATGTCCGCAATTTCAAAACATACTAAATTAAGGTTCAGAAGCGTGATAAATTATAGTATCCAAAACAAACTACGTAACATAAAATTTTTAAACAAAAAAATCATCATCAGCTCCTTGCCCAGAACCGTGCACTGGTGCTACATATCCATCATCAATGTAGGTGTCATCATCATCTTCTTCATCTGCTAATCCAATATCATTTTGTTCATCTACGGATTCGGCAATCGCTTTTTGAATTACAGAAGCATCACCAGTAACACCTTCTATGTCAGACCTTCTCCAGTTCATCAAGACTTCATGGCTGCCTGAAGCAATCATGTCTTGCACTCCCACATCCAGTGAGTCAAGATCGATTCCTCCCTCGCTTTCTGAATTTGCCGATTCCGGCATGGCAAATAAATTTCTGGGTTTCATTCTTACAACAGTGCGCCAGTCTGGTTTCTTTGCGCCGTTCACATAAAACACCTGCTCAGCTTGTGTACCCAGAATATAAGGCTCATCTAAATAACGCAATCGAGTTGTATCGATATCAATAATTCCATACCGATCCCTTTGGTACCCTCTTCCTTTGTTCTTGTCGGCAGCAGGAACATCGAACCAGTCGCACTGAAACAGTATCACTTCCTTACCAAAAGGAAAATCTAGTGCGATAATCTTTTTAATCACGCCATACCAGTCAATATTGCCAGAACTACCAACTCCTGAAACAACAACACCACTGTTCTGTGTGTTAAGGTTCTGCTCTATCTGAGCTGTACGAAAAAGAAATCCATTGATGAAGCATCTGTTGAAAACACGTGCTCGTTGGTCTGGTCCTTGTGAAAGACCATACATCAGATCACTTGTTCCTCCTTCTTCATTAAGTTTGCTGATCTGCAACCAGTAATAAACCCTTTTAGTTCTGTACATAATTGTCAGTTAGTCAGCAAATATACAAAGAAAAAATTCTAACTCACTGTGCGCTCAAACCAGCCTACAAATTGTTGCTGGTGTCATTGCTCAACACTCCGAGTACTGATTTTTCTAAGTTCATCCATATGCTTACTACAATATTGAAAAAGAAGGCTTCAAGTAAAAAATAAATAAATAAAACTTGGTAATTCATACAAGCAGAATATGTATTTTTAAATAATATCTTACTTGATCCATGGAATGACCTCATCACAGTTTCTTAAGATGTAGTGCCTCATCCGCTGCAGCTCAATCGGAGTAAGTGTCTCGATAGTAAATCCTTTCTTGGTATAGTCAATGTTGGCAAATATGCTTAGACCAGATGGTGGTTCATTCACTGTGGCAGCTTCATGGCGCTCTGGACGATTAACCTTGGTTTCGATGTCTGCTAGGAAGCGAGAGCAAAATGTCATGCACTCCTCTGATATATACCCCTCGGCTATTGAACCTTCAGGGTGTGCTTTGTTCCGCACGTAGCCTTTAACAGTACGTAGATATCTCTCAATTGGATACATCCATCGATAGCACACTGGTCCTCCAAGTTTAGCCTCTTCAGCTAGATGAACTGGCAAATGCACCATGATATCAAAAAAAGATGGTGGGAATATCATCTCAAGCCGACAAAGGGTTTCACTAATCGAGGTGCTCAACTGTTGTAACTCTTCAGCACTCAACTCCTTTGAACATATTGCATTGAAGAACCTACTAAGCTGAATCAATGGGATAGCAACATCTTCTGGCAAAATGTTGCGTACTGCTATGGGTAATAGTTTCTGGAAAATAATATGGCAGTCATGAGATTTGAGTCCAGACACCTTACACCTGCTCACGTCCACGCTCCTCTTGATGTTGGAGGCATAACCATCAGGCATCTTCACACTTTCTAGAAATTTGCATAAGTATGTCATCTCATCCTTACCCAGAGAGTACAGTGCTGATGGCACTGTGTATTTTTCATTCTCCACCACGAGATGTTGATCCTTTCTAATGCCCAAATGTTCCATGTCTAGCCGAGCCTTCTCGCTATCCTTTGATTTCCCTGCCATGCAAAGCAAAGTCCCCAGTACGCTCTCACAAATATTTTTCTCGATGTGCATCACATCCAAATTATGCCTTACAAGCAAATTTTCCCAATAAGGTAGTTCAAAAAAAATACTCTTCTTCCTCCAATTATGCCACCTACTTTCTTCTTCACGTTGCTTCCTCTTCCTAGCGGACTTCCCAAAAGTCACTTGCTCAAAACTTTCGTACTGTTGCAGCACCCCTTTACCACTCAATGGCACTGGAGACTCCCTGGTTTCCACTTTGTTATTGAAGCTGCTCTTGTTCTTGCGCCACCTATGGTCCATAGGCAGAAAGCGGCGATGTCCCATATAGCAATGCTTGGACCCAAATTTCAACCATAAAAAGTCTGTATCCTTGTGGCAGTATGGACATGCAAACTTGCCTTTTGTGCTCCAACCAGATAGCATCCCATATGCTGGAAAATCATTAATTGTCCACAGGAGAATTGCACGCAACTTAAAATTTTTTTTCACCTTGCCATCCCATGTCTCAACACCCTTTAACCAAAGATCTTTAAGCTCATCAATCAGGGGCTGCAAATATACATCAATGTTATTTCCTGGAGAAGTAGGACCCGGTATCAACATTGACATCATCCAATAAGGCTGTTTCAAGCACAACCAAGGTGGCAGGTTGTAAGGGATTAAAATGACAGGCCATGTAGTATATGAAACATTCAGCATCCCAAAAGGATTAAAGCCATCAGATGCAAGTCCCAACCTAACATTGCGAGGATCCAAAGCAAAATCCTTGTACGTTTTATCAACATGATTCCATGCCAAGGAGTCAGCAGGGTGCCGCATTTTTCCATCTCGGACCAGGCCCTCGTTATGCCAACGCATATATGCGGATGTGGTCGCATTCATGTACAACCTTTGCAGTCGAGGAGTAACTGGGAAATACCTTAGGACTTTTTGTGGGACACGCTTCTTGGCTACCTCCTCCTTATGCGTGGAAACAATCGGTTTCCATCTGGACTCACCACATGTTGGACATGTATCCAACTTAGCATAATCCTTCCGAAATAACACGCAATCATTCACACATGCATGTATCTTTACGTAGTCGAGGCCAAGATCCCGAACAACTTTTTGCACTTTATCCAATGTGTCTGGAACACAGTGACCCTCAGGGAGAACAAGCGAGAACAACTGAAGTATGTCCTCTAATGCACTGTTACTAATACCATACATGCACTTAATCTGAAAGAGCCTGACAATGAAAGATATCTTAGTGGCCTCCTTGCAACCTGGATACAATTCCTTCTTCGCCTCTGTTAATAATTTAAAGAATTTCTTTGCTTCTTCATTTGGCTCTTCATTAATAGTACCTATGATGTCTCCATGTATAGCACCCCTTATTAGTGTTGAAACCAGTTCATTCACAGCACTACGGTCACCTGTTGCACCATCATCGACATCTGTTGCAGTGGTGCCCTCATGTAAATCATCTTCTCCTTGGATGAAGCTTTCATCAAACCCTCTGAGAACCAAATGACTCTGAACCTCTGTTTTTGTTCTGTAGTTCATGCAACGACATCTTCTACATGGACATGGTGCAGTTTCTCCTGGAGCAGTCCCACCAAATTTAATTTCAATAAATTTCTTGAAACCTTTTTGCCACTCATCTGTCGTAAAATGCATGCGCATCCAACTCCTACCATCAACAGGCATGTTCTTCCAATCCAAATGAGCACAAATAACTAGTTCAGCCATTGCAACACAAACAAAGACAAAAGTATACATATATATTTCAAATCATAATTATTGTATAGTACCTTGATGAGGGGGATTGCCCGACCTTCACGGCGTAGGATCGATGAAGATAACTTGGATCCGTACAACCTGACGGATCGATGGCGCCAACTACTGTTAGAACAGCAACCTGCGACAAAGAATTCGCCTAACTACACGCTCGTGATCCCGTCTACCCGACCACCAAGTAGACGCGTCGTCGCTCCGGCAAATCACAAGGAATCACAAGAACGATGGAGAAGAACGCCCGATTCCCCTCTAGGTTATATTATACGCCAAACCCTAAGAGGAACAAGCGTACGTATGGCTCTCTGAAAAGTAATACATCTATTTTCTGTGGTCCTTTTACAATGGCCGATGGCCTGGCCTTTTAAATGCCAGAACTCACGTAAAAAAAACTACCGCCTAATCCGACTCAAACGCACAAAGAAAACCAAAAACCGACTCGGTCTTCACCACACACGCACGTAGCCTAACAAAAAACCGACTCGCTTTACTTGGAACTTTCTTACTATGTGACACGGTGCATGCATGTAATTGAACTCCTCTTGCTAAGTGACACGTCATGTGCATGCATGTAATTGAACTCTTTTTTTTTTGTTAGCTCGTTCTGGATACTTGATTTTCTTGCTACTGGCTTCGTCCTTCTCTGCAGGAAAGCGAGCAATTGATCTCCTGGATGTGGCAGCTTGCTGATCGTAACGATGCACTGCAAGGGATGCATGGCAAGGGATCGCTGCATGCTGTTCTCTGCACCACACTTCTGATTAATTGGCTCCTGTACAAATATAAGAATAATTAAAATACTAGTATTACATAGTAGCCAATTCTTATATAAATTAAAGTCAAAATTAATTAGGAGCGAGTCCACCTGTTGATTAACTTTTTTAGCTTGTGCTCGCGTAATCAGTTTAGTTGTGATGTGCTCATCATCTCATCACACTGTGCCCTAGCTACCTGCACCGTAATTAGAATATCAGAATTTCAGAAAATTGATTACTCATAAAGTACAGTCGTACTTAATTGACATATGAGTGATCAACAAATTAAATAAAAGGGCAAGCGTAAACAGACTTCTCTAGCGGAAAAAAATTCGGAGGTGGGCGAAAGGAACGAATTGAACGAAATTTTGTCATTTTGGTAAAAAATTTGGTCAAATTTAGATCAAATTTGAATTTATAAACTTGAAATATGGGATATATTAAGTAGATTCCACATGTGCAACGCAAGAATTGCTCTGCTCTAGCGGAAGGCCCTGTCCTTGCCAGCTGTTTGACCCGGGTTCGAATCACGCCACGAGCAAATGAGGTTTTTACTCGATTTTTTTGCTTGTGGAACCAACGTGTTAGTGAGACAAAACTGGGAAAAATTATTTGCTTGATGTAGGATTCGATACCTGGCCAAGTGAGAGCATGGCAACGGACTTATCCACTGTGACAGGACCCTTGATGGCTCTTTAGGTCGTTTTCCAAGCTTCTTAAGGATGCAAAATTCAAACCGAAACGAATTTTTTGACCGAGTTGTTTTCTTCTCGGAGGGTAACGAAATTGACGAGATAAACGAAATTTCGGCAAAATTTCGCCGAAATTGTGAACCCTGGCGATGGCAGGCCGCGGCTAGGAAGACGTATGACCAGTGGCGAGATTGATTTCCTAAGGGTTACTGACATGTCCTTTCCCATAACGCAAATACTAGATGTAAAAGAATAAGTGCACAAATATTTGAACAAAATACATGTCTACCCTAGTGGTAAGAAAAGGGTTTATGACCGTGAAGGTCCTGGGTTCAAGACCTAGGACATGCTCTTTTTTTTTCTATTTTCGCTTAAATAAATTGTGGCAACACAATTACTTTTTGCCACCCAACAAGTTTTTCTTCCAACAAATTTAAATCGTGGCAAACCTTTATTGATGCAACGCTTTACAATTTCGTTGCAACATATACAAACCTTTTACAACACTAGTTAAAGATTATGACAACGCAATCAATTCGTGGCAATAAAACATTTATTGATGCAACGCTTTACAATTTTGTTGCAATACATATCAACCTTTTGCAACGTAATTTAAAGATTATGGCATCGTAATAAATTCGTTGCAATATTGTCAACTCATCGCAACCACTTAGAATTTCGTTGCAATAACATTAACATATTGCAACAAAATTCAAGATTATCACAACGCAGAAAATTGCGTGGCAATATTGTCAACTAATCGCAACGATTTTGAAAGTGGTGGCAACAACACCTACCTCTTGCCACGAAAGTCAAGATTTTTGCAACGCAATAAATTAGTGGCAATATTGACCACATATCGCAACATTTTATCCAAACTGTGGCAATAAGGCTTACCTATTGCAACAAATTTTGTACCGTTGCAATGTGTTTCGTGGCATTAGGGGGATTTTCTAGTAGTGTCATCAGAGACGGTTTCACAAAACCGTCTGTGATGAGGCGTCTACTATGAGGCTTTCTGTAGTAGTGACATCTCATTTGCATCTCTCTCCTCGATCAATCGATGGCTTCAGTTGCTGCTGCTCTCAAGCTAGCCGCCCTCTGCATGCTGCTCCTGTACTCCATTGGGCAGCAGCAGAACGGCTACACGGTTATGGCGCAGGAGCAGAGCGGCGGCGACACGCTCGTCAGCCGCCTGGACGAGATGCACGGCAACCTGCGCAAGCAGTGTTTCTCCGAGTGCGCGGGGCGTTGCTACTGCGCCGACAATCCCTACCAGTGCTTCCAGAGATGCCTGGCGCCGATCCAAAACTGCGAGGTCGCCGAGAGCACGCTGCAGGCGAAGAAGAGGGCGCTGGAGGAAATGTTCGCGCCGCCGTCCAAATAGATGTAAGTTGCAGGTCGCGTTAATGGAGGACGCACGTGCGCGCTTGTGTCAATGTACTGCTTCGTCTGTTGGTTTGGCTGTTTGAGAATAAAGATGACTCCCATGCATGCGCGTGCGTGCATGTTGGGAGTGTACACGTATGTTACGTACGTGCATGGTCGTTCCCGGCCGTCTTTAGTTTTGGCACGTAGAGTATTGTAAGATTTATCAATGTACGTCGTCGTCTATTGCCATGCTGTGTTGTGTGGTGGCATGGATGTATACGTGCCCGAGCGTGCAATCGCATGCATATGCTGTTGTTTGCTTCCTAAATGCACTGTGTGTGTTTGTCTTGCGTTAGTTTTTGAAGGACCGTGTGAAAAGATCGGAGTTTTGTTGTGATAAATTATTACTATTTCGAAAGCATGAAAATTTAAAATTTGCAAATTTACCCATTTTTTATATAGCTTGCAGAAATGAATGACATTAAAAATTTTGAGTCATGAGATGATTTGGTTTGACCTAGAACAGTGCATATACATTGCATGATGCACTACTACAGAAAACATTATTACAGACGGTTCAGAAACATCATCACAGACGGTTTCCTGAACCGTCTGAATTTATGGGTCAGTGATAATGGAAGATTATCACAGACGGTTTTCGAACCGTCTGTGGTGTAAATATCACAGACGGTTTTTAAGTAAAAACCGTCTGTGATATATCAATATCACAGACGGTTTTTAATTAGAAACCGTCTGTGATATCTGATAATCACAGACGATTTTTGCTTTGACAGATACTTTGGGAAAATTTAAAGGCACATTTAGCCCCTTTGTTGCCATACTGGTCCTACAAGTGGTATCAGAGCCCGATTAGCTTTTCTCATAGATCTTAACTGGTCTTAGGAACCATGGTATCAGACAACTATTCAACCAAGCCACCCATTTTTTATGAAGTCCATTTTTCTTATTGGAAAGCTCGCATGCAATCCTACATTGAGGCTCAAGGGTATGCAATTTGGATTAGAGTCAAGAATCCTTATACGGTGTCAGCCAATGACCAAGTGAATACACCTAATATAGATGCAAACAACAAGGTTCATAATTTTTTGATTCAAGGGCTTAGTCGATCTGATCAGTTTGAGTATGTTGCTCACTTGATGTTTGCCCATGAGATCTGAAAGACCCTTATTGATTACCATGAGAGCTCTACCATGATCGAGAAAGTGAGACAAAACAACCGAAGAAAGAATACTCAAAGATTGAGCAAAAGCTTGGTGAATCTTTATATGAGTTGTGGGGAAGATTTTTCAAGATCATTCATGATTTGCGTGTGTTAGAACGAGGAGACCGACTAGCGAGGGTGAATAGACAGCCTAAATAATTTCTTCTCTAATTAATTATCAATTTCTATTTGGCTAAACCAAGAAAATAATGCAGAAGCTTAACACTAAAAGGTTTAGCACAAATAACACATAAAATAACCGAGTTCACCTAAGTGCACCAACAAGATAAGCCTATATCAAGGTTTGCAATCCTAGGATGATAAGCAATCAATTTAATTCTATGAGACTAAATTGCTTGAATGTAAATTGAGCTTTAAAAAAATAAACCACAATTGATACAGTTGCTTTTTACCATGGTGTTTGGAGACTTGCCGGTCTCCCCTAGTCTATGTTGATGTTAGTCCAAACAAATTGGACCGGCTTCACGAATTAAGCCGAAACACCTCAATCTGCTAGTGGTATCTCTTTCCCGCTCCAGGTAGGTGAGCTCCAACCATCAGAACTTTGTCGGGTCTTCTTACAACCTTCTTTGAGAAGATCATCGTGCACGACCCTCCAACGCCGTCTATAAGTCAGCAAACTCCAAGAGTAATAAGTCAAGACCCTCGCTTGACTCTCACCATGTGCAATGAATGTACAAGCTTGAGTAGATACACAATTCATATCTAGATGCAACACATGCAATCGAGACCCTTCCTCCTTGCTCACAAGGTGCAACACATGCACAATTGAGATGACCTCACACTAGCTCAAAGGTGTGAAATGGAGTCCCAAAAGTTATTTTCCAACCGGACACAAGGGGTATATATACCTCACACCTTGAAATTAGCCGTTAGGACAAAAAACAGAATTTCTGGAAGTACCGCAGGTAAACAATTGGTACTTCCGCTCCTCTCAGCAATGGTCAAGAAACTAGTGTTGTAGGCAAATCTGGTAGTTCCATCGTGCAAAGTCCAGTATTACCAATCATCAGAAGTACCGCGGCACTCATGCGGGATTACCAATTTTCTTAGGGACGAGAAGACTCCACACATGTGTCTCTCTAGAAAAACGTACCGCTACACAAGTTGGACGTTCTACAAATCGAAAGTACCACTCACACAGAGCTGATCAGACTACTCACACAGACCTGGTCGAAAGTATCGATCATCGACTTCACTGGTCCCTGACCACATCGGATGGTTCGACCACTTAAGTCTCTGACCACGTTGTCCGATTCGACCACACAAGTCTCCGACTACACTGATCTCCGACCATGCTGGTCATCGACCACGTTGTTCGGATCGACCACACAGGTCTTCGACTACACTGGTCTCTGACCACATTGGTTTCAACCACTCAGGTCTCGACCACATCGACCATGTCGATTTTCGACCAAGGCAATCTTCAATCACACAGATCTTTGACCACCACATCGATCTTAGATCACGTTGCATCAATCACATCAATTCAACCACGTCGATTATGACCACACAGGTCTCGACCATGTTGGTTCGACCACGCTGGTTTCGACCATACTAGTTTCGATCACACTGATCTCGACCACGTCGGTTTCAACCCCGCTGGTTTTGATCACACAGATCTTGACCACGTTGGATCCGACTGTCTTGGTTTGACCATGCTTGTCTTCAATCACACATATCTCGACCACACTAGTTTCAATCACACAGATCTCGACCATGTTAGTTCCGACCACGTTGGTTTTGACCACTTCGATCTTAGACCACATTGATCTTTGACCACATAGGTCACAGACCAAGTTGGTTCTACCATAATGGTTCTCAACCACACAGGTCTTCCGACCACCAACAGACATGGTAGTTCCATGATTACAAGCTAGTAATTTCGACTAACGTTCTCAACCACACAGGTCTTCTGACCACCAACAGACATGGTAGTTCCATGATTACAAGCTAGTAATTTCGACTAACGTTAGTACCACAGAATACACTGCGGTAATTCCGATTTCCCTAAGAAGTGCATATACTTCAATTGATTTTGCAAAACATATTTATAAACTATAGTATCATGCACACAAGGATTACCCATAGTTCCCAACAGGTTGCAAAACACATTTGCACACTTTTAGAATCATGACACCAGGATTATATGTATGAGCTTCAACCATTTGTAAAACACATTTACAAATGTAAACCTCATACTACAAAGAATGGAAATATGGACTACAAACACTTGCAAAACATATTTTTAATGTATAGTCCTATGTTACGAGGATTCAACATATGGGCTTCAACTATTTGCAAAATACATTCGCAAATACAAATTTCATGTCAAGGAGAGCTAGAGCAAGTAAGGTTGAGTTTATCAACATATGATAAGACTCAAGCTACTAGACATGACCCCTCTTAATAGTACGACAACCCGTACTAGTAACCCAGTCTTCCAACCAAACACTAAGACCAGTAAAAACTAGGAACACATCCTTTGCCCTAGCTAGCCATACCTTTATCTTGTGCATCCTCTTGAAGCTTGATGACTCACATGTACACTTCAAGTCTGGATCATTTGACCTCCATCAACACATGATGGGTTTCCACTTGACTTGATGATCAACACATGATTATCTCCTGTTAGACATGCATCAACTCATGATGCATCTTCTTCTTGACTTGACAATCTTCAACACATGAAGTTATCACAAGTCTTTCTTATTTGTGGAACATAACCTATCCATCCAACTCATGAAAAATGCTAGTCCTGAAAACAATTGCCATCAATTACCAAATTTCACCATTAACACATAATGGAGGGACTACATTCTACAATCTTGCCTTTTTGGTAATTCATGACAATCTTAACAAATAATGAGATAAAAAATTGAATTGCAAGTATACAACATATACACAACAATTGCATAATCTAGAATAAACTTTCAAAGCAAAGCTTACTCATCCAATTGCCATTAATCATCCAACCATCAACACATAATGGAGGAACTAGATGGCAACCCGATTTGAGTATATATGAATACACAAGCTATATATACTCAAGGAATATGTTTCAAAATAATGATCCTTTATGTGGAAATGGAACATGGATCAATACTAATGAAATAACAAAACATAAAGTGAACTCTCCCTAAATGTGTGCATGCAAGAATCTATTATGAAAACATATGCACATATTCAAGTTTGACTTATTTGGTAAAGTTCATTCTATATTTTAGATCCGATGAATGCAATAAGATAAGAATGTGATATTGAATGCATACCTCTGTAATGCCACTAAAATGCAAAGGGAAGAAATGCATGGAATGAAAACAATCCAAGGGAGAATGAAGGAAAGAAAGTAGAGTTTTGTCGTCAGACCCATCAGCTTTTAGAATGCCGAATAAAAGTAGCGCTCACTGAGGTTCCTAGATCGTTTAAGGATGGTCGGCATCATCTGGCGTTTGGATTCTCATCATCCGGCAGGAAATTCCATTATTACATGTTACCAACTTACCTACCGTAGTAGAAAAGCCAACAGTACAGAGCCCACCCGTGGACCAAAAGGTCCTTAAAGCCCTCAGACTTAAGAGGGAGTGAGATGATGAGAGAGGGGCAATCTGGTCATTGCACAAAACTAGAGGAAAGGCTAGCTGACCATGCCTCTCTTAAGCCAAAACCCAACACAGGCCAGCCACACAAAGCCCATTTCATTTTTGCCTCAGCCAAGAATTCATTCGGAGGAAGCAAACCATTTCTCATCTCTTTCTCTGCTAAGACATAGAGCAAATATAGCCTATTTCTTTCAGTCAACTAAAGAGCAAGCTCCTCAGCCAAGCAGAGGTGAGGAGAGGAAGAGGAAGCCTGGAGGAGAGGAGCACGTGTGTAAGAGAAAGACACTGGAGTGGAGCAAGGGGACGGCGACGACCTAGAGGTGCAAACTTCCGATGACCGTTGTCTCCACGCCAAGACTTTGTCCACGAACCCCGTCATCCTCAACCCCTCATCTAGCAGCCCCCTTCCTTCCTAACCTTGACCAAGTAAGGCTACTACCTCTTCCCCTTGTTCCTTCAAACGCATCGGCGGCGAGCCCGTAGCACCACCGTGAGCCCTTCGACGGCAGTGCATGCTCCCCAGCTCACACACTCCACCAAGTCCCATCACGGTGGCCACCTTAGGCTTTCCCAGCCATGCGTGGCTAAGGGCAAAGCAAGACGAAAGTAGCAACTAGAAGAAAATGCATGGAGAAAGGGGTAGTAATAAACCAAACCGACGGCCAGTAGAACTGGGTAGTGGCCGGAGGTGGAGGAGGCACTGGGCTTCTGGCAGGCTGCGTGCCAAGGCCGGTGAGCCCGAGAGAGGGCCGACATTGAGGCTAGGCGTCGATACTCCCATCCGGCTGCAAGCCTTGACCGATGAGCTGGAGGGGAGCGACGACAGCCTGGAGCCCGAGCCAGGAGTAGGCGCTGAGTGGCGAGAATCCACAAGAGGTGGCGGATCTGGTCCTGGTTGGCCGGATCCGAGGCGAAGAGTGAGGGGGAGGTGGAGTGGCCGAAGGGGAGGTAGTTGACGGCCGAATCTGGCCCTGGCTAGCTAGGTTGGGTGGAATCACTGACGGTGTGCTCCAGACCAACGAGTCCGGGATACCCTCCCCGCTGTGAACCACCAGGAGAGAGAGAGAGAGGAAGTGAGGGAGAGCCGTGGAGGAGGAGGAGTAGCGCGCCACAAGCCCAACTGCGCCACCTCAGGAGCACCGAAAGCGGGAAATATGAGGAAAAGGTAAGGCCGTTCACCGAACCAAATGAAGGAGAGGGAGAAAAAAGAAGAAAGAAATGGGAAAAAAGGAAGAGAGAAGAAAAGGAATGGAAAAAAGGAAGAAAAGGAAAGAAATAAAGAAAGAAAAGAAAAGAGGAGAAAAGAAAAGTGGAGGTTTGGTACATGCACGTCGAGCCCTTAACCCCGGGCATTTTATGCCAGAGTTGGGTTATGTGTGTAGGCTCGTTGTTGCTCCCTTAAGCTCTGGTTTCGATATGATGTGTTGAGTTGGATTAACTGCTTGTTCTGGTGGAGGTCCTGAGTCGACACCATCCGCACGTCGCTTCGCTTCGCTTGGTTAGCAGGCAAGTGCATGGTAGAGCGGTAGATTGTAGAATTTATGGAATATGTGATATTTACATGATATGTTGATGGTTACATGGTATGTTAATGTTTACATGAAACATGTGGTGTTTACATGATTTGATAGTGCTTATATGGAATTGCAATGTTTATATGGCATGATGTTTATTTAATAATGACAATGGTAATGGAACAGGTGAGCAGCAATGCCACCCTCCTAATGATAGTACTGATGAAAATGACAATGATAATGGCATTTGCATGTGCATCATGTGCACTCAAGAGTTAGGGCGGTGAGAAAGTCTCTAGCTACGAGTAAAGCTAGTTGATTAATCCGGAGTGCTCTTGAGTAAGTCCTACTTCAGTAGGCCTCCACGGGAGTGAAGAGTCTCCCGTGCCGATCAGGGCGGGCCCAAGATTTTGCGTGAACATCGATGGGTGTTCACTCGGCAATACCGGTATATGCAATGAGATGAGCAAATGAGCATGTAGAGTAGTGTTACATTGCAGTAAGGGTAAAATAATGTTGGAACATGATAATGGAAGTATGAACATGATAATTCATGCAGAATATGTTATGGCTGGTGAAATTGCTACATGATTGGGTAGTGTTTATCGTTCTATTATGTACTTGTTGAGTCTTTGGACTCACCCTTACTTTGCTGTTTTTTAGGTGACCATTGAGGACGTCATGTACGGGTGGGGATAGCACATGAATAACTTCACGTACTTGTGCACTTCACATATCAGCTATTGTTAGTATGTTTAACTCCACTAGTAAGCTAGAATAGTGGCTTAAAATGGTATGGTGTAAGTGATCGCTGCTTTATGAATAAAATAGAGTTTGCTTAAAATGATTAGCTATTGTTCAAAAATAGTATTATTATGCAATGATGATAGCACTCTAGGCCTAGAGGGTGGGCAGGGTGTTACAACCTCTTATGTTTTTCACCTTTTCATTCAAATGAGACTAAGCAATATCATAATCAATAAGCATATTAGTCTCACAATTGTATTTATCATTATCAACTTAATGGAGCTTGAACTTACAACGTGCTATTGGCCTTGTGTTTTCTGAGTCTGAGAATACACACCAACTGTTGGGTGCACTTGATGTGAGAGTTTAGGGAATGAAGATCACTTTCATCAATGACAACACTGTCATTAGTGAGATTACTGTGGATACTCAACCTCCACACATACTCTTATCCAAAAGTCAATCACTCATCACAACCATGGGGTGACCACCACATGGTCTCACAATCTCCCCCTTGATGACTATATTGATAAACACCGAAAAGGCATGAAGATGAGTTTGCTTTTAAGAAGAAATACAAGAAGTTGCCAAAATCCACACATGGTCTAATAGAAGAGAAGAATGAACTCATGACCATGTTGACAAAGTGTGAAATGGAGAAAACAACAAGAAAGAACAAGTTTTCTACAAAAGCTCCAAATCACATCTAACGCCTCACAAAAGCCCAATCTTGCTCATGGTCCAAAGAAAAGAGCAATTACTCACCATGACCATTCTCATAGCAAGATGACCATGCATTCTCCCACTTTAATACCTTTTGCACCCCTTATTGCCTTTTTCTCTATCATTCTTCCCCTTTTGGCAATAGAATCATCAAGATACATGAATGAAATGGAGTGATTGCATTTGATTCATTTTAAGCATTAGGAGCCATGAAGATTATCCAAAGTGACTTTCTAAATATTACACCAAGCCATAAAAGGTGAAAACACTATCAAGATCATGACAAACTATGTATTGCCAAGCTAAAGCCAAACAGGCCATAATCTGAAGTTAAATGGACTGTTTAACATGTTAAGCCACTCAAGATCATAGTTTAGTCAAAGGTATCGAAAAATGAGTTAAGCCATGTCAATATTCTAAGTGGAACCAAGAACCTATAATTGAGTCAATTAGAGTGCTACATGTTCAAGATTGAAACATTGTGTTCAACACTAGATATCACTTGTAATTGAGCAAATTTAGCACATTTGGCATTTTCAGAAATTCATGGTTGGCTTTAACCATTTTTCACAAGATTTTATTTTCTTAGCCATGTGTTAGATCTCAAGCCTTATGCGACCACTCCAAACAAGAAGCTTAAGGAAGTGTTCTTGGTCATCCAACACTCCCTCTAAGTTCATGCCTAGTGCAATGGCGAGCCGTTTCAAGAGAAAGGATTGGTGAGATCAGTTTTTTCACACAAAATAATTCTTTTTTAATTTTCTTGACATAGTTCAAGAACAAAGTGATGGATCATGTGGAGGTGACCACATGTGAGTGATGAGTAATTGACATTGGTTTAAGTAAGTAGAGTTTGGTTTGTGTGGTCGGACCATGTCGTTGCGTGGTTCAATGGGTTCGGTCAAACTTGGTCGTTTGGGATTAGGATGCATATTCTTTGTTTCGACAGGTTTGGACTTCATCTGTGGTAAGTATGATATGCTTATGATATTTACACTTTGATGTATCGAGCGGTGCTATTTGATGTGTTTCTTGTCTGTGTGACTGCAGGATGTCGAAGCGGAGCTGTGGTGAGACACGAGGTGACCGGACTAGACACAGGAGGTGTCGAGGTCAGAACGGTCGGATGTGTCGAAGACAGCGGAGATTCGATGTGGTTGCGAGTCTTGGACGACAAGGAGCGCGGAAGCTTCCCGGAAGGTGCAGGAGGGGCGAATCGGGAAATTCGCGAGGCTGCACAAGCGGGAGCGGGCTCCGTTGGATATAGCGGGCGTAACGGGGTGGAGACCCGTTAGCCATGGGCTATAAATAGGATTTGGGGGCTGCATGCCCATGTATGGCTTTGGGAGAGAGCTACGGTTTAGAGAGTCAAAAGAGGCTTTAGGGAGTAGTTTTGCTTTGGCTCTTTAGTGGGTGAGAGTTGGTGTTGAATACAGAGTTGTCCCCCACGTTCACTCCCTCTGTGTGTTCCTCCAGGAAGAATGTAGTGAGTTCTTGAGATTGGAGAGGGTGAGGTGAGGGATTGAGTAGAGAATCCATGTAATCAACTCTTGTTCTAATGTACATGCGTATGGGGACGTCTCTTTGATCCTCAATATCAATATGAGATGCTTTGGTTGATTTAGTTCAAGTCTCTGACTCTCTGTTCTTCATTTTTCCTTTTGGCTTGATTTGAGAGTTTCTTGATTTCTTGTTGTCTGGTGTTGGGGAGTGGCAAAATGGGTTGCTCTATGGTGGGATAGTGCCTCAAGATCATTTGATCGAGTTTCTCGAGAGCAAACTTGGCGTTAATTTCAGATTTGGTGTTTGGCCCTCCTCTGTTCATGGTTTTCATTTCTAGGGTTTGATGCTAATCTTGATTCCCTCCATATTTTGCCATGAAACTTGATATCTAGAGTCCTAAGGCTATTGAGTAGCTATGCTCAAAGTTTCATGGCCTAAGATTCAAGGTTTGGATGGGATTTTGAATTTTGGTGCAGCACTCTGAATATTTTTAGTTTTTGCCCCAATTCTTGATTTCTTGGTCTTTAGCAGATTTCTTTGTTTCCTTGGTCTCCCCTTGCTATTTAGGTTTTTTTTCTTGCTTCTGTATTGAAGAGAACAGAGAAGAACCAAAGTTAATTGAATGGATTAACAGGGCTTGCTGTTCTCTTTATAACCGAATGAGTCAAGTAGCAAGATTTCCCTTCTCGGTTGAGCTGCAAAGTTCCTAATCTCTTTTATTTCTCTTTTGGCCGACTGCAATATTTATTGGGAGTCTAACTGCTTCTTCATTCTTTTGCTGTTGTCTTCCGTTTTAATCTTCTTTTGCCATTCGGTTGGCATTGAGAATAGGCAAGCTGCAGTACTACTCTTTTCGGTAACAGCAGAGTATGTACTGTTCACTCATTCTTCAGTCCTCTTTGGGCAGCAGCTTGTGAGTCTTTTTGCCTTGAGTTTTCGGTCCTCTTCCTTCAGTTTTCTGTGCGGCTTGATTGCAGCCTCGCAGTTTGGTAGACTGCAGATTCGAGTGCCTCGGCCAGCAGTAAATTTCGGTAGTAGGCTATTGTCAATAGGAACCGAAATCTGCAGTTTTTGTTCACAGTTTCCAGTGTATTCCTGCGTGCTGAAATCTCTGAATTTTCAGTCCCAACTCCTTCGTTGCAGCAGCTATATGCAGTCTTAAGCTCTCCTATCTCAAGTGTTTTATTGCAGTTCAAAGAATCTCATTTAGTACAGCTCTTTCACAAATATTTTTGATCACCTTTTAAGCTTGGCAAAACTGAGTATTAGTCAAGCCAGGAAATCTTTTTCAAGTGGGAGTTTAATCTTGTTTTTTTTCGAGATTTTGTTTGGCTATCAGTGTGAAATTTTTATCTGTTCTTCATAGCTTTTTATAGCTATCAGAGATCTGAGTTTTTCGTGAATTCTCTTGGGGACAATTTTTAAAGACGACATTTACCCCCCCCCCCCCTCTGTCGCCATTTCGGTCCAACAATTGGTATCAGAGCCGGTTAGCTCTAATCAATACATCTTAACCGGTCTCAAGAGCCATGGCGACAGACAAGTACTCGACCAAGCCGCCCGTTTTCGATGGCATCGATTACCCCTTCTGGAAGAGCCGAATGGAGACATACATCCAGGCCCAGGAGTACGCCATCTGATGCAAGGTCAAGGTCCGGTTTGTTGTTCCTACCGATGAGAACATCAATGCCGGGAATATGTCTGATGTTGAGGCGAATGCAAAGGCAAGGAACATCATCATCCAGGGCCTGAGTCGTAGTGAGTTTGACCGCATATTTCATCTTTCGTCCGCCTTCGATATTTGGGAGACCCTCGATGCTTACCATGAGGGCACCACCCAAATAAAGACGGTGCGACAAGACCAGTTCAAGCGAGATCACAACAAGTTTGAAATGCTCGATGGCGAGTCCCTTGATGAGTGTTTTGCGCGTTTTCACAAGATTCTGAGCAACCTCCGAGCGGTCAGTCTCACATACTCCAACTCGGATAACGCTCGACAGATGCTCACTGCACTCGATCTGCGTGTTTGGGAGATGAAAGTGACTATCATCAAGGACACCACGGACCTCTCGACTTTGACTCTTGATGCGCTGTACTCGCATCTCAAGACTCACGAGATTGACATTGTCTCTCGCAAGTCGAAGTCACAGTCGATAGCCCTAGTCACCGATCCCAATTCGGCTTCTGGTCTTTCGTCTGATTCGATGTGTGGTTTCTCCCTTGCTGCTCTCTGTGATGTAACTGATGATCAGTTAGAGCAGCTCGAGGATGAGCAACTGGCCCTCCTAGCTCGAAAGTTTTCCCATGCTTACAAGAGGAGGAGGGACAGAAAGAGGGGAGGACCTGTCATTTGCTTCGAGTGTGGTGGCCCCAACCACATTCGGGCAAATTGCCCCAAGCTGGAGAAGGGCAAAGCTGACTTCAGCGGTTCGAGCAAGAACGACTACACCGACAAGAACCGCAACAAGAAGCCTCCAGCGCATCCACAAGGCAAGAAGAAGTTCCGCGACTTCGGGAAGGCCAAGAAGCTCTTCCACCGCATCCTCGCCGCGTTCGATGACCTCAACCTCAGTGAGGTGGAGGGATGGAGCGACGACGACGGGACGGGTGACCAAGACCCCAAGAGCGGCGACGACTTCTCCGGCATGTGCTTCATGGCCCTCGAGGGTGAACTGAGCGACAGCGAGCTGTACTCCGACTCGGACGAGGTATGCCCCACCTACGACCAGCTCAATCATGCTTTTCTTAAGCTAGGTGAATTTCATGCTAGAGCTATGGCTAGGTGTACTGAGTTAGAGAAGGAAGTAGATAGATTGTCACTAGAGATTATTGCTCTTACATCTGCTCCCTCTAGTGATGATTGTGATACATGCTCTGCTTTGTTGGGTGATATGGAGAAGTTAAGGACCTCGCATGATAGTTTGTCCTCCGAGCTTGATATTGTTAAGGTGGAGAATCTTAGTCTCTTGGTTGAACTAGAAATGAGTAGGATTGCTTCTACTTCATCTACTCCTGTTGAGACTAGTGCTTGCACCTCATGTGAGGATAAGGACAATGCTTTTAGAGGTCTTTACACCATACTGTTGGATCTGCTCGAGTCTTGTGAAAACTGCAATAACTTAAAGATGAACCTAAAACGGGCAGATCATAAAATATCTGAGTTGTATTCTTGGTTGCTTGAGCCAGTTGCTTCATGCACAAACTGTCCTAAATTAACTGCTGAACTTGAATCTGTTTCCAAGTAGTTTCAAGAAATGATTGATCACAATAAGAAACTGGCTAATTATGCTTCTAAGGACCCTGTTAGCTCACCATGCAAAAATTGTGAAAAACTAAAAATTGATATGATTGGATTGGATGAGAAATGTGTGAAGCTAAATAAGGACCTACTAGAGAAGCAACCATCAGATTATAATGTGATTGCTGAGAAGGGGAAGGAGCCCAAGGGTAAGGTAGAGACGCCTAGCGACGTGAGTCAACCTGCTAGTAGTAGGACTGTCCCATCAGAGTCGGCTGTGCGTGCACAAGCCATTCTTTTCTCTACTGTTGGTTCTTCTTCTGCTCCCTTACCCTTTGCTGTTCCCTCTTCTCCCTGCTCTTCTTGCACCTCTCTCTTTCGAGAGTGTCAGTACCTTATGAACACTCTCGAGAAGTTTGTCGGAGGCAAGAAGAAGCTTAATCTTATTCTAGACCAGTCCAAGATTTGCAAATTCAATCAGGGTCAAGGATATGATTATTATGAAGACATGAGGAAGCATCCACCTGCCGTGCTCAGACCCATAGCACCAGGTGTGATCGAGACTGAGCCCAGGACCGAGAAAGTCCAATTTAAGTCAGCGGGCTATGTCTAGGGGATCTCTGACAGCAAGGTAGTTCCACCTGCTGCTTCGGCCTCTCAGAAGGCGAAGCCTCCCCGTGCTACTTCTACCTCTCAGAAGGTGAAGTATCACTGCACCTTCTGTCAGAAGGATGGACACACAGTCGATCGATGCTTCAGGCGTGCCAAGATTGCGCATAGAGACTGTGCAGAAGTACTTAGGCGTATTCAGGGTCAGCCCCAGACCCTGAGTGCACCTAGGACCAGCACGAGGTCTAGGTTTACTGCTGTTGATGGGTTTGGGCAGCATCGAGGACTTGGTTTTTCTGAGTTTTCTGTTTTTCGTCCTCATGCTGCTCCTGGTCATGACTTCCGCCGTCCTGAGGGTAGATCTCGTTTCCCCCGTCGAGATAGCTACCCGCGGCGTGATCAGCGTGTTGCCGGTGTTCTGACTCGCTCTCCCGTAGCAGTCGGACCCCGCAACAGCTTCAGGTCTGCTTACAGACTTTCTGCCTCTTTGAGTCACAGAGAGCGTAGGGTAGATAGAGGTCAGTCGTGCTTGACTACTTCATCTGCTCGACGTGTGGTTCAGTATTGGGTGCCAAAATCACTCTTGATTTACCCCAGTACTGAGATTTTACTTTCTTGTTGACTCAGGTTCACCGGGCTGGGAAGGGAGAGGTTTGGCTCGTAGACTCCGGTTGTTCTCGTCATATGACCGGAGACTCATGTTGGTTCTCTTCCCTAGCCCGCGTTCCAGGTGATGAGACGATCACCTTCGGAGATGCTTCGTCTGGGCGCGTCATCGCCAAAGGTACAGTGCGCGTTAATGATTCTTTTCTTCTGAGAGATGTTGCTTTGGTTAGTAAGCTGCGGTATAATTTGCTTTTGGTTTCTCAGCTTACCGATGACGGTTATGAGGTGAGCTTCAAGAAAAATGCTTACAAAATTCTTGATTCTTCGGGTAGTCTAGTTCGGGTAGCTTCAAGAAAAATGCTTGCAAAAATGCTGCAAAGTTCCTAATCTCCTTTATTTCTCTTTTGGCCGACTGCAATATTTATTGGGAGTCTAACTGCTTCTTCATTCTTTTGCTGTTGTCTTCCTTTTTAATCTTCTTTTGCCATTCGGTTGGCATTGAGAATAGGCAAGCTGCAGTATTACTCTTTTCGGTAACAGCAGAGTATGTACTGTTCACTCATTCTTCAGTCCTCTTTGGGCAGCAGCTTGTGAGTCTTTTTGCCTTGAGTTTTCAGTCCTCTTCCTTCAGTTTTCTGTGCGGCTTGATTGCAGCCTCGCAGTTTGGTAGACTGCAGATTCGAGTGCCTCGGCCAGCAGTAAATTTCGGTAGTAGGCTATTGTCAACAGGAACCGAAATCTGCAGTTTTTGTTCACAGTTTCCAGTGTATTCCTGCGTGCTGAAATCTCTGAATTTTCAGTCCCAACTCCTTCGTTGCAGCAGCTATATGCAGTCTTAAGCTCTCCTATCTCAAGTGTTTTATTGCAGTTCAAAGAATCTCTTTTAGTACAGCTCTTTCACAAATATTTTTGATCACCTTTTAAGCTTGGCAAATCTGAGTATTAGTCAAGCCAGGAAATCTTTTTCAAGTGGGAGTTTAATCTTGTTGTTTTTTCGGGATTTTGTTTGGCTATCAGTGTGAAATTTTTATCTGTTCTTCATAGCTTTTTATAGCTATCAGAGATCTGAGTTTTTCGTGAATTCTCTTGGGGACAATTTTTAAAGACGACATTCACCCCCCCCCCCTCTGTCGCCATTTTGGTCCAACACAAAGAGTTAATAGTAACTCATGCCTCACTAATGAACTAGCATAGCTTTATCTAAATCTCAATGCAGATTCAAGACTCAACTTAGTTTATTTGACTTGGCATTAATCATAAGAGGATCACTAGAGCCAGACTAGTCACAAAATCCAATAAGACATGATTTAATTCAAGTTGTTCACATTTAATAAAATTAGCATGGTAAAAGCTAAGCTACACATAGAAAAACATGATAAATCTAGCAAGCTAGCACAAGACATGGCAGGATGTAAAACATGATATCATGTCACATAAGGATAATAGTCAAGGCTCAATGATTTGAATGAGCATTCATATATATACAATGCAATATGACACAAATGAATGCACAACAAGTAAGCTCCCCCTGAAAAGCAGCCTAAAAAGAAAGAGGCTCCAACTCCCCTCTAAAGAAGGCAAATTGAGACCAACCAAGAAATTATGCATAAAATCCAAAAAATGAGAGTTCAAACTCAATGAGATGACTCCCAAACACACCCGTCCCTCATGATCTCTAGCCTATAACCTCATACCATGGAGCCAAAAAGCAACACTAGCTATCATAGCACAAGACACTAGTGGCCAAGACGAAAGCTCAAACTAGGTAAGTAAATAATCCTAGAGAACCATTTGGATGAGGAGAGTGACTGAGACAAAATCACCTAGAGTTAGTTCTTGTCTATCCAATCAAAACCTTCCTACCACTAAAACAAGAATATTATGTGAAACCAATTGGTGGGAAGCAAGAAACGGAAGATCATAAGGGAGCAAACCTCTATCACATCGCTTGGTGGTGTGGTGTAGTTGATGTGATGAAGGCTGACTGAAGCTGCATCGTGAGATCAAAATGCTCAAAGGAGGTGAGAGACCCATAGCATCAACATAACCCACATGATCTCCTCCTCATATCCACAACCTGTAACTACACAGGAACAACTAGTGTCTTAGTACTAGGTAAATGATATACAAGCATGGATCTAGTACTGAGACATATAACAATAAAAGTAGCATCATAAGTACTAATAACAAAGAACACAGGAGACCACACCCCCACACAAGCTCGACCTAGCTCTCATCAAAGTATCTAGAACAACGAGCCTAGTGCAAACTAAATCTAGAAGAAGCTTGTGAGGAGCTAACACAAGTTCTCATGATATCTAAGCATAAGCATAGGCCTGGACGAAAAACTCGAAGCCCGTTAGCTCGCTCGGCTCGTGGCTGGCTCGGCTCGGCTCAGCTCGTTAGGATAACGAGCCGAGCCGAGCCAAGATTTTAGTTCGTTAGCTATAACGAGCCAACTCGAGCCAGCTCGCGAGCCACTCACGAGCCAAACGAGCCATGCTATGTTAACTTATGATGGAACTTGAACAATGTGTCATTATGCTATGTTGACTTATGTAGTTATGTCTATGCAGCCCTTCCTGTCTAGTCAATCTAGCTGATGTCGTACTTTGCAATTTGCATGGATGATAGTTGATGGATGAATATATGATGGAGACATGGACCTAATTTGTACTCTATTGCATGTGTATGCATATGTTGCTTGCTGCTAGCATGTATGATGGATGAATATGTGTTGTATGACTCACTGGAATGTAAGGTAGTCTTCATTTTACATTTTTTTGGCCTTGGCTCACGAGCCAAACGAACTAGCTCGAGCTTGTGGTCGAGCCGAGCCGAGCTAGCTTTTTAGCTCGTTAGTTATAACGAGCCAGCTCGTTATCCTACCGAGCCAGACCGAGCCGAGCCGAGCCGAGCCAGCTCGATATCCAGGCCTACATAAGCACAATCTAAAGCTACCAAGATGTCTACAGACTATTTCATGCCTGAATATAAATGAATAAGTTGAAGATATACATGCATATCAATGAATCACAACCATACACACATAGCAGGTGACAAGAAAAAGTCATAGAAGCATATGCTAGCATGGATACAAGTATAAGCATGTACACATGAACCAAAAGGATAAAGAGGCATGAATAAACATAGCATTATGACATAGAAAACTATCCAAGATATAATCAAGCTCAAAATGTCCATAAACAAACATACATGGCCACACCACGTGCTTCTCCTCACGCATGACGGCACCCGGCATCCTTGACCGCACAGGACATCAGCACTACCTTGCTGTTGCCCGTCATGTCCACCTCTAGTAGCTCCCGCTCCAGTTTCTCATCGTCCCGGCTTGCAATCACCTCATCAGCCTCGGTCATCTTCAACGTCTTCTTGACTGTTCTGGACCTCAACACCTCCCTGTGCCTAGTCCTGGTTCTCCTACACCTTACCATGACCTAGGTCCGAAGTCCTGCAACCAACACCAACAAGCAAACCATCATGTAGCACTGCACAACACACAAAGATCATCAATTTGCGTAATTTATCCATACAATGCACAATGCAAAAAGTATACACCCAAAATACTGATCCTAATCCTAGAACCAAGCAACAAACTTATGTGCACATTAGCAACAAACATCCCGAACAACCCTGATCAGAACCCAAGAACTCCAGAGAACAAACACAGCCCACTGAGATAAACCGGTAGCCTACGACCATCACTACTAGTCGCTACGACCATCGAAGACACAGCCTACGACTACCACACAGATCGCTATGACTATCGATCACACTGGCTACGACTTCCACAACCGATCGCTATGGCTTACGACTACCGATCATGACCAGGCAATAAGTTATGACTATCAATCATGGCTACGACTGTCAATCACAACTAGCAGAAGCTATGACCATCGAGTAGATTGCAAAATCTATCGCTACAGCTATCGATCACACAAGGTCGTTCAAGCATTAACGCTTTCAACCACCCCGTAGTCATTCTACCGATCGGAACATCTGACCACATAGTGCAAACATCAATGCTCCAGTCAGACAAAGTCATAAACCACAAAGTCGCCGGCTAGAAAGCAAACTTTTGCAAAATCCTCAAAAACCAAACTCAAGCCCCACACATACTCTTATCACAACCATGGGGTGACCACCACATGAACTCACAGAAATACATCTAGAGCTTTGTTTTGGCCCAGTTTTAGTGCAGCACAGCTTCATGAACTAAAAGATCTAAATTTTCCTATGTTCTTTCAAGCTTTTTGATTGGGATAGGTTCTTAAGGTCATGATCTAGCCTTGATTCAAGTTTCAAATCTTTTAGATCTATGGATTAAAAGTTCCATAGATTTTTTTGATTGAAAATTGTGCTGTTTTTACTGTTCATGGGCTGAAATTACTATGGCACAGTGATTTTCAGAATTTTGGGTTCTTGATCTTCATAGTTATTGGAGTGAAGAATTGGCAAGTACTTAGGAGAAAATTCGAAAGCACCATTCAACCCCCTCTGTTGCCATACCGGTCCTACAATTTTTTTCTTTGCGATTACATGGTCGACACATACGTACACACACCACCACGCATATACACATGTACGAGTATGTCCCCTAAGTATACGCCTAGAAATACAAAGGTTATGGATAAATCTGTGATCTCATAAAGTTTCTATTGACGTGTACTCACGTGCATGCAAAGGGTAGGCACCATGATTTAAACCATAGTGAGTATAGTCATACACCCATAATCCAACCACCGCACCAAGCAGTTGTTCGCCAATCTTGTGTTAGTTTGGACACACATCTTATATATCATTGTGTTGTTCTGGTGTTATACTCCCTTCAGTCACAAAAACATACTGTTTTTTGGGATCTGTGTAGTCAAACTTTTGAAAACTTCTACTATTGATATCTTTTTAAATATTGAAGTTAGATACATGAAAATCATACCTACAGATTTATCTTAAAACATACTTTCATAATATAATAGTTGTATTGTATTGTTATAAATTATAATAGAAATTAGTAGTGAAAGTTTTATTTTAGAGACGATACCCAAAATGATATGTTTTTTCACCAGAGGCGGTATGTATCAACCATGTTAGCATGGTATTCTGTTGCGTACATATGTCTTGGTGTGAACAAAAGCCACTTTTGGATGTATTTGATGCGTTATTTGCAAAAAATAGCACACTCTCACCCTCAATTGCAAAAATAGCACTACCCAGTGGCGAAGCCAGGAATAAAATTAAGGATAGGCTAAATTATTTATAGATCTAAACTAAGTTGACACAAAATTAGCTTTTACTCGTATAAAATTTCAAATTCATGTAGAAATTATAAATTGGATGAAGACAAACAATGAAAAATAGAGAAATAGAAAGTAAGTACCTCGATAATAGAAAGCGCCGTAAGTGCGGAGTAGCGATAAGTCACATATGTATAAAATATATCAAAATTAGTGATATAATAGAAAATTATGAATGACAATGAAAATTTAGCGCATACACTAACCGGGAAGAGAGGGGGCAGCGTGGCGCTCGCTGCGGCGGGGGGCTCGGCGGCAGCGGCGCCTTCGGGGCATGTGTAGGACCACATCATCGCGGAGCGGCAGCGAAGGGAGAAGATCAACCAGAGGTTCATCAAGCTCTCCACCGTTATCCCCAGACTCAAGAAGGTTCATATATATTTAACTTTATTTCTTCTTTCTTTCTTTGATTGATTATCTCTTCTTTAATTTAATGATTTTCACTACTTCTCTTCTTCTTTAATTTTGCGATTTACATATATTATTTCACTTTCTTTCTTTGATTGATTGATTAGCTCTTCTTTAAATTTATGACTTTCACTCCTCCTCGTCTTCTTTAATTTCATAATTGTTGTTAACCTTCTCATCAAGGAGAGCTAACTTCTCTTTGAGTTTGTTAATCTCTCTATTTTTACAATGTACAAAGCTGCCACCGGGGGAGGTGAGGCTCAAGCCTTACTAAGCCCCCCAGTGGCTACGCCCCTAGCACTACCTGCCACCGAGTGATCAGGCGGCAGGTTTCTCAGGACGACACGTGGCAGGGCTAATGCGCATGGTGGGATGCTACGTGTCGGCCCGAGGCACCTACCGCCTGGTTACTGGGAGGCAGGTGCATCACATGTCGGCTCGAAACACCTATCATCCCACGTGTCATCTCAAGGAACCTGCCACTCGGTATTTTTGCAAATAACGTGCTAAATATAGCCATTTTTCGCAAATAACTCGTCTTGGTGTTCAACTAAACCTAGCTACGTTGATGCGTACGTACGCGTGCTTTCATGTACGTACTACTAAAGGGAAGGCTAGGCAACGCGAGTTATGAAGTGAGCAAGGGTCACGATGATGTTAGATATGCATGCCAGAATGCGTGTGCAACTATAGCAAGTTGATTTGCCCATCAGACGAAGGAACATGCAGTACTGACATGCGCAAGGAATAATTAATCCAGATGAATACGCATGCAGCATGCAACCACGGCTAACGTTTGCCGCCTGCAGTTAGCTAGGGCTCTTGCTAGATTTGACACGACGGGGCTTATACGGCTTTGGGATTACTCTTAAGTCGTTCGAGACACGCACTACTGCAGAAAAGGTCATCACAGATGGTTCAAAAACGTTATCACAGACGGTTTTGTGAACCGTCTGAATTTATGGGTCAGTGATAATACGAGGTCATCACAGACGGTTTTCGAACCATCTGTGGTGCAAATATCATAGACGGTTTTTAACTAAAAACCGTCTGTGATAGTTATAATCACAGACAATTTTTGATATATAGTTATCACAGACAGTTCTTAACTAAAAACCGTCTGTGATATGTAAATATCACAGACGGTTCTTAACTAAAAACCGTCTGTGATATTTATAAATCACAGACGGTTTTTAGTTAAGAACCGTCTGTGATATATAGTTATCACAAACGGTTCTTAACTAACAACCGTCTGTGATATCTTAACTATCACAGACGGTTTTTAATTAAAAACCGTCTGTGATATTCCCTTCTACTCCTAAACCTATTTCTGTTTATTGGCTAGCCTCAGGAAATGCTAGCCATGCCTTCTGAAACAAGCAGATCAACATGTATATGTATACATCCAATTCATATCTCAATTCATTTCACAAACATAAAACATCCATTTTTATTAAGATTAGAGCCTACCATTACAATATACCAAAACAACGAGCAGGTTACACAACAAGAACAGAGAAAAAGCAAAGATCCGCTATGCCTTCTTGCCCCTGATGCAACGCATGAGCTGGATGTCTTTGACGCCCACCATCGTCGGCATTGATTGAGCGTTTGCACGGTTGGCACAAGCTAGTTGCTTATGCGGTGTCTTGCCTCCCGTAGACTTGTGCGCCGTTTGCAAGAAGGAGGACAGCAAGGAGGAGAAGAACAACAAGGAGGAGGAGAACAGCAAGGAGGAGGACAGCAAGGAGGAGGACAACAAGGAGGAGGAGAACAGCAAGGAGGAGGATAGCAAGGAAGAGAAGATCAGCAAGGAGGCTGGGTTTTGGTTATATTTATAGTGGAGGGAGAGGGAGGGAGAGGCGGGAGTTCGAAATTTTTGGCGCGGGAACAGAGAGGCGGAGCTACGATCCGTGGGGTGAGAATTGGTGGATTTCTATTGGCTATGATTGGGTTGAGGATCGACGGACCCAGCGGTCAGATTATCACAGACGGTTCTATATATAGAACCGTCTGTGTTGAATGAATATCACAGATGGTTCTATATATAGAACCGTCTGTGAATTAGAGCACAAATTTTATATACCGATGCAATATAAATAACTAGTCTGAAAAGATAAAAAAGCAAAATTTTATATAGCTTATATATACTCATTTGAAAGGTTTCGATGAGATCTACAACTTTTCAGTTGAAGCAAAATCCAAATTCCAAAAGGAAGACCAAGAAAAAGGGCAAAAACAGACATCAAAAACTTGTGACACAGGTTTAGGTCCAAAGATGGCCGATTGTCGGGGTCTTGAAGGTGACTAGTGTAAGCAGGTCATTTTTTTGGATCGGGCTCGTCGTTAGCTTTCCAACGAGTACAAGAACGTCGAAAACGGACACTGTATGCAAAAGTTATGCCCGTTTTACTGAAGGTGTCTCAAAACTGAATCATACTCGGACTTAAGCAGGAAAATATGAAATTTTGAGGGATTGCAAGGCGGGAAACGTATCACAGATGATTTTTATTATAAAACCGTCTGTGATACTGGAATATCACAGAACCGTCTGTGATAATCCAGATTATCACAGACAGTTTTATAATAAAAACCGTATGTGATATTCCAGTATCACAGACGGTTCAGAGGTAAGGATCGTCTCTGATACTCCTTTTTCCCTCCACAAATACCACAGACGGCCTCCCAATTAAAATCATCTGTAATAGTATATATCACAGACGGTTTCACAAAACCGTCTGTGATTTGGCGTCTAGTATTAGGCTTTCTTAGTAGTGACGACACACACACACACACACACACACACACACACACACACACACACACACACACACACACACACACACACACACACACACACACACACACACACACACACACACATATATATATATATATATATATATATATATATATATATATATATATATATATATATATATATATATATATATATATATATATATATATATATATATATATATATAACCGGTGCATGGTCGTTGTATCAAAATAATTTCTTTTTCTAAAAATTGATAGCAAATAATTAAAGATAGAGTAAAACTTTACGAGCGACTATATAGATGCTCTCTTCTCTCTCTCTCTCTCTCTCTCTCTAGTCTCTCTCCATGAAAGTGGGAGCAGGAAAACTGCTTCTATCCGATATATATTAAAGTTGATGACGGATAATTTACGACTACTAAGAAAAAGATAAATATACTAAAAATTCTAAAAAAAGAAAACATGTATAATTGGTCTTTAATTTGGTGGATCCTAATTATTAGAATAAATCTTAATCATTGGATGTTATTAAAAAGAGATAAATATGCTAGAAATTCTCACAAAAAGAAACATCATGCTCTTAAATATGGTAGACCCTATTTGCAAAGGAACATCTATGGTTAATCTTGTAATCCTTAGATTTAATTAGGGTTGATTTTTTAAAATTGTGAGATCATGTGGAGGTCACCCCATGGTTGTGATGAGTAATTGCCTTTTGGATTAGAGTTTGTCTGGAGGTGGAGTTTGGTTTTTGAAGTTATTGCAGAGGTTTGTTGTCTGGTTGTCGTCCTCGTGGTCTACAACTTGGTGGTCGCAGGCGCTCGTACGACTTAGTGGTAAGCAGAGGCTTTTACGACTTGGTGGTCAACAGTAGGTTTTACAACTTGGTTGTCAGCAGAGGTTTTTACGACTTGGTGGTCAACAGAGGCTTTACGACTTGGTGATCGACAAAGGCTTTTACAGCTAGGTGGTTGGCAAGACTTCTTACGACTTGATAGTCATAGCTCTGTCTGACTGTGGTCGATAGTCGTAGCTCTGTCTGACCATGGTTGATAGTCGTAGCTCTGTCTGACTGTGGTTGATAGTCGTAGCTCTATCTGACTGTGGTCGATAGTCATAGCTCTGTCTGACTGTGGTCGATAGTCATAGCTCTGTCTGACTGTGGTCGATAGTCGTAGATCTGTCTGACCGTGGCCGATAGTTGTAGCTCTATCTAACCGTGGTCAATAATCGTAGCTCTATCTGGCCGTGGTCGATAGTCGTAGCTCTGTCTAACCATGGTCGATAGTCATAGCTTTGTCTATATGTGGTCGATGGTCGTAACTTCTACTAGCCGTGATCAATAGTATAGGGTGTGGTGCTAGATAGTCGTAGCGATCGGGTGCAGAAGTCGAAGCCTGTGTGATCGGTGATGGTGGCTATCGGTTGTGGTAGTCGTAGGTCATAGCGACCTGGTTTGGTAAATCGTAGCCGAAATAAGTGATAGTCGTAACGATCATTGCGATAGTCGTATCGTTCTGTAAGCGGTGGTCGTAGCATCTGCTACATGGTCATAGTGACCTGTGTGATGGTCGTAGCAGGCTACTAGAAGGACCTTGTGGGCTTCGAGTACTTCTTTTCTTATGCATCCGAGTTCTCGTAAGTCATTTCAGTCCAGTCTTTGTGCTGAGGGTGTTTCAGTAGAATTATTGGTGTTTTGGTCAGGGTTGACTAGGGTGTTTGTTGCTTTGTGCACATGAGGTTACTGCTTGGTTCTAGGATTAGAATCAATATTTTGGATGCATTCATTTTGTTTGTGCTAATGGATGACCTTTATGTATGGTGCGGTGCTACGTGATGGTTTGCTTATTGGTGTTGGTTGCCGGACTTTGAAGCTAGGTCATGGTGAGACATGAAAGGACTGGGACTAGGCACAGAGAGGTGTTGAGGTCCAAAATGGTTAGGGAGATGCCGAAGATGATCGAGGCTGGTGAGGTGGTTGCAAGCGGGGACGTTGGTGATGGTTGTCGGACTTCAGAGCTAGGTCATGGTGAGGCATGGAAGGACCGGAACTAGGCACAGAGAGGTGTTGAGGTCCAGAATGGTCACAGAGACACCGAAGATGATCGAGGCTAGTGAGGTGGTTGCAAGCCGGGATAACAAGGAACCGAAGTAGGAGCTACCTGACGTGGACATGACAGAAAACGACGAGGTGGACTGTGACTAGGCTCAGGGAGGAGTCGAGGTCCAGACGGCCAAAGATGCTGGGTGCTGTCATGCGCGACAAAAAGGACGTGCTGCACCAAGTGACCTGGGTCATTTGCAAGCAAGGACGGTTCGGTGGGATCCGGATGCATGAGAAGCTTAACAAGTCATTGGGGCCACATGTAAGCTGCTTTGAGAAACGTGCATGAGTAAAACCCGGTGTTAGGTATGGTTAACGGGTTATCCCTGGTTTGGACTAATGGTTGGATCTATTAGATCTAGGGTTCACTTGTGCGACTATAAAAAAGGGAGCGGAGGCAAGAGTTAGGGTTGAGACAGTGGGCTTAGCCTTGGTGGCTGGCGCCTCTCCCTCCCATGGGAATTAGGTTAGAGAGTGAGTTGGCTCTAGACTTAGAGTTTGGTCCTCCCGAGGGGAGTGCCTGTGAAACCAATCATCTGAGTAATAGATCAATCTTTGATCTTCGTTGTGTATCTCTTCTCTGTTTGAGTTTGCTCAGCTTATTTTGGTTCTTCCTCTGTTCTTCTGTTTCCTCGGTTCTTCAGTTCTATCCCTTTCCTTTCTTGATTGGATGTGTTCTTGGTTTGTTCTCGTGGATGTTCTGAATCGCAGTGACGTGGGATTGTACTCCAAGCCATCTTGCCTATCCTTGACCCACGAGCGGTTCTGATCAACGACTTTGGTTCTTGAACACAGTTCTTGTGCGCTTGATCAATTCGCAAAAAGGTCTCAACATGGTTGATACATTTTCAATTCAAGATTATAGCATCCTCTTGAGACCTTAAGCAATTTGCGTACAAAGTTTCATGGCCATTTGATCTTTTAATCAAAAGTTATGTGGATTTTAGATCTTGCAATCGTGCGCTTTCTATTCTTCCTTTGTTACGACCACTTGCAGATTTTTGACCTCGGTCTAGATTCAGAGCACATCGCTTTTGCTTTCGACCACGGTCAAGACTCAGATAGCATAGCGTCTAATTTCGACTGCAGTCAGTTACGAGTGCTCGACGGTCTTCGACCACGTCTCTTGAGTGCTCTGTTTTGGGATCGTTTTCTTCTCTCTTGATCTTTTCTTGATTCAAGAGTCTTGATTTGATTTCTTTGATGTAGCTGCTTGCTGTGACATGTGGTATTGGATTCAAAGCCATCTTGGTTATTTTCTCCCCACGGGCATAATCAGTTTATCTATTCGATCTCAAGTCCCTGTTCTTGTGCGCTTTTGATAAAATCTCAAAAAGGTCTCAACTGGCATACTAAGTTTTTAATCCAAGATGGGATTAGCTTCCTGAGACCTTAAGTTACTTGCGTACAAATTTCTGAGGCCAGTTGATTTCTGAATTAAAAGATTTGATGTTTTTAGATCTAGTGGTCGTGCGCCTTGTCTGTTACTTGTCGTTGTTCACGACCACAACTGGTCTCTTCAATGGTCTTAAGTAGTGTGGTCGGGCGCCTCTGGTACTTCTAGTCATTTACGACCACATCTGTTTTCTATCGTCCAATGGTCCTAAGTCGTGTGGTCATGCACCTTCTCTGCAACATTTAGTTGTTTAAGATCACATCTATTTTCGATCGCTCAATGGTCATAGATCTCTAGGTCACATTTTGATCTGTTACGACCACATTCTGGTTTTTGACTGCATGTATTTTCTGTGCGCACCTTGGTCATTGACTATGGTGGTGTCAACCACACATTGGTCTTCGACCACGTAGTTCACGATCTTGTCGGTCTTTGATAGCACTGGTTTTCGACCACTCATTGGTCCTAAACTAAACTGGTCTTTCAACCGCACATTGGACATCGACAACGATGGTTACGACCACGTTGGTTACGACCACATTGGTTTTGACCATTGTGGTTACAACCACGTTGGTTATGACCACGTTGGTTACAACCATGCTGTTTTCGACCACGCTGGTTTCGACCACGCTGATTTCGACCATGTTGGTTTCGACCACGGTGGTTATGACCACATTGGTTACGACCATGTTGGTTTCGATCACGTTGGTTTTGACCATGTTGGTTTTGACCACATTGTCTGTCTTCTGACCACGTTGGTTTTCTCTGCTGACTGATTGTGTTCAGTTTGGCTGTTCGATGCTTTCCGACAAGTAGTCGTAATCAACCACGTTGTGTTTCCGCTAAGTGGTCATAATCAACCACGTTGTGTTTCCACTGAGTGGTCGTATATTTGACCACATTATGCTCTGTTCTAGTCGTACGGAGCTCTGAGTTCCTCTGTTTTCAAGTAGACCACATATCCTAATCTTTATAGTTTTGTAGCTATTGAAGAAAAGGAATATGTGAATATTTGGAGGAAAAAATTTCTAGGCACCATTCACCCCCCCCCCCTCTGTTGCATGTCCGGTCGTACAAAAAAGATAGAACCCATTTTCCCTATCCTTGCATCCAAACGGCCCTCTCCACATCTTTCTTCCTGCCCCTTATTATGCGGAAGCAAGGACTAGAAGGTGTACGATAGTTAACTAAGGTCTGCTAATTAGCTCAACAACAACATCATTGTGAGCTATGTGATGTCAAGTAGAGGTTGTGAATCATGCAATCTAATTAAAGACTCTCAAGGTGATCCATTACAAATAAACTAATGCAATGCCATGCTCTTAGAGCCAGAGCCCAAAGGCCAGGACCACTTCAAACCTTCAAGCCTTCGACGTTGGTGAGCACCCTCTTTGATTGTAAACACGCCGTCAATATCTTCCAACCCTAAACACATCCATAGACAATGTCCATAATTAACTCGGTTGTTTACAACACCTCAAGATGAGTTGGGCATGAAGCAACTTTTGTGGTTGATCTTGCCGACGTTTACTGCAGCCCCCTGGATCTGTTCCAGCTTCGCCGTGGCCTATGGAGCTGCTGAACTGGCAGAAGAATGCAACCTAGAGGTCGCTTTCATGTGTTCATTGCATCTTCACCTGCCATGGTAGAGTATGATCCAGTAGCAATGAAGTTGCATTCAGTAGTGCTCATGTGGCGATGTCTAGAGGCGATGCGGAGGGCGATTCCGATTGGCGCCCATCCGCCATCCTTCGGTCATCCCCTTCACCATCTGGAGATGCTCCCGCGGGTGACGCGGAGGGCGAGCGGCGCCCATCCGTCTTTCCTCGGTCATCCCCTTCACCGTCTGGAGATCCAGTGAGCGATGTGGAGAGCGATTCCGAGGGGCTTTCCGTCAACCCTCGGCCATCTCCTTCACTGATTCCGGCGTCGACTATGGTTCTGGCAAGGGGATCACCAGTGCGGGGAACTTCAATCTCCGGGGGATTCTCTTCGCAGAGTACGGTAAATTCTAGTTCGAATTTTTTGCATTTTTTTCCTGTTTCTGGGATAGATCCGGCTTCCAGGGCGGAGAATGGAGATCGCGGCACTGCCGGTTCTTTGGATCCTGCATATGGTCTGGTTAACAGGGAGGGGAACGGAATCTGTGGCGGCGCTAGTTCCGCGAATGTCGGTCAACGGATCGCTGCCACCATTACCGTCCCATTAAAGCCTTCCATCAAATCAAGATGTTTTGTCCCTAGTTGTGGTTGCCAAGTTCGACCATGGAAAGGACCTTTGCCGAAGAGGAAGCCATCAGAGATCACGCTCGAGGCGTTCTTGCCATTGTCGCTTGTGAACCGAAGTGCAACCTCGGAGGAGATCGGATCAGGTGCGAACCTGATTTCTCAGTTTGGGTCTGGGCCTTCGGCTAAATACAGCCGGGCTGAGTTAATTGCACGGGCTAGAATTTACGGAGTGTCCAGGGACTTTACACCAAGGTTGGGTCCTAGGGTAAATCGGCTTCAGATTAAACCCATCGCCCTAGCCGGTGGCGCAAAGCAAAGCAAACCTAGCTACGCAGCCTTGGCTTCACGCCCGCCTGCTTCAGCTCGCCAACTGGCAACCCACCCTCAACCGCCGAATTCCAGGCGCGTCCACCCATGCAAAAGCATGTTCCGCCAACGGCAAGGCAGCGGCCACCATACCATCATGGAGTGCTGATGGTGATGCTGTTCCAGCATATCATCTGGATGAAGTCTGGGTTCATGTCTCTGGTGTACCACATGCTTGGAGACACTTCCTTGGGTTTTGGGGTCTCGGCGCAGCCATCGGAACTACACTTGAGGTTGACATGTTGACATATCGGAGAAAGGGAGTAATTCGGATTTTGGTTGGGATGTTGGATAAATCAATTCTCCCTTTAAATCCAGACATTTTTTTTGGGAAAGTTGGATATGATATCACTTTTACTTTGGAGCATGAAGATTTTGTGCCAGCTGTCCCTGATCCAGAAGACTTTGATTCCATGGATCGTAATGAGGATGGTGTTGGGGATCAAAATGCAGGAGGGCAAGAGTTTGCAAAAAAACAAAAGAAAATTGATGAGCCGGCTAGTTCTTCGGGTGCGACAATGGATGGAGGCCCGACTCCTATGCAATTGTGTGGACAAATAGCAGTCACACCGCTTGGGCCTCGACGGGTTCACAGGGAAAGATTGTCTTCGATGGATTCCAGGTGTGATTGGGCACTTAAGACTGTTCGTCGGAGCACAAGTGTTGAGAATATTTCAACTATCCAGTTGGAGAGGGGCTCTGATAGATTAACTTTGACAACACAGGAAACAAAGTTAGATTTTGATTCAAGACCTGATGGAAGTATGGTTCGAGTGGATGATAAGAAGCCAGGACAAGATCGGCAGGTTGGACTGCTGGAAATAGATACTGATGCTGCCTTGGATGGTGTGTTGCAGTCTGTAATACCGACTGTTCCCGGACCTGCTATCTCGGCACAGAGCAGCGTTCCCTACTCACCTGTGGCGAGCTCGCCAACAAATGGTGCGATGGGTGACCAGTGCGATGCCACAAACATTCAAGCAGCAAACCGGGAACCAGGTAACAACACTCATTCATCATATCCAAATCTTCGGGCCGTTGAGAATTATCATTCTGTGGACGGTTTTCGTCGCAGTTTGCGTCATAATCCCTCTTCTGTTGATGGCGTAACAGTGGCAGATGAAGATATGGTGACCAAGGCAATGAAAAGGGTGGCAGCACGGAACCTGGAAAATCTACAGGGGAACAAGTCGGGTAACAAGAAGATGGCTAACAATATTGGTCTGCCACATTCGCTTGCACCCCCGGCTCCTTCAATGAATGGTAATTCTATACCAACATCCTCTACTTCTTTTGTTTTGCTGCCTGAAGAAATTTGTGCCTCAAACTTAAATAACATAGGTCTCAAGTTAGGAGACAACTGTGATGAATGCATTAAGTCTATTAATGCCTTAAAAAGAATTGAAATTGATAGGGTGGGGGTACAACCGGCCACAAAAACACAGGGTGGAAATAGGGTGAGTCTGGTACCTGGCGAGTGTATTCTTTTAGACAAAAGTGAGGACGAGGCACAATCCAATGATTGTGACCTACTCGAGCACTTCATACAGGATGTTTCTGAAGTGGATCTTGAGGATGGAGACTTGGACACAAAGATTTGTGATCTGAAAGCCTCCTGTCGAAATTATAAGTTGGCCCCCAAAGAACGGAAAACTCGTTTTGGGGGGAAAGATAAAAATTCAAATAAAAAACAGAAAGAAGTTGCCCAATGAAAGGTTTTTACTGGAATAGCAGAGGTCTTTCTGACTTGGCTAAATATCGGTATATAGCAGACGCGGTTAAAGACTATAAACTTGATTTCATTGCGATCATGGAAACAGGCAAAAAGGATATGTCAAAATCGAATCTGACACAACTATCGGGAGGTTCGGATTTTGTTTGGCATTGTCTACCTCCGAGGGGCAAATCAGGGGGCATCCTCCTTGGGATCAATACTTCCTCGCTTGATCTGTCTTTGATTTGTGAAGGTGAATTTTATATAAAATTCCACCTGACTAATAAATCAGATAAGTTCAAGTGGATTCTTATGGCAGTGTATGGCCCTGCTCAGGATGATTTCAAATCACCCTTTTTAGCAGAGTTGGTTCGCGCTTGCCAGGAAAGTCCTTTACCAACCTTAATAGGAGGGGACTTTAATATTTTGTGTAGAAGTACAGAGAAAAATAATGATAGATTTAATGATCGATGGCCTTTTCTGTTTAATGCAATCATAGATAGCTTTGACCTAAGGGAGATAGAGCTAACTGGTCGACAATTTACGTGGGCTAACTCTTTGCCTAATCCGATGTATGAAAAGTTGGATAGAGTCCTCATGTCAACGGAGTGGGAATTTAAGTATCCGCTGGTGTCGGTACAGGCTTTGGATAGAGGGGTTTCGGATCACACCCCTTTACTCCTAGACACGGGTGAACCAGCTTACGCAGGCCTCATAAAACCCTTTCGTTTTGAACTTAGTTGGTTTACTCATGACGATTTCCATGATCGAGTCGTTAATATTTGGAGTAAGTCAGTGAAAGGGCAAAACTCAGTCCAACGCTGGAATAATAAACTGAGCGCATTGCGAAGATACTTACGGGGCTGGGCTGCCCATTCGAATGGTGTCTACAAACAAAAAAATCGGCTTTACAATCTACTGTTACGCTTTTGGATACCACAGCTGAGGTTCGGGATTTGACTGATTTTGAGCGTGATCTATTAGCTCAATCTAGGGATCATCTAACCAAGCTTCTTAGGGAGGAGGAGATCAAATGGGCGCAGCGCGCTAAAGTAAAGGATATGGTACTAGGGGATAACAATACTAGGTACTTTCATATGATTGCTAACGGCAAGCATAGGAAAAAACGGATTTTCTCCCTTGAGCATGATAATGGCAAAATCGAGGGGCAAGAGAATTTAAAATATTACATTACTAACTTCTATAAGGAACTCTTTGGCGAGCCTAAGGAAAATTCATTTAGTTTGTGGGAGGATCGGACTACGGATATCCCTCAGGTATCGCAAGAGGAGAACAATGTCTTAATATCCCCTTTCACTGAGGAAGAAGTAAAATGTGCTATTTTTAGTATGGAACATAACAAAGCCCCTGGTCCAGATGGTTTCCCAGCAGAATTCTATCAGAAATTCTGGGAAGTTTTAAAAGATGACTTAATGACTATGTTTCATGATTTCTTTTTGGGGAATTTGCCGTTGTTCAGTCTAAATTTTGGAGTGATCACTTTAGTGCCTAAAGTTGAAGATGCAAATATTATCCAAAAATATAGACCTATTTGCCTCCTTAATGTGAGTTTCAAAATTTTTACTAAGGTTGCCACAACAAGGATGAATTCGGTGGCAGATCGTGTCATAAGTCCTACTCAGACAGCGTTCATGCGTGGACGGAATATCTTGGAAGGTGTCGTCATACTGCATGAAATCATACATGAGCTACATAGGAAAAATCTAAGTGGTGTGATTCTTAAAATAGACTTTGAAAAAGCATATGATAAGGTAAAATGGCCCTTTTTGATGCAAACTCTACGGATGAAAGGATTTGCACCAAAGTGGATCACTTGGGTGCAGTCTTTCATTTCGGGAGGAAGTGTTGCGATTAATGTTAACAATGATGTCGGGCATTTCTTTCAAACGAAGAAAGGTCTTCGACAGGGAGATCCTCTCTCCCCTTTGCTTTTTAACATTGTTGCAGATATGCTCTCAATTTTGATTAGAAGAGCCAAAGAAGACGGTCAGTTTCGTGGAGTAGCTCCTCATCCGGTGGATGATGGACTCTCTATCCTTCAGTATGCTGATGATACTATACTTTTCTTGGATCACGATCTAGATAAGGCAAAAAACGTAAAGCTCCTTCTCTGTGCCTTTGAACAACTTTCAGGTCTCAAAATAAACTTCCATAAGAGTGAAATTTTTTGCTTTGGGGAAGCTCAGTTGGCTATAGGACAATATGTAGATCTATTCGGTTGTAAAGCTGGTGGTCTTCCTTTAAGATATCTTGGAATCCCCATACACTACAAAACGCTCAAAATTTCGGATTGGAGGATAATTGAGGAGCGGTTCGAGAAAAGACTTAGTAGTTGGAAGAGCAAACACCTTTCGATAGGTGGTAGACTGACACTTATTAACTCAGTCTTGAGTAGCCTTCCAATGTATATGATGTCCTTTTTCGCTATACCTAAGGGGGTGTTAAAAAAGCTAAATTACTATCGATCTAGGTTTTATTGGCAAAGTGATGAACAAAAGAGGAAATATCGTCTTGTTAAATGGAATATCCTATGCCAGCCCAAAGACCAAGGTGGTCTTGGGATTCATGATTTGCATTTGAAAAATATCGCCCTTTTAGGTAAATGGCTTTTTAAGCTTCTCACGACGGACGGTACCTGGCAACAACTCTTGCGAAACAAATACCTAGGCACTAAACCACTTGTTCAAGTTGAAAGAAAGCAAGGGGACTCCCAATTCTGGTCCAGTCTTATGAAGATCAAACAAGAATTCTTCCGTTTTGGTTTTTCCATTATTAAGGACGGGTCACAAGTGAGGTTCTGGGAGGATAAGTGGTTAGGTAATTCTCCCTTAAAATTTCAGTACCCTAGTCTTTATAATATTGCAAGACCAAAATTCATAACTATTTCGGAAGTGCTCAACTCTGATCCTCCAAATTTATCATGGCGACGTGACCTTATTGGTCCCAAGTTAGTGGCGTGGAATAATCTTCTTCCTCGTTTGACTAATATACGTTTGTCCCAAGGACAGGATGTGTTTCGCTGGTCCTTGCACCCAAATGGACATTTCTCGGTGAAATCATTCTATCAAGCCATGATCCGTTCAGCTGTACCTAATTTGAATAAGAGACTTTGGAAACTAAAGGCACCACTGAAACTGAAGGTTTTTCTGTGGTACTTACGGAGAGGTGTTGTATTGACTAAAGATAACCTAGCTAAACGTAACTGGCAAGGAAGCAAAACATGTTGCTTTTGTCATGAAGACGAGACAATTAGGCACTTGTTCTTTGATTGTCGTTTTGCTAGAGCGGTCTGGAGTATCCCCCAAATAGCTTTCAACATAATAAACCCCAAAAAGTATCACACATGTTTGGAAGTTGGCTAACTGGTGTAACTAAAAACTTGAAACCGTTAGTTTTGCTTGGGGCAGCAGCTATATGTTGGTCAATTTGGTTACACAGAAATGACATTATTTTTTAAAAGAAACAATCTTTTTCTCCCTTGCAGGTTATTTGTGCGGCTTCTCAACGACTCCGTTCTTGGGCTATCCTTCACAGAACGGATTTGCAGGATCTGGTTGTGGCGGCCTCACAACATTTGGACCGTGCGGCCAAGGATTTTTACTCCCGGGCATATGGGTGGCGATCTAGTCTACGGATTGATAGTCATTAGATTTGTTTTATTTTGATTGGTTTAGCTGTGTGTCTCTGAGCGAGGCAGAGGCTGGGAGTTTTCTATTCCAAGACTGTGTATCATCTTGATGTACTGTTCTTGGTATATTAATAAAGACTTCCATAATCAAAAAAAGTAGCAATGAAATGATGCTCCAGGGAACAGGAGAGAAGCACCACAATGAAAAATCCCACCCCAAAATAGATTGTTTTTTAAAAAGAAGATTGCGATTTTATTACAAACCCGAGTATTCAACCATCTAACACTGGTGTGAGGGCAATCCCAAAGCCTCGACCTTCCCTATATCTAAAAACACTACCACATTAGATTTTGGCTAAGGTAGAGATCGAAGAGAGAAGACGTGTCTCATGCACAGCATGCTATCTTTGTACACCATCCAAGGGAAATATAAGAGTTGGAGCGGGGTTGTGTACACAGTTGTGTCTACATGTGTGGACAATTAATTCGTGAGAAAATTATTAAGGAGAAGGATTGGAGCGAACCAAACCGCTGCTGCAGAAAGTCAAACGTGCCTAACTCAAGCGTGACAAAATTAATATGGCACCAACCAAACATTCTCTTAGGCACATCTTTGTCTAGAAGACATGCACAACAGGTTGGAGATGCCAACTGAGCGGCGTAGTGTAATATAGTATAACGTATAAAGTTTCCTTTGCACAATTCCAAATTATGATAATCCTGTTTTGTGAGATATTTGATTTCATATTCTATTGGCACAATTTATTTTGATCTCTCTCCACCTATGTGAAAGAAAGGCTTGGGAGATCGGCCCATCGACCAAATTTACACATTCTCAACCTTTGAATTAAATTTAGCCCTACATATATCTTTTTACATTTTATTTATCTTTCAAAAAATATTTTCCATTTCAGAAAACATAGACCATATTCACATCCATATTATTTTGTTAAGAATATAAATTCGAATAATGCAGAAACTACTAATAGAATAGGAAAATATAAACCTTATTTGTATCATGTCGAATAGGGATGTCAGATAATACAAATAATTCTCATCCTTTTTACATCCTACTTATGTGTATTCCTCATATACCGCCCATCCCCTCTATCTTCCTCTCACAGCATACGGAACAAACTCAAACTGTGTATTTTATAGCGGAGTGCGTGTGTGTTCCAACGAATCTCGAATAAACATGCCATAAGTTCTAATCATGTGAGATTTCCAACATGCCATAAGTTCTAATCATGTGAGATTTCCATTGGCCGACGGTGAAGCGACCGGTGCGGCGGCGCGCTCATGCGGGCGACGGCACATGTTAGTGATGGCGATGACAGCGACGAGGTGGCGGAGGCGGTGTGCGCGGGCGTGACGGTGTGCTCGGCTGCGGTGTTGGAAAACAATCGGCACTTCTCAGCTCTCAGCTGTATTCTGAATGTTTCAGACGATGAATTCAGTCCGAACCAAAACAGAGACAGAGCAACCGGGCTAACGATCACGCGATCACCTGGACATTTCTCAGAGATTCACACACGCATACATCAGGCGAATTGGAAAGGCAATAGCCTGGAGGAACAGGAAACACAAGAATTTTGTGCGGCGCAACTACAATCCGCTTTTCAGTTCTTTTTCCCTTTTATTCAGCTGCAAACATGCAGTTTGGTACATGCAGAGTTAACCTCCGATTCACCTAGGGGTGCCGCTGGGTAGGGTATAAGTAACTCAAATCTATACCTAATTTTATCCATACTCATTTGAAGTGATACTACCTATATACAAATAAAAAAAGGTATACCCAATGGGTTTGGGTAACCCAATGGGTAAAGAAGAAAGAAATTGAGGGGCTGTCAAAGAGGCTTACGAAGGAAATTTTTGTAAAACTTCGGTATTTAAAATTTTAACCTCACGTTCACACCATAAAAGTTTTTCGAAATTGACTGAAATTTATTGGACATGATTCTGCATGTAGGGGAGCTACTCTACGCAAATTGGCAGGACTAGACGCACACTGGGCCCCACATACTTTCATAGAAAGTTTCCGTAAAACTTCGGTATTTGAAATTTCAACATCGCATTCACACCACAAAAGTTTTACGAAATTAACTGAAATTTGTTCGAAATGATTATGTGTGTAGGGAAATTACCCTGTGTAAATTGGCGGACACAAGTAGCTCTCACATGCTTTTATAGGAAGCTATATCTGAGTATGGGTAGTCCAAACCTATAGATAATCTAAGTACACTCTCAACCTTATGTTTGAATAGGTATGAGTAAAGATGGGTAAGTGCATATTACCCTCTCTATCTCTCTATACCTAAATCTAAATTGGTATTTTATTTCTTATCCATACCCTACCTAATAGTATGGTATAAATTTGGATAAGAGTAATGGGCACTCAGTGGCAGCCCTAGATTCACCTGTCACATCTGTTTATTTCTCACCCATGATTACAGAATGTGACTAGTGATCACGCACACATACGCACACAGTGCAACTAGAAAATAACTTAAGAACTAACTAGTGCAACATGATTAACTCTAACATGCGGTGCCAAGGTGGCGAGTCGGCACCGAGGCGGCGGCACTCGGCGTCGATGCCAACTACCAAGACGGCGAGGTTCAGCACGTCGCGTTTGGGCACGACGACGGTGAGGCAGCAGTGTGACTTGTGCAACGGTGGTAGTAGCAGGGTCGGCTTCGAGCCGCCAACGGCGGCGACACTTAGCTTCGAGCCGACAGCGGCACGCATGGAGCGGAACGGAGGCGGTGGTGCATCCAGGCGCAACTGCTGGTGTGATAGTGGGTAGTAGCGTGCTGAGCGGGCGGGCGTGGTGCATCGGAGGTGTGTGTAGCGGCGCTTGCGGGTGTTGCAGATCAGGCTTCAGCGACAAGTGTTCAGGCGCGGGTGTGGATGTGGTGTGCATGTGGGCGACACAAAGCAGGACCGGAGTGGAGCATGGCGATGTGACGCAGCACTAGCAAGATGAGAAGTGATGGCTTACTGGCCGATACGCGCAGCGCGTTCGCACAGGACTAGGACCATTTGATTGGCTTCTAGTGCCGAATATTAGTATATTGGAACGAGTAGGTTACAAACGCATGTAGGGTTCGCTGTTGGGATATGGGTAGACTACACTAACAGTGATTAAAATTTTCTACCGCGTAAACCAGAAGGTCATACAAGTAAGAGATCATAGATCGTTATCACTAGATACGCAGTGGAGCGGAAGTAGAGTTGAAGTAGCCGATTCAACGAAGAGCGCGTCGGTGTAGTGTAAGTAGTCGATCGTTCTCTAACCAACCATCTCCTCCTCGCGATCATCCTGATTAGCGCTGCAATCGTAGCAGTGCCTCTCCCGAGATCCACACATCCAGGATGAAACACTGTGCCTTGGTGTGCTAGCACCAGCGCGCACGGCAGGGATTATGAGAGGTGATGGCTAGGGTTTCGAGGGGTGTATTTCGGAATACTTCCCTCAGCCCCCATACCTCTCTTTATATAGCCTCCAATCGGATCTTTATCCGATATGAGTAGAGATCGTATCCCACTCAGAGACTATCATTTGAACCCTTATCGTTCCAGCCCATTAAGTGTCTGACCCTGTAGGTTCATGTATATTTAGCCATGGGCCGAAAACTCCTTTCTGGTTCATAAGTTGACAACAATCCCTAGCAGGACATAACGACTCTCAAACATACATAAAGATCATATCGGGTGAACCTATATAGTACTTATGTACCAATCTCTTTGCCTCATGATACCAGATCGAACTCGAGACGAGAAGCGTGCTATCCTATTGTAGCTCGATCCTTCGCTCGAACCTGCAGTGGATTACTTAGTTGTAATTGACTCCTCAATCACATTCGGCACGTCCATGCACTTCCTTAATCCAACCACATTGAGGGGCCTAGAGATATCTCTCCTGTTATATAGAAGGGGAAAATTCCATCTTAATCGCTCATATTCCTCCGCATGTTTCATAGTAAACCTGAAAGCTACCTTTATGACCACCTAGTCACAGAGTAGTATTTGGTAATCCCTATGTAAACTGTTACACATGTAGAAAACAATGACGATCTTAGATCTATTGATCCTTCATACACTATGTATGGGACCAATTGATGACACTTAAGAATATAACAATTCCCGTGGTGTCTCATGGTGGGTTAATTCAACATCATGTTCTCTAACATGTGCCCATATTATTGATTTTATATCCCATATCGATGATTCATGAAACCTGATCATCAATCAATACATGTGGTGATTTGTAAATCATAATTATCCCATATAATGATATAAGATCAAGGATAATTTAGAATAACATCAAAACATGAATAGAGAGTTCCACGAACAAGTTACATACTTGTTGATCAATATAAAAGACATTTATTCAAGAGAAAAATAACATATTATTCAAAAGATCATAAATATAGAAGTGATACAATCATATCCATGATTGCCTTTAGGGCATATCACTAATATTCGCATGGTGGATGATCAAACTCGCAATTTGCACCGTCTCCATGCACATATCATGCATGAAGAAGTGAGCCATTAACTCACCAGTTGCATCAACTAGGGTCACACCCTAGAACACGACTGATCATGAGAGAGACATGTATTCAGGAAAATGAAAAATAAAGCAATCTAGATTTGAACGATCTATAAAATTAAACTTGCTACTAGGAGGGATGGCAGTCGAATTCGACGACATACCATGGCCTATAGAGTAGTCTATGCTGATGATGTGTTGAATAAATTGTGTCATCGAATGATTCACAAAACCAATCAACACAACATATCTTGCCAGAATAATCACACAATTTAGACAATGCAAAAGTAGAAAAACGAATAGACACAAGATATAGAGAAAACAATCTGGCGATCTTCTTTATTCCAAAATCTTCCATGTAAATTACAATAGCTTCTCCCTAATATTTATAGCCTTAGAGGGGTTTTGATATGCACTTACGTCTTGTCAATGATCAAATCGTTTATGAATTGTAGGGAAAACCCGAGCCTCATAAAAGGATTAAAAAGGAGAAAGAGACTATCTTTATTGCTATTTTGGGATTATAGCCTGCTCTTGTAGAGCGATTACAAAGGGATGCTACTAACCCTAACTTAGCTATTCCTTGCCTCCGTTGTCTATTGCTTTATCAGTTGATCTTTTGTGTATATTTCTTGTCTTCTCCCATAATGCTTAAATAATGCGAAGAGGCATCAGTTGTCCACTGGAACAGATGCCTTGTTGATTCCTCATGTCTGATCGAGCAATCGGTTGCTGTCAATGAGAGAGATCTAACAATAATTGTCGATTGGTTATTTATCAGTGAGAGAGGATTGTAGCAACAACCGTGAGGCGGTTGTTGTTGGAGGCATACTGCCAAATCACTGCAAGGTTATTGGGATAGGGTGCACATGCTCTATTCCACTGCATGGGAGGCTACCTGAAGTTAAGCCTATTTATCAGATTGTAGGATCTCCATGTAGCAGCTGGTCAAGTTGTAATCCTCCGACTAGGGGTACTCGGGCAACATAGCTTCAAGTGATCTACGACCACAATAGCTTAGATACTTAATTATATGTTAAAGCCATATTTGATAGATTATTCAATCCTCATCAGCTAACCTGTGAACTTTAAGTGAATTCATGACTTAGATTCCTTCGATTGGAATACAAGTTAGAATGTCTTTTTGACGATAGTCTAGAAAGATAGAGAAATGTTTTTCACTTGAAGAGCCAACTAGAAGGGTAATGGAACCAAAAGTTTTATATGTGTTTGGCACATTTCCCGTAACCACTAACTTTGATTGTGAGAAAAAAAACCTTTATAAATTGAAGCGGTGCCAGTTAATTTTCAAGCTTGCTAGAAAAACCTTTCAAATTCCTCATCAACCTTTATAAATTGAAGCAGTACATTTCAATTTTCAAGCTTCTAGAAAAACCTTTCAAATTCCTCATATTTTCTCTCTTCCCTAGTGTTCTTTGTTCTAGGTCTTTTCTTCCCCAAATTCCCTTGATCCATACTAGATCCAAGCCATTTGCAACGAAAATGTTTGGATTCATCACTGAATGGGCAAGGTCTGAACTAGTATCGAAGAAATTGAAGGACTTGGAGGATGTGGGATTAATCCTCGACCCTATTTTGATCCCATGGAAGTCGGCTATGGGGGAGAACTTTCCAAATGGCGGAGATGGTGAGATACCTATATTCTGGGCATACGTAGAATGCGGGTTCAAGATCTTAGAACACCTCTTCCCATCAGAGGTGCTCGAAGAGAGGGCAAGCAAATTTAAAGACAATGCTTTTAAATATAAAGAAGATATCGAAGGATACGAGAAAGTTAACCAAGGTAACCGATTATACATCTAACCAGTTTCTTAGTCATACATACTTCTCTTGGCTAATTTTATTTTACTTGTGCAGAGCGAGCTTTAAAACTTCAAGAACTTGAGAAAGCTCTTGAGGTTGAGGAGGATAGGAAGAAGGCGGTGCAAGAAAAAAATATAAGACAAATCCTTTTCTCAATACCATGCTCGCTAAGGGGCATGGGAGCACTTATCTCATCCTTGAAGGATCCGGTCGAGAAGGCACACTGCAAGGGCAGCAAGTCGAGAACATTCAAGGCTTGTTGACTACTTCTAGGAGCAACCACAAGCAGACCATGTGAAATGTTGTCATAGATGAGTTAGCTTTGCCTTGGTGAAACTCAAGGCATCAAATCATTCTCTCAACATTCATCCACTCGAAGTAGAGTTTGACTACTCGGAGGAAGAAGCAGCAAAGTTCTTTGAAGAGGTAAGACCTGATGAGGACATCATTCCTTGGATAAACATAACACTCATCCACAAGATGCTAGGCAAGAAACTATGACGAGGGCACATGCACGACAGTTTAATTATCAGGTGAGCTCGTTCCTATGGTTATTTAATTCAGCTTCTGAGAATAGGTTGTTGCCTGATGCATGTGATGTGATTGTGCTTAGGAACATAGGCAAGGACCAAGGAGAGGCACACGGAGTCAGGGACACACTGGGATGAACATTGGAGGTCACCATGTCACTTTGAAGCTAGGATAACCAAGAATGAAAGCTAGACATGTTCTAGAATCCTGTTCAGCCTCCGGAGACAGCGCTGACTTCAAACGAGTATAAAAGATGCATACGGAGTCCAATGAGGTGATGTTAGACTCGTTGGAAAGCTTATGATGTTCTCTTTCCAATGGTTCTAGTATCACCTCAAAACTCCATCGGAGAACGTCGTAATACATGAAATAGGTCTAAATCAATTCCAAACCTTGGCCCTGGGCCTTCTATCAGTTTGAGCCCAACTGAAGAGTTATAGTGGAATGTTCCCCCATCCTTACGAACATGCTCCCCACGTCCCTAACCCCTCAAAAACTACCAGGGATGCCACTTTCAGGGTTTAGGCTTGTTTAGATTGATTTTCATTTAGAAAACGTCAGTTGTGTACTTATGTAGATTAGACCAACTACGGTGACTTCAAGCCTCTCCATTGTTCATCGAAACATCATATTTCATTTGAGAATCAATGAAACTTCATATTTCATTCACAAATTCTGATCACACTTATTTCTTTCTTGCTTGATTCTCGATTACTTGCAAGAAAGATCAACTATGTTGGGCACGATTGGTAACGACAAGGGTGTGGTGTAGCGATTGTAGGATGGACTTGGTCGTTTTAGTCAAGTAGCCTCGTCATTAACATCATATCAAATAATCGTAGTTATCAAATAATCGTAGTTATCATTCTCATCAGAAGATTGGGCCAAATCTCCTCATCAGTTAATATCAGAACACAGATTGCCCGGTGAGATTCTTGTTTTAGATTTATTTTTATACCTATTGTAATATCCTGGAAGAGATTCGGCAAATAATCGATTAATCGGAGAAAAGGATCTTAAAGGGAAGAATTAAAATAGTGTTTTCAGGGGGGTTTTCTGAATTTTTTTGGACAACCTGGGCCTGGGCCAAGGCCCAGGAGGGAAACCAGCCATAGAGGGGGGAGGCGCCCACCCCCTCCAAACCCTAGCCGCCCCTCCCCCTCTTCCCCTTGCGCCTCCCCCTCTCCCCCTTGCACGCCCCAGCAGCCCCTCCCTCCCCTCTCCTCCATTGCCGGAGATCAAGACTTCCATTCGCTGCCGGACGAGCGGGGGAAGGAAATTAATCGCAGCAAGGTGATTGAATCCGGAGGAAGGGAAGAAGAAGGGAAAAAGAGAGGAAAAGGAGAAAAGATGGAACTCGTGGGATGTTCGTCGTGTTCTTCAGCGAGTCATCAAGGGTAATCCCTGTTTTGCCCCCAAGTAGATGTATATTTTAATTGTGCTAGCTATGTCGGTATTCTGGACTGCTAGGACAGATTATGTTAGACGGCTGTTTCGGGGTAGATCCGTGGGGATTTAGGTCTGGACTTCTCTTAGAGAGTTGTAGAGGACGTAATTATCTTTCCATGAAGTGCTAGAAAGCGTCATTCGAACCTTTGTAGCAAAAGTTATGATTTTTCTAGTAGGACTGTCCTGCAGATCGGGGGAATTCCTGTCAGGTTTCGGTAGATTGGTTTGGGCGATTAGAAAACGGAGGAATTAAAGGATCTTCATATTAGCAAAGTTGCATATAATTTCCTTAGCTTTCCATAAAGGTCAAGAAATCCTGATTCCGACTCTCGGGGTGAAAGTTATGACAATTTTAGTGCGCTGTCCAGAGAGCCCGTTATGAAACTGATGTTTTAGAAAAATTGGATGGTGCGGGTAGAAGATGGCCGAATCAGAAAGATTCACCAACTAGGTTTAATTAGATAATTTAGTTATGTTTCCAGAAAGTCTGAGAACGCCCTATTTAGACTTCTGTACCAATAGATATGAATTTTTTAAGTTGACTGTCCGTAGAGGGGGATAGGATGGCCGAAAGGATTTGGGGTTTTGAATCAAGCTAAACATGTTGGGTTAGTTTGGAGGTGTTTTTATTTAATCTAAAGACTCGCTACTGTTTTCTTAGCAATCATTATAATTATTATTCAGGAGGAGGACGTATCTCAGGGGCCGCACCTTCTGCTCATCTCCCGTTTTCTCGTGGTTAAGGCAAGTATAATGATGGTTTAAACTTTATAGTGTGGACTGTTGATGATTGTTGGTTTGTAGATGTTTGATCTATATTATGAGTATACATGATCTTAATTATGTTAATGATATGTTGATATTGTTTATGGCCGATTGCAATTGAAAGTATTCAGGAGAATTTCTTATGCATAGCTGTTGTGAATGCAAGTTTTATTTGTTGAGACATTCACGTTTGTGCATCATGCTGATTTATTGAAGTCTTGGTCACGAGATGACCAAGCGCCGAGGTCCCCGTCATGTTGATGACATGACTGGCTAAAGGTCCCCATACTTGTGGAGTATGGACAATTGGTCCCTGTACCAGATGGTACAGGCATGGGTGTGCATTGATGGATGCACACTCCGCATTACCGGTAAAATGCGAAAGAGAAGAGATAAAGAGATTTTTGATCATATTGCATCGCATGGTTTATTTATATGATTGATGGATGCACTTGTGAAACGATGTTCACTTTTATTCTTGTTACTACTCATTATATTTGCTGAGTCGTTGAACTCACTCTTGCTGTTGTTGTTGTTGTGGTTGTTGTTTGTTTTAGGTATCTACATGAGATCGGCATGCATAGGGATAAAGAAGGATTAGTTTTGTTGCACTTGCACGGTCTATTCACCATGGAAGAGAGAAAGAACATTAAACACTATTTACTGAATAATTCAAGTGGTATTTGATTAGTGTCTCTCAGGTTCAAAATGTAATAAAAGATTAGAAATGTTTTACATTGAATCCGTTATTTATCTAAGTAGTATTGTTATGTGTGCGATGGTGAACATAATCCAGTTTTGCTTATAAACGAATATATTGCTTACTGTTATTCATATCATTTGATTATGCTTGTTGGAACCTCTGATTTACTCAATAAACAAAGGAGGTTCTGCCAAAATTTTGTAGGATGAATATTAGTTTCTTTATTAGGTTGTTAGTTTGGTAGCATTCCAGGTCATTGTTTGGCTGGGGTGTTACACCTATAACCAGAAAATTGCCCCCACAAAAATATTACAAATTGCCCCACAAAAATATTACATTCATCAAAAATCACCAAAACCGAACCCTAATTGTGCCTTTGCAATTTTAGTTTCTATTTTACCGTGTTGAATTTTCATCCATCGTTAAGTTCTAGCTGCTGGTCAGAGTCTAGTGCTTTGATTTTAGTTTTAGGTATTGAATCTAAAAATAAAAAAATTGATTAGATCAAGGGTTTACCCCCCCCCCCCCTCCCTTGCTACGGTTGCTCTTTGCTGCCAAGTTTGAAAAGGGTTAGGGTTTGTGTCTACACCACCAGATCATGGGGAGTCAGAGATCTACTCAATTTTCACTTCTTCTTGGTTGGCTGAATCTCTTAGGACAGAGTTGTGTTTAGGTTCTGAATTTTTTGGGGCCGAGTTCAGTACAGTTTCGTGCAGTGTTAACTAAAACAGCCATAACTTTTGCATATGAACTCGGATTGCAGCATTCTTTGGCTCGTTGGAAAGCTAACAAAAAGTTACATACGGAGTTTTAGCACCCATTTTTAGCATCCATTCATCGTCTAGTTTGAGTTTTCTTTCATTCCAGATTGTGTAACCTTTATTTCTAGGTCATATTTTAGAGAGCTTAATACTCGTGTTGCTCTGGAAAAAAGAGGCAAGTGCAAAAAAAAAGAAAAAAACTGCACAAGATATAAAAAAGAAGAAAAGAGCCGCACAAGTTAAAAAAAGTCAAAAAAAGAAGAAATTTTTATAGCATTGTTCATTTCCAGATTTTTAGCTCTAGTGTTTGCTTGCTTGAGCTAGGGTCGAGTACTAGTTTGTGGCAGCAATTTAGGTGAGTACTTTGGACTATTATTTAGCTAGAGTAATTCTAAAATTTAATATTGCCATTCCTTTGGTACTTATATATTGTCTATGCAAGATCCACATACTACAAACCGAACAGGTCTCTACGTATTGGCAATCGCTATACACATTACTCTAGTCAAGTTACCACGATCCAGCCACCGGTTGTAGCAACACTTTATTTGGTAAGAATCTTGTAAGCATTTGATAAGAGCTTGAGAGTGTGAGACTTCCGTAGCTTGCAGCACCTAGTAGTTGATAGGGGGCTAACATATTTTCTTGTGTGTCTCTTATGTTCTACTAACAATGGTAGGTTCACAAAATTCAAAATATGGTGGCAAGAAAGATGACAAATCTTTTGAACTTGAGGGTACCGGTCCTTTCACTCCTCGCACAAGGATGCATGTGCAACACTTCAACCGTGAGGTCAACAAGAGAATGGAGGAGATCTACAACATGTTGGATCGGCTCAATTACACCCTCACCACCATCAACAACAAAGTTGAGAACCTTAAGTAATGTCCACCATCACCAGCTTCTTGGCGTGCTTTTTTTATGCTCACTCTTCGGTGGATGAGGATGATAATGTTGAAGAGAACAACTATGATGCTGACACTGAAGTTGAGGTCCTTGATGACCATGACCGTAATTGACTCAGGAAAAATCGACGAGGTATGGGTAGATTACAAAGGGAGGTACGTGATGATGATGCATTCACTAAAGTCAAGTTTACAATTTCCCCATTTGCTGGTAGACATGACCCTGAAGTTTATCTTACTTGGAAATTACAATTAGATCAAAAATTTGCATACCATGATTTTCCTAATAATAAAAGAGTTAAGGCTGCTACTAGTGAATTCACTGATTTCGTATCAATTTGGTAGAGGGAACAATGTACACTATCACATGTACCTAGAACGGATGCTTTGAAAAGAGTCATGAGAGTTAGATTTGTACCTTCATACTTTTCATATGACATGTTAAATAAATTGCAGTACTTAAAACAAGCCAATAGGTCGGTAGAGGAATACTATCGAGAATTACAAATTAGTTTATTGCGTTGTGCTTTGGAAGAAACTGAAAAAGCTAAAATGGCTACAATTTTGGGAGGGCTTAACCGGGAAATTTAGGACACACTTGACTATAAGGAATATAATTCTGTCACCTGTTTCTTTCATCTTCCTTGCAAAGCTGAAAGAAGGCCTGGGCAAAATACCCGCTACCCGTTACCCGAACCCGAATTACCCAGACCCGAACCCGAAATACCCGAACCCGAGGTACCCGATCCGAAATTCGGATAGCAATTCTGATTACCCGAAATTAGTTTGGGTAGTTCGGGTAATATCCCCCGGTACCCGAACTACCCAAACATTGCATATTCCCCACTCCCTAGTCGGCCAACAGGCCAAGTGGCCAACAGCCCTACATACTTACCCCCGGCCCCCGCCGGCCCGCGACCTCACTCTCTCACCCACCTCCAAAAACCTAGCGCTCTCACGCTCGAGTCGAGCCGCCGCCTCCACCGAAGTCCGAAGGGGCGACGCCCTCTCTCACGGTCTCACCCCGCCGCCGGCCCGCCGCCCTCACTCCCTCACCCACCTCTGCGCCAGGCGGCCAGGCCACCGCGCGCCGCCCTCTCTCACCCCGGCACCCCCGCGTCCCCGCCGGTCCCGAGCGCAGCCCTCACCCACCAGGCCACCAGCCGCCGCCGCACGTCGACCTCGGGGGAGGGACAAGGTGCACCGGCGGCTTGAGGATTGAAGGACGGCTGCCACCTCGGAGTCCTCGTGCAATGTATGTATGCCCTTAATACTTAGTTACCTAATACCTACAGTCTTTCATCTCGTACTTGTATTCTTGTAATATTTTTTGAATCTGTGGCTCTGTGCAAATTGCAATGTATGTAGTGTAGTGTAGATCTGTTATTTGATGTGGTCCAGTGCACTATTTAGTTCTTCTATAGTTGGATTCGATTGTTTGGTGATGGACTAATGTAGTCATGTAGATCTACTGATAGTCTGATATGGTGAACTTTGATTATTTCGGTTCAGTGGTTTTGTGATTTATGGTTAACAGAGGCACATGATTTAGTTGATCTGTTGATCTATGATAGATTGATAGTTAGCGTCTTAGTGCTTATATTGCTCTTTTTATTTCTGTAGATGCCAGAACCTGAGGATATTATAGACATGGAGTCAGTGGGCACTGGCACTGGCACACAAGTTGACAGTCAGGCAATGGCAATTGTACCAATGGCAGTAGATGAACATGGACATGGGTCACAACCATCACAGGAGACTCAGGAGCCAGGAGAAAGGGAAGGAACTAAAAAAGTGGTCATTGATGTGGAGGAGAAGGAAGATGAAAAAGGTCAGAGGAAGGAGATGGCACCAAGGTCAGAGATGTGGCTACATTTCATCAAGATCAAGGACGACAATGGACTTTTGAAGGCTGGAAGGTGCAAATATTGCCACCGTGAACTCAAGGCTGACACAAGGGGACATGGAACATCTGCCTTGAAGAAACACTTCGGTACTTGCAGACGCAATCCTCATGTTTTCAACAAGGACTCAAAGCAAGGCACCTTGCAAGCTTCTCATGGGGAAGCTCCTACCACTTGGAGGTTTGATCAAGAAGCACTTAGAGAAGCCTTTGCTGAGATGGTAATAGAAGATGAGCAGCCCTTTTCTTTTGGTGAGAAGCCTGGCTATAGGAAATTTATGTCCAAAGCATGTCCACGATTCCAACTTCCATCTAGAAGAACTTGCACAAGGGACACCGTACGTCATTACTTTCAAGAGAAAGCCAAACTGAAGAAGTTCTTCAAAGATTATTGTCAGAGAGTTTGCCTCACAACAGATTGTTGAACTTCTCAGGTCCAAGATGGATATATGACTGTTACAGCAAGTTTCATTGATGAAAACTGGAATCTGCATAAGAAAGTGATAAGTTTTTTCATGGTAAAGGGTCACAAGGGGGAGGATATTGGGAAAAACTTGATGAGATGCTTGGCTGAATGGGGTTTGGATAGAGTAATGACTGTAACCGTGGATAATGCAAGTGCCAATGACAGTGGTGTTGATTACTTGAGGAGGCAGTTGCAGAAAACCAACATTGCCAAGGGCAAGTATTTGCATATGAGGTGTGCTGCACACATTGTGAATCTTATTGTAAGAGATGGATTGCAAGAAGTGGACCTCTCTATTAAGCGTGTTAGGGCTGCTGTTAGATATATCAAAAATGGGACTTCAAGATTGGTCAAGTTTAAAGAAATTGTTGAGGAAGAGAAGGTGGATAGCAAAGCATTTTTGAAACTTGATGTTCCGACAAGGTGGAATTACACATATCTGATGTTGAAAGCTGCAATTGTGTATGAGAAGGTGTTCTTAAAGTTAGCTGAAGATGACACTACTTATGTTATTGATCTATCTGAAGCAAGGGATGGTTTTGGGCACCCTGATGAAGATGATTGGGACAATGCAAAGAAGATGGCCGAATTTCTAGAGCATTTCCATGATCTTACTGTTCGTGTCTCTTCTACTCTCCATGTCACTTCCAACACTTTCTTTCATGAGATTGGAGAAGTCCGTTTGTTGATTCAAGCTTGGCTGAGCAGTGAAGATAATTTGCAAGTATCAATGGGCATGAGAATGAAAGAGAAATTTGACAAATACTGGGGACTTTGGCACACCAACAGCAAGGACAATGACAAAGGGCTGGAACAAGAGCAAGAGAGGGAGAAAGGGCGGAGCAAGGGCAAGGGGAAGGATAAGGAGAAGGACAAGGAGAACATCAATTTATTGATCTTTGTGGCTGCATTTCTTGATCCAAGGTACAAATTATCTTTGTACACAAAGATTACCGTTGAAGAGATATTTGGTGATGAAAGAGGACAGTTAGTTTGGGCAGCAATTAATACTTGTGTGAGAGAGCTGTTTGAAGAATACAACAACATGTATGCTCCAAGTGAAGAAACAACTGAAGTAATTGATGCCAATCAATCTAAGGGAGGTCCAGGAGGCAAGCTTAAAGAAAAAATCGCCAAGAGGATGAAAATGAGCAACTGTTCTACCAACACTACCAAATCTGAACTTGACAAATATCTTGCTGAAGAAACTGAAAACACAGAAAAGAAGATTGACATTCTTAGTTGGTGGAAAGTAAATGCAAATAGGTTTCCAGTTTTGGGTCACATGGCTCGTGATGTGCTTGCTATACCCATCACAACAGTAGTGTCGGAGTCCGCTTTTAGCACAAGTGGACGTATCTTAGATGACTTCCGTACCTCTCTTACTCCATTCATGCTAGAGGCTCTAGTATGCACGTAGGATTGGCTTCGAAGGTCTACTATTGACGTAAAGGAGAGTACGGAGGAATTGGCCATAATAGAAAAAGGTATCATATTTCCTTGCTTGCTTGCATTTGTGTATTTCCTGTATGTAATATGTAACTGTGCGTTTACAGAGTTGATAGAAGAATATGGTGGCAAAGGAAAAAAGAATGAGTAGCCTTCCGCCTCCAAGTCACAAGCAACACCAAGCAGCAGCAACTGTCCCTCCAAAACTTAAAGGTATGTCAAATATGAATGGAGTATTGAGTATTCTTTTGAAATCTGCAGTGCACTGAAGACTTGAACCATGAATTTTTATTGCAGTGCACTGAAGACTTGAACTGGAGTACTGGAGTCTGGACAGTCACTTGTTCTTGTGTGATGTGTAATGTGTTGGCTGTTGCTCTCTGTTTGAACTTTTGTTCTTGTGTGATGTTGAACTTGTATTGTTCCTGTGAACACAGCATTGTTCCTGTGTAACCAAGAGGGCTGCTGCTGCTGTGTCTGTTGGCCACTAGCTGCAGTGGAAGCTGCTGCTGGTTGCTGCTGTGTTTGCTAGTATATCAATGATTCTCTCTGCTGTGTCTGTTGGCCAAGCTAGCTGCAGTGGAAGGCTGGAAGCTGCTACTCCTGTGTTTGCTAGTATATGATTCTCTCTGCTGTGTCTGCACTCTGTAGTGGAATCTGAGATTGTGAGATTGTGGTTTATTAGTAAATGATTCTCTCTGTTTGAACAACTGCCTGTGATATATTATTCTGTGCAAATTGCTGCTGAAATTCTATGCAAATTTTGTGCAGTTTGGTGGTTTTCTGTGAATTCGGGTATATCGGGTATACCCGAACCCGAACCCGAATTATCGGGTACCCGAAATTGCGGGTAGTGTTTTTTCAGGACTAATATCGGGTAGCAGTTTTCATTACCCGAATTTTGAATTACCCGAACTACCCGACCCGAAAAAATCGGGTAACCCGAACGCCCAAGCCTAGCTGAAAGGGAAGTACATGGATGACACATGAGAACAAGGAGTCATTTAGGGCTCTTCTTCCTCCAAACAAAGTGTCGGAACAGTTAGGGCGCTCCTTCCATCTACACCAAGCCGAGGGCACTACATTTCTACTTCCATACCCTCATGTGCACCCGAAGCAAGCAAGGCTATAACCGTTCAAACTCTCACCAAATCTGCTCCAACAAAGAGTGCATCTTCAGTTGCTTCCACTAGACGTACAAGGGACATCTAATGTCACAAGTGCAAGTGTTTGGGCATTTCATGAGAGAGTGCCCAAGTCAGCGAGCTCTCATTGTGAGAGAAGATGGTGAGTACACTTTAGCTAGTGAAATTGATGAAGCATATACACTTGTTGCAAATGATCATGCAGGTGATGAGACTAGCACTAGTGATGAACAAGAAGAACACTTGAGTGTTAAAGCTTCAAATAAATATATGAGTCTTATAGTGAAGAGTGTACTTAGTGCACAAATAGAGAGTACTGAACATGACCAATAACACAATTTATTTCAAACCATGTTCGGTATTAAGGAATGTTCGGTTGTGTCATCATCGATGGAGGAAGTAGCAACAAGTTGGCTAGCTTGGAGATGGTCGAGAAGTTTGGCTTGATCACTCCTCACCCATATCATTACTACATCCAATGGTTCAACTCATGTGGTAAGTTGAAGATAATCAAAACGGTGAGAGTACAATTTTTGCTTTGGTTCATATCATGATTATGTTGATTGTGATGCCGCGCCTATGTAAGCATACTCCTTATTTTTAGGTAGACCATGGCAATTTGATAATAATTACACTCATCATGATAAAACTAATCAATATACTCTCATGCGTAAGGGCAATAAAATTGTTTTACATCCAATATCTCCTGAAGCCATTATTAAAGATGAAATTGAACGATCTGAACGTGAGAAAAAAGAGAATGCTAAAAGCGAGAATCAGATAGTAGCTAAAGAATATTTTTCCACCTAAAAAGAAAGAAGCAAAAGAATCAATGCTAAAAAGAATGAAATTAAATTGAAAGGTGCTATTCTATTGGCTACTAAATCTTATTTCAATTACTTGAAAGTAGAAAATTCCGTTTGCCATGCCTTGATTTGCAAAGATGCTTTATTTTTATTTGAGGATTTGCCCGCATCTTTGCCTCCTGATGTCACTAACCTTTTGCAGGAGTTTAATGATGTGTTTCCATCCAAAATACCCTCAGGGCTGCCACCTGTTAGATGAATTGACTATCAAATTGACTTGATCCTAAGAGCTTCTTTTCAAAACCATGCATCATATAGGACTAATCCAGAGGTGACTAAGTAAATTCAGTATCAAGTGAAAGACTTGCTTGACAAAGGGTATGTACGTGAAAGGCTTAGTCCTTATGTTATCCTGTAATTTTAATTCTTAAGAAATATGGATCATGGCATATGTGTGTTGATTATAGAGCGATTAATAATATCACTAATAGATATTATTATCCTATTCCTAGGTTAGATGATATACTTGATAAATTGAGTGGCACTACTTTTTTCTCTAAAGTTGACTTGCGTAGTGGATATCACCAAATTAGAATGAAACTTGGAGACGAATGGAAGACTTCATTTAAAACTAAGTTCAAATTATATGAGTGGCTAGTGATGCCTTTTGGTTTAACTAATGTACCTAGCACTTTCATGAGATTAATGAACGGAGTTTTACATGCTTTCATTGGTAAATTTATGATAGTTTATTTGATGATATATTAATTTACAGTAAGTCACTGGATGAACACCTTTAACACTTACATATTGCTTTTATTGCTTTGAGAGATGCACGTTCGTTTGGTAATCTCAAAAAGTGCACCTTTTGCACTAATCAAGTTTGTTTTCTTGGCTATGTTGTTACTCCACAGGGAATTGAGGTAGACGAAGCCAAGAGTGAAGCTATAAAGAGTTGGCCGACACCACAAACGGTCACACAAGTACAAAGCTTTCATGGACTTGCTGGATTTTATGGCCACTTTGTGAAGGATTTCAGCACTATCACTGCACCACTTAATGAATTGATTAACAAAGGTATTCCTTTCAAATGGGGACAAGCACAAGAAGAAGCTTTCGATATTCTCAAAGAAAAGCTCACAAATGCACCATTGCTCCAACTTGCTGACTTTGGTAAGACTTTTGAACTTGAGTGTGATACTAGTGAAATTGGAATTGGTGGTATGTTGATATAAGAAGGTAAACCTGTTGCTTATTTTAGCGAAAAATTGAGTTGGCCTAGTTTGAATTATTCAACTTATGATAAAGAATTGTATGCTCTAGTTCGAATTTTAGAAATATGGCAACATTATTGATGGGCCAAAGAATTTGTTATACATGCTGATCATGAATCTTTGAAGTATATTAGAAGTCAATCTAAACTAAACCATAGACATGCACGTTTGGTTGAATTTATTGAATCTTTTCATTGTGTCATTAAACATAAGAAAGGGGAATAGATGGTATACTTTATTGTCTCAACTTGATTGCAGAATTTTGGGCTTAGAGACGATAAAAGATTTATATTATTTTGATGATGAATTAAAAGATGCCATATCCAAAGGTAAAAGCCAGAACAAATTTATTTTTTAATGATGGTTTCTTATTTACAGCTAACAAGCTATGTAGTTTAGCTAGCTCTGTTTGTCTTTTGTTGTTAAAGGAGGCACATAGAGGAGGATTAATGGGACACTTTGGTGTCAAAAAGACGGAGGACATCCTTGTCGAACACTTCTATTGGCCAAGGATGTTGCATGAAACCATAAAAAAACATAGAGTGCATGAATGAAAATATAGGGTTGCTAGTAGTAAAGGTAGAAAGGAAATAATTTTTGAACCTAGTGAGCTTGTTTGGTTGCATTTGAGAAAAGATAGATTTGCAGAATAGAGAAAGTCTAAGTTGATATCTAGAGCTAATGGTTCTTTAAAGATTATTGAAAAGATTAATGATAATGCATACAAGCTTAAGTTACTTGTAGAGTTTGGGGTTAATCCCACATTTAACATTGCAGATTTGAAGCCATATCTATGAGAAAAAGATGAGCTTGAGCCAAAGACGACTCCAATTCAAGAGGGGGAGGATGATGAGAACATCACTTCCTTGGATTCACATAACACTCATCCACAAAATGCTAGACATCACTTCCTTGGATTCACATAACACTCATCCACAAAATGCTAGGCAGAGAACTATGACGAGGGCACATGCACGACAATTGAATTATTAGGTGAGCTCGTTCCTAGGGTTGTTTAATTCAGCTTCTGAGAATGAGTTGCTGCCTGATGCATGTGATGTGATTGTTCTTTGGAACATGGACAAGGACCAAGGAGAGGCACATGGAGTCACAGACACGCTTGGGATAAATATTGGAGGTCGCCACATCACTTTGAGACCAGGATAACCAAGAATGAAAGCGGGGTATATTCTAGAACCCAGTTCGGCCTCCGGAGACAGCGCTAACTTTAAACGAGCATAGAAGATACGGAGTCCAAATAAGGTGATCTTAGACTTGTTGGAAATATTATATTTCCTCTTTGCAATAGTTCTAGCCTCACCTCAAAACTCCACCGGAGCGTATCATAATCTATGAAACAAGTCCAAATCTGTTCTAAACCTGGGTCCTGGGCCTTGTATTAGTTGAGCCCAATTGGGGAGTTATAGTGGGTTGTTCTCCTACCCTCTTGGACATGCTCCCCATGTCCCTAGCCCCTAAAAAACTTGTAGGGATGCCACTTTTAGGGTTTAGAATTGCTTAGATTGATTGTCATTTAGAAAACATCAATTGTGTACTTGTGTTGACTAGACCAATTACGGTGACTTTAGGCCTCTACATTGTTCAATGAAACTTCGTATTTCATTCATAAATTTAGATCGCACTTATTTCTTTCGTACTTAATTCTCAATTGCTTGTAGGAAAGATCATCTGTGTTAGACACGGTTGGTAACGATAAGGGTGTGGTATAGCGATTGCAAGATAGACTTAGTCATTTCAGTCAAGTAGCCTTGTCGTCAATCTCATATCAAACAATCGTAGTTATCCTTCTCATCGAAAGATCGAGCCAAATCCCCTCATCAAGACCTTTTGGCAATAAGATTGCTGACGAAATGATGGCCAAATCTCCTTCGGATAGTGACCAGTCAGGAAGTTCCAACGAGTAGTAGATTTGAGCATAATTAAATGTAAACTTTTGTGAATATTTGAATGTAAATACTTACCTTTGATCGCAATGAAGTTACTTGTATTTATTATTCTTCATTGATTGAGAAGAATGGTGATCTTATCTCCCCTAGCCCCTAACTGCATTCTTTGTAGAAAATGTACTAAGTAGTAGAAGAGGAAGATGTATTATGTTGTCTTTGACCAGTATATTTAGATATATCAACACTTTTGGTAATAAGGCTGCACAAGATTGGATATACTAGGAAATTCTCATGACGGATTGAGCCAAAGTGAGAGATTTCGACTAGTCATAGTTACCTTTGGCCATAACCGTGATATAACATAGTTATGGAATGGTTAGAAGATAAATGTTGAAAAAAAGGATTTTGGATTTATTTATAATAAGAACTACACAAAAACATGTGTAAAAAAATAAGATAAGTATTTATATTCGAATTCTTATCCAACCTAGTCATAGAATAGCCAAGGACTTAAGGCATGAATAAAACCTCTCGAAATGTATTATATCCCTTGGTTTCAGCTAGAAGCAAAGAACATAGGAAAAATGCTATCGCTAGGAAACTCCTTCCAATGGGCGTGACCACATATGAAGTGGAGAAATTTCACTTGTTACCTTCTGAGGAAACAGGCAGACTATACCAATTGTAAATGACTTATACCAATTGTCTATTTTCACTTGTTTTCTTTTGAGGAAACAGGCATATTGTTGTGAAGGCCTTGGCTATCAAGGTCACAAGAAGAATCCGTATGGCATTTAATGACAATGTCAAAGCCAATATGTCATAAAGTGAGACAATGTCAAACCAAATATGTCATAAAGTGAAAAAAAATCCCTTAGAAGGGGTTTTGAGAGAAGTGTGGATATCCTCCAAGAACTTAGACAATGTTGATAATGTAAGACCAGAATCAGGACAAGAAATAACCAATAGTAATACTTATTGAAGAAAATTGACAAAATTAAAAAGAACTTTTGTTGTGGTATGAGCCACTGCAATGGGTACTGGGTACCCTTTCTCCATGGGAGATGTGGAGCCAAGAGAGGAGGGCCAACCGAGAGAGAGAGTTGGTTTGTGGAAATGAGTAGATCTAGATCTGTCCTATCCCCTTTGGGGGTTTATATACAAGAATGGGGCACGATGGGAAATTCTTATCTTACCCCTCAATAATTACACAAAGGCAAGGGTACATTGGTACAATCCTTTATACACATATTCATATACTATTGGGCATGTTGCAAGGCCTAGTAGCTGAACTTAATGGTCATGGGGCCTGGGCTACCCCCACAACAGTACTCCCTCAACAGCAAGCGAGAGGTTCCAAGGGCGAGCTGACATTACCAATTGCCCTAGCCCCTGTCCCCCGACAATAAGCATGAAGGTTTCGAGCGGCGAGATGATGCAACTGCTAGCTCCAGCCCCAGGGGTCTGGACGCTCTAAACCTCCTGAAATAGGGTTCTTCTTTCACTGATCATGATGTGGTCGTGGAGTCCCCCGACAGAGCCTGGGCCGCCACGTTGAGGTCATGCCTCAGACTTGGGCAACACGTATGACTATGTCGATCATGACATGGTCGTGGTAGCACATGGAGGCAGAGTTGGGGATGGGGCCACCACTCCGAGGCGTCGCGTATGAGGAGGGCGGTGAAGTCTCCCGACGAATCCAGAGTTGCCACATCGAGGTCATGCCTCAGACATGGGTGACACATGGAGGCGAAGCTGGGGATAGGGTCGTACCTTTGAGGCGACGCCTACAAGGAGGGTGGCAAAGTCCCCTGACATAGCTAGAGTTGGTCAGACGAGCATCAATGATGTCACGACCATGAGGTGGTTGGATGGGTGTTGACAAAGTCACAACCACGAGATGGTCGAATAAGCGTCGATGAAGTCACAACCATAAGATGGTCGTAGAATGCCTCACGACTACGTCGATCATGACATGGTCATGGCCTCGATGAAGTCGGCAGCGAGACAAAGGCTCAAAATACATGCTCTATCCCCTACCATTCAGACTAGCCTTGGTAAAGTCTGCAACGGTACAAAGGCTTGAAACACGCTCTTCGTCCCCCACCCTAAAGACTAGCATCGACGAAGTCAGTGACGGGACAAGGTCTTGAAGCACGTGTGCACTCTGGTCCTTACCCTTTGGACTGGCATCAACAAAGTTGGCGATGGGACGAACTATTGAAGCACGTGCTCCATTCCCCCATCATTTGGATGGGCATCGATGAAGTCATGACACAAGGTGGCCGGACGGGCGTTGATGAAGTCATGACCACGAGGCAATTGGACAAGCGTCAACAAAGTCATGACCCCAAGGCAATAGGACGAGCATGGATGAACTCATAACCACAAGGTGGTTGGACAGACATCGATGAAGTTACGGTCCCGAGGCAGTTCGATGGGCGTCGATGAAGTCACGGCCACAAGATGGTCGAACAGGCATCAATGAAGTCACGACCATGAGGCAGTCAGACGAGTGTCAACGATGTCACGACCCCGAGGCAATCGGACGGGTGTCAACGAAGTCACAACCATGAGGCGATCAGATGGACATCGACCAAGTCACAGCTCCGAGGTGGTTAGACAGGCGTTAATAAAGTCACGGCCCCGAGGTGGTCGGACGGGCATCGATGATGTCACGGCCTTGAGGCGGTTAGACGGGCATCGACAAAGTCATGGCCCTGAGGCAGTCAGACAGGCATCGATGAAGTCATGACCATGAGGTAGTCAGCAGGAGTCGATGAAGTGCCTGATGAAGTCATGACCATGAGGTAGTCAGCGGGCGTCGACGAAGTCACGACCACGAGGTAGTCGGATAAGTGCCAACGAAGTCAAAACCTCGAGGCAATAGGATGGGCGTCGACGAAGTCACAACCACAAGGCGGTCAGATGGGCGTCGACCAAGTCACAGCCCCGAGGTGGTTAGACAGGCGTCGATAAAGTCACACCCCGAGGCAGTCGAATGGGCGTCGATGATGTCATGGCTCCGAGGCGGTCGAACGAGCGCTGATGAAGTCATGGCCCCGAGGCAGCCAGACGGGCATCGACAAAGTCACGACCACGAGGCAACCGGATGAGCATCGATGAAATTATGACCACGAGGTAGTCGGACAGGCATCGACGAAGTCACGAACACGAGGCGGCCGGATGACGTCGACGAAGTCACGAACACGAGGTGGTCGGACGCCGTGCGCCCCTCCTCCCTTGCTGTTGTGTCATCACCTACACCTCGCCATCCGCGCATGCGTCGCGTCGCTATCGCCTCCAACCACCGACGTCGCCACCGCGCCCCTGCTAGCCACTCGTTGTCACCCCCAATACAGCGCCACTCCGCCCGTCCGCACGCCACTGCCACTGCCCAAGCCTGCACCGTGTGTGCGCCCCTCTGGACAGTTGTTGTCCCCACCGCCGCACATCGCTCTTCTTCTCTCTGCCACCTGCGCCACCCTTCCTCCCACCGGCCAAGAAGGGGAGGGCAGGAAGGGGGAAAGAGAGGAAGGACTCGACCGTGAGGGGAAGGAGGAGCCAGCTGCGAAAGGAGAGAGGAAAGGGAGGAAAGAAGAGGGGGAGAAGAGGGGCTCGGTCAGGAGAAAAGAGAAGAAAAGAAGGAGAAGGAAGAAAGGAGCTGGCCGAGGTAAGAAGAGAAGAGGAAGAAGATGAGGAGGGAAGGCTACCGGCACCTGATCCGCAGATCCGGCCAAGGAGAGGAAGAAGGTGCCCCGATCTAGTTATTCGCGGCTAGGGTAACACCTCAAATCCTTTTCCCCTATTTGTTTATCGAGTTGTGTAGAGGTCAAAGTGGGAATTAGTAAGATTGATGCGTATGGAATGGTTAGAACACGGTTATTAGGTGGAATGGTTAGTATTTATTAAGTTTTTAAATGCTCTTCCACTCCAATATGCACTGTAAGATATGTTGCTAGTAGAATTTTCCAATAAGACCTGCATGGAGGCCTTATATGGTCATTGCAATAAAAACTCTCCTAACCTTGCTGACCCTGATTCTAGCCCTCTTCTGTATATGTTTTCTTATGGTTATGCATTATTTTGTACTCAAATGTGAACGCTATTCAGGTAATTATGTAATCATGTTTTGTTGTCCTTTCGCCCCAGGATTACACAAGGTTCTTTGCTGCTCTTCAATAAATGCTTCTTGCTTAATGTTGAGGTAGCCTTATTTGCTATGCGACTAGTGTTTCTCAATATATTTGTATATATCTTTATATCATTATCATTGCATAATTAACTTAAGGGAAAAGAAATCTTATGTTACCATTACTTATTTCATCTTATTGTGACAGTACTGGTCAATAAAACAATTAAAATTTTCTTCTTTTTTTCAGTTGAGATGATCTCTGAAGATTATTTTGTCGTCATTGATTTGCTGTCAATTAAGATAAGCATCCAGTGGGAAATTCCATTATCAGTGCCATTCTAAAAATAGTGTGCTTAGATTAATAGATTTTATGGTTCAATAATACATAATTGGGCAAATAATCCTTCTTGACCAATGCAGACATTCATTTTATTATTATTATTATTATAGAGTTGTAAATCTCCTTAGCTTATTTTTCTTTTCAGGCAGTTGGACAGTAAAGTTAGTTCTCTAAGATGCTGTAATCAGATATGATCTCCAATGTTCTTCCTGGTATATCATCAATTGAAGGAGGTACTTAGTTTCATGTCATTGCATCGTTACTTATTTTGTGTTCTGAAACTTGGTTAATTCTCATGAACTCTGCATCTTTGGTCCTCCATGAGCTAATCCTTTTAACAGACGATATCTTTGCTTATTACAGTGAATAGCCTATTTGGCACTTCTCATGCCTTGGCTTTCCAGTCTGCAGAGTGAATTTGTTCTTTCAAGAGTGAGTGATATTAAACAGAATAAATAGGCCCCTAAACTGGAGTTTTGAGCATAAAGGCTTTAACTAATTCTCAGTTCAAGATTTACAATGTAGTCCTGAATATTAACATATGTAGGCAGCAATTGGCAATAATAAATGTCACTGTGCTGTATAGCTGTACTGGCTTGTACATATTCCTTTTAAAGCTCCCTGGACCTTCGATAGCTCTCTTGAATCAATGGTCTACTGATTGTTCTTGGTTCGGCAAGCACCAGAGTCCAGAGCTAATACTTTAACTCAGCTCCAAGGGTGCATGATATGCATGCTCCCTCATTAATCTTCAGAAAATCTTTATTGTATCAACAAAAGCACAACTGAGGTCTTGTGATCTTTGGGGTATTTAACGACAGTGTACATGGGTGGGTACACAGTATTCAAGTCCGTCATAGCCTACCTAGGGATCACATAATGATCATTTTTGCCCATATGAGTGTCTAGTTTCTTTTTAAAAAATTATATGTGCAAATGTAAAAGGTTCATGTGTAAGTCTCGACCACTCCAAGATGAGAGTCAGACCTAGGAAGCACTGATACGGCAGTTGCCTGTTGTACGCGTGTCCGATACGTATTCAATACGGCATTACGTTTTAATACGTGGCGATACGGCATTGGCAGAGTACCGACGAATTTCAGCTCAGAAAAAAAAAAAGAAATAGCACGTCACCGATACAGCGTGATACTCGTCCAATACGTATGGCAATTGAATTCGGCGACGCCCAGCCCGTGAGAGCAGACGATAACAACGTCTCCCCTCACGCTCACGCCCACCCATCTAAGCCGCCGTCACACCCAACGCGGCAACGCCGAACCCTAATCCATTTCTCTCCTCGCTCGCAGCCGCCGCCGCTCGGAGGCCACCGACCAGCTGCCGCCTGGAGCTCCTCCCCTCCCATCGCCTGTACATCCACCGCCTGGATTTCACCTCGCCGCCGACACCTCTCCTTCCCCTCCAAGTCAGCTGCCTCACCCGCCGCCGCCGCCACGAGAGAGGGGGGAGAGGAGACGAAGAAGATGACGACGATGAGGAGGTGGGGAGAGGAGGTGGTGTCGCTGTCGCTGCGGGGACACGGCTACGGCGACGAGGACGACGACCGGCCGGAGAAGCCGCGGCGGTACGGGGTAACGGAGATGAGGAGCCCCATCTACTCCTTCCGCCCCACCCACGATGCGCTCCAGGTCCGCCCGCCCACCCGATCCACCCCCATGGCCCCATTTCTCATCGTTCTACGCTTTTACCCATCGCTGTTGCTTCGCGTCGAGTTGAATTGGGTAAATTCGTCGTGCAATTAGTTTTTGCAGCACGGTCGGTTTGTAGTTGCAGATCATTGTTGGGGTTGCCAAAATTTTTAAATTAATTAGACGGTTCATTCTGATAGCATCTAGGTTTACGTAGTGTGATTGGCACCTAGATTAGAATGCTAAGCTTGCATTTCCCTACAGAATTGTGTTTTATGGAGACAATTAAGTTAAGAGCAACTGCAATACAGAATGTCACTAGGCTCCCCAGCAATTTGTGCCTTTTTTATGTCCAGAAAGCCCTGCATGAACCAGTAAAAAGCTCAGGATAAATTGCTGTTACGGCTGCTTCTTAGATGGTAATACTATTAATTATGCTTCATAATTTACTGTTAATTGACAGCCACTGTAGTGATGTTAATGAGTAAAGCCACTAGAAAAGCAGCAATACTACTCTTGACAAGGAAGAACTTAGATTCCCTACTGCTTTCTTTCAAACAAAGGAAAATTTTAGACTTGTCCTTAGAATGAAAAGAATGAACCACCCTGAATCATGTCTGGTGATGCGAGCTGCATCTTTTCGCCATCCTAGCCATTTCTGAAAGCACATTCTCGTCCCTGCCATTTTATATTTCAGGAAATATTGGGTTCTCTTGGTCCTTTTGTTGATGGTTTGAAGTTTTCTGGTGGATCTCATAGTTTAATGGGAAAAGAACTGGTTAGAGAGATCACTGATCTAGCGCACAAGCATGACATATATGTGAGCACAGGTGATTGGGCGGAGCATCTTTTGCGTCAAGGACCCTCTACTTTCAAGCAATACGTAGAGGTATGCAGGTCTCTTTGCTGTTTTTTTAATTGCAATATGCACAATCGTGTCTGAAATAACATACATGACACAAGATATTCCATTGCAGGAATGCAGGGCATTAGGATTTGACACCATTGAGCTGAATGCTGGATCTCTCAAGCTCCCTGAAGAGGCTCTCCTGAGATTAGTCCACCTCATAAAGAATAGCGGTTTGCGGGCGAAGCCCCTGTTTTCAGTGAAGTTTGACAGTCCTGATATTCCTGCATCTGGTGATAGGGCGTTTGGGGCTTATATGGCTCCTGTGAAGCACAACTCAGGTAACTAGAAACGCTGCTAATGTACTCTTATGTATGCTATGCTACTTCCAGTCTATCATACTCAATACTGAATGATGTTTGCATGAGCACGGCAAACACTATCTAGAGAATCATTTTCCTTTAGTGATCTGGGTGAAAATATTGACTAATGACTATCATACATTTCTGATCCAATATTAGTTCTGTTAAATGTAACTTAGCCATTTACCATTGTCGTACCATACTATGTACTATTTTTTTGCTAAGCTGTGACTCTGTGAGCATCGCTTCATTTCTTTCATATGATGACTACACTGCACTCCGTTATTTACAACACGGGCGTGCATGCGTTTCCTGCCTATGTTTTTGCAGAAAGAGTTGACAATGTTGACCTGTTGATTAGGAGGGCCGAGAGATGCTTGGAAGCAGGCGCATATATGGTCATGATCGATGCCGACGATGTTTGCCAGCGCACTGATTCTCTAAGAGCCGACATCATCGCGAAGATTGTAGGCCGGCTCGGGCTCGAGAAAACAATGTTTGAAGCATCCAACGCCAACACCTCCGAGTGGTTTGTGAGAAGATACGGACCACGGGTACTGAAGCTTTCTGCTTTATGTCTCCCCGAAGCTGAAAGCCATTGATGGACCATCTCACCATTTGGCACGCTGTGTTTGGTCTTCCAATCCTGTATCTTGACGAATTGGTGTTTGTGGATGCAGGTAAATCTCTTCGTGGACCACTCCGAGGTGATGAATTTGGAGCGTCTCCGAGGCTTCAACATGCGCAGAAGTAACCCGTCCTTGCTCGCTTCGCCGTTCTTCCTGAAGTAACGACCTTTCTAAAATGAGACCTGGTCGATTTGTCGATGGATGCAAACCTAAAAATTATGGACTGACAGCACCACCTCGACATTTTGCTGCTGGCTACTGCCAGCATTCAGCACCGCCGAAGAGCCAAAGAAACATGGTGCAAGAGCAAGATGGGCAGCACCGGCGGCGGCTCACCGGACAAGGAGAGTGCTCCGGTATGCGTGACGGGCGCCACCGGCTATGTCGGCTCGTGGCTCATCCGCACCCTACTGCGCCGAGGCTACCGTGTCCACGCCACCGCACGGGACCTAGGTGCGTACGCGTGGGTATGTCGTCATGAACTGCTCATGGCTGACGGACCGCGCGCGTGTTTTCAGGCAAGGCGTGGCAGGTGCTCTCCGCTGTGGAGGGGAAGGAGCGTCTCAGGATGTTCCAGACGGACATGGGTGAGGAAGGGAGCTTCGACGAGGCCGTCAGGGGCTGCGTGGCGCTCTTCCATGTCGCCGCCTCCATGGAGCTCCACGTATCACCCGACCAACACAACGTTGGTAAGCCGCGCTTGACTTAGGGCCCGTTTAAACGGCTTTGAAGCCCAAAAACTTGAAGCCAAAGCCTGGCCAAACACTACCTAAGCCGTGGTTGACTTAGGGCCCGTTTATATTGAATTTTGACTTTTGGTTATGAATAGTAACGGTTTGTAGAGAAAGATACTCGCGTGTGTGTAGCACCTCACATACTAATATAAGATACTACTATGAAATATTATCGTCAAAGTAAGAAATAAATAATAAAAGAAACAATAGAATTCACAAGTAAATTAAAACTTAAATAGTATTTTATTAGAGAACTAGCGGAATCTGAAATAAATGTTTGAAACATAGGACCGGCCCATTTCTAACCAAATAAGAGTAAATAAGAAAACATAAACAGTGGCAAACCACGGTGCTGAAAACTCGAATGTTCCCAACCATGCATGTTGCTATCACGCCACTAGCCTTTTACCTGAGAATGGAAACAAGCATGAGATTTGGAAATCTCAGTAAGTACCCAACAACGGTCACAAGTAAGGTGTGTAAAGGACAAGCAATGCAAGTAAGTAATTGACACATGTTAAGTGTAATGAAACTAAGTTACCGGAAACACTGATAAGGATCGGAGATAGAGGTAACAGGAATTGTGGAATACAATATAATGATCATTTAGCAAGTTATGGTAATAACACTGGCGATTACTTCTCACATACCTGATTATACGAGAGTAGTCAAGCACAACACTATCCTCAACTGTATAACCGCAGACGGGGTGTAATATCTTGAGTAACAAAAATATACAGCCCCCATACGTCACCAGGTGGGTGAAAATTTCCCTTATATGTGGGTAACCCTAGGTCAAGTAATTGTTATATTGTTAACATGTTATATAGTGTGAAATTAAGAGAACTAAGAGAAAGCTAAGATGAGATTATGATAGGAAAAAGGATTTGCTAAGATTGGAAAAGAAGCATGATTTCTGACACGAGGGTGATGTGAAATGATAATATGGTGGTAATGATCTAGAAATTATTCTAAAAGAGGTATTATAACATAGCTCATAAAGGGTTGATAACTATTCAAGTTTTACTATGTGGTAAGTGATTATTAGTCAGATTAATAGGTATTGTATAAATATCATTTATGACTCACATATAAAATCATACAAATAAAGGATCGTGCTATCAAAAAAACATAGTAGCCTTAATGTTAAAAGATTACTAGGGGTTTAAACCTAACTTTGAAACATGTTCTTATGCTACCCTCATTAATGATCTAAGCATGATTTCTAAAACACTAATTAAAAGCATGAATTTTAGAACATTATTAACTGGGTATTCTAGTAAACCTAAAAGCATGTGGAACAAGATAACTTAGAACATTATGGTATGAACACAATATTAGAAGTCTATTTATTATAGAAAAGTAGATTTTAAAAATTAATACAAACAGGGTCTTAGTTGCTCCATTCTTGGTATAAACCTCGTTGATGAAAAGGATGGTAGCGAAAAGCTTTGCGAAATTAAGTTGAGTATGGTCAGTATGATAATCTTGATGCGCACTATTTCTTAGTACTTGTTGGATCTAGTTTTGACCAAACAACATACGAACCACATCTCGGCACTCACACTACTAGTTATGCATCCTTCATGGACTTGAAGAGGAGCACGTAAGGTCGTATGTGCTCGAACCGGCGACGAGGGGCACCATCAACGTACTGCAATCCTGCATCCGCGCGGGGACCATACGGAGGGTCGTCTTCACGTCCTCCATCAGCACAATGACGGCGACGGGTGCAGACGGCCAGCAGAAGGCGGTCGTCGATGAGTCCTGCCTGCGAGCCCTCGACGACGTCTGGGGCACAAAGCCCATCGGCTGGGTGCGTACGCCATGCTACAGTACTCATTCCATGGCATGCACATCGATCACACGACAGTACAATTAGGTCTTTGAAGTTTCGCCATGATCTGTCTCCTATAAAGCAGATTTATATTCTTTCGAAACGATTGACGGAGGCGGCGGCGTTCAGATTTGCACAAGAGGAGGGCATCCATTTGGTGTCGGTCGTCATACCTACGACTGCTGGCCCATTCCTGACACCAAGTGTTCCTACAAGCATTCAGCTTCTGCTGTCACCCATTACAGGTAATCGAACTGATCACAACACAAGCAATTATCTTGCAAATTTGTGCTGATCAACATTGTTCTGAACATTCTATCTGAATCTGGAATGATGTTTCTTCTCCTGTGCCTGCGTTGCATGGCATTTCAGGTGATCCGAAGCTCTACTCGCTGCTGGTCTCTGTCCACGCCAGGTTCGGGTCCATACCATTTGCACACATCCAGGACGTGTGCGACGCACACGTATTCCTGATGGAGACGGCACAAGCCGAAGGACGGTACCTGTGCGCCAGAGGGAGCTATCCAATGGCTCAGATTGCTCAGCTCCTGTCCTCGCATTACCCTCCTTTCAAACCTGCAGAAAGCCAAGCAACCCAATTAAAGTACCATCTCTTTGAAAATCTTTTTGATAAATTGCTCCCCTTTTTTTCAGGTTTTTTTGGTAGCCCAATATGATCTTTGACAACTTATAATGCAGGTTGAGTAAAGATTTCGATGCTTCGAACTCATCGGTGGTGTCCTCCAAGAGGCTGACGGATTTAGGGTTCAAGTTCGAGCATGATGTCCGGGATATTGTGAAGGACAGTGTTGCGCAGTGTGTTGATCATGGGTTCCTGGATGATCCTGACAACCGCAGCAATTAGTAGTAGTGAAGTGCTCAGGTATGAGAAGGCTGGGCCAGGATAGCTGTGTGGGCTGGGCCCTGGGAGGATATTTAGGCCTGAAAGACTAATCTTTCTTATGCGGATTGTCCAATTTGGGCCAAATTTAAGAACCCATTTAAATCTACTGAACTGAAAAAGGGAGTGTGTGTGAATCTCTATGACTGAATGATACATAGTACCGAAATTCATCCTCTGCTATACAGATTAACTGGCTGCTTGGAACACGAGAATTTCATGGAAAATAATTCCATTCTCGTAGGAATACAGGTTAACTGATTGCTTGGAACGCGAGAATTTCATAGAAAATAATTCCATTCTCGTAGGAATACAGATAAACGGCTCGCTTGGAACACGAGAATTTCACAGAAAATTAGTTCCATTATTGTAGGAATTTGTTAAAAATTTCCCGCGTTCGAGATGTGGCCAAACAATTTTTTGGTATGCTTCGTGTTGCACACTTGCATAGTATTCACCGATCTCTGGTACAGATGCTGAACATCTATTTAATATATTATTAAAATGATTAAAAAAAGAAGTTACCATGTTCAGTCATTCACTCTCAAAGACTAAAAATTCTCATATACAGGTGTCAAAGTATATAGGAAATTCTATTCAGAGGAAAAGAAGAACTCTAATGGAGTCTTGGCAATATCTGTTTCAAAGACACCAGGTCAACCTTACATAACCATGACAGAGCTTCTTGCTGTGAGTGGTTCATGATTTCTTCTGGTTACATTGTTGCCAGAACACTTTTTTGTTTACAACAAAACAGATTTCATGTCTTCTTGTTTGGTACATTAAGCTGCCATGTGTAATTCATTACGCATGTTTTCCTAACCAGTAATATTTGTAATGGATTTGTTTTTCTAGCTATCAACAAATACTATTTTAGGTCCATTAGTTGTCATCTTGAATAATCATATTATGGGCACTTGCAGTGGTTCAAGACGTTGGTCCTGTCCTGTGCTTCTCCCACTTCTGTTGTTCCCCAGGGATTGGGTTACGATGGATTGGGTAGACTCCTCGGCATGGCAAAACAGCTGGAACAGTTCCAGATGGATTACCTCCTCCAAGATCCGTGCTGATATCTTGTATGAAACTACACCAACCAACTGTAAGTTCGGCTGTTACCACTCCCTGACAATTTTATTGCAAAGTTGTCCCAGCCAAACATCTTACTGTTATTGAATGTTTCAAAACCTCCACCTTGTGAATTTCTTTTGTACCTAAGATTATGTCTTCTTCTATTGGAGGTGAAAGGTTGTTCTTTAACTGATGCTGCAAGGGCACTGGCCAAACATGTTCACAGGCATAGCGATGGATGATGGGGTGGTCTCCATGGAAGTAGTAAACATATGGCCCAGCTTCCAGTTGGAGACTGCCATTATGGTATATTTAGGTCATTGCTGCATTATTTATCTTCAGATCCAAACAAGAACGAACTTGCATCCGAAGCTATTGACCGTTTGTTACGTGAGTGTTGTTGGATGAATGTTCATCTGACTCGGCCCTTGGGCCTGTTTAGGTTATGATGCCAGATGGTCTCAAGATGGTTCGAAGGTACATGTCTGAGTTTCCTGTTCCTTTGATGATTCTGCTGGACTCGGATGTAATAAATGATGCACCTCAAATCACCTAATAGTTCTTTTTATTATTGTTGTTTGTCCCTTGGCCCGGATCTGCTAGGGTTCGGTAGCGGCTCCCCTCGCCGGCGGCGGATCCGACGGCCTGGTGGCCGGATTGGGCGTCCCTCGACCTGGATCTGCTAGGGTTCGGTGGCTTCATGCCTTGGCGGCGCCGCGGCGGGCTCCCGAGCGGCGGCACAAAGGCGGCCCGTCGAAGCGTGCGGGGTCGTGGGGGCGGCGTTGTCGCGCACATGGAGCAGCGTCGAGGAGGTATGGCGGCACATTGCAGCCCGCCCTGGTGGCGGTCAGCGGCGGCTGTGTCCGCGCCGAGGTTGCCGGCCAGCGGAGTGCGACTCCGGCGTGCTGGCGCCCGGATCTGGTTGAGCTCGAGTACGGCGGCGGTGCTGGTAGCCGGGGCCCGGCCTGGGTCTGGCTGGAGGCCGGATGCTGCGGTTGCCGGTGGTGGTAGTTGGCCTGCGGTCCTGTCGTGCGGCAGGCGGCTCAGCTGCTGGGTTCCTGAGGTATCCCGCGACAGCCGATGGAGGCTAAGCTGGCAACGGTGCTTGGAGTCCGGCGCGGCAGCGAATAGTCCTCTGTCGTGCCTTTCAGTCCAGGGAGCCATGGCGCGGTGTTGCTCGAGCGCGTTATCGCGTTGAGATTGCTATAGGCTTGTTCCGTGGCTCATGCCCCTGGAGCTGCTCAGTGATGGCGCATAGGCGTCGCATAGTGGTTTCTACAGAGGCGGACTTTACAGGAAGCGGCTCATCGTGGAGTTCAAGGGTGGCTATGCCATGGCCTTGAGGCGAGCAGGACCCCGGTGTGTTGGTGGCGGTCTAATTTGTGTCTGGGTAGTGCGTGGGGTGCTGTGGAGGTGCTGACGAAAGCCTTGCCGGTGATCTTACCGGTCTCGACAACGATGACGCCTTCGGGCGCCATTTTTCTTCCTGGAGGTGTTGTCATGGCACTCCATAGCCCTCATGTATACTGATCTCCAGGTGAAAACCTTGCCTCGGTGAGGCAGGCGGCGTCGGCGACCCTAGTCGCCTCCTTGGAGGCGTCGCCTCGGAGGTCCTTATTCACGCAAAGTAGACCGAAGTTTGGATGGCACAGTCGGATGGGGATAGAGACTTGATTGAAAGCAAGGATGGAGAAGAAGTTCTGAAGCTTAGTCTTTCTAGCTTTTTTCATAGTCCTTAAGTTCTCTTCCTTGTTGTTTTTGCTCCTCGATTTTGAGGCTTTGAGCCTAAGAGCTCGTGTAACCTTTGGCTGCATATATCCCACGTGGATATAGAGGTCGGATTTTATATCCTTTATCTAAAAAAAAGTGACCAATTATTTCCTGTTTCAATAAATGTCTCATAGTTTGTGCCCTTTCTGTCCTATGCCTATGCTTAGAAAGCAGATGTAGGAGCGTTAGATTGCAAAACTGCCAATATATGAAAATCACCTTAGTATCTAATTTAATTTCAAAATCATGTAAAAGTTTGGATGAGACAAATTTGCATTCAACTTGCATGATCAGTTTTCCTCAATGAGTTCTAGGATACCATGTCACCTGTTCATTTCTGCAAAGCCCCAGGCAAAGTGTCTTGATAGTTAATCTAGAAAAGTTTCTGCTAGTTAGCTTGTTGGAGTGCCTTTAATTTCATACATAAGAATACCAATAAACTGTTAAGAGTATTCCTCCAGCTACATTCACCAGTTTGAAAAAAATTTGGTATACCCCACATTTTCAAATTGCTGATGGGACTTGTGTACATCAAACAACCACACAAAAAAATTACTCTGCAACTCCAGAAAGAGTTAGTTAGAAAATAACATCAATGTCTTACTGACATGTGGCCCTAGGCCCCACCTCAGCTTTACATTGGATGTTACATATTTACAATCTTAATGAGCTAATTTGCCCAGAAAGAAAGAGAGATAGAAGCTGCAAGCTTTAGGCCCTGTTCTTTTCAGCTTCTAAAAGTTGTTTTTCGGCTTTTCTACAGTAACTAGCACTTAAATGGAGTATTTTTTAAAGATAGTGCCTACTAATTAATTGTAGTACATACTTTACTGACTTCATTTATATCGGCAAAAACCGCATGTGAGTTTCTGTTACTCTGCAATCTCTCATACAAACAGCCTAAAAGCCACAAACCGTAGCCAAAAGCCACAAACCGCAGCCAAAAAGCCACAAGCTGTTAGCCATGATTGCTGTAATGCCCAAAGCCTTTAGCTCTGTCCAAAATTTGGTGTGGATTAGTGTAAGATCGAGGAGGCCGACTAGAAGGGGGGTGAATAGGCGGTTTAAAATTTTTCTTCTAATTTAGGCTAACAATTACAATTTAACAAATTGTCTAAAGCAAGTTAGCAAGGCAACAACTAATCAAGATGATATGGCTCAAGTGATCACTAGCACAAGGAGAATTATTCTAAGAGCAAATATACTTCTAGCTAGAACAAGGTATGCTACTCTAATTACACAAGCAATCAAATGATTCTATTGAAGTAAATTGCTTGGAAGAGAATAATGCATAAGAGAGCAAACCACAATGAACACAATTACTTTTTACCGTGGTGATCGGAGACTTGCCGGTCTCCCCTAGTCCACGTTGAGGTAAGCCCGAATGAATCGGACCAGCTCCACGAATTGAGCCTAAGCACCTCGATCACTATCGGTAGCTCTTTCCCGCTTCGGGTAGGCGAGCTCCAAGCCTTCACAACCGTCTCGGGTCTTCTCACAATCTTCTTGAGAAGATCACCGAATTTCCCGCCAAGCCGTCTAGGAGTCGGCAAACTCCAAGAGAATGGATCGTCGCAGGGCTTGATCACGCTCAAGTGCCAAATGGATCAATCTACGGATGCAATGCACTTGAATTCACTCAACTACCTCAATTGAATCCAAATATGTGAAAGTGATGTGTGAGAGGTTGCTCTATGCTCAAGAACGATCAATGAGGGTTCAACAACATGTCCTTGTGCTGGTGGGGTCGAATTTATACCCCCACCAACCTCAATTAGCCGTTGCAATAAACAATCCTGAAAAATCAGGGAAATCGGAACTACCGCAGTGCAATGTGCGGTACTTCCGGATTTCTGCAGGTGGGTTAGAACGGCTATGTCAGTGAATCAGAAGTATCCGTTGGACATTAAATGCGGTACTTCCGCCGTTGTAAGTGCGGTACTTCTGGATTCCCGGAAGTTCCGACTTGTCCCCGGTACTTCCGATCTCAAAGAGGCGAAGTGTGAAACGAGGTTGCTCTCTGGAAATAAAGTTCCGCTCAGTAGGCCGGAACTTCCGCCCATGCGGTAGTTCCGCAGTTCAACCCGCGGTACTTCCGATTTCCAGGAGACTAAGTCCAACTCCGGGCGCTCTCTGGAAATAAAGTTCCGCTCGGTAAACCGGAACTTCCGCTCATGCGGTAGTTCCGCAGTTCAACCCGCGGTACTTCCGATTTCCAGGAGACTAAGTCCAACTCCGGGCGCTCTCTGGAAATAAAGTTCCGCTCGGTAAACCGGAACTTCCGCTCATGCGGTAGTTCCGCAGTTCAACCCACGGTACTTCCGATTTTCCAGCGGCTAAGTCGAGTTCCGGGCGCTCTCTGGAAAAAAGGTTCCGTGCGGGGCCCGGAACTTCCGACCTTGCGGTAGTTCCGCGAATTACACGCCGGTACTACCGAAATTTCTGGGAGTGCACAAATTTCAATTCAATTTTAACTCCAAGTGCATGCATGATCCTAAATTGATCCATGGGGCATATTTGTATATGATCAAGCACTTAGCTATGATCCCTCTTAATAGTACGGCATCTACCCAATAATCCGGTCTTCCGCCTTTCTCCTAAGACCGGTAAAAATAAAAAGGCCCTAAACTATTTACCTTGCCGTCTTGGATCTCTTTGAAACATGTGAATTCTTTTTATGTGCCTCTTCTCTCTGTCTTTGAGACTAATCTTTACAAACACTCAACACATATTAGTCCCATAATCAAATAACGTCATTAATTACCAAAACAAATAATTTTAGGGGCCTAGATGCTTTCAATTAGGCGTTGTGGCGCTACACTTGCTATGTGATCTAGGAAGACGCCAAAAAGGTCCGAATAAAAAACCAGATCCTATGCAAATTCTAATCGCAAGTAATAAAGTAACCCCCATGCATGACAGATCCTTCGAAAGATTAGTTAATTTGGATTCCTTCTGTCTAACTAGATTTTCATGCACAGCCCATCAGAAGCAATTTAATCAACCATAACATTCTCCACATTCATTATCCGGTTCATATTTTCATTTCATGTTCCTTCATTGTCATATCATTAGTGCGATGCAGTACTACTTTACATGCTCATTTGCTTATCTCATTGCATATACCGGTATTGCCGAGTGAACACCCGTCGATGTTCACCCAAAATCTTAGGCCCGCCCATATCGGCACGGGGGTCTCCCCACTCCCGTGGAGGCCTACCGAAGTAAGTCTTGTGGGATCCACCCAGGCGGATCCCAGTTCTCATTTCATGTGTGCACATGATGCGAATGCATATACCCATTGTCATTATCATTCTCATCGGTATTATTATTAGTAGGGTGGCATCGCTGCTCATCCTGTTCCATTACTATTATCATCATTAGATAAACATCATCATGTCATGTAAACATTGCAATTCCATATAAGCAGCATCATATCATGTAAACATCGCACATTTCATAAACTCTACGGTTTACCGCTCTACCATGCACTTGTCTATCAACCAAGCGGAGCGGAGCGACGTGCAAACGGCGTCGACTCAGGACCTCCACCTGAACAAGCAATTAATCCGACTCAACATATCATATCAAAATCAATGCTTAAGCGAGCAATGACAACTCTACGCGCATAACCCAACTCTTGCATAAAACGCACGGGGTTAAGGACCATCGCACAGGTACCAAACCCCCATTTTTTTCCTTTTTTCCCCTCCTCTTTTCTTTTCTTTTCTTTCTTTCCTTTCTCTCTTTTTTTTCTCCTCTTTTCTTTTCTTTCTTTCTTTCTATCCTTCTTTTCTTTTCCCTACCACCCGGCCGAACTCCTCTTCTCTCATCTCCTTATCTCTTTTTCTCTCGTTACTTCCTCCCTCTCCTCATTTTTTTCCTCAGCCAAATGGCCTGACTCCTCCAGGCGACGCGGCGGTGCACGACCGAGCTCGAGCATGCCGACCTTGAGCTCACCGCCAGCCAGCCAACGCACGCCCTAGCCTTCTCCTCCATGGCTCTTCCTCACTCCCTCTCTCTCCTGGCGTTTCATAGCGCGAAGGGGATCTCGGCGCGTTGGCCTGGAGTGCACCGCCGGTGACTCCCCCCAGTCCGACTGGCCGAGGCCAGATCCGGCCGTCGCCTTGCCGTCGACTGCCTCTCCTCTGGCCACTCTGCCTCCCCCTCACTCTTCGCCTCGGATCCAGCCAACCAGGGCCGGATCCGCCACCTCCCCTGTGCGCGCGCGGTGGTAAGGCGCTGGGCGCCACCGCTCGGTCGGCCGCTGCCCTCGGCTCCAGCCACGGCCTCCTGCGCCTCCGACCTCAGCCTACCACTCTCTTCTACTACTCAAGACAGTCCTCCCTTCTTCTACTTACTGCATGCATTTTGATTGAGCTACTACTTTTGCCTTGCTCTGTTCTTAAGAGCACATGGCAGGGAAGGCTCATGGTGGCCACCATGTCGGGACTTGGTAGAGTGCTTGCGCTGGGGAGCATGCACTGCCAACCAAGGAGCGCAGGCTCGCCGCCAATGCGTTGGGGAAAGAATGGAGGCTTACTAGGCGTTGGCTTGCCGCCGAGTTGAGGAAGGCAAGGTTCGGACTGCCGCGTTGCAGTTCGGTTGGGCCTCCTCTCCTTGCTCCCTTTTCCTCTTCTCTTCCTCTCGGCTGGCTTGCTGTCGCAGTCCTAGCTCCTCTCCTTCGTCTTCCCCTACACCTCACTATCTCGGTTCGGTGTGGCTGCCTTGGGATTATTGTATTGGGTGGTGCTTGGCTGTGGCTTTTGCTTTGGCCGAGCAAAACATTGGTGTTGCCTCTTGCTTCACTTGGCTATGGTTGGCAGAGAAGGGAAATGAGTAGGAAATAGAGTGGGTTATCTTCGTGCCCTCGCCTTTGTTTGGCTTTTGGTTCAGAGAAGAGAAATGGAAGTGAGGCTAGTGTGGCTAGCTTATGGGGCATGGCCGTGAGACTTTCTCTTGGCTTTGAGCAATGACCAAGCTGCCCCCCTTATCCTCATTCTTTTCTCTTATGGCTATCTACCCTATGGGCATTTTGGTCCAAGGACTCTGCACTGATCTTTAGGGGTTTTCTACTGCGGAGGTAAGTTGGTAAAAAGGTAAGAATGGAATTTCCTGCCAGATGATGAGAATCCAAACGCGAAATGATACCGACCATCCCTGGACGGTCTGGGAACCTCTGTGAGCGCTACTTTATTCGGCATTTTAAAGCCGATGGGTCTGACAGCAAAAGTCTACTTTATTTCATTTATTTTTCCTTTGATTGTTTCATTTCTCACTTTCCATTTTAGTGGTATTACACCTGAACATCCTGTATACAACAGGGCTTCCGAGTTCAACAGTTTATGACCGCTGCATTCTGTTTGAGGAATCTAGGATTGTTCCGAGCGTACTATTTGTACATCCATTGAATGCTCTACTGTACATAGAAGCATTCAACTAGTACGAAAATAAAAAAGAACATCCATTGCATGTTACATGGAAGCGTTCAGCTAGTAGGAAATTAAAAACGACTTACGTAGAAAATGAAAATGCAGCAATCCACCTCGGATAATCCATTTTTCCAAGGAAATGCGAAGCTGTAATGCTAACATGTACTAGGTACAAAGATATTTCATTTATGACAAATTTGTTGGACTACTAATGTTTTCAGTAAGGTGTCATTGCAAGGAGTACATGCTAAACCACATAATGACTACAAATGCCATGGAGGCACTTTTGCATATAAGCATAAACCGAAGGCACCGAGTGCATGATCCAGAAAGATGTATGCCACTATTTCAGTTTCCCTATTGATTTGAGTAATGAGCAACTTCATCATGCTGACTTCTTGCCACCGAAAATGAGATTCCAACTATAGGTGTTGCCTTTCTTTGCAGCTGCATCCAGTCGTTTTGCACCAATCTGGTACAAAATTTATCAATAGATTATGGTGACAATCGTAAGGTGAAAAGTGTTTCACAATACTAGCAGAACACAAGCGAGCATCTTGATGTTAACCTGTTTCAGTTGTCATCTCTAACAAAAGAACTGATTGATCAGCTCAGATTATAGACTTCCTCGTATGGTGTTTATTTTGTACGACGTACTAAGTGGATAAAAATAATCATGTACTTGAGAGTCGAGACAATGTAATAATTTTTTTCACGAACACGCAGGAGAACTGCGTATCATTATATTAAGAAGAATAAAAAGGGGAAAAAGAAACCCCAAACAACAGCACACACTCACGCCTAAACGCCTAGAAACATATTACAAAGACCCCTGACCTACAAAAAACAATCACTCAGGCAGCAGGCCAGTCAGGTAAGAAATACCCCTGGCACCTGCAGCCCCCCACAACCTCAACTCATCAGAAGCAAGAGTTAAAACTCTATTTAGATTTGGTGAAGCTCCATCGAACGCACAACGATTTCTGTGATTCCAGAGTGCCCAAGCTCCTAAAATGACAATAGAGTTCAAGCCTTTTCTTGCCAGTCCACCAGTAGCCCTGCTAGCTCTGTCCCACCAGGCCTCAAAGGATATTTCACCCGTCTGGGGTGAGATGCTTTGCATGCCAACCTTCTGCAATAGGCCAAACCAAAAATCTCGCGCAAAAACACAGTGTACCAGAAGGTGATTTATAGTCTCAGCGTCTTGGTCACAAAGAAGGCAACGAGAGGGATGGTCAAGACCCCACCTTGCTAGCCTATCTGCTGTCCAGCATCTATTGTGTGCGACAAGCCACATGAAGAAGCGACATTTGCCCGGTGCCCAAGTCTTCCAGATCCTCTCCCAAGAAAAAAGCCTCACTGATCCCTGGAATAAACCCCTATATGCCGATTTTGCTGTATACTGTCCACTTGAGCTGAGTTTCCAAATATGAGAATCCTCCACAATGTAATAATAGTAGTTGAAAGAATAAAATAGCTGTGTCTAGTATCCGAAGTTCTGCTAGAAGTTGTCTACTTGTTTTAGTTATTTACTCAAGGCATTTATTAACCTGGTCTTATGGTTGTGGTCTTCAAAGTTGCATCTAGGAGACCATGTTTTTGACTTTCCAGTTTTTAGTCTCCTAGATGCCACTGGCCATTAATTTTATCATATTGTATTTGTGTAACTCATAGAAGTAACACTATGAAAGTACTTTTATGATGAGTATGCTCATATCATTTTGATGTAAACAAACCTGGATATTTAAGCTGGTATAATTGGTTAAATATCAAGTCTGACCACACGCTTCCTACTTGTGACAAGTTTTTGTGACCAGAGGATGAAATTGTGGTTGAAGTCTATTTAACTGTAATAAAAGAAAACAACTACACTAAAATTAGATAGGCTAGAGGAAATACCTTGTCCAAAAGCCAGTAACCAATTGTTGGCATGTATTGCACCAAATACATAACAGCCAGCACAGGCTGCAAAAAGAATCACAAAAAATCACATTGAATATTTAATATAGTTGAAAACATTGGACTACACCCAGAGTCCCACATATAAAATAGAATGTTTATACTTACAATACACACTTTTTTTTGAAGCAATAGTATGCAATGTCGGTAGTAGAGTAGGCGTAGCAACAGGAGAATTGCTCGAATCTAATAACACAATCTTGGTACAAAACCCATATGTTACTACTACCTCCACACAAAAGGTGTCGTTTTGGGCATAGACACGATCTACAAAACACAACTTTGACAACTAATTTCTATTGTAATGTATTTATAAAACCTAGTAAACTTGTAATTTTACGAAAGTACTTTTCAAGACAAATCCCCACATAATGCTTTCATATGTTCAATCTCAATATTCATAGAGATGAGATATCCATAACCAAAGTTTAAAAGGCTTGCCCACACGTATCCCAAAACAACATAGTCAATGCCCAGCTTGCCTAATCCATCATCAATGCCGTAGTCGTTCTCGTTGTCAGGGCCCTCCTAGGAGAGAACAACAGAAACAGGCGCTTAAATTGGTGATTCAGAGTGAACTTTTCTTCACAATTGTAACACAAGCTTGCTGCCCGTCATGGTTCAAAATCCCGGCGGTTACCGGCCGGTAACCGCCGGTTACCGGTTTTACTGGTGGAGACCGGTAACCAAAAAACCGGCCGGTATGAATTTTTTGATTTTTCGAATTTTGGCCGGTTTTTTTTCCGGTTTTCCGGTTACCGGCCGGTTTTTCCGGTTACCAATTTCAAAATATCTCAAATTCAAATTTTGATTTTCAAATTGTGACCGGTTTTTCCGGTAACCGCCCGGTTACCGTTACCGGCCGCCGACCGGGATTTCTTCCGGTTCTGGTTTTTGGAACCTTGCTGCCCGTCGCTGATCCATCTCCTCAGGTGTGAGGTAGCGACAACGCATAGTGCGGCGTGGGCAGGCTGCGCCTAATATTGCTCCTGAAGTCACGCCGGTTGCTGGTGCTAGTAGGGCGGGAAGGGCAGGCAGCGTGTGATGAGCTTCAGTTGGCCCCGTGGTCATGGACGGTAATGCTGCAGGTGATGCAGTTGTCGTAACCGGACGCGTTGGTTGCTGGGCCACATCTTGGCCTAAAACCTAAGCGCGCCATACATAAGCCCTTGCGAGCGCCATGGCAATCTGAAGGCTGGCAGGGTTCTGTAGTTCAACATCGGTTCGGGTGGGCTTTTGAAGGCTGGGTGTGAACAATTGAACCTTCTGCCTTGGTTGGAGATGATCAGCCCGGCAGAGGATGGCGAGGAACTTCTCTTGATACTCCTCGACGATGCAAGTCTGTGTCCATTCTTCAAGCTCGCCCAGAGGGTTGCGACGAATTGATGGCCCAAACCGCAAATTGACATACTCTTTGAAGTGACGCCAATTGGGTTTGCCCTTGTCTCACTCCAATTGGCAATACCATTGTTGTGCCGTGCCAATGAGATGATATGATGCAGACCACACCTTCTCACTTTCCGGTGTCTTCTGCCCTCGAAAAAATTGCTCGCATCTTTGCAGCCATCCGAGGGGGTCTTGTTTCCCTTCATATGTTGGGAACTCCAGCCGATGGAAGTGAGGTGGCCGGTCGACTGCTTGCAGACTGCTGTTTGTGTGGCTGGACACCGCCGATACTGATCCAGCAGAAGCCGGCAGCATGCCATCGCCGATTGGTCACCTTTCCAAGGTGGAAAGGTGGCCACCAAACTCCCCAAATCGGTCATCTTGCTGGTCGGAGTGCTCCTTCATCTCGTTCATTTGCGTTGTCATGGTTGCTGTCAAAGATGCAATTTGTTCATGTATCACATCCATGCGCTCTGATACCAAGTTGTCACAGCCAGAACCTAAGTGTAGGTTATATGTGTGTGATACGGGTGGCTTCGGCTGGAATTCTTTAGCCAAAGCCGTTCTGGAGAGTTGAAACAAGTGGGAGAGGGTGCGCAGGAGGTAGGGCGCAAGAGAGAGAGAGAGAGAGAGAGATCGGCAGGGGAGGAGGAGGAAAGTAATATTTGCCTTGATTCAATAGCAATCTCTCCTCACCTTTAAATAGGAGAGTATTTCCTAACAATCATATCTAACTCAAACTCCTATTTCCTAATATAACTCTATCTCCTAACTTAAATAAATCAAGCCGACTAATAACACCATCTTAAGGGGTAGGTGCCGCAGCTAACCTTCCAGATTGTGCATGTCTGGTACAAAACTTTCCCATCTGACAACTGGTTGCTGTTGATATCAAATATTGTTGCTAAACAAAGTGGGCACAAGCTTGCTGTATCATTCAAGCTTCCCAATTGTAGTGCAAGTAGTCGTGTTTAAAATGAAATATACCTGATATGATATCCATGCTTCTTTTAGTCCATGAGTTGCTGCAACAATTGTCAGTTCAGCACATCTTTCCACCGAAACATGATTCTGCTGCCAAATATTCAGCTAACATCATGAACTACCAATCATTTATTTTGGTTCCATCCATTCTTTGGCTACATGATGCAATGAATGCTTGCGGTTGTGGCTAGTGGCCACTCATGATGTACTTGAATTGGTTGGTTTTACTAGTTACATGCTGGAACCAAGAATATAATTACTACTAACTGAGCAAGGTGAGAGATTTACATGCCTTTCTGGCTTTCTCTAGCGATCTACCTTTTGTTTTTCTGCAAGAATCAAGAAAGTCTAGTAAACAAAGAATAACCTCTGAAGAATGCGATGAAGAGGTCGCACCAGAAGCTTGTGGTGTTTCAATCGGTCCAGGACAGACAACTGTGACCTTAATGCCTTTCGTACATAACTGCAACACACAACATAGTAGATACAGTACATAAACATAAATAGCTTGAGCAACTTTTTTGTGAAACAACAAAATAAACATACAACAAATCAACCAATTGTTGCCGGAAGGCCATCTAAGCTCACAATTCCATCTTATCAGAAAAATATCACACCGGAGTTTCAACAAAGGGAAGAAAGAAGTACCGATGAATACTTGTTAATAACAGAAGTGATTGTCTCAGATGTATAAAAGTTAGCACACTGGAACAGGGTAGGACTATATGCAAGCTTAATGAGTCAAAAATACAATGTATAAATTTTAATACCTCAGAACGCAAGGAGGCAAAGTATCCATTGAGAGCATGTTTGGAGGCAGTGTAAAGGGCCTGACCCGGTGAAGGAACCTTTCCAGCTGCACTACTCATCTGTAAACAATGAGTTAGTTACAATAATAACCTTATAGAAACCGTGTCAACCATAAGTTACAACTGTCAGACAAGAATGGTTCAGACATACCACAACAAAATGACCCATCCCTCTATCCAGCATTGAAGGCACAAGTAAGCGAGTTAGCGTAATAGTTCCAAAGACATTGACATTAAAAGTAGCCTGCCTAACAAGAAACATTTTGCAGGGAGTTAGGTTGCAGATAAAGATATGGAGAACCAAGCAAAAACACAGTTCATATACCTTAAGACTTTCCTCAGTTTCTTCCAAAGCCACCCTTTTCTGCAATTTGATTGATAAGTTTTAACAAGCAGAAACTGAGGCTGGTATAGTGAGACTAAAGGGAGGTATCTTGCAAATAATATTCATGAAAGTCAATAACAGTAAAACTACTCAATCCAACAAAGTGCATGATGTTGATGGGGAAAGGGGTCTAGGAAGCTAGAGCAGCAACAGAAAATGAGCATGATGATATTCACCGGACGTTCAAAGGCTGCATTGTGGATCATATAGTCAACGCCTGCATTGGAAAAGAGCGATTCTGCTACATGTACAACTTCTTTTAGAGATTCTTCACCAGATGATAAATCCATGGGTAACACTTCAACTCTGCTGCCTGGATGCTTGCCTTTGAAGAGTAAGAGAACAAAAAAAGGGAAGATCAAACTCGGATCAGATTTCCACTTTCCCATTAAAGGAAAATTGAAGTAACAGAACAGATACTTGTCAAACTTACCGACGATGTTATGTTTCACTCTCTCAAGCTCATCCTTGTTACGTGCAGATAGTATCAAGTTTGCTCCTAAAGTGGCAAACTGCATTGCAAGAACCTCCCCTGAAATTACAACAAAGCACTTACAACTGGTTGTGATGAAATACTATGCTAAATTTAGCAACAAATCACATCTATCAGCTAAAATAACATATGTCAAATTGTCAAAACTGAAAGTGATCCATAAACGCTTATAGTATATCCACCGTACAGGTCTAGGTAAATTTACCATATGCTAACACAGTGCAACAAGCACATTGATAATTATCCATTAAACCTTCAAAATACCATACATCAATGAACCAAATGCCAACTTTAATGCCTTATGAACAGAGTTACGGCATCTTGGTGCATATATCTTCAATGTGGCTTATTAAACTATACAAGGAGGTTCTTCTTACATCCAGCATAGAGCACCAATATACTAGCTTAGGCCCGTTTGGAACGCAGAAATTTCGTAGGAAACAGTTCAATTCCCGTAAGAATCGGGGAAAATTTCCGCGTTCCAAACGGGGCCTTAGCTAAACATGCTTTCTCCATACTATCAATCATTACCATACTTCCCATATCAGTTAGGAAAAATATGATGCAACTGCAGATCTATGAAACATGTGCACACCAATGTTTGCCAATGTTTTCAAAACTAGATATCTTTATTACAGATTTCTAAATGCAAGAACGTAAATTCATCAGAAAATTATGATAACTCAAATAACATTATACTGAACACAAGGATGAACTTGACATTGAAACAATCATATTAAGGATACTAACCACCTCAACCACTACTTAAAGATGAACATTACTAAACTCCTTAGGTAATTACCTAAAAAAACACCAGTATATTCAGTTCATCCTCTGTCTATGACTCCAGAATGTGCAATTTATATAGCAATAAAATTACAAATTATAGATGTGTCAATTCATCAACCGATGCTCTTCTTCGATTTGGAAATGTCACCCTAAGCACAAGCAATAAACCTAAGGTGATCAGAACCTCCTCTTAGAACAAAAAAAATCAAGTTCCACAGTTCCACACTCGTAAACTACACCTACAATTCTGGGTCATACATAAGAAAACCGAATTCGCTACTAACTTCACCAAATTGAAGAGATCAAGAACCGCACTTACCAATCCCGCGGCTCGCTCCCGTAATCCACACAACCTGAAAAGCAACCAGGAAACCAAAGGGAGAAAATTGATCATTTGCCACTTTGAAGAGTGGGTTTCGCAAATTTGCCACTTTCAAAATTGACTTCGTAAAAATGCCATGCAGTACATGTACATCTTGATTACCATGCCATTTGAGCCATTTAGCTCATTTAATAATTTTTTTGCTAATTTCTGGAGGTGGAAAAGACCTTTATGCCCTTCCCGTTCGGAGCCGTCCCCGCGCCGCCAGCCGCCCTTCCCGCTCGGCGCCGTCCCCGCTTGGCGCCCTACCAGCGCCGCCCTCCCCGCTCGAACGCACATGTACATCGAACGCCTTCTGTAGCTCGTTAGCGGCTGTCGCTTCGCTCTCCATCTCTGCGTACCTCGCCAGGAAATCCCGTAGCGTGGTAGCAGACTGATCGCTTGGGACCTGTTCCTCTGGTTGCGGCGCTGGGGCTGATCCCTCGGCACCTTCTGCCATTTGCTCATCTGCTGCTGCTTCTGTCTGAGCAAGCCATTTGATCAGGTGCAATGCATACAACCATTCAACCAACACACTTACATACCAAAGCTTATCATCTCTACTTAGTGTCAACCGAATTAAACACACTCCGAGGTTTATGATCACCAGCTACCAAACCAAGAGTGTAGGATGGTTGTATAAAGAAAAAGGGATTTCCTGGCAAGGTACGCAGAGATGGAGAGCGAAGCGACAGTCGCTAACGAGCTACAGAAGGCGTTCGATGTACATGTACGTTCGAGCGGGGAGGGCGGCGCTGGAAGGGCGCCAAGCGGGGACGGCGCCGAGCGGGAAGGGCGGCTGGCGGCGCGGGGACGGCTCCAAACGGGAAGGGCATAAAGGTCTTTTCCACCTCCAGAAATTAGTAAAAAAATTATTGAATGAGCTAAATGGCTCAAATGGCATGGTAATCAAGATGTACATGTACTGCATGGTATTTTTACGAAGTCAATTTTGAAAGTGGCAAATTTGCGAAACCCACTCTTCAAAGTGGCAAATGATCAATTTTCTCAAACCAAAGGCAAACAAGGGGGATTTAGAGAACGAATCCAATGAGACGAATCACCAAACTGTGCCACAAACAGGCAAGAACCTTGCCGTTCACTTTCTCCCGCCGCGGCGGGCCACGCGACACGAGCGTGAAATCCCCTGCACCCAGCCAAGAACAAGAGAGATTAGCCCCAACCGGGGTAAAATCAAAAAGGAAGAAACGAAGCACAAAGAGAAAGAATTGGGTGGAATAGCGCTAGGTTGGATTCGGCGCAGAAGGGGGTTGGAAATGGGAGTGTTACCATCGACGGTGGCGAACTTGAAGAGGAGGAAGGCGGCGGCGGCGGCGAGGAGGGCGAAGAGGAGGAGTAGGAGCATTCTTGGGGTCTTGCGCGGTGCGTTTATTAGCGGCTGATTCTCTTGGATTCTGCTGTGGTTCTGGGGATCGAGTGCTCTGCGCTTGCTGTTTTGTGCGTGCGTGGATGGAGGGGTACCAATGGTCTGAGATAAGATTGGCCAGTGTTCAGTGTTGACGTCTCAAAAAAGAAGAAAAACGGCTGCCGACGTTGAATCAAACCACGTCAATGTACCATTTTATTTCCCCTGCTAACTTGGGCATGAGCAATGCAGAGTTTGCAAACTACTTCTTTCGTCCGGTAATATAAGTCTAATACATATAACTTAGAGATATATTATTTAAATAATATTTAATAAAATTAGATCATATTTAACTCTAATAAAAAATAGTAGTACTATATCCATCTAATAAAAGTAACTATGATCCAATTCTATTAAACATTATGTAAATAATATATTTTCTAGGTATTCACGCTAAACTTATATCGCTAGACAGAGTGAGTATCCTTTAAGTATAAACATACAAACCTACACAACTCCAGATCTATAAGGCCGGATCTCACGTACCATTTATCTTCTTCTCCACTAAATCAGAACTGCACAAAACCGACCTAGCGTTCCTACCTTTACTTCACCACCCTCCTCCAACTCAGTGTTCACTATCCTCCTCTATCCAAAATTGACAAAAGCCATCTACGATGCCCCTTCTAACCTGCCTTGACGAAATCCTTCACGCCGCCTCAGTCAAACCTAGCGTACAGTTATGCCGCCTAAGGACGGACCATCCCTTCGGATGAGATCTGGTGGCTGCCCGAGCTGTTTCGTCGGACAGACCCCCTCCCCCCACTCTACCTCGCAAGCGTTGACTGATGAGGATGACTGGGTGCGGGCTTCGCCGTGCGTCGTGCGGACAACTAACTATTGAAAGGAAAACCACACCCACCTCCATGAGCAGATGTCGCCTCGTCGTTCTACCGCATGTCAGGCTTGTTCATGTTCCACCGCTCTTTTTCCTCAGCTACTCCAAGCTGCAAGTGATGTATGGGTAATCTTATCTTGTATATTCGATTGGCTGCTTGAACACGATCAATTTTTACCTGTACAGTTGCAGGGTCAAGGGAATAATGAATGCTATCAATTATTCCTATGCTCTGAATACCCAATTGGCGGTGGCCTGACAACAGTACTAAGAACAGCACAACAAGCAGTGATAGCAAGCTACATGGAGATGGTATGTGGAGATAGAACATAAGACAACCTGTTCTCTTCTTGGGCCAAGAGCCAGGACGCGCGATGGCGCAAGCATGTGGTGGCCAGCTGGACTGCTGCTGGGGAGCTCGGCAAATTCGCCCTATCTAAAATTTGGTCTTGGGTCCTAATTATGCCTTCTACATCATTATGGTCTTCAATTCCTGTCTGGGCGAGTAGAGGGACAGCATGGCAGTGTGGAGGATTCCAATTTGGCCCGGAGTTGGGAGGTGGGTATTGTGGGTTTGCACCACCAAACATGCTGGACCATATTAGGAAATGTTTGGGAAAACAAAGCTGGGCTAGCTAAAGCAAGTCCATACAAATTGCAACTTTCTTTCAATTTCATTTTGTGCATAGCTATCATCGGCCCAAAACACAAATAGACCTTCTACTTTGACAGGACTCACAAAATGGGCGGTTCTAGTTGGTATTGATTTCCTCTCGAAAAAAAGTTAGTTGCTTACTTGTATTAAAAGCTTCACCAACCACCAGCCACATTTGATTACTGATTACCATACCTGTCAGTTGCTAATAATGCTATATAAGTGTTGTAGGGGTGGCCCCCACCTAAGCCCAGCAGGCCTGATAGAAGGTTATAAGGTCCAGAATAGGCCAGGTGTAATGACATAAGTGCCCCTGGAGGGGATACTCAAGTGTAAGGGAATAATTGTAAAAACACTCCCCATGTATATATACGGAATGCAGGCCATGGGGAAGACCCAAGCCATTACTCACTCTCCACTACCATCTCTCTCTGTTTGGTCTGTAACCACAACAGTTGGCGCCGTCCGTGGGGAGGACAGGAGCAAGCCTGAAGTTCGAAGGAGGATGGCACCGAAAAAAGCTTCGTCGGCGGCGGCGAAGGGAAAGAAGACGGTTGGGGCGGAGCGTCGCGTGAGTACCAGGGCTTCAGCATCGGCTGCCGCGGGCGCGGCGGTCGAGGACGTTGACGCCGGCGCCGCGACGACCAACCATGTCATCGGTGCTGCGGCAGCCGGCCTCGCCACCGGCGCTGCGACGACCAACCGCGTCATCGGCGCTGCGGCAGCCGACCTCGCCACCGGCGCGGCGACGACCAACCACGTCATCGGCGCTGCGGCAACCGACCTCGCCACCGGCGCTGCGACGACCAACCACGTCACGGGCACTGCGGCGACCGACCCCGCCGACGCGACAACAACCAACCTCACCGCCTTCGCCACGACGCTCGCCGGCAGCGCGGACCGGGCAGCTGAAGGTAGCCACAACGGAGCGACCGGCAGCTCGGGAGCTCGCGACGCGGTGATGCCCGCACCGGTCCGTCCGTTGGGCGTGCCGGCGGCCCCGCCTGCACAGGCGGTGGAAAGCGCCCTGCTGGCGGCCCTCAGAGCGTTCCAGCAGGAGCTGGGGGATCTTCGCGGGGCTGTCCGAGACATGCAAGAGGCTCGGAGCCAGCAGGCCGCGCCGGCGGTCGCGCCAGAGCCCACGCCGGAAAGGGCGGACAGCCGCGACGCCCCCACATCAAGCCGCGTCCCGCTACAGCGCGTCGATCCGGAGTCCCCGCTTTCGGCAGGACTACAGCAAGCGGCGTGGCCCGAAGATTTCAAGTTCTCCAGTGTCATCGAGCCCTACAAAGGCGACACGGACCCCCGCGAGTTCGTGCGCGTATACGAAACCGCAATCGAGGCCGCGGGCGGAGATGACACCACAAAGGCGAAGGGACTCCCCCTCGCGCTGCAAGGAGTGGAGCTCTCCTCGTTTTTTACCATAGAGCCGAACTCCATCTACGCGTGGGAGCAGATCCGCGACCGTCTTCACAACAACTTTCAAGGAAATTATGTCGAACGAGTCGACGCGGACCAGCTCTTCGCCGTAAAGCAGAAACCTTCGGAGAAGCTCCGGGACTACTTCAAACGCTTCGCGAAGGTACGTTGTTAAGTCAAAGATGTTAATGAAACCACCGTTGTCAATGCGGCCATTCAGGGTCTTCGCCCGGGCCCGATGGCCGAGTACAACGCTCGGAAGCCAATTAAGACAGTGACGAAGCTCTTCGACAAGATGGAGGGATATGCGCGGAGACGCAATGCTTCCACCCTCGATCTTGCTCAAGCGACGCGTTTGACATACCATGAGGGGGTGGGCGATGACCCTTCGAAGCAGGCCCGCAGTCGACAGCCCCGGGGGGACCCCCTGGGAGCAACAGCACCGGGGAGCCGGAAGGCTCTCCAAAGAGCAGACGCAAGCCCCGGCGTCACCAGCGCAGACCACAAAAGGCCCGCCATACCTTCGTCATCCAGAGTGCCCTTCCAGGTCGCGAAGGTGAACTCGGCTGCGATGAGCGACCCCGAGCGGAGCAAGAGCAACTCCATTACGGAAAATGGTGCGAGGTGCATGGCTACGGTAATCACTACACGAAGACATGCACCGCGGTCGTGACATTGCAACGGGCGATGGCCGCACCTCGGGACTCGCCCCTTCGGCTCCCTACCGAGGTCCAGGAGCGGCATCCGAGGGACAGCCCCTCGCAAGCTTCAGCTAGCGAGGACGCACGGTGCCGCGCCGTCAACGTCATCACCGGTGGCTCCTTATCCGGGGCCCCCGCGGAGCTGCCGCAATCGTGGCTGCCGCCCCGCAATATCACCTTCACCGTGCATGACGCTAGGGGCGTGGAGTTCCCTCATCAAGATCCTTTGGTCATCCGGGCCCACATCGCGGGTTACGACATCAGGCGCATCCTTGTCGACGGGGGGAGCTCTGCAAACATCCTGTTCACAGGGGCCCTCGACCGTATGGGAACCCACCGAAGTCGCCTGGAGCGGGCAGGCGCTCCGCTTCAGGGCATCGGAGGGCAGCCGCTGCAGGCCATAGGGCAGGTATCCCTCCCCGTCACGCTCCATCAGGAGAGTAACATCCGGACCCAGCATGTCGTCTTTGACGTAATAGACATCGCACACCCCTACAACGTCATATTGGGGCGGCCCGCCATCAACTCCTTCGAGGCGGTCCCACACCACGCCTTCTTATGTATGAAGCTCCCGGGCCCGGAGGGTGTCCTCACCGTCTTTGGCGACCAAGACCTCGCCAGGCGTATCGAAGTCGGCAGCCAGGATCTGCATCGCCCGGTACACGCCCTGCCGGACGTGCTTGGCGACGCGCCCTCCGCCCCGGGATGGACGCCTAAGCCTCGGCCCGAGGGCGGAGTCAAAAGGGTGCCGCTCCAAGCGGAGGGGCAGTTTGTGTCTATTGGCGAGGGGCTCCCCCCAGAGGTCGAGCAAGATCTGCTCCAGGTGCTTCGAAACAACACCGACATCTTTGCATGGTCACCAGAAGATATCAAGGGCGTGGACCGCGCCGTAATCGAGCACCGCTTGGCGGTCCGCCCCGATGCCAAGCCGGTCAAGCAAAAACTTCGTCGCCTGTCCATGGATCGGCAGCAGACGGCCAAGGTGGAGGTGGCAAAGCTTCTTCGAGCCGAGGTCATCCGCGAGGTCCACCACCCAGAGTGGCTCGCCAACCTAGTATTGGTCAAGAAGGCTAGTGGGGCCTGGCGTATGTGCATCGATTTTACGGCGCTCAACAAGGCGTGCCCAAAGGACAATTACCCTTTGCCGCGCATCGATCAATTGGTCGATGCTACCGCGGGGTGCGAACTAATGAGTTTCTTAGATGCCTACTCCGGCTACCATCAGGTATACATGGCGGAAGACGACGAAAGCAAGACTAGCTTCATCACACCAATCGGCACCTTCTGTTTCATCAGGATGCCCTTTGGCTTGAAGAACGCGGGCGCTACTTTCACCCGCCTTGTCGCCATTGCCCTGGTCGCCCAGCTCGGGAGGAACGTCGAGGCCTACGTCGATGACGTGGTAGTCAAAACCCGGCAGCTCGCTTTGCACGGCCGGGACCTTCAGGAGACCTTCGATAACCTCAGGAAAGCCGGCATCAAGCTCAACCCCGACAAGTGCGTCTTCGGCGTGCAGGCGGGCAAACTTCTGGGATTCCTCGTGTCCGGGCGGGGCATCCAGGCGAACCCTGATAAGGTCGACGCTATCTTGGGTATGGAGCCGCCCAAGACGACGAGGGAAGTCCAGAGGCTGGCGGGCCGCATGGCAGCCTTGAGCCGCTTCCTATCCAGGGCGGCGGAGCGAGGTTTGCCATTTTTCAAGACACTCCGCGGGTGCGACGGATTTCGTTGGGACTGTGACTGTGCGGAGGACTTCAACGCGCTCAAGAAGCACCTGGCGAGTCTCCCCACCCTGGTCGCCCCAGCACCAGAGGCTCCCCTCCTGCTCTATCTGGCCGCATCAGCTACAGCGGTCAGTGCAGTCCTCGTCTTAGAGGAAGGCGCCGTACAGCGGCCTGTATACTTCGTCTCCGAAGCCCTTCAAGGCGCCAAGACGAGATATACGGAGCTTGAAAAGCTTGCTTATGCGCTGGTCATGGCCTCCAGGAAGCTCTGGCATTATTTTTTGGCCCATCCAATCACAGTGCCTTCCTCGTTCCCGCTGGCGGAGATGCTGCACAACAAAGAATCCACAGGGCGCATTGGCAAGTGGGCTGCCGAGCTCGCCCCGTTTTCCCTGACATACGCCTCAAGGACGGCAATCAAATCCCAAGTCCTTGCCGACTTCCTCGCAGAATGGACCCCGCCGGTTCAACCCGCTCAGAAGCACGACGACCCGGTCTGGACCCTCGCCGTCGATGGGGCTTACAGTGTCACGGGCGCGGGCGTGGGCGCGGTAATTGTCACACCCGAGGGACAGCGCTTATCGTACTCGGTGCACCTCGCGTTTCCGGCCACCAACAACACAGCAGAATATGAAGCGCTACTCTTCGGCCTGACCAAGCTCAAGGCAATCGGTGCGCGGCGAGTGCTCGTCCGCACGGACTTGCGTTTGGTGGCCGGCCACGTAGACAAGTCATATCAAGCCAAGGACCCCGAGCTGGCTAAATACCTCGCTGCCGTAAGAGCAAGAGAAAGGCATTTCTTGGGCATCACGGTCAAAGCCATCCCTCGCGCGGAAAATGAGCAGGCCGATGCTCTCGCGAAGGCGGCCAGCCAGCAGCTGCCACCCCCTGGCGAGGCGTTTTACGAAGTACTACCGCAGGCGGCCATCGCGCAGGACAACCGGGACGCGGCTCTTGTCCACCACGTTGTCCAGCAGGGCAACTAGCGAGGGCCCATCTTTAATTTCCTGCAGGGCATCGCCGAGCCAGAGGAACACGCGGAGCTCCGGCGTCTGCAACACCGTGCCAGGTCCTTCCAGGTGTTTGAAGGGACACTCTACAAGCGGGGAGTCTGTGCACCACTCCTACGCTGCCTCTCCCGCGAAGAAGGAAAGAAGCTCCTCGCGGAGACCCACGCGGGGGCCTGCGGGTCCCACCTCGCGCCGAGGTTATTGGTCGGCAAAGCGTTCAGGCAAGGCTTTTATTGGCCGACAGCCATCGCTGACGCCCAGGACCTCGTGCGTCGATGCCAGGGGTGCCAGTGGATGGGGCGCATCATCCGCAGGCCCCCGACGACCCTCAATCCTATTCCCCCGGTGTGGCCGTTGGCACGCTGGGGCGTCGACATAGTGGGACCGCTCCCCCGAGCCCCAGGAGACCTGCGGTTCGTGGTAGTCGCGCTGGAATACTTTTCCAGGTGGCCGGAGGCGGTAGCCCTATCCAAGATAACCTCGGCGGCCATGCAGCGCTTCCTCTGGCAGAACATCATATGTCGCTTCGGCGTGCCCAGGGAACTCACCGTCGACAACGGCCTGCAGTTTGATGCCGCCCCGTTCAAGGAGTTCTGCGGCGACATGGGCATCACGCTTCGGTTCGCCTCGGTGGGGCACCCCCAGTCCAACGGAGCAGTCGAAAGGGCGAACGGTGCCATCTCTGTCGCCGTCAAAAAGCGCCTAGTCGGGCTGCCGAAGGGCAGATGGCCGAGCGAGCTTCACAGCGTCCTCTGGTCTCTTCGCACAACGGTAACACGCCCGACAGGGTTCACACCCTTCAAGCTTCTTTTCGGCGACGAGGCGATCACGCCTGAAGAAATCAAGGCTGGATCGCGGAGGGTCCTGTCCAAGCACCCGACGAAGAGCGTTGCGTGTCCTTGGACCTCCTCGACGGGGCGCGAGCGAGCGCAGCCCAACACGTCGAAAAGTACGCGCGGCAGACAGTACGTACTCGAGACCGGTCCGTATACCCGCGAAGGTTCAAGGCCGGAGATCTCATCCTTAGAACGGCACTCCACGCGGAGACCGTTGGCAAGCTGGAGTCCAAGTGGGAAGGTCCATACATTGTGGCTGAAGCATTGCAGAAGGGAGCATACCGCCTCGCCACGCTTGAGGGACAAACTCTCCGCCACACATGGAACGCGGACAAGCTGCGGCGATATTACGCCTAGAAGCGGGACGAATGTTATAACGACATCAGCTCCTCCCTGTACGGTGCTTGCCCGCGCAAACGGGTATTCAATAAAGCTCGTTGTTCCCACAAACAACATTGTCTAGCCACCATGTGCAAAGGATCGCCTCCGCACGCGAGAGTCTACGGACTTTAAATAAGACGTAGCGTCGAGGTCCGCCTCCGCACGCACCAGTCTACGGACATTAAATAAGACGTAGCGTCGAGGTCCGCCTCCGCACGCACCAGTCCACGGACTTTAAACAAGACGTAGCGTCGAGGTCCGCCTCCGCACGCACCAGTCCACGAAATTTAAACAAGACGTAGCGTCGAGGTCCGCCTCCGCACGCACTAGTCCACGGACTTTAAACAAGACGTAGCGTCGAGGTCCACCTCCGCACGCACCAGTCCACGGACTTTAAACAAGACGTAGCGTCGAGGTCCGCCTCCGCACGCACCAGTCTACGGACTTTAAATAAGACGTAGCGTCGAGGTTCGCCTCCGCACGCGAGAGTCCGTGGACTATAAATAAGACGTAGCGTCGAGGTCCGCCTCCGCACGCGAGAGTCCGCAGACTATAAATAAGACGTAGCGTCGAGGTCCGCCTCCGCACGCACCAGTCTGCGGACTTTAAACAAGACGTAGCGTCGAGGTCCGCCTCCGCACGCACCAGTCCACGGACTTTAAACAAGACGTAGCGTCAAGATCCGCCTCCGCACGTGAGAGTCTACGGACTATAAACAAGGCGTCGTCGGCCCACAAACACGTCTTACAACAGTAAGAATAAATGGTGCATCGTCCCATTGCAAAAAACATGAGGTCAAATGATTACAGCTTTGGGCGCACAAGTGTGAAATCCCCCCACCCTTTCCCGCCTGATATGATAAACGCCTCAGTCTTCACGCGGAGCCGCGGGGCCCATGCCGCTGCCATGGCCTCGGGAAACTCCTTCGAGCCAACGGAGGAAGTCCCCCCCCCCCCCCCCCGCGCAGCGTTTGCTGTACTGCAACCCTCGCCGCGTCCTCCCCGACACGGCACCAGATCCGCCGGTGGAAGTTCCGGAGGCCAGGCTCGATGGAGCGAATAGCGTCCGGCAGCGCCTCCGGCCGGCCAGGAAGATCCAGGTGAGGGTTCGCCAGCTCCTGCATGTGCCTACACCCCACGGGTGTGAAGCATGCCGAGGGCAAGGCACGCGCCAAGATAGCCACAGTGCTCCCCGAAAGTCTTGGCGCTGCGGAGCGCGACGCCCGCCCCCTCCTCGATCAGGCCAAGCGTCTCCACCAGGTCCTCCGGCCCGTGAGTGGCGTCGGGCACGTCAACGCACAGATCGCGGAGGGCCCGGTTCAAAGACTCCATTGCCCCCCAGGCCGACGCGGACGCATCGTCCAAGGCGCGGGTCTTCCCTGCAAGAGTCTCGGCCAGCTGGGTCTTCTCCTCCTCCAAGGCGGCAATCTGCCGCAGGAAGGAGGCGCGTTCCTCTGCCGCGGCGCGTTTGACTTCCTCGGCCTCGACTTGTGTGGATGACAAAGCACCCTCTAGCGCGCGGAGCTCTTCGTCCTTTGCCGCGTGAGCGTCATCCGCTTCACGAAGGCTGGCTTCTAGGGCTCTCCGCTCCCGGATACGGGCCTCGTCTAGCGCGTTGCTGATGACAAGCGTCTGAAAGCCACAATGGAAGTCACCAAGTGCCCGGTAGCACCATACAAAACACGCGGCACACGTACTCACCCGTATCTCCGAGGCCCGCAGCGCCAGCGCTAGGTGGTCTCCCTCGCATGACGACAGCATCCGCCGGTCAAGGCTGCCGCTGGCGCGCTCGGCAGCTGCGGTGAGCTCACGGAGTATCTCCAGACGCGGGAGGTAGTCGGACAAGACGGGTTCCGACCCCACCGCGCCGAGGGCTGTGGAGGCTTCGGCTGCTTCGACAGCGTCGGATACCGGCGCGTCACCCTGCACAGGGTTTTGGACTTCGCGCACACCCCCGTTGCTCGATCCTTCACCACGCCCGGGAGACTTCGTCTCGCCTGATGCTGACGGAATGAGCGAGCAGATCGGAGAGAGTTTCGCGAAGTCGAGCGGAGAAAGGGAGCCGCGCTTACCTTCTGCAACCCTCACTGTAGTGGGAGGTGGTGTCTGTCCGGCCACCCACCGGGGCGTGAGCGCCCCGGTGGTCGGGCGCAAGGCCTCCTCGGTGGCATCGGGCGCCACAATTCCAAGCATGGGGCCTGCGACGTTGTAGCGACCTTTCGGAGGCGGGGGAGACTGCATCCGAGGACGTTTCGGCTGAGGACCCGAGGGCGATTCCTCCGTGACATTAGCAGCCACAGCTCCCGCCCCACCTTCGGTCTCCGCCGCGCCGGACGTGTCCCTGGTAGCAGCCGCACCATCGCCCACGGCCCTCGCGTCAGGCATAACGTTCCCTCCCGGGTTGGCGGGCTCCGGCCAAGTAAAAGCAGTGCCCATATGCTCCGCAACGTCTGCGGACAGTGCGGCCGGGGGAATCGAGGCTGCGCGCCTCGCCGAACTGGTCCGGCTGGGCGCGTCACCGGTTGAGCACCCTAACCCAGCGGCGCCAGCCGCCGCGGTGGCCGGCAGGCTGGGTAGGGCAGCCTCGGAGCGAGCCTGGCGCCGCGAAGATGAGGCGTCGGCACGGCCGCCACCACCACGATGACCCGAAGTCCCCGCGGGAGTTCCCGCTGGTATCAGGCGTTCCGGCACGGCAATACCCAAAACCTCGCACGTGCGGTTCATCCGCCCTTGCTTCACCGTTTGGGTCACGGCCTCGCGTAGCCTGTGCTCCTCGAGTGTGTACGGGCCGAGGAATACCTTAGCCGCGCGCTCCGCGTCTTCTAGCCAATCCACTGCACAAAAGACAGCAGGGCAATCACGTGGGAACAAATGCAGATACGTCAAGCAATGCCTGCTACACTCTAAACAACTTACAAGGGGCGGAGGGCGGGTGCAGGCCGGACACTGGCGGGCAGATCCCGTCCGCTCGGTCATCGCCTCGGCCCGTGTATTTCCACCGGGAGGATAGTGGCGCCACCCCGTACATCGCGAACTCCTCGGCCAGGTCGCACATACTTAGCCGGCGGGCGACGCCGAGAAGCCTCCATAGTCTCTGCGCATCGTCACATTCCGGCTCCATACTTGGCGAAGTGTTGAACGAGATTGGCCCGCCCCGGCATAGCAGGCCACTCGGGCCGGTCACGTGGTAATAAAACCACCACCGGGTCCAGCCGGCCTCCCACCTCTCCAGGGCGGCCGCTGCGGGGAACAGCGTCGTACAGGACAATCGCAGCACGAAGTCCACGCTGCCAAAATTGGAGATAGCTCCATCTCCAGCCTTCTTGGGGCGGCAGCAGGCGTCGTGCAAGGTGGCGAACAGGCTCGCGCTGGGGCGCTGGCCTTCAGTCCGCGTCGCCCATGTGAAGACAGCCAGGCGGACTATTGCGCTCGGCGCCAGCTGCGCTAACTCCAGCCCATAGGCCCGCAAGACCTCGCCCACAAACATCTTTGAGGGCATGCGAAGGCCGGCGTCAAAAAACGCGACGAAAACGATCGCCTCTGTCTCCCGGGGCTTCGGCTCCATTTCGCTGCGGCGGGGTAGGCGAGCCCCATCTCGATCCTCGATTTTCCCTTCACGAACAAGCCGCTGCAGCTAGAGATGGCAATGGGTACCCGATACCCGAATACCCGACGGGTTTTACCCGATAAAGAGACGGGTATGGAAAATTTTATGTACCCATGGGTACGTTATTGGGCGAAATCCTCTACCCGTCGGGTAGGCGGGTGCGGGTGTGGGTATATACTACCCATACCCGCCTACCCGCGGGTAATGAATACCCGCATTAGACAACTAGACATCCCACTCAAATGTTAATTTTATTATCTACTTGTTGTTGATTGTTTATTTGTTTGTCATATGTTGATATGGTCATGTCAAGTATGTTTATGTAATGTACTAATTTTGATCATTAGACGCTTTTGTGCTTGGCATGTATGATTAATGAATGTCTAAATTGATGATATTCTTATGTGTTGAACCGGGTATGCTTGCGGGTACGGGTTACCCGTCGGGTAGTAATACCCGCGCGGGTACGGGTATGGGTAAATTTTCCTACCCGCGTGCGGATACGGGTAACCCGACGGGTAAATTTACACCTAGCGGGTACGGGTATGGAATGGCAATACCCGATGGGTATTTACCCGTTGCCATCTCTAGCTGCAGCGTCTCCTCGGTCACGCGGCTCTTTCCCAATACGCGGGAGCAGCGGCCCCCCGAGTATTCCATGGCGTCCCATCGCCTGTCTGCCGCGAGCGCCCCCGCAGCACCAACTTGTAATCTCCAGGGGGGAAGGACAGCTTGTCCCAACCAGACGAGGAGCCGCCGCTGGGAGGGTGAGACGCGTCGCCATGGCTGGCCATCGTCTTCTAAAAAGGGGGGCAAAAGAAACCAAGGGAGGAAGTCGCGCTACTACCGGCACGGAGCAAGCCAGAATTAAGCGGCAAGACGGATAAAGCGCTCCCATCGCGGGGAGGGCGCCTTATAAAGCCCGCTCGCCTCCTCCGAGGCCAGAAAGAGCAGTTAGGTCAGAACCCCAGCGGTTCGACTACGCACGACCTGGAAAGAGGAACCGTCGGTACTTGGAAGGGCGCGCCTGGTAGGTGGCCAGGCAGCGCACAACTCCAGCGCGCGCTCGACACACGTCCCGCCTCCCTGGGAAAGCAGCGAATAGCCGCGAGCACGCAACCGCTCACATCCCACGAAGCGCCAGTCGCAAGCCGCCGCGTGCCCCACCCACGCGAAAACGGACTGCATAACGCGACAGCCTGCCCTCTGACAGGCCAGGCGTCGGCATGATTCCGGCCGTCATTTAAAGCGCACTATCAAGCCGCGAGGTCGTGGCACCTGCGAAGCGCGGGAAGGCCGGCGGCGCAGCGCCCGCCCTCACCACTGCATACGGAGCGCGCGCGCGTCTACTTCGACTAGGCGCCAGCTCCGCTGCCACCCGTTCGAAGGGTAGGGGACGGAGCGCGCGCGCCCACTTCGACTAAGTCGCGCTACTACCGGCACGCGCGTCTAGTCTGGCTAGGCGCCAGCTCCGCTGCCACCCGTTCCAAGGGTAGGGGACGGAGCGCGCGCGTCTACTCCGGCTAGGCGCCAGCTCCGCTGCCACCCGTTCGAAGGGTAGGGGACGGAGCGCGCGCGTCTACTCCGGCTAGGCGCCAGCTCCGCTGCCACCCGTTCGAAGGGTAGGGGACGGAGCGCGCGCGTCTACTTCGGCTAGGCGCCAGCTCCGCTGCCACCCGTTCGAAGGGTAGGGGACGGAGCGCGCGCCTACTTCGACTAAGTCGCGCTACTACCGGCACGCGCGTCTACTCCGGCTAGGCGCCAGCTCCGCTGCCACCCGTTCGAAGGGTAGGGGACGGAGCGCGCGCGCCTACTTCGACTAGGCGCCAGCTCCGCTGCCACCCGTTCGAAGGGTAGGGGACGGAGCGCGCGCGTCTACTTCGACTAGGCGCCAGCTCCGCTGCCACCCGTTCGAAGGGTAGGGGACGGAGCGTGCGCGTTTACGTCGACTAGGCGCCAGCTCCGCTGCCACCTGTTCGAAGGGTAGGGGACGGAGCGCGCGCGCCTACTTCGACTAAGTCGTGCTACTACCGGCACGCGCGTCTACTCCGGCTAGGCGCCAGCTCCGCTGCCACCCGTTCGAAGGGTAGGGGACGGAGCGCGCGCGTCTACTTCGACTAGGCGCCAGCTCCGCTGCCACCCGTTCGAAGGGTAGGGGACGGAGCGCGCGCGTCTACTTCGACTAGGCGCCAGCTCCGCTGCCACCCGTTCGACGGGTAGGAGACGGAACACGCGCGTCTACTTCGACTAGGGCCCCAGCCCCTAGTCAAAAAAAATCACAGGCCGCAGGGACGAAGGGGGCCAAAGGACTCGGCAACATGGCTTCGTCCCTGTGAAGCCCTTCTCCATGAGAGGCTCCTGTTGTAGGGGTGGCCCCCACCTAAGCCCAGCAAGCCTGATAGAAGGTTATAAGGTCCAGAATAGGCCAGGTGTAATGACATAAGTGCCCCTGGAGGGGATACTCAAGTGTAAGGGTATAATTGTAAAAACACTCCCCATGTATATATACGGAATGCAGGCCATGGGGAAGACCCAAGCCATTACTCACTCTCCACTACCATCTCTCTCTGTTTGGTCTGTAACCACAACAATAATCATTTCTTTTTTCCTTTTGTATTTGAACTCATGCTATATAACCACTTGGCTATTAGCGTTGCTTCAGCACTGTTGGTGGCAGATCACTAGTGCCCCAGTGACCAGCAACTCCGGCACCATCCAATCACCCCAAAAGTCTAAGCAGTCTGCATGTATTATCTAAGAACAACAAACACCATAGCTAGCGCTAGTCTACTCCAGCTTCAACAACCGGCAATTAGCATGGAGAAACCCAAGAAACCAAGCTTAACATCACACAGACGACTTGAGTCACTGGACGTCAAGAAGTCATCGTCTTCGCTGAACATGTCCAAGTCTTCTATGCGGAGCATCAACGAGGACAGGGATGCATGGCACTGTCCGTGAGGGCAGGAGGTCGACCACCGTGAGGTTCGCTCCTCCTCCACTGTCATCAGCGTCGACGACGAGGAGTTCGCATTTGGCGTCGCAGCAGGCAAAGGCAAGGTCTACAACTGCACGACCGGCTTCTGCTTCAGGGCCGAAGACCAGCACGTCTCCGGGTGCGGGGAGCTTGTTGGGAGGCTTGCCGGAGTCGGGGCTGAGGGGGAGCTGGGGGTGGACAGGGAGCGAGGATGTGAAGGGGTGATTCGAGAGTGCCGAAGAGCGAGAGGCGACCACTGAAGTGCGGGGTTGCTCGGTGAGTTCTTCAGTGTTTAGCGCGCGTTGCTGGATAGTGAGAGTACTTACCTTGTATACAGTGGTTTTTTTTTTTTGACTGATGAGCATAGCCAGTGGTAGAGCTAGAAATTTTTTATTAGATGTGCACCCTACGCGTGCCACACCTTCTCGGATGCGTCTCTAACCGATGTTTTTCACTACTCTCTTTTTGGATGCATGTCTTCACCGTGGCCGTTGGGCACCTCCTGGTGCACGCCTTTGTAGTCGTTAACTCATCATGCCACCCACATAAATTTTTTAGTTGGTATCCTATAATTCATGTTGTCTAATTTTTGACTTCTAATATATTTAAAGCTATCTAGATTTTTCAGAAAAATACTTTCATAGTGTTATAATTTTATTAGCATATAACAAGACAAAGTTACAAATAGTAATAGTTAAAGTCATGTCTCATAGATAGAAAAATAAAAATATCACTTAAATAAGAATGGAGAGAGTAATAAAATATTAGCGCTGGGTAAACCATGCATTATGAATATTATATTAACTTGATACTTTAATGTTACTATATAATTAGTTGGGTTTTCATCCCAATTAATTGGCTACTTTACATATTTAGTTGTGAAAATAAATTAATTTTATAGCGTCATAAGGATAACTAATACTACCATTGACAAAGAAATTCCATAGATTTTTATTAGTATACTACATAACTCACATGACAGTTCGTGTTCTACCACTCGAAAAGCACATCGGATTGTTAGTACATTTATGCTTAGTACGACAATATTGAATTGGTCTATTAATGTCACATATAACTTCAAAAATTGTAAGTAAAATATCTCGTATATGACATCCCATATTAGTTTTGAATCATTACGCTCAGAATAATGGTCACGATGGCTAAAACAAATAGAGAATTGGAAGCTTAATTTTTGAGTTGAAAACTAAAAAAGTTCCTAATATCTAAATAAAATAAAGCACGAGAACCACCTCTTGATGCGCATGGTAGAGTTGTGGATGTACAACTCAAATCTATTAGGGCTCAAATCCTGACGCTTCAGTAGGAATTTTGTGATGTCGCGGATTTTATCTTGGCCTATGTTTTTCTAGGCTTGTGCTAAGAGGGTGTCCTCGCATGTGTAGTGGTGTGCGCACGCCTGTGTGAGTCTTTTTTGTAATTGAAAAACAAAATAAAGCAATTTCATATTTTACACATAGTATTATATAGACAGAGAAAAAATAGGTGTTGGGATGTCTACAAAACCTAAAAGAGGCTATAAAATACAATTTGCAACTAATCCACTTTAGAATTATCAAATTACAATGAAATCCAATTTCAATTAGAATATATAACAAAAATGATGTATACATAGTTTTTTAAAATTTTGGAGGTGCCCGTGCAAACTGGGCACCCTTTGGCTCCGCCCATGAGCATAACTGCATATGCACACTGAAATTTCAGTTACATGGCATGTTCTTGGGATGTTTAGAATTTTTTTATCATTTGAGTCTGTGCAATTCTTGTGAGCTTAATATAAAATTTCACTGATGACACATTTCATTGATATGTAATGCAGTTTACTTGAAATGAAGAGTGGTGAGTCAACTAACTGTAGTTAAATTGCCTTTTTTTTAAACTGTAAGTCGATTTTTCTAGTCTTTTAAGATGTGCACGTGGCTAATTCTGATTTGGATCAAATGGTTAAAAAATGTGACTCATACGCAAGAAAGCGTAAATCATCTTTAAATAAACATACCTAGTTTTCGGTACTTGTCATTAAGTAAGTCGTGTCAGTGAAAGTGCATTTGCACAGCTACAGTGCTTCTCTTTCAACAGTGATACAAACTTGTGAATAATACTACTGTTGGTAATTTCACATCGACCATTCTCTTTTTCCATCGATTAGGACGCATTGTGTTGTGGCGACGCATGTATCTTTCCTTGAGATGGACATCACAACTAATTTCTCCAACCAGGACAGTCAGAAGTTTCTAACAGCAAAATTTATGAATCTTATAACCGAGTGACTCTTCTCTCCTTTATAACATTCTTCGTGTCCGGGTGTATCATACTGACTTACGTGAAACCGCTCAGATCAATACCGTATAGACTTTCACAAATGGTACCAACATCATAATAAACTTTTAATGTTGGCATGCATTCATTAAATATATGCTAAACAAATAAGTAGCTACATGTTGCCTACATTCGAATAGGAACAAAAACGGATGAAGATATTACCTTCACACAAAGACCTTTTTTTTCTTATCAAGCTTTCGTCATTTTTCTCTCTAACCTCACGAGCTCCTCTCCTCTTCTTCTCTCCTCCTGAGCTCTTCTCCTCTCCTTCGCTTCCTCTCCTGAGTTTCTCTACTTTTCCCCCTCTCTCGAGCTTCCCTACTTATCCTACTATTGCTGCCTTCTCCCCTCTCTTTCTCTCTCTCCCTTTTTTCTCCTCTCTCAAACTCATCTTCTCTCTTGCAAGAGAAATGATGAGAGAACCCGCGAATTGGTCAGGTCAAAGAGAAATGGACGAGCTGATAGCAAAGTAGTCGCATAACCGTTAGGCAATTAGTACTAGTCGCTCAACGGTTGAGCTATTAAAGGATCAAATCGTCCAACAGTTGAGCGACATAGGCTAGTCGCCTAACCGTTGAGCAACTTAGCCACATGTCACCTAACGGTTGGGCGATTATTCCATGTTACCTAACTGTGAAGCAAAGATGGCTATTACTATAAAATAAAAAATACAAATATATTACTGTAATGCGTGATAAAAAATAGATCATTAAAAAAATTCGAGAGAACACCCTGTTTTCCAAAACGCTCTGCTCGGTTGGGCTGAAAAGCTGTGGCTTATGGCTGAAAATACACTGTAGCTGGCTGAAATTTCACTATAGCCAAAGGTGGTTTATTTGGCGTAATTAAATTTTAAAAAATTTAAAAATAGAAAAAAATATGTTAGCTTATCTCGGACAACGCAAACGAATACGGGGAAAAAGAACTGGCAAAAAACTCACAAAAAGCAAAAAATCAAAAAAAGATGAAATTTATAAATAGTAAAAAATAAATCAGAAATCAGAAGATGAAAATGAAACGAACGGGCCTAGTGTTTCTTTAACTTTTTTTTGGGTCTCTCCCTTTGTTGTGGACGCTGCGGCAGCTCCAAATATATGGGCCATATATTCTCTCTCTCTCTAGCTGCTTCTCTCTCTTCTCCCCACTGCCGCCCCAACATCTCCCATTCCCACCGTCTTCCCACCGAGCCGGAGCGCCACGCTGATGGCGTCGCCGCCGCCGCCGGAGCCCGCGGGCGCGGCGGGGCTGGAGGACCTGGAGGCCCTCGTCCTGGACACCGTCATCGCCAAGGCCGGCGCGCGCCCCGCTGCCGCGCTCGCCTGCGCCAGCACGCGCCTCCGCGCCGCCGTCGCCGAGGACACGCTCTGGCGCCGCTTCTGCGCCGACGACCTCGGCCTCGACGCGCCCCTCGACCCCGAGGACCGACCGCTCCCCTCCTTCAAGGTCTGGTGCTGGCTCGATCTCCTCGTTCCTTTCGTTGTACCCCTCGCAGTCACAGGAATCGCGAAGCGATCGATCCCTCCTCATGGGTCGCTTCTTGGTTTGTGTGGTTGCTTACTGATGTGGTTCCTTGTGATTGTAACTTTGGATAATTTGCTTCTTGTCTAGTTTGTGTGTCAAAATGGCTCTTGATTTTTACTAATTCTTGGGTATGCTTGTCAGTTTGGGATGTAAAATAAGGGCTAATTCTTGAAATTTAGAGCTTAGTTCATAGTTATGGCCAAATGGATGATAAATCAAGATTACAGAGCAAGGATTTAGGAATTATGTAGTAATTTTTGAGAGAAATAGAGGTAGAGGTGTGGAAAGGATTGAGGGGTGAGGCTGTAGAACTAGTCATTTATCTTCTAACTGTTTTCATAGATAGGAGAACAGATTCAAGAATATAAAACTGCAGCACAAGGGAGTAAAATAAAAAGCAGTGCAATTATACTTGACACCTCCCCTTCATGTCCTAGTATCCTAGTTCTTGCATGCGCCAAAGAATTTAATATCTCATAGCCCTCATGAGTCATTTCTTGATTTCAATGTATGCTTTTGTCATTGTTGGCTCGTGGCCATCATTTTTGTGTTTGACTTGGCCAGTATGGGATGAAGACTGTCTTACCATCAGAGACTTCAGCAGTTTTGCTTGTGGGCTGAATTTCTCAGGTATAGAAATATAGTTTACACCTCTAAGTATCCGACTCACAGCACTTCCCAAATAGATGAAAAAACAAGAAGATCAAGAGATTCGATGGGTATTTAAGAGGTATAGTGAGGAAACTTGTCCTGACAAAATTGGATTGGAGGATTGCAGCATCTAGATTCTATTATGATTTACATAGTATATTATGCAAAACTAATGATATTATGTTTTAAATTATACTTTTAAAGTCGCAAAGGCAGTGCGAATGAAAGATCATATTTTTATACAAGTAATAATGGATATAAAAAAGATGAATGATGAAACTTTGGAATGGAAAGGACATGTGATAAATAAGTTTTTATAACTGATTACTAAGATTTATAGGATTGCATATTATGTACATCATGATTGTGATCTACAATATTTTTTTATAGTCGTAGTATCTATGAAATAAACATTCTAGTTCAGACTTGAGTCAGTTCATTTAACTAGGGTTGCAAAATTGTTGAACTGTTCAGGTTGAGACTTAACTAAACTACCTTGGTGGAAAGTGGAGTAGAGTTGAGAGAAAGAGATAATGCAATAGAAGTAGTCTTTTCCCACTTTTCAGACCCATATTACATCAGTGGTTCCCCTTTTGTAGGATTTAGAACAGATAAGAACACTGGTCTTGTTAGAACACGAAAGGTACAGAGCCCCAGCAAGCTTTTCTTCACCCATGAATATCAGTTAATGGTACTGCTAGCTTCATCCTTATTTTCTTTCATCTCTTATGACATTCCTGACAGATGGATGGTTCAGTGCTGTACTTTGCTGTAGTGGCAGATCTAGAAATTCTAGTGACCACTAGGGTTAATTCTCTAACAAAAAAGTTTAGTGGATCCATTCTGTATGTGTTTGGACTTCTACGTAATTATTTCTTCATTGAAGTGCCTGTTTGCAAACATCCAGTGCAGATCGTAAGGACACCACATGACTCAAAGTGACTCCACCACTGCTTTGCTGTGTGTATTTTATGTTTGCTTGAAGTGTGCAGATTAGCTTTGCTAAATTCTTTAGCTCCATATATTGTGTTGTAAAACGTTTCCAATTTTCTTTTGATCATAGTGATGATTAGTTGATTTAGTTCCTTGCTTTGGTGTATTCTTTGGTGTTAGACATTGGATGTATCCTGTGAACCACAAATTCAGTGCAAGGGTTCAAACTCCCACCCTGGACTGTTTGTTCGATCATGGGGTGCTACTGTTGCTTGCTTCACTTTAAATCCCGTTTTGATGAACCGACTCATCTCTATGTTGATTGTTGTTGCACTGAAATTTGACTAGTGGTTCTGCCTAGATATTTCTCCTGGAATTTGGTACTTATTGGAGTCTAAATAGCTGGCATTATATGTCTATCAATTTTGTTGTGTTTTTTACTTGTTATTTCGCTTCTTGCTCCTTCTGATCTCTTACTTATAATACAGTTTTTCTAGGGAACATTATTGATAGTGATATTTTTTTGTGCTTGATTATTAGACAACCTCGGTGCAAACCCAAGACCAAGGTTGTTTCTTGGAGTGTGTAAATGCTGCTAGTGTTTCAGAAACTGGTACCAGAGCTGTTACTGATCATTCTTGAATCTGGATGGGGGACTGGGTTTTTTGGTTCCAGAAAAATAATCTGGTAAGATGGTGAAATCTATGTTGCTTCCCATTTGTCAGACAGAATGATAAATATTCTGTTTATATGCAAATTTAAATTGTAGCATTCGTCTGAATAGGCAAGGGTCTCACACAGCATCGTGTGACTTTTATGAAATAATGTCCTGAATCCTGTTGTATAGTACCATTACCGGCTAATAAAGATTTTTTGGTTGTTGAGGAGATTAGGAACCCTCAAAAGACAACAGCTTCCACCCATGTATCTTTTATGATGCATGGACACGTCATGGAGGCAGCGAGTCCGTGTCGGACACGGACACGGCTCCGATACGGTTCGGATACATATTTTCCGCGTGTTCAAAAATTGCCAAGCGAAAAAAAGAAAATCCATTTCAGGCACGTATTGGACATAGCTTGACACAAATTGGACACAGCCAAACCCATGTGATGGCCCAACAACACCACCCTTAGCCCTACAACCTGCCCTCTCCCATACGTCTCCCTCTCCTTAGTCCTTACAGATGCAGTCGCCTCCATACTCTCCCTCGCGCTCTTCCGTCTCTTAGTGACCCTCTCCAACAAACAGTGATATCCTAGGCAGCCGCCTTGGGCGCCTAGGTGCTGGGCACAGGTTGGCCGCTGCGACTCTGGCAAAGTCGCCCCCCTGGGCGCTTAGCCTGCCTAGGCGGTCAGCGCCGGTCTCAGGTGGACCCAGGCAGAGCTAGGCGGGCAAGGCGTGGTGGCGCTGGGCGGTTTGGGCGGAAAAACCGCTAAAAACTGGAAAATCACTAAAAACCAGTTTTTCAAATTTGAAATTCCTAATATATTTATGGCAAAAAACATGAAGTCAAGTATGAGAGGTGCATGTATCTTCTTAATACATTCCATTAATGTTAAATTATGTAATTATCATTAGGGAAACTAACTTTTACATTCAAAATTTTAAATTTGAATTAAATAAATAACCGCCGGTTTTTATTCTACCGGTAGAACTAGTTAACCGGCCGGTTACCGTCAGGTTTTTTAACCCTGGTAGTGACGTTACCTGTTTAGGGATAGAATCTTATGCATATCTTTATATTTAGAATAGTTAGATGTATATCTTCATATTAGGAATAGTTAGATACATATCTTTATATTTAAATAGTATGAATATGATTTTACCTTTAGTTGATTGGTTGCATTAGATCATGCTAGTTTTCATATTATTAGAGGCTAACCTATCTATATAAAGAGAGGAGCTGCACCATTCATAATCAAGTAATGAATAAACAAAGTTCTTAGTCTCCATCTTCTAAAATCAAGTCTCAAGAGCCTCTACCACGTTAGGAAAGAGCCTTGCCAGTGGCAAGATGAGGGCGAGAGCCCTATCCTCAGTCCTCGGACCTGTACCCAACCATCGACCATAACATTTGGTGTCAGAGTCAATTTTTACTCTGTCATCCATGGTAAGCAGCGGGGGTTTCGATCTTATGAAGACTAGATCTTCACGATTCTTCTACCTAGGGCTTTCGACCTTCGATGGCAAGAAAGATTCGCAACCTTGGTTGAATCACTTTGAGCAATTCTAAAAGGAGCAGTGGGCGATAGAGGAAGAGGAGTGGTTGGCATCGTAGCGCCTAACAGGGAATGCCGCTTATGGTACTAGCAACTAGAGTGCGCTCGGGGTGCAGAGTTGGCCAAGGTTTGTTAAACATGTTAATCTCTGTTTCGTCACCACCATCGCTCCATCTCCACCCACATGTTAAGCCTCCACCGAGCCAATTACCATGGCTTCTGATGCCGAGTTATTCTCCGTTGAGATCTGCGCCAACTTGATGGTCTTGATGAAAGAGTTCATGGTTAAGATGGAGGAGAAGGCGTAGCATATTATTGCGGTTTCTAAGTTGCCATTGCCGCCAATTGCAATCATGTCCAAGATGGAGCAGCAGCAAGAGGTGACGCCTGCCACTGTAATGGCGGCGTTGCCATCACTGTCCCTATCGCCGTCATCGGTGTTGATCTTGCTACTGCCTTCACCAATGATGACTCCTCTTCAGGCTTCGTTGTCCTTGGTGGCACCATTGGTATCACTGCTAAGGAAAAAGGCTACCGCCATTTTGCCGTCACCCTTGCATGTCGTCCACCGACATCATGCCGTAAGCGATGCGGAGCATAATGACTGACAGGTGGGGGCCAGTGACATCGCATCCCTTCCAAAACCGCTGCATCCCAGGGCGAGAAGGATGTTGCTGCTGCCCGTGCCGATTGCCCTTGCCATCGGCGACTATTGCTACGTCAACCAACGTTGAAGGGTTGTTATCCTCATTGTTGTTCATCGGGGCTTTACGGATCTTCTTCCATGCGACATGAGATCATCATTGTGCCCTTATTGTTGTCTCGCTGCAAGGGTGTAATGTTATGGCTTAGGATCCGAGCGATACACGCAGTAGGTGAGTGATCAGTACCCGTGCGGTATTGTAGCGATGATACCTGTTTAGGGACAGAACTTATGCATGTCTTTATATTTAGAATAGTTAGATGCATATTTTCATATTAGAAATAGTTGGATGCATATCTTTATATTAAGAATAGATAGATGTATATTTTTATATTTAGATATTATAGATATGATCTTATCTTTAGTTGATTGGTTATATTAGATCATGTTAGTTTTCATATTATTAGGGGCTAACCTCATTTATATAAAGAGAGGAGCCGCACCATTTATAATAAAGCAACGAATAAACAAAGTTTTTAGTCTCCCTTTTCTTCTAAAATCAAGCCTTAGAGCCTCTCTACCACATTAGGGAAGAGCCCTGCCAGTGGCTAGATGAGGGCAAGCGCTCTACCCGTGGTCCTCGGACCCGTACCCAACCACTGACCACAACACTTCTCTTGCGAGTAGCAACGCGAGTGACACGATGCCTCACTTGACCAGATTGCCGCCGCTCTCTCTGTCACTCTCAAGTCATTTTCTTCTCAGTAGCGCCTTCACTGACTACCGGCGGTGAAGCCCTTTGGTGGCGACTGACCTGCCGACCCTAGTAAGTTCCAAATCGTCTCTACTATATGCCTCCCTCTCCAGAATGTTAGATCTGAGTTGATTCTCGTTTTTTTGGCATCCCCCTATTTTAGGAGATGGAGCAGCGTGATTCGAGTGCTTCAAGAGACAAGCAACAAGTATTGATTTTGTTGTTCTTGTGTGTTGGACTTTGTTGTATTTAACATTGACATGTTGAAAAATGGAAAAAATATATATCAAGTACTATTCAGTAGGTATGTGTAGAATAAGCGTGCGACCCTGACCAACCCAACCAGCTAATCGCCCCACCATCCTACCCCACGGATAGTTCCTAGTGTTTATCAATTATGGTAAAGTTACTATCATATGCACATCAAGTTATCATATATAATTCGTGAAGTTACTTACAGTTCTTACGCGTGTTACTATCTCATACACATAAAGTTATCATCTATAATTTATGAAGTTATTAATAGTTGGTATAGTTACTGTCTGATGCACAAAAAGTTATCATCTATAATTAATGAAATTACTATCTCATGCACCAGGAAGCTAGGTAGTAAAAACGACATGAATTTCGCAACGTCGAAACATATTCAATATGGATCTTGTTTTGTTAAGCTTATAATTTCGAACACCATGGTGCAAACGGATCGCAGATCGGACTTTCGATGAAAGAGTTATTTTATTTTTTAGTTTGTAAATAAGATAAAAAATCACACATCAAGTGCACTTATTCCCTTCTCTCTGCTGCTGCATGCATGCATATATCAGACCATAACCACCCGGCACAAGTGACTCGTACGTAGCGTAGTTACTATCTTATGCACAAAAAGTTATCATCTATAATTCACGAAGTTACTTACAGTTCTCACGTGATAACTTTCACATTGCAATGTTACGGAAAGTTATTATCTTCTGAACATAAAGTTATCATTGGTAATTCCATGCTTGTCACGGCATCGCCTAGGCGACGCCTTGGCGTCCAGGCGCCGGGGAGGAGACGCCGGGGAGGCTCGCCTCGCCTTGGCCCGAACCCTAGCTTCACCGCCGGTACGCCGTCCGCTCCTCTCCTCTCCGGCCGCGCCGCCTCCCTCCCTCCTGCCGCGCCGCCTTCCTCCCTCCCGCCGCCGTCTCCCTCCCGTGCTCCGGCCACCTCCCTCCAGCGTGCTCCCACCGCCGGCTTCCCTCTCCAGCGTGCTCCCGCCGCCGAGGGGAGGGGAGGCGACGGGGGAGGCGGCGGGCCGGCGGCAGGGGGAGGCATCGGGGAGGGGAGGCGCCGGGGGGGGGGGGAGGTGGCGCGCGGGGGAGGAAGCGCCGGGTCGGGGAGGGAGGCGTCGCGGGAGATCGGTTGTCGGGAGATGGGAGATGGGAGTGGGAGTCGCGACTCGCGAGAGAGAGGGAGACGGGAGACGAGAGAGAGAGGCGGAACCGCCGAAGAGTAACTGAGTCGGGAGGAGATGAACCGTTCAACCGTATATATAGCATATACATTTTTACACGTCCGTCGCCGAGCCGCTCGCCTAGGCGTCGCCGGGCTCTCGCCTAGGCGTCCTGGCGCCCGGCAGTCGCCGTGGTCGCCAATTACGCCGTGACAACCATGGGTAATTCATCAAGTTACTTATATACACACATATATACAGTTGCGCTAACGAGCGCGTGTGCGCATGCTACGCGTGGGTCGCTAACTTTCACATCTGTAAGTCAATCAATGATAGATAGTAATTTGACTTGTATGCATGCACGCAGTAGGAGAAAGAAGAGAATGAATATACTTGTGATTTTTTATCATGTTTACAAGCTAAAAAATACAATAACTCTTTCATCAAAAGTCCAATCTACGATCCGTTTGCACCATTGTGTTCGAAATTATGAGCTTAACAAAACAAGATTCATGTTGAATATGTTTTGACGCTGTGAAATTCGTATCATATAAAGTTACTATCGTGTACGCATGAAGTTACTATAAAAAATGCAGAGTTACTGCCAGTTTACAGTGTTACAATGGACAATAACTCTACCTGTGTGGTAGTAATTTAACTCACACACGACAATAGCTATTCGTACGAGTTATTTGCTATTGACATGCATGTTTCTCTCTCCTCTCAATGCATGCATGTTGACAGTAATTTTACTCATACACGGCAATAACTTTATGAATTACGGATGATAACTGTAAGTAACTTCATGAATTATAGATGATAACTTGATGTGCATACGATAGTAACTTTATCATAATTAACAAATGTTAGTAACTGTTCATAGGGTGGGATGGTGGAGCGATTGGCTGGTTGGGTCGGTCAGGGGCACGTGCTTATTCTACACATAGCCATGGATATATATTCCATTTAAAAATATATAGCCATGTCCCCGTGTCGGCATTTTTAGAAAAATGGAGAATGCCCGTGTCCGTGTTGGACATGTGTGTCCGTGCAACATAGGGTATCTTCCACAGCTATTTGCAGTAAAGCTTATGGAGTTCTTACGTGCCACAGAAGAAGAAAAGTAGAAAAGTGTTTTCTTTTGTCTTTTTTGTATGAGAACTGTTTTTTTGGGGTAAGAGAACTGGTTTTTTTTGCCTTTTTAGTATGAGAATAATTATGTGCCTATATAATAGTCTCTTGCTCAACCAAAGGAGCTTAATTCCTCAAGACGATGTCATTGGAGTTGAAGGTTTGAGTGTCAAAAAATGTGGTTGCTACTGGCCAGAATAATCCAAATAGTGGCTAAAATTGCCCTAAACCTAAAATTTCAACTGATACAAGCCATCTTCGGTTCTTATGACATGAAATTATTGCATCTTATCTGCCCTACTGACCTTGTATTTCTACTACCAATTGTGACATCTCATTTTTCAAAAAGATCAAGTATTTGTCTGCCCAACTAATTCCCCAAATCCCATGATCAGTTATCAACTTATCATCCAATCTAAATACTTACATATTCCTCAAATTGTTGTGCATACAGCCATACACCGATGCATGAAGTAATCAGCGTTTTCTTGCGGCGTTACGAGAAATAGATGTTTCATAAGCATCCTGTTCAGCACCAGAACTCAAGGCTCCATGTTGTTGGATGTGCTTCTTTTCATGCGTGAGAAATGCTTCACAGCAGCATATTTTTTTGCTAAACATTACAAAGCGCTTTGGTCACCCAATCAAGCATGTTGGACAAGTAGTTGTCACTTGTCAACTTTTTATGCATGATCTTTTAGAAATGCGTGAACTCCATACCACACTTGTTGTTCTGTTGTGAATATTTGGTTTAGTTGAACCCCTAATATTTGTTCTACTTCCTAATAACTGCAAAAATAGGAGTCAATGAAAAATCATATGGAGTACAACACCTGTTTATTCTGTTAATCATTGTGCTTGCTATTGTTCACTTATGAAGCTCCAAATTCGGTCATTGTTTGTCACTTTTTTCTTTTGTGGGATTATTATTCATGATGCTTTTTCAACTCATTTTTACAATCTACATATCTTCTGAACTTTAACATAATTGGTTCAGTCCATGATAACAAACTGTAATCAATCTTTCAGGATGCATACAAAGTTTGGTTGGAGTCTTTTGGTATGTACCCTTTACCTCTGGTAAAGAGAGTGAAAAATTTCTGGAGTTTGTTGAAAAGCTGGTTGTCTGAAAACTTTCCTGAAGCACTCAAAACTTTGAGTAAAGGTGTTTCCGAAGCTCAGATAAAATCAGCAGAGGATGATCTTGGTTTCAAGCTCCCTATGCCCACAAAGCTATTGTACCGCTTTTGCAATGGTCAGCTGAACCATTATGAGAATGTACTAATGGCTCCTCTTGGCATAATAGGAGGCTATATGTTTTATGACCACTTCGTAAATGTCTACTTATCACCACTTGAGCAAATTGTTGAAGACACAACAGAATTTTATCACGACTTCAATGAGCTAGGTGTTTTTGATGGGTCCAAGCTCATCATAGTGGCAACTTCACTGTATCGTCCAAAAACATTTCTCCTTAATTGTTCAAATGGTGAACTTTATGTTGGCACCGCCAAATTACTTGATGGAGAAATGATGCCATGCGTACCTAAATCATTGATAAGGCCGACTAATAATGATATGCCCCAAGATGGATTACTTTTGTGGTTGGAAGAGCATCTTAGGCGCTTACAGAATGGCATGATCAAGACCCGTATGCTCAAGACATCAAGGTATATCAGCCTATATCCAGAAGCATCCCCATTGTGTACTTCAGCAGTGACCAATGGTGTAAAGGTGATAAATCCTGATATCCTACAGATTGCCTAGATGAATTTGGAACTCTTTTTGTGTTGACTGTTATTCTTCACTTGCAACACTTCATTTAATTAAGCTTGAAAGCTTACATGGCAGCATAACTTGCTATTGTTCATGCTTCATACAAGAAAGGTAGTTGCAGCAGATTAGGTTTATTACCTAGATGAATTTGGAACTCTTTGTGTGTTGACTGTTATTCTTCACTTGCAACACTGCATCCCCCACTCCACTGCTTTCTGTGAGCTATTTTTTTATGACAGTAGTAGACATCCCATAAGCCATTATCGTGGTTGATCTCGTTGGAGCTTTGGGCTAACATGTCTGATATTTATAGGTACGTGGGTCTGCTGTCTTTGTGCCAGAATATCCTGAGATTGGTGGGCCTCGGGACAGATATATGTACACTTATTCCATTCGCCTGTCAGTTCCAGAGGCATGCATGCTAGGTGGCGTGTACTATTCTTCCTGCCAGCTTTACTCACGCCACTGGATCATCCGATGGAGACACAGGGTTGTTTCTGATGTGCGTGGAGAAGGTGTTATTGGGGAGGTATTTTGGAAGCAGAAAAGAAAACTAAATTCTGTTTTTTTGAATGTACAGCTACTTTTAAAAAACTAGTTAATATGGCTCTTTGGCATGTCCTTTGCAGTATCCTTTACTTTTACCAGGCCAGGAAGAGTTTGTCTACGAGAGTTGCGCGCCACTGCCCGACAGTCCTGGATCTGTGGAGGGCTCTTTTACATTTGTTCCAGGAAGGTATGTTTGAAGGGAGGTGCTTTCATACTTTCTTCAAAGTGATTTGTGTAACTTTTAAAACAGAACTGAATGATGAATAATGATTACTTACTTTTTTGTATGCTTTAATATCAGTGTTATTTTTTGTTAGAGTAGAAAGTATGAAAGCACTGCTTATGTTTGAATTAACTAGATAAACTTCTAACTTGACATGAACTTTTGTACGAATTTAGCAGCTGCATTTTGTTCTTCAAAGCGTTGGAGATATTTGTGTGTTACATGGGAATCATTCTGTTCCTTCTCTATTGATTTGCGATCTGATACTGTTTTTCCTTTCATTAGGTTGAGCCGGCCAGAAGGAAAACCATTCGAGGTCACGGTGGCTCCATTCCCTCTGGAAAAGCCGGAGTACATCTTCTGAGGATTGTAGCCAATAATGATGCATCCGTACATCTTCTGAGGATTGTAGCCAATAATGATGCATCTGGTAGACTTCCCTGTTGTACTTGCTTGATGCAGCAAGGTTGATCTGCTTGGAATGATATTGTCGAAGTAATGTAAATTATGGCACTTGTGTTGTGCGGTCGTCCTCCGTTGCGTGCGTGCGTGAGGGACTCGACGCCTTGGCTACCAAGGGGCAAGGAGGATACAACTGTGGAGTTCAGTTTGACGCTTCTGCGGGTTCAGAGGCAACTTGTTTTTAAAGAAACAGCACTGTCACTGTATTTTTCTTCCTTTGTGTTTATATCTGCGAAATAGCGAAGGCTGCGATACCAGTCTGCGTTCCTAGTAGAACGCAGGGTGAAGATCGAGTTGTGTTTGATGTTGACTTGTTAATTTGGAATGGAAAGTTGGGTCGATGTTAATCCGCCTGTCTGCCACCATAGGTCCAACCAAGGATCGAAAAACCAGAACGGGGCAAATCCCGGCCGCCTGGCGGTACCGGTAACCGGCCGGTTACCGGAAATCCCGGAATCAAAACGGATGAAATTTGGCAAATGAAATGTTTGGGCGGCGCGGTAGGAGACCGGTAACCGGTCGGTTACCGGAAAAACCGGTGAGAAAATCGGAAAAAAACAGTGGAAGATCAATTAAAGTTTGGCTAGATATTTGGATTCAATTTCTCAACCCAAAGAAGACTAATTAAAGTTGAACTATCATAGCAAACTCAGTATGGAAGTTGGAGGTTCACTTTTGTTGCCCTAAATTGAAAGTTATGGGTTGACATTTTGCCCCACAAGCTTAAGTTTTTTTAACAAGTAAAACCCCAAAAGCATAAGACTACATCAAACTAATCCCTTCTTGAAGTATTTTCTTGTAACTGAGGCCAAAAGTAATTGAGATGCTTCGGCATATAACAAAACCTTTTAAATTGTCATATCTATGGTAAAAAAGAACTGAACCTCAGTCAAAAGGGGTCTTCATCTGAATAAATTCAACTTGATGTTGACCATGTGGTGAAGCCCTCTCGTCGTAGTGTTGTGTTATATCTGAAATAATAAAAACACAAGTTAATAGTAATGAATGCTAACTTGAGTAGTATACTAAAAAGTAAAAACACTAATGAAGGATCAATTCATACCAATACATTGTTGAGAAACGCGAAGGTTGCGCAATGTACTCATTGTTATTAGGGGTGAAAACGGGTCGGGTTAATCCCGACCGATCCGGCACCGAATCCGATTGGTACCGAATCCGACTAGTACCGAATCCGGCGAAAAAAATATGGGTTAGGATATGGTAACAGCAATATCCGTCCGAATCCTCCGAATATCCGTCTGAATCCGATACATCTTCAAGTTTGATTTCATGTTAGTGCTACTATTTGACGTTTCATTTTCTTTTGCAATGGTAAAATAAAATCTTCCACATCAGCTATTAAATAGTAACATCAAGTCAGTGCGTCATACTCCATTTACTGCACTGTATGCATTCCTTACAAACAAGTAGGGGTGTAAACGAAATGGGTTAATCCCGACCGATCCGACACCGAATCCGATTGGTACCGAATCCGGAGAAAAAATATGGGTTAGGATATGGTAACAGCAATATCCGTCCGAATCCGACCCGTTTTCACCCCTAATTGTTATCAATGAGGACAAGTCCTTCATTATGAGCCAGGTGGACTTTATATTGATCCATGTGGGATGAGCATGTTGTACCTAATGATTATAAATTTGTTGGTAGTATGCAGGTTCCGCCCACTGGTAAACAAATCTTGCATTAGGAGGATAAGAGATGTCCGATGATGAATGAGAATCATCAGCAGAAGATAGTAAGTTGGCATCTCGACGCTCATAAGTCGGCAAAGAGTATGAACTACCATATGATGCGTATGAAGAAGAGTCTTATGGTTGAGGATGATCTCGTTGGCGGTCCTTAGCCCTTGTGTATGTCTTTTTTATTATTCTTGATTCGTGACAACCATGGTCTTCATCCTGGGTAGCATGTGTGAAAGTTTTTTCATAGGTGAATTCCAATAGTTGACATGTGTCTTGTTGGCCTTGTACCCCATCGTGAGATGTCCCACCATCAACACCATCATCAGATGACGAAGAGGAACTATCGTCAGACTCTTGGTACTCCACTGCATCAGATGTTGGAGTTTCTGTCTCTTCATCACTTCCCACAATATCCTCATCAATGTCTTTTTTCTTCTTCTTACCAACCGCTTGTTTCTTTGTTTGTGTAAGTGAGGCAAAATCTTGAGCCAATTTTTCAGTTGGTTGGCTACAAGCTTTTCTTTTTGTAACATGAGACTTGCCAATAGTTTTCTGAGTCCATTGCTTCAACGGTTGATCATCAAGTGCCTTGTCAAGTTCATGCTCAGATATGGCATTAACTATAACTGTAGATGGCATAGGGGGCTCACCTTCCTCATCTAGCAGAGGCTCTGAGTGGCTCATGGAGCTGTCAAGCCACTCATGGATTGGGTTTGCGCTGTCATACATGGTGGCACTAATGAGATCTCCAAAAGGATCTACATCCCTATCTTCATTCCTAATCTCATGCTCCTGCAATCGTAGCCTTAGATTGTAGTGGACATATACAAGCTTATGCAATTTCTTGTATCCAAGACGGTTCCTCAATTGGGTATGCACTAAAGCAAATGTGCTCCAATTACGTTCACATCCACTTGAGGAAACACATTGTGAGACAATCCGCAAGGCATATTTTTGTAGTGTTTCTGTCTCCGCTTCGAACGTCATCCACCATGCAGCTGCAAGTCACATGAAAAATATGTTGAACATTGATGGTTGATTTTGATGTATTTCGAATATATGTTGAACATACGTGCACTCATACGACTAGTAGCAAGGTAAGCCTCGTTTGAAGCAAATAGGCCTCATCGGTTACGATAATATTCTATCTCAACTAGAGCCTGCACTGCATCCTCGGGTGTGTTGGCTATTCTTTGAATTGCTTTTGTTAGTGCATTGACGAGGGCTGCATTCTTCCCCAAATCATATAGTCTGTGGCTTTGCGGGTTAAGCAACGATGCTGTTCAAACACACATAGTCTATTAGACAAAATGTAACAAATATGCAACAGAATATGTTATGGTTTACGAAAGTATGTACTTGCCTGGAACGATGTAGGTGCGTTGCTTCAACATTACAATTCTTCTATTAACTAGCTCCATAATACGATTGTAGGTAGCATCATCTTCTTTTAACACGTCTTTAAGTTCAAATTGAAGTTCATATGTTTTTCCAACCAGTCCTGCCACTGTTGCAGGTTTCTGCTGGTCTGCAAATCTCAGTAGTCGATAAATTGGTTGTACCACTTTAATGACCCAATCCATACTAGACCACCATTGTCTACTTGTGAGGCAGGAATACATGTATTCTCCTTTTTCGGTCATAGACAAACGGTTGGAGCTCCACACATCTGATACCATCCACTTCATGAACTTGTCTTTTCTATCCCAAAAACTTTTCAAGAAAACAAATGTCGTTTCAAACCTTGTAGCATTTGGACGAACTATCTCTCCTCCAATTTATTGTCTCATTTCATTATGTAGGCGATTGTGGTTGTATAGGAACCGACAAATCCTCTTGGTCGCCTTGACAACTGCAACAACCTCGTTGAACTGGCCGATGTCCTTCAACATGAGGTTCACAGTATGCGCTGCACAGGGCTGCCAGACTAGAGTTGGATGTTCTTCAATCACCAGTTGACATGCTTTCTTGTAGTTTACACCATTATCAGTCACAATCTGCATAGCATGTTTAACTCCAATTTCTTCAACAACTTTACGGATCTCACGATACAAAAAGTATGCATTTTGTACGTCACCGGTCGCATTCACTGACTTATGAAAAAACATTCTTCCATTGCAGTACAACATGAAGTTAATTATACTCATCTGTGTAGGTCTTGTCCAGGAATCACACATGATGGATACTCCATATATGCTCCAATCATCTTTGAACTCTTGTACATACTGCTTTATCTCCAGTTCATTAGCATCAAGGTATGGCCCATCAATTTCATGCCCTCTAGGTGACGTAACACCTTCACCAAGTTCTTGTGTAACCTTGATGGCAGCACGAAAATAAGGACACTCTGCCTTATTTCCAGGAATATCATTACTATGGAATCACTTAGCCCAAACTTTTCCAAGTTTTGACTTTGCTTCTTTCTTAAGAATTGTGTCAATGCGGGGTTGGACGGGTGCCCGACTATGCAAAATATTAAAATCAACTCTCATAGACCGCGACCTACCAAACATCCTCGAAAGAGCATTTCTTCCTGTACCCCTTCCTGTGGCACTTCCACTACCTCCACCATGTTCAAATGTCGCACCCCGGGCTCTTGCCCTCTGCTCGAGCTGGTGCAACTCCAACGACTCTCTCCGAGCCCATTCCATCTGTTTTTCCTCATCATCATCAAAGACATCTTCACGCGCTACAGGCTCTGAAGCAACTTGCTCCATTCTCAACGCTCATCTCTAATAGATTTCCTTTTGGCCTTCGTTTCTTCTATACTTGCTAGCATGAGCCTTCTCACTTCCGTCGGAACCCCACTACAAGGAATAACATTCCCGTGCTTCCCAGCAAGATGTTCTTTCAGGCGTGTCACACCTCCACCTGACTTCGTAAGCTTACAATATCTGCATTTCCAACCAGCACCTTCTAGTTTCTCTTCATGGTCCCAAACATTGATACTTTTACCAGCCATCACTACAATATCATGCAGCAACAAAAACATGTATCAGTAAGGCACAAATCTAAAATTGCTAGAGGCTAAAACAACATCTGTTGGACTCAATACCATGAGTTAGTATGTTATACAATCTATACAAGGTCATCATGCTCTGAATTTCAGGTACTAAGTAATGCTGATTCACAGGTGAGCCGATCCAACATTGAAGGACTAAAAGGGGCCTCTTCCACAATGGAATTTGAGCTTTTAGAAATGTATGTTGCCAAGGTCGAGTGGCAGGTATTCTCTGATGTGCTACATGAATCTCACTATATTGCATTGGATATAATTAAGCGAATGCAAGGAAGGCTATACATGCTAGAAAAACAACTTCATGACTCTAATGAAGCTAGGGAATCTTTATTGCTCAAGTTGAACTCTGCATTGGACCAATCCAAAAGTCTAAAGATGAACTGGTGATGCATATACAAAATGAAATCAGAGGCTTGCAAAATGGTCTAAGATCTACTGACGAGAATTCTCTAAGAGAAAAGAGACTAAGGGAAGAGCTGCTGCTGCTGGCTGCTGCTTTCCTGCTGCTCTCAGAGACAAAATAATGCAATGCACATGCAGCCAGCTACCTTTTCTCCTCCCACATGCAGAGAACAAAAGACTTCACATGCAACTTCACATGCAAATGACAAAAAGAGTACTTCATCATGTTTGAATGGGCTCCACATGTTCCTAACTGCATGCTAAAGCATCCAATGCCCCTTGGAACTGTTTTCAACAGCTACAAATTCAATTTTTTTCAAATTTTAATTCTGGTCGGTATTTTTTCCCAGTCTCAGCCGGGATTTCCGGTTACCGGCGGTTACCGGCCGGTAACCGCCAGTAATCCGAACCATGGGTCCAACACGGCTGTCCAAAGCAATATAACCTCAGTCGTCAACTTTGGTATGTTCACCATGCATTCACTGTTCAATGCAATTGAAGTGAGATTTTTTGAAACGGATGGCAGGAGCTCTGTCCCCTCTCCTGTCCCGGTAGGACACACCGAGGGAGAGAGAGAGCGTTACAACATCTCACCTAGCACCACCAGCTCACATAAAACACCATCGGGACACACCGCAACTAGACACACCAGTAGACCAGTAGCAACAAGCAAAAGAAAATCAGAATATGACGTCTGAGGCCGTGATATTCCACAGCTCACCGTTTGGACCCTGCACCCATCCATAAAGAACAGCCAGAAATCAAGCTTGGAGTGAAGGAATCCTATAAGAGCTCCAAACATTTGTCCATGGCTGTTTATTCACTTCGTCGTCGCCGTCGTCTGATAATGCCCAACTTCCTCCACAATCTACATTGTACCCTTTTCTTCCTGATGGATAGTTGTATTTTCACCTTGGAAACTAGACGAGCACTTCTTGGCTGTAGGCCCGTAGGATAAGCGCTTCACCTTTGCAGTCTTTCATGCCGAGCTCTCTACTTCACGGGGCACATTCCCCAATAGAGCCCGAGGCGTCACACCTCCCAATCCTGAATGGTCTTTCTCCACCATTGAAGGGGCCTCTTTCACTGTGGACAAAGGTGAGACCTCCAAAGGAAGCGAGATCGGGATGGCTGTAGTTTCCCCTGCTACCTCAGCCTCAACCTCAATGGCTCCTTAATTGATGAGTGTTTTGTTCTCTCTAAAACCGTGATAGGCGGTGGACGAAGTTTCTCCTCGGCACCTGCATCAACCCCAATGGAGGACAGCTCCACGTGATCCCATCCCGAGGGAACTTTTCACAAAGCAATGCAACAACATTCCCGTCTAGTTGCCGCTTGATTAGACTGAAATAAGTTAATTTATGATTGAAATTGCACTGTAACTGATGATAATTTATTTAGCGTAACTAAATTTAAAATTTTAAAAATAGAAAAAATAAGTCAGCCAATCACGGACAATACAAATGAATACGGAAAAAAAGGCAAAAAAAGCTCAAAAAAGCTAAAAAACCAGAAAAAGATGAAATTTAAGAATAGCAAAAAATAAACCATAAGACAGAAACTTAAGTTAAAATAAACAGCACCTTAGACAAACTTGCCTACAAATTTTAGGCTCATAAATCTAGATCTAACATATCTCTCTCCCCCTCTCCCACCAGCCTCCCCTACACTCCTCTCTCACCCGCAAAAACCTTAGCCGCTGCCCGCTGTCCCCTGCATATATGTACGCCTCCTTCGGCACGTTACAGCTTCATTGATGCTAAGTACTCATATTATTATTAGATGCATGGATATATTGTTCATCTTTCTTCAATAGCCTAAGAGTTTAGGTGAGTAGTTGGCGAATGAAAAAGAGAAATCGCTCGTCCTATAGCTCAAAGAAAATGGAAAAAGATACACAAAGAACAAATGTTACTATCCACGACAAAAATTTTCTTTTCGTTTCTCCTAACTTGTTGAGTTTAACCTTGAAATTTTAAAGGACGTTGCAACATGCTACGGACTATCTCCCCATTATTTTAGGGAAGTTTTAAGTTAATTTAATGCTGAAATTAAAAGAGTTTTCAAGTTTTAAAATAGATGATGGTTTTCACCAGATATTTCCGATGCATACAAACAAAGCACACGAACTTTGCTGCATATATATTTTTCTACTTTTTTTTAGAGAAAGTACATGAAGGGTGCACATCATAAGCACAACAAACTCACGTTACATACACACATGTACATATTTTACACATGCTAGAAATTTTGCGAAGGCTCTAGGCCTCACGAAGCATGGGCATGCATATGCTTTCCCACTCATACACATGTGCAATTTGATTAAAAAATGCATGAAACAACCCAAAATTTCAAAAATTTTCAATTTATTCAGATTTTGTTTGAATTTGAAAATTTTGCCAAATACGGAAACTCCAGCCAAACTATGCTTTCCTCTTCGGGAAACCCGCTTTCCTTTCTCAAAGACTTGCCAAACTATGCTTTCCTCTTCGGGAAACCCACTTTCCTTTCTCAAAGACTTCTTCTGGCCATTGTGCTACTACTCTGTTTTTTTGCCGCATACTAGAGCATCGTTCGCGCTCTCTCCAGCGCTGCCTCACTTGCTCGTCGCAGCACCTGTGTCAAAGATGGCATAGCAACCGCACCACCTCGCCGACCAGTCGTACCTTACCATAACACTGCCAATGGCCACGCGCGGCGCCATGCTGCTCCACCGCTAAACTGCTCTGCTACCACCTCTTGTTGCCAGCAACTTGACACGCGCTCAACGCTGTTGCTCACCTTGCATGTCATAGACATAACATTTAAACTGATTAAAGGGTCCCGCATGTTAGTGGATATTTACACAATTAAGTGATGTCATTAGCTTAATTTAATTACCATTTTAAATTAACTACGCTGCTAAGTACTCTTTTCCTCCCCCCGATGAGTGCGGTGCTTATCGCCGACGAGGGGTGGCATGGCAACCAGTGAGCATGGCCGAAATGGACTCATCACCACCGCGTGCATCTACAGGTGAAGTCTCACAGCTCGATTTGGCTGGCGCGGTGGTTGGGGCGACCCCAAGCGACAATGATGGTCGGCGCATGGCACTACGGTGTTCCACGGTTCTAGAACTCAATTCGTTGTTATGGAAGCATCTAGAGGCTATGGGGAAGATACCTAAGGGGTTGGCTGAGCTTGGGAAAGTCTGAGGTGGCGTGGCATCGTGGACCAGCAGTGGCGCAAGATGGAGCATGGCACCAGCAAGCTACGGTGATTGGTGGTTGAAACTGAGGGCGAGGATCAACAGAGGGGACCACGACGAGGCTCCTGATGGGAGTAATTGAATAGAGGAGCCTCCTATTGGCCGAATGCTATGGTCACTGAAGTTGGAAGGGGAAGGCTTCTCCAGTGAGCTATGGGCGGTTAGGTAGCAATTCCGTGGAGTAGGAGGATCAGCAGGGTGTGGCAAAGCTACCTCAAGCATGCTCGGGCTTTTATAGGCGGCGAAGAGGCATGGCGCCATGGGATGACTGCGGTAGAGGGGATGAGGTGTCTCGACAGCCATTACTCGTCAGCGTCAGTAAAGGGATGGCCACAGGGGTGATGAAGAGACTACACACAGGCGATAGGACAACTAGTCCTGGCCTGGCAGCGTTAAGAGCAAAGATCATCTCACAACGGGTCTTCGGCGTGGCAGTCGCCATGATGCGATGGTGGCGTAGAGGGGTTCCAGTGCAGCAGAGAGTGTCAGGATGCTGTTAAATGCGATAATGATGCGGATTCATAGGGTCTAAACACCGTCAAGGAGGGGCAGTGCTTCGGTCAATTGTTGTGGTGCACGGGAAGGGCGGGGCTGGCATAAGCAAGCATGGGAAATGGTCGATGAGGGCTAGGCATGGATCGCGTGCACGCTAGTTCAACTTGGGCACACTTGGACGACGAGATGGCTAGGGCGGCAGCATGGTTGGTGCAGCGAGGGCATGGCCAGGGCTCGAGGCTGGCGTGCCGGGCAAGGCCAAAGGCATGGGGGAGAGAATAAGGGCCAAGCCAAATGGGCCAGTGGGTCTAACAGCAGAATGGGCCAATCCTAATTTATTTTCCTATTTTCTTTTGATTTTCCATGAATTTGAGTTTTGAATTTTCAATGTTAAACTTTCATTTCAAGCAATAGATACATTGAATTAGTGTTTAGGTTGCATATGAATTTGCTTCATCCTAATTCATAGACTTTTCTAGGTCATTTGTTTAAAGTCCCTAGATGGCAATTTCTTTTTGAGGTGATGAATTTTCAAATTGAACTTTCATTCAATTCTTTAGAATATATAGAGCCTAAAGAAATTATTTTTAGGCTCTGGTAAAGTTTTATTAGTTTTTAGAAATTCATTTTTGGATGTTGAAAAATGCAAAACCAATTTTAGAAATGCTAAAAAATCCCAAAAACTCCAACAATGCAAGAATGATAATTTATAATAATTTTACTAGTTTTGGCAATTTTGGGCTATTACAAAAGGTTACGGCCCCTTAATTATTCTACTCAAAACAACAAGCTAAAGAGCACAATCCTTTATTGCACACATCGGATAGCAGGCATAGCCAGTCAACAACACCTTGGATAGCCGGCTATGATGGATATACCTTACAAACCACCCAGCCAAATTTTACATGCTCGAGGCTTTATAAGAAAATGTAGTGAACTTATCTTCCATTATCTAACATATCACATTCACAGATAATCACGTCACATGCCACTAACCATGGATGCAACCTAAAACCAATGTTTTTCAATAGTGTTTAGCTGTTACTACTCTCATGCTAATTCACTGTGTTCTACTGCCAAACATGGCTACTCAATAAACTAGGGCTAAGGCTCATATCGTTACCCAGAAAAGCAAGTCACGGATGATGAGGTTATAGCAACCGCAAACCCTCTTTCTTCTACTTCCTTCCCCTCTTCTTCCTCCTTCTCTTCTTCTTTCTTTCTTCATGGCCGAGCCCCTCTTCTTCTTCCTTCATCCCTTCTTCCTCCCTCTTCCTTCTTCTCCCCCTCAACTTCCTCCATCCTTCCTTCCTCCTCTTCCCTACCCCTTTCTTCTCTCGATCGACCCCTCTCTCCCCTTAGCTCCTGTGGCGGCGGCGCACCAGTGGCATGACGATAGCGTCAGGGCAGGGGCTAGCATAATGTAGGATGGCGCAGGATGGTGCACGGGCAGAGGGAGTGGTCGGGCGATGGCAGAGCTTGGCAAGGGGCGGCAACATCAAGGGCAAGGGGTGGCACGACACACAGGGTAAAGATCGCACTTGGATGGGGGCGGTGAGGGCTAGTCAGCATGGTGGAGCAGAGGAAGGAGGACACTGGCGGTAGCGAGAAGTGAGCTAGGGAAAGAGCCCTCCTTGCCCCACCCCTCATTTATAACCAGGCTCGGCCGGGATTGGGCAGGCCCAAAAGCACACCCCTTCTTTTTTTCTAGCATATTACAATAGTTCCCTTCATCTAAATATTCCCTAAAGCTTCAAAACATTCTTCATATTCCTCAAGCAAGTAGAAGTCTTTTATCAGTACAAAAATTCCCATCTAATAATAGTCTTTCTTTTGAGTTTTATCCTATTTCTTTATCATAAAGGATCTAGCCACAAAGGAAACACTTTCTAGAGGTCGTTGCAAGAGGGGCCTCTATCCAATCCCATCCAACATTGATTCCTCTCTCAAGCATGCTCTTGTCACTACCAAACCATCATCAGGAGATTGGCACTACCGTCTTGGTAATCCTAATTTTTCTATAGCTCAACTTGTCCTTCAAATAAATAAACTTCCATGTTTTGAGAAACATGATAGCCTAGTGTGTAATGCTTGTCAACAAGCAAAGTCCCATCAATTGCCTTTTTCTTTTTCAAATAATACCTCTACTGCTCTTCTAGAACTTGTGTTCTGATGTGTGGGGTCCTACCCAAACTTTAGTAAGAGGTTTTAAATATTATGTAGGCTTCGTTGATGAGTTTAGTAAATTTACTCAGATTTACTTAATCAAGAGGAAATTTGATGTCTTTTTACAATTTCAATATCCTGCGCTTACTTATTAGAAATATTATAAGCATGCAAATTGATTGGGGGGGGGGAGTATAAGAAACTCCATGCATTCTTTCAACACACTGGCTTTTCTCCATGCGTGTCTTGCCTACACACTCACTAACAAAATGGCATCGTTGAACACAAACACCGTCATATTGTTGAGACAGGTCTTGCTCTTCTTGCACATGCTCATGTGCCACTACAGTTTTGGAATGAAGCTTTCCAAACAGCATGCTATCTTGTCAATAGATTACCAAGCCGCACCATCAACCTCTCTACACTTTTAGAACATCTTTTTGGTGTTAAACCAGACTACAACTCTCTAAAGATTTTTGGGTGTGAGTGTTGGCCCAATCTTCACCCATATAATTCCCTCAAACTCCAATTCCCATCTCAACATTGTGTTTTTCTTGGATGCAATGACCTTCACAAAGGTTACAAATACCTTCTTCCTTCCACTAGCCGGATTCTTATTCCTAGAGATGTTATCTTTGATGAGAATGTCTTTTTGCTTTGCCTTGGATGATAGAAATGCTAGGCATCCTCTCACTCCAGATGGTATCAGAATCCTTCAATTGCAAATGTTACTAACATATGCATACTGCCATCACAACTATACTTACTAACTTGATCCATGCAGAGGCATCTATAGTTTGAGGTGAATATGATGTGAGCTATGATGCTACTACCGCACATGCCGATGCTACTGAACAGGCTACCATCAGCTGCAACTCTCCTGCTGGTTTGCTATAAGTTCAAACTCTATTAAGTTGGTTTTGGTGATAATGACAAATACAATTGCGAGACTAACTTGCTTATCAACTATAATGTTGCCTAGTCTTATTTAAATGTAATTAATGACAAATGATTTTGGTGATAATGACAAATGGTTTTAGATATAATGATAAATGCTTTTGTGAGATTAACGTGTTTATTGATTATGATATTGCTTAGTTTTATTTGGATGAAAAAGGTAAAAATCATAAGAGGTATGCATTCGACATAACATTCCTATATCCTATTGCATTCCTTGGATCCAAAATATAGATTGAACGCCACCAAATAGTCTTTGTGGGAGTCTTCTTCTCCACGTGAAATCGGTAGTTCCGCATGTGTGGAGCGATATTTTTGATGATCGGTAGTGTTGGACTTTGTGCGGTGGTACTTCTGATTTTGCTAATAATGGCTAGTTTTTCGACTGTTACGAGGGTTGGGAAAGTACCAGAGTTTTGCCGGCTGTACTTTCAAAAATCATGATTTTTCAGGGGTTTTGTTTTAAACGGCTAGTTTTTGTGGTGTGGGTATATATACCCCCTGGTTGGAGTAGGGTTTGCTGCATCTTTTGACATCCTTTGAACTGGTATGAGGTCCTCTTCTCAATTATGCATGTGTTGCACCTTGTGAGTAAAGGGAAAGGCTCTAGATTGCATGTGTTGTATCTAGAGGTGGATTTAGTATTCACTTGAGCATGTGCATTCATTGAACATAGTGAGAGTCAAGTGAGGGCTTGCGTTATTACTCTTGGAGGTTGCCAACTCCTAGACGGCATTGAAGGTGTCGTGCACGGTGATCTTTTTAAGAAGGTTGTGAGAAGACCCAGCAAATTGTAAGGGTTGGAGCTCACCTACCCAGAGTGGAAAAGAGCTACCACTAGTGAAATTGAGGTGATTGGCTTAATTCGTAGAGCTGGTCCAATTTGTTTGGGTTTACCTCAACATGGACTAGGGGAGACTAGCAAGTCTTTGAATACTACAGTAAAAAGGAACCGTGTCATTGTGGTTTGTTTTCTTATGCTTACTTTACATTCAAACAATTTATATTCATAGAATTAAATTGATTGTTTGTCATTCTAGATTTACAATTGGGTTATTGGTGCACTTAGGTGAACCTAGCTGATTTAGGCTTTATTTGTGTTAAATCAAATCGAGTTAAGTTTCCGTATTATATACTTGGTTTAGCCAAATAATTGATAGAAGAGACAATTTTAAAACCACATATTCACCCCCTCTAGTCAGTCTCCTTGATCTTTCACATGCAACTCTACTACTACCGGTGTGGCAGCTGTCAGGGATGTGGCTGCTACCACCAAAATTATTGGAGGTTCTCATGTCCCTACAGTCTAGGATGCTACTGGTGTTGATGGTGTTGTGCCAAGCATGGCACCCACTCCGCACACTGACGAGACCATATACCGCTTAATCGATGAACAAGGCGTCAAGGTTTCTTGCCTCACCAGCAAGCCTTCATTGGACGGCTGTTAAGCGCATCCTACGGTACTTGAAGGCAACGATCTCAATAGGACTCAAGATTCAGCGGTCCAAGTCGACACTACGGAGTGATTTCTCCGATGCCGACTGGGCGGGCTGTGTGAATGATCACCGATCAACAGGGGGACTGTGCCATTTCTTTTGTTCCAATATCATTTCTTGGAGCTTGAGGAAACAGGCTACTGTCTCTTGATCCAGCACGGAGGTGGAATGAAAGTCTTCGGGAGAGATAGTAGCCCAGAAACTCTTGAGATCAGATTCATCGGGTCCCAGGATCAGACTGCCGACATCTTCACAAAACCATTTGCAGTTCAACAGTTCTTGGTTTTAAAGCGCAATCTCAATGTTGTACGACTCGGTTGAGATTGAAGGAGGCTGTTAAACATACCTGTATTCCAAGTTAGGCTGTAGATAAGCTGTGTAATCTCACCTAACCTTGACCTCCTTGTATCTTTCTCCTGCGATCTCTGTCGTAATCCTTTCCCTTTATACAACTGTTGCTTACCTGGCAACGAGTAAATAAACACACTCGCTGCTGTTGCTTGCACCTCGTGACAACTCTCTTGAGCGCCCATCTAGGTTAGCTTCTCCACATGGCCAACAGCAAATGTATCACTAGTCTTGCAGAAGTATGCCTGTTTTGCTCAGGTCAAGTCAAACCTACCAGTGCTAGCCATGTACATTTTTGTAACTGCAGTGGGGCTCATTTAATAGTTGTCGCAAATGGATTGGTTTGTTTTCATGATTATTCAGTACCAGCACTGCTACACGTAGAACAAACGTATGGTTTTACTACTTGAAAGAGTTCTCGATGTCGATTACAAAACGGTACTTCACATCCCGATTAATAAGCCTCTCGAGCGCCTCGTTGATATTGTCCATCTTGATTATCTCAATCTCTGGGTAGATTTTGTTCGCTGCGCAGAAGTTTAACATTTCTTGTGTGCCCTTTGTACCACCAGTTAGACTGCCAGATAAGGTCCGGGCACCTGCAAAAATCTTTCATGTTAAGCCTAATTGATTTGTCTTCCTCTATTGTTTTTCACCGTAAAAAGGATAGACTACATTTATATCTGAAAGGACCATTACCAAGGTTAAGGTTTGCTGGATGAACATTGATTTCACTGGGGAAGCCAACTAGCGTCATCACACCCCCGACCTTCAGAAGTGAGAGATAGGGATCAAAGGGGTGGTCACCGGCGGCAGTGTCAATAATGAAGTGCAGAGAGCTTTTCAGAGACTGCAAAAGCACAGGTCATACCACAGTCAGCTTTCTGTATAAGTGGAGCATGCAGAACTTATCCATATGTCCTCGGAAAAAAAAAGAATTTATCCATATGAGTTCATTCTCAGCATGAGAGACTATCCATGCTACTTTATTCTTCTGAGGAACTGCTTGTGAACTTACGATAATCAATTCCATTCTTGCAGAGTTAAAATCACATTCTTGAGCAATAGAATGAAGGAATATAAACAATTTTTTCCCACAAAAGATATGGCAAAACCACTACTTTTTATTCATCTGCTAGTAACTTAGACAACTCATGTGATCTTTATCCAGAAGAAAAATGTAACAAATGAATTCGTTAAAAACTGTGCGATATGCGGTACCTCCATCTGTTCCTTGTCTGATGATATCACAAAATTATCTGCACCAAGGAGGTTGATGGCTTCATTTCTCTTTGATTCACTTGTACTGAAAACTGTGACTTTCAGTCCAAAGGCTTTTCCAAATTTCACTGCCATGTGACCCAACCCACCAAGTCCAATGACACCAAGTGACTTGCCATGTTGGTTCATGTTGTGCCGCATCATGGGAGTATAGACAGTAATTCCAGCACATAATAGAGGTGCGGCCTCAGCCAAAGGGTAGCCATCAGGTATTTTATGGCAGTACCTGAGATGCCACAGAATCAACACGAAATGAAATTTCTTTGACAGAGATGTTCTTTTGTACTTAACTAATGGGCAAGAGGTCACATCTATTACTACTAACTGTTAAGTGTATTTAGCTCTTTTTCTAGTTTCTAGAATTTGTGTCCATTGTACTATATAAACCTTCATAGGCTATTGCAATAGATTTGAGCTTCAAACTTTCTTACATAGTATCAGAGTCTAGGTTCTCAACCTAACTTCTCCTCCACTGCCACCGATCACCGCTGGCCGCTGCTGCCCCCAGGAGGAGTGTGCTCCACTCCCTGGGGCGGCCAACTCCTTCCGCTTCTCGCCATCGCCCGTCCACGTGCCGGCGCCGGTGCCTAGATGCGCTCACACACGTGCCGCCATCCGCGCCATCGCCCGGCCAAATCAATGACGCCGCCAGGCCATCGCCCTACCCCCACACCTGCGCCAGATTCGATCGCCCTAGCCCAGATCTAGTCTCATTGTACCGGATTCGTGGCTCCCCTCGCCGGATCCGTACTCCCCGTGCCGGATCCCGCCGCTGGGCTCTTCCCTGCCCGGATCTAGCCGCCTCCAGGCTGGATCCGGTCGTCTCCACTGCCGCAAGGCCGCCTGCGCCCGGATCCCGAGCGGAGATCTGGCCGCTGCGGCCTCGGCTTCGGCCGCCGCCGCCAACAGTTGCACCAGCCCGTCCCGGATCCTCGCCACCACCACCAGCCGATGACTCACTGCGCCTGCCTTGCCAGATCCGGTCGGATCCGGCTCCCTCCGGGCCAGATTTGCTGCCTCCCACCGTCACCTCGTCCCCCAACTCATCCTATGGCGTGCCCACCTCTGCACCGACGCCGCTCCATCTGGCTGTCTTCGGGTTGGATCCGGCCCTCTTCGCCTCCCTTTCGGCCGTCGTCGTCTTCCCGCCGCACCACCACCGCCCAGGGTGCCGACACCACCTCAACCACCTAAGCCGCGCTGGATCCAACCCTCCCCAGCCTCTTCTCGCGCCGCCGCCCGCCCGCCGCCACCTTGGATCCGGCCGCTGCACCTCTAGGCCGCCTACGCGTCCGCGCCCTTGCGCCTCCAGCTGATGACGGCCACCCCGGCCTCCTCCTACTCGTCCCTCCTTCACCCTCGTGTACTACTGGGGGTGTGGGCGAGGAGGAAAAGGGGATGGGCGAAAGAGCGGCATGGGAGGTGGACTGATTCTTTGCACTTTGTGCCTGCTAGGATAATCAGCAAGATCTGCTATCTTTGCGTCTTTCGTTGCGTCGATCCAAGTCCGTTGCTATCTCTCTATCAGTTCATCAATGCCGTGCAAGTCCACAAATTCCTTGTCAGTCAGCCGACTGCTTTGCTAGCCACGGCCCATCCTATCGGATGAGTGTGGTCATCTCCTTTCTTTCGCATAGCCGCAACCGCTGCTTTTCTCCTTGAGCCGTTGTAGGTCATAGAAGTCTTTATGATGCCGCCGCCCCGAGCTTGTAAGGCCGTCGCGCTTCTTCTACACCGCGCCTCCGTTGCGCTTCTTGTGCACAGCGCCGCTGTCTTCTCGGGCTTCGATCTGTGCTGCTATGCTTTTATCTCCCTCTTCGACTTGATTTGACAAGCTCTCTACTTGTGTAACCTTCCATATCCTTTTCGTCGTGTTCACACGGTTGACTTTGCTCCCGCTTACCTCTATTTTCTCAGCCCTTGCACTTTGTGATTTCTGGGTTGTTACACGATTCCGGATGGTTGGTACTTGACACAATTTTCCAAGAACCGCACGCTATGACAACATCTTCAAGACATGGACTTTGGATTTTTCCTATTTTAGTGTCAACTCTTTTCAAATGTAACGCTATTGCATGCGCTTTACATTTGAGGGAGGATGTTAAGGGTATTTAGGTCTTTTCCTAGTTTCTAAGATTTGTGTCCATTGTATTATATAAGCCTCTATGGACTATTGCAATAGATTTGAGCTTTAAGTTTTCTTACACTAACCACTGGGGAAAGTTCACTTACAGGTAGTTCTGCTCAGCCTTACAGAAATAAAATATTACTTAATTGACCCTGCAGTTTATGCTGTCAGCCTGCCACCTACTTTAAAAGCATAAAGGATAGTTGCTAAGCAAAAGTTCACGGTATTAGAATATTTAGATATCTTACCTTATTTGCGCCTTCCATGTATATGCTTTCCTTGTATGCGCCTTCCATGTATATGCTTTCCTTGTATGCCTACACCAGGCCAATATATATACAAGCCACCCCAGCCCTTTAGCGGTGTGGTGTTTGCTCCAACTTCCTCTACCTCTACTCTTCTACATGGTATCGGATTTCTTTTGCGATCTCTGAGCCTTGCTCCGCTGCTCCTCTCTCCTGGCCGAAGTGCAGGCCGCTGCCACCTCGGAGAATCCGCTCGGATCCGGCACCCAGGCCGCTGACCCGCCGCCGTGTCCACCTCCGGCCGCCATCGTCTCCCCTCCTCAGGCCGCCGGGCGTCAACCTCCCCTCGGGCCGTCCCGCCGCCGCCGACCTCCTCTCGCCGATCGGGCCGCCGCCGCCTCCCGGACGCCGCCGCTTCCCCCAGGCCACGCCGCCTCCCTCCTCCGGCGACGCCGCCTCCGGCCGCCGTCCTCCGCCGGCCGCTTCCTCAGGCGGAGCCATCCTCCGTCGGCCGCTTCCACGGGCGGAGCTGCCTCGGGCCAACCGCCGAAGCATCCCTCGCCGGCGCCGCTGACCTCCGGCCGCCGCCGATGTGCTCCACCCGTTCGGTCGCCACTCAGTCGCCGGCCTCCCTCCCTCCTCCAGAGCCGCCGACATTTGGTTCGGCCGATCCAGATCTGTGAGTTCCTCTTTTTTATAGGTAGCCAAAAAAAAACAAATAAACCAGTCTCTCCACTGCTCCGACCATGGCGGCCCCTTCAGCTGCTGCCATGACCCTGCTCACCTCCGGCGGCTCCTCCAGCTACACGTCATCCACCACTACTCCGACCGCCAATGCTCGTGACGGGCGTCGCGGCAAGCAGGGCAGGTCCGGCCGTGGCGCCAATGCCGGTTTCCAGGGTGGCCGCGTACCACCATCTCCATCGACCGGTCCCTATTTTCGCTTCAACCCATGGACTGCCCCTACTGGCCGTCAGTGGCATCCCTCGCCTGCTCCTGGCCTCCTCGGCGCTCCACCTCAGGCTCTCACCGCCTTCAACCAACTGGCTGTCCAAGGACATGGTGGCTGGGTCATGGATAGTGGCGCCACCTCTCACATGACGACGGTACACTCCTCTCTTCCCACCCCCACCTCATTCGGTCGTCACTGTTGGCAATGGTTCCCATCTCCCTGTTGTTTCTCATGGTCACACGTTTCTTCACACCATCCACTCGTTTTCTTCTTCCCAACGCCCTCGTTGTTCCTAACCTACTTCACAACCTCCTTTCCGTTAGACAATTCACTCGTGACAATCATTGTTCCATCGAGTTTGACGCTCTTGGGTTTTCTATTAAGGATCCCCAGACGCAGCGTATGCTGCTTCGCTGCAATAGTGCGGGCGACCTTTACACTATTCCTCCAGTCGCCACCACAGCTCCACCCAGCACCCCTCGCCATCTCCTCCCAGCTATGGCATCAGTGTCTTGGTCATCCCGGCGTCACCTGTCTCGACACCCTCCATAAAAACTCGCTCATCTCATGCAATAAAGTAGACCGCTCCCTTTGCCAGTCCTGTCAACTTGGCAAACATACGCGCCTACCCTTTGCTACTTCTTCGCGCTCTTCTGCGCCATTTGAGCGAGTTCATTGTGATGTGTGGACATCTCCAGTTCCTAGCATCTCTGGCTCTCTACTATTTAGTGCTACTTGATGATTTCTCTCATTATTGTTGGACTTTTCCTCTTAGAAAGAAATCAGAAGTTTCCCAGCACTTAGCAAATTTTGCCGCCTATGCTAGCACACATTTCGGTCTCCCTCTAAAATCCATACAGGCCGACAACGGCACCGAATTTGTGAGCCACACCAACACATCCTTCCTTGCTTCCCGCGGCATTACCCTACGCCTCTCTTGCCCATACACTTCCCCACAGAATGGCAAAGCTGAGCGCATCATTCGCACCCTCAACAATGCTGTTCGCACGCTCCTGCTCCACGCCACTATGCCTCCCAAGTATTGGGCTGAGGCGCTCGCAACTGCCACATATCTCATTAACCGTTGCCCATCCTCTTCTGTTGGTGGTGACATTCCCTATGCCCTCCTTCATCGCTCCCCACCACAGTATAGTCATCTCCGGGTTTTCGGTTCTCTGTTTTCCGAACCTCTCTGCCACTTCTGCTCACAAACTTGCTCCACGTTCCACGGTCTGTGTCTTCCTCGGTTACCCTTCTCACCATAAGGGGTACCGCTGTCTCGATCTTGCCACCAAACGTGTCATCTCCCGCCATGTTGTCTTTGATGAGAGCATATTCCCGTTTGCCAGTAGTGACCGATCTTCACCCCCTCCCTCTCGCTCCGACTTCGATTTCCTCGACGACGACACTGCCATGACGGTGCCTCGCACTGCTGCAATGGCACCCCTACAGGTCCCCCAGATGACTGCTCCACCACTGCATGGTGTCGAGCGATCATCTTCGTCTGTCGCTCCACCACCACGTCTGCCCGTGCATCTGGTTTACTCCAGACGGCCACGTGCGGCTCCTTCCAACCCAGCTGCACCAGCACCGTTGCCACGTGCGGCTCCTTCCGACCCAGCTGCACCAGCACCGTTGCCCGCGCCGGCTCCCGCTACCCCGACTTCATCCGCGCCCGCACCTCTTCGATCGGATGCTCCCTCGGGCCATCCGATGGTGACACGGGCTCGGTCTGCCGTCGATCCCTCTGTGGAGTTTTTCTCCCTAGAGCCGACCACTCCCCAGCTTCGCCCGTTCCGGCGAACTATGGCAGCGCCCTCGCCGATCCCAATTGGCGCGCCGCGATGGCTGAGGAGTACAAAGCTCTCATGGACAACGACACCTGGCGTCTTGTACCGCGCCCGCCAAGTGCCAACGTTGTCACCGGCAAGTGGATCTTCAAGCACAAGTTCCACTCTGATGGCAGTCTGGCCCACTATAAAGCACGCTGGGTTGTTCGTGGCTTCTCTCAGCAGCACGGTGTCGACTACGACGAGACATTCAGTCCAGTGGTCAAACCGGCCACCATCTGGACTGTCCTCTCCATCGCTGCATCCCGCTCCTGGCCGATTCATCAGCTTGATGTCAAGAATGCCTTCCTCCATGGCACTCTCACTGAGACCGTCTACTGCCAACAGCCTTCCGGTTTCGTGGACCCTGCTCATTCCACCCACGTGTGTCTTCTCCAGAAGTCCCTCTATGGCTTGAAGCAGGCTCCCCGAGCTTGGTACCAACTAACCGCCTCCTACATCCGCGGCATCGGCTTCGTCGCCTCCTCCGATATGTCCCTGTTTGTTCTTCGTTGAGGGACTGACATGGCCTATTTACTGCTCTACGTTGACGACATCGTCCTCACGGCTTCCACCCACGGTCTTCTTCAGCACCTCACAAGCTTGCTCTACTCGGAGTTTGCCATGACGGACCTCGGTGACCTGCACTTCTTCCTCGGCATCTCCGTCGCACGCTCCTCCGACGGCCTCTTCTTGTCCCAGCGACAGTATGCCGTTAATCTCCTGCGACGTGCTGGTATGGCTGAGTGTCACCCTACAGCCACACCAGTGGACACTCATGCCAAGCTATCCGGCCACGACGGAGCTCCCGTGGCCGATCCGTCCGAGTATCGCAGCCTTGCAGGGGCTCTGCAGTGCCTGACACTTACACGCCCTGACTTGGCCCCGTCCAGCAAGTATGCCTCTTCATGCATGATCCACGAGAGCCCCACCTCGCGTTGATCAAATGCATACTGCGGTACGTCAAGGGTACTCTCGACGCCGGTCTTCACATCGGCCTCTCCCCGGCGACATCTATCACCGCCTACTCCGACGCCGACTGGGCCGGCTGCCCCGACTCTCAGCGCTCCACCTCCGGCTACTGCATTTATCTCGGTGACAACCTTGTCTCTTGGTCCTCCAAGCGTCAGACAACTGTGTCCCGATCAAGTGCAGAAGCCGAGCATCGTGCTGTTGCCCATGCTGTAGCAGAGTGCTGTTGGCTGGGCAACTTCTCCAAGAGCTTCACGCCCCAGTTGCTTCAGCGTCCGTTGTCTACTGCGACAATGTCAGCGCCATCTACATGTCAACGAATCCTGTCCAACACTGGCGCACAAAGCACATCGAAATTGACATTCAATTCGTCCGCGAGAAGGTTTCCCTTGGTGAGGTTCGTGTTTTGCACGTACCATCCTCTCATCAGTTCGCGGACATCATGACAAAAGGTCTCCCGACGCAGCTATTTTAGGAGTTTCGATCCAGTATTTGCGTCCGGACTGCCACTACGACTGCGGGCGGGTATTAGAATATTTAGATATCTTACCTTATTTGCGCCTTCCATGTATGCGCCTTCCATGTATATGCTTTCCTTGTATGCACCTTCCATGTATATGCTTTCCTTGTATGCCTACACCAGGCCAATATATATACAAGCCACCCCAGCCCTTTAGCGGTGTGGTGTTTGCTCCAATCTTCCTCTACCTCTACTCTTCTACACACGGTGTTTACTTGACCTTTGGGAAGTTACACAGATCATGTACAATTGTACATAATTGAACAGAACATAATTTAGCAGTGTGGGAGAATTAACCATGAAGCATAAGTTCTCTATAAATAGCTTAGGGTCTATTCTTTTTGGCTGAAATTTATGGCTTTTGACTACAACTTGTAGCTTTTAGCTGTTTGTGCGAGAGATTACAGAGTAACAGAAACTCATGTGCGGTTTTTGCCGATATAAATGAAATCGGTAAAGTATGTACTACAATTAACTAATAGATCATATCTTAAAAGATATCCCGTTTAAAAGCTAGTTACTGTAAAAAAGCCGAAAAGTAGCTTTTAGAAGCTGAAAAGAATAAGGCCTTAATCTTATTTAGGCTTCCAGCAAAAGATACAGCCGTACGCCCGTACCTTTCATGGACTACTATGTGACTGGAATATCCCCCCTTGGTGACAGTGCCATCTGTATCGATGCTGTTGTATGTAAAAACGAATTTTGAGCAGTGATTCTCAAGAAAGCTATTGCAGTTCTCGCAGTCTTGGCATGAGTTCACATATGTTCCAACACCTACATGATCACCAACTTTAAAGCCCTTGACTTCTGAACCAACCTCGGTTACAACTCCAGCTATCTCATGCCTGCCCACATCATATTATTGACACAAAATTTAGCAAAAACAAAACTTTGTTAGTGCAACAAATAACATTAAAGAACAATCGGCATTTCCTCACCCCACATTTTACCATAAGATTTTCAAGTAATACATTGATCTTAGAAGCTTACCCAGGGACCACAGGGTACATTGAATCATTGTGCTTATTTCGTGTCCAAATAACATCACCATAACAAACTCCACAGTGCGTGATCCTCAATGAAACATCATTGCTTTGGACATCTCTGGTAATTAATCACCATTGCAGCTTGCATAAGGAGGTAATAAAAATGAAACCAATCAGCTAACAATACAAATACTGCCCTATTATGTATGTACTCAATTTTTCAGTATTGTATTGGCAATGTGTTCTTCATTGAACGCCATACGGTTATTATGTGAAGCAATTTTGTGCCCCATGTGGCACATGCCAGTATGCCACAAGCGGAAATATCTACACTGCTAACTTAACTTTTGATATCCACATTTACAGATAAGCGTGCAACTCACTGAAAAGTGAATTCAGCTCGATGTAAACGGATTGAAACAATATGTTAAGGGCACAACATATATTAGAAGAAAGCAATGGAATTTAGAAATCACATCATGTTAAGAAGAATGCAAATGCTGAAGATTTTTTTCTCGAATTTACAATCGGTGCGTTATATGAGGACACCTGCGGTTAAACTTGTACGGCGAGAGGATTCCAGAAGGATCTCTTGCTGCCCAGGCATCACAATTGCCATTGTCGGATTCAGCAGCCATGGCAATTAAACTGCAGACAAAATTCAAGCCAAGTCATTCTTATAGCACCGCATTCTTCCAAAGAATTCAGAGCACTTACAGACCTGTATCAACTCAGTGAGTCAGGGGAGCTGATTTTAACTTCTATTTGCACTTTCAATATCACCTATTTCCCATGGTCACAAGGGGCAGGTAACAAACAGACATGACACTCTTTTAAGAAAATCCAAATCCTTAATTAATCTCCTGAACTAGATTAGCCTCGCGAGATATGAGTCGCACAACAAAACAAGCGCACTCGATTCCTCCCCAACCAAAAATGTTCCTGACGCGTACTTCTTGATGAACTACAACTCTGAACAGGGCGCACAAAAACCCCAAGTCCACACACCAAACGATCAATTCTTGGGGGGGGGGGGGATCAGAGAGAAGGCAACCAAATTAACCAAGACCTAGAAATTAAAATGTAGAGCAAGACGAGACAAACCAAGAAAAGATGGAGGGGAAAACAAGAAGCGCAGACCTCTCGAATCTCGATCTATTCCTTCGGGCTTCCCAAGATGTTGTTTGGAGGCTTGGAGACTCCACTACTCTGGACCTACCGCAACCGCAACGAGACTAGTGGAAACCTGTGACCGCGAGTTGCGCATAGGATAAGGACGAAGCTTGACGATGGGTGGGCCCGTGGCTTGGCCTGCTAAGAGAGCGACCCGGTACCATCCATCTGTTAGGGTCCGGCTCAGTGCAGGGACCCGAGTTTTTTTTACAGATAATCTTTTTTTATTCAAAATTACATAAATATATTCGCGGGAAATTTTTTTTACAAAAATAGGCTCCAGTCACCTAATAGTTGGGCGACTGGAGCCTTTCGCCCAACCAGACCACGACACATAAAGAGTCTACCAACCGTTCAGCGATTAACTGCAGTCGCCCCACCGTTGGGCGACTTCCATGCAGTCGCCGAACCGTTGGGCGACTGAAATTCAGTCGCCGAACGGTGGGGCGACTGGAGGTGGGATATAAAAACCGCGCTCGGCCACCGTCGCACTGTTTTCATTCGGTTCATTCGGCCGCGCGCAGAAGGGAGAAGAGAAGGGGGAAAGAAGGAGAGGGAGAGGAGGAGAAGAGGAGGGGGAGAGAAAGAGAGGGAGAGGAGGAGAAGAGGAGAGTGAGTGTGCGATTTTCAGGTAATTTTTTGGTGTTATATTTTTTGTTAGTGTAAAAAAATAGTTTAGAAAATGTACTGTAGAAAATTAGTTTAGAAAATTAGTTTAGGAAATTAGTTTAGAAAATTAGTTTAGAAAATTAGTTCAGAAATATAGTTTAGAAAATTAGTTTAGAAAATGTAGTGTAGAAAATTAGTTTAGAAATATAGTTTAGAAAATTAGTTTAGAAAATGTAGTGTAGAAAATTAGTTTAGAAAATTAGTTTAGAAATATAGTTTAGAAATTTAGTTTAGAAATTAACTTTAGAAATCTAATTTAGAAATTTAATTTTCAAATTTTGTTTAGTAAATATAGTTTAGAAATTAAATTTAGAAATTTAGTTTAGAAAATTTAGTTTATAAATTTTGTATACCATTTATAATGCATTATTGTACAAAATATAGTATTTAAATGTACATGTACAAAATTTAATGTTGAAATTATTGTACAAATTTAGATGTAGAAAATTTAGTGTACAAATTTAGATGTAGAAAATTTAGTGTAGAAATTTAGATGTAGAAAGTTTAGTGTACAAATTTAGATGTAGAAAATGTAATGTTGAAATTATTGTACAAATTTAGATGTAGAAAATTTAATGTTGAAATTATTGTACAAATTTTGCAGGTATGACTCGTGCTGGACGTGACTCCAAGTGGTCGTACGCGCTGTTGGACGAGCACGTGGACTGCTCTCATCACGCTTCCCGTCTAGTGCCGCCACCGGGGAGCACGGACGAGCCGCCTGAGCTGGGAGTGGTCCGCATACGCACACCTCGCGTGGCCTGGGGACTCGACCCTCGTTGGACTGCCAGGTTTGCACTACTCCAGCGTTTAGTGCGACTGTAAGTTCGTTCCGTGCTGACCTTTACTTTGTTTGCAGGCTGCGGGATGCCGGGCTACTCCCTCTTGCCCGGATGGTGCAGGCCACGGACGAGGATGGAGCCGCTGGCGGGGACGAGGGCAGGGACGAGGCGGGCGGGGAGCAATCACGACGCTTTCCGTTCGACCGTTCCCTGCTGACGGCTTTGGTGGACCGTTGGCAGCTCGAGACGCACACTTTCCACCTCCCATTCGGGGAGATGACGCCGACCCTGCAGGATGTGTCCCTGCTCCTTGGGCTTCCGATCGCGGGAGACGCTGCCTTCCTACCGGAGGCCCCGGCCGACTGGCGCGCTGACCTGCTAGGCAGATTAGCGGGTGTCGTTCCACCGGCCGATGACCACCACATGTTCGGAGAGGATCAGATCCATGGGCCGACACTGAGGTGGCTCGCACAGTACCGGGTACGTGGTTACAATCGATCGTGTCTTCGAAGCTCTTATTTGTGGTATTACGTACTAATAACAACTTGTTTGCATTCAGGTGGAGCGCATGGATCCACAGGCAGACGATCACCAGGTGTCACGCCACTTGGAGGCGTACGTGCTGTGGCTGTTTGGTTGGGTGCTTTTCACCACCAGCCACGGCAACTCGGTGGATGCGCGCCTTATCGCTTATGCGAGGGCGATCGCTGACGGCGAGCCCCACCAGGTCAGCTGGGGATCGGCCGTACTTGCCGCGACGTACCGCGTGCTGTGCGATGCGTGCACGAGGATCAAGGCGAACTCGATCCTCACGGGCTGTCCCCTGCTACTGCAGTTGTGGTCGTTCGAGCGCTTAAGCCTCGGACGACCTGTGCTAGACGACATGGGTCCGTACGGGCCCGAGATGTATCCAGGGAGACGTCGACCGGCCGACGATGGGTTCTATCTGGTGCCGTCGTCGAGTAAGTATTATCACAGTCAACTATTTCTTTCTTATTGACGATCGTCATTCTAAACAACTTGTCTTTCTTCCAGGTACAGTTCGCGCACGTGTAGGTCACGCGGGCGTACCGGGTCTTTGTGGAGCAGCTTGACCGCATCACAGTCGACGACGTGCGCTGGGAGCCGTACGCAGATATGGCAGTGCAGGCCCGTGCTCCTGGCGGGCTGTCCTCACTTTGCTGGCGTGACCGGGCTTTCTGGCTCACCCACTGGAAGCTCGCGTACCTCATCTACGTGGAGGACTACGCACCCCAGCGGGTGATGCGGCAGTTCGGACTACGGCAGCCGGTTCCTGTACCAGTCGGACCATCGCTTCCGCGGGACGTGCACGAGTGAGTGATCGTTTCTGCTAAATATGTATATACTTACTACTGCATTCGCAAGTATCTCACATTACGTAATGGTTCTATACGCAGGCACAGTGCGAAGGGAGTGAAAAGAGGCACGGATTGGTCGTCGAGGATGCAGCCCAGGGTCGAGCAGTGGGAGGGTGCGCTCGACGACCGCGTGGAGGAGGACCGCCCGTACGACAGCAGGGAGTACGCGGAGTACTTGCGCTGGTACTGGCCGCGGACCCGTACCAGGCTCGTATATGTGGTAGACCCGCCTGCCACACATGTCGCCGCTCCGACGGACACGTACCCCGCGCACTTCGCGCGCGACGCTCACATCGCGGTACGTTACATGTCATTTCAAAGATTCCCAAATGGTAATGTCGTTTCGATGATCGACCATTTCATGTCTTTGTGTCCAGGCTGACGTCGGTGCTGCCCTATGGGCCGGCTCCGGCACACTACTGGAGAGGGTCGCCACTAGTGCGCAGCTGACCCATGAGGAGGGCGTCAGCTTTGCGCGTCGGATGCACGAGGGGTGTAGACATATTGTTAGCCTACTGTCCTGCACGAGGCTACCGGCGGTCTCCACGCCTACCGCTCCGACTGATCGTCCACCAGTGCCACCCCGACCAGCGTGGCACTACTCCGGTGCACCTACGTGGACACGTCCTCCACCACCTCACCCGGAGCAGCCAGGGGGTTCAGCCTGGGCAGGGCCTCCTACACCGGTTCACTTCACGCCTCCTACGCAGACCCCTGTCTTTCCCACCTCGATGGCGCCAGCTACGGGTACGCAGAGGGTCTTATATTGTGTTTATCCGAAGACGACATGCAACGAACTAACGATATTAATATTGCAGGTACTTACCAGCAGCACGGCGTCTCCCTAGGCCAGGACGATGTGGACCATTTTTTCGCGGAGTGGCCCGGGCAGTTCTCCGACGCAGCACCGGAGGTTCTCTCTGGCAGTGCCCTCACCGGTGCACCGGAGGGCACACAGCCAGAGGTGCAGCTGACTCCACTAGCGCAGGGGCGGGATAGACACCCTCCTCCTTGTTTTACTTTTTCGGATCGTCCTAACCCGTTGCACCGGAGGAGGGCCAAGCGAGGCCGTATGGGAGGACGTGGGTGCGGTGACGGGGCACACCAGGGTGGCGACTGAGGCATGCTGCAGATGCTATATATGTTATACATGTAATGAAAAAACATGTCGCATGTTACTCACAGTTATATTATGAAGTTTATTTAAATTTACATAAGTCTATCATCTCTTCTCCGCACATAAACTATCTCACTTAACAGTGTATGTATCGATCGTTCTCTACTCAATCTTTCATAAAAAAAATTTAAAAAACTTTTTACGCACCTACAATATACAATGAACATAAACTTTTATTACAACTTCACCGTATTTTTTACCGGTTCAACATTACAAAATTCACAAAATCTAAAACAATCACGGGGGCTACATGCAGTCGCCTAACGGGATGGCGATTGCATGCTAGTCGCCTAACGGAAAGGCGACTACATGTAAGTCGCCGTACGGAAGAGCAACTGGATGCAGTCGCTCTACTGTGTAGCGACACAAATTGTGTCGCGGTCTGGTTGGGCGAAAGACTCTAGTCGCCCAACCATTAGGCGACTGGAGCCTATTTTTGTAAAAAATTTTCCCGCGGGTATATTTATGTAATTTCGAATAAAAAAGGATTATCCGTACAAAAAACTCCAGGGACCCTGCACATAACTATGTGTAGGGATGTCCGATTTGCGACACGTGGCAGCCGACGCATAGGATTCGAGATATGTAGCAAAAAATAAAAAAACTTAAAAATCGAAAAAATAGTGTAAAAATCCAAAAAATACTGAAATTTTTTAAAAGTATTTTTGGATACTTAACAAGTATTTTTGAAGTATTTAAAAAATATTTTTATTAAAAAGTACTTTAAAAATACTTTCTACAATTTTTTAAGTATTTATTTATTTTGCCACGTGTCGCAAATCCTATACACCGGCTGCCACGTGTCGCAAATCGGGCACCCCTGCACATAGTTATGTGCAGGGGTCCCTGCACCTGAGCCGGACCCCATCTGTTAAGTGGTAGTGTTGTATAGGTATTTTTTGATTTTTGCTGATATTTTTTTGCTGTATTTTAATATAACAAAAATACTGATACGGATGATGTATATGATTCTAATTAGCTTTTAGTATTACAGCTCCAAATACTTTCGATTATCTGTTGCATTCAAAAGGAAATAAATAAATGGTTTTGAAAAGCCACAGCAAAGACCCAGGTTGCTAGCGACGTTGTTTTACTGTTTGCCAAGCTCTATCTTGTGGCGAGCTTTTTAAGTATTATTGCGTGTGACCAATCATCATCCTTGATGAGTTCTCTTACTCCCTGTGTCTCTAAATATTGGTCATCATAGAACCTAAACAATCAATCATTTTAAAATGTTAACTATCGATATATGTAAAAGTATATATATTGACTATATAAAAGTAAGACCGTTTGATTTGTCTTGCATAACACTTTTATAATATATATTTTTATTGTGCTAATATGTTATGATAAAAAAATATAATAAAAGTTTTACATCTGAGACTATAAAAATAAAAAATAAAAAGACAAATTTATAGACGAAGGGAGTATTTTTTGTAGTTGTCAGCTCCAATTTGGATTCGTCTCGAAGAAAACGGTCTGTTCTTTTTAGTTTCTAAAAGCTGCTTTTCGGCTTTGTACAGTAACTAACTTTTAAACGGAGTATCTTTTCAAGATAGAGTCTAATAGTTAATTATAGTATATATTATACCGATTTCATTATATTGGCAAAAACCATACTCGCACGAACAGCTCAAAAGTCAAAAGCTACAATCAAAAGCTATAAGTTTCAGCTAAAAAGAGCATACCCTTTTTGTATCTTTGTTTGTAGTCCCGTGTGGGCTCTACAGAAAGGGGATAAAAAATCACCCCAAAATTGTAGTTCCTAGTCTATAATTCATTGAAGCTTATGCTTCTAACTTCTTCCCTGACTATATATCTGCTTTGTTTCTTACAATTCATCTCCAATTCTTGTGACTTTACTAACGGACCAATTTATGTGCAGTTCAACCCGCAAAGCCATCAAGCTTGTTGTCGATGTTGTGGTACTGCGTTCCAGTCCAACTTCTAGTTACGCGCGCGCGTTTGGTACAGTTGGAAAGCGCATTCCTACCCTCCTTAAGACATTCGCAAAATTTTCAAAGGTGTGTTAGAGAACGAGCACGTGTATGTGTGTGTGATGTGAGTTATGTGCATACCTCTGTCTTGTACCATCTCAAAAAAATCTTGTTGTCTTCAATTTGAACTTCACTCGATACCTATGTACATATAGCCTGCGATCTTTTTAGCTTATAGCTTACCTCGAATAAACAAACAGGACGGTTTCTTCGTCGTCTTTTCAAAACGGTTTATCAAGACAGTCTTTTCAAAACGGCTTATCGGCATTCGGTTTATTCGCACAAACACACACTAGAATCAAAAGTCATCAGTCATAATCATAAACCATTAGT